>OW387146.1:10999235-11686735 GCA_936440205.1 Lepidonotus clava | reverse complement strand
ATGGAATTGCCACTCTATACACCCATCCTTCAGGGCCATTCACACTGGTAACCCCCAAGCACATAATGAAGTGATCACTCCATAAACTAATCTTTATTATATCCAAATTAAATATATTTATTGTATATAATTTAACAGATATTATAATCATTTTGATAGCATTATGAATGATAAATAATTACATATTACACTGAAATAATGTTATCACACAATGCAGTAATACTATAAAACCCCACAGGTCTGACAATCCCAGAAGAGCCACTGTCCTGAACTATTTTGGTGATGGAGTCATATCCAATACTGACAGATTTATGCTGAAAGAGCCAGAGAAATCAGTGGATCTATCTCTCTTTGAGGGCACCAACATTCCAAAGGTAATTATACACATCTATGCTATCATCATATTTTGAAGTACACAAGTTGTGTGTACTTCGCCAGTTCTGCGCTCATGAATTTTGCATCCAAAACTGAATGTCACTAGGGTAAATCAAGGCATAATTTTGGCATATTGGTTTGAAATTGAGTGTACATTCACTTACAATTTTAGTCATATTTTGTAACAGAATTTTTTTTGTAACAGAAGTTTTTGAAAATTGAATGTTCCACTAACATTTTAGCATCACAGTAACTACACCACAGGGACTGCATAGTTATGGAATGATATAATCAGATGATAAGAAATATAAAAAAAAAAAATTTAAAAATGATAAAGCATACATATGAGCCATTGGTTCTCGAAATGTAAAACTTCAGTCGAGTTGGAAGAATATCGTGAAAATGCTACTAAACAGAGCTTTTTTCTCTTATTTAACTTTTTCCAAGAGTTTCCAAGACCTATTCCATGGAACATTTTAAGAGTGTTTAAACACTTCCTATTCTATTCTCTTGAAAAGGAGATTGGAGAGTCATTAAATCTTTTTGATTGAAAATACCAATTACCTGAACTCACTCTCCTTTATTTTACTGATGGCAATGATAATACTTTATTTCTTACATTACTTGCAGGGCAAACCAATGGAGGGTCAGTTCTACCCTTTGGTGTATGATCCAAAGTGGGCTTCATGAAAATGTCCACAGCTTTCTGCATACTTGAATGCTAAGTACTTGATATGTAAGCAAGAAAAGTCCAAAAGAACTGATATTGAATTAAGGTATACTTAAAATAACCGGAATAATTTGTTTCTGTATATTCACCAGAATTCATGGTATCGTGTTGTGTGTTAATGCAATATGATGAGTATACTATAGACCTGGTGCAAACATGGGTACTTGGTCAATTTTGGGTTATCACAATATTTTGACCAAAACCACTTGGCATCAGGTGTTTTTTAATATATATATATATATATATATTTAGATACCAACTTCACATTCAAAATAAGGTTTGTGGTCTTCCAGTGGGCTTAACAATGATAGTGGCTCATGGGAAGATGATCATACATGATGATACATGATTATAGTAGTTATGAATATAAAAGTGCAGGTTCCTATGAATATTTGTGTGACTATACAATTTTTTGTCCAAGCATGTTATGCATATTATGTTGTAAGTAAATCATCAAGATTTGATCAATTTGAAATTTGTTGTTGCTCTTTTCACATGTATAGAGAGCATGTCCCATAGACTAACTCCCCTAGTTATAAAAAGGGCTTGGTTGGACCGTTGGTAAAGGGGAATGGGTTCAATAAATTATTTTTTATTTGTGCTTTGTAGCTTGATATTTGGTCTTTGTGTATTTAGCTTCTCAATCATTTTACCCTGCCTGAAAATTACTGTTAATATAACGCCTCTTTCCTCTTTCTCACAAATCTTGTACATCATACAACAACAGTACTTGTAATTCATCATTGCTAGCATAAGGACTTTTTTTTCCAATTTACCTTCTTAGGTCTATTATTAGGTCGATTCCACAAGAATGTCTGCATAATCTATAACTGGTGGAATACAAACTTTAGAAACATTTTCTCTATAATTTGAAATAGATTGTCTAATTATCTTATGAACAATTATTTTTTCTATTCACCATCCTAAATCAAGAATCAGACATCTTATCAAATTGCAAATATTTGTCACATTCTACTCTTAAGTACTTATATATACATACATTTCACAGAGGTAGGCCTACACCGTTTAGGATAAATACAAATGCTTCTTATCTCATAATCTGCTTCCTGCTCCAACACTTGTGTTTTGGATTCATACATATATGCTTTGCAGGTCTGGGCTAACAAAGGAAAACTGGGACATCCTGATTCCTCAAATCTTTCCAGTAAAACAGAATGATAGACTCAGGCTGATAAATATTCCTGGCCTTTTATTATTGTATCTGACCCCTCAGGCTGGCCGTGGACACCTGTCAAAGGGAGGAGTACCTATAGTCAGCCCGGTAACAGGTGAATTTGGCCCCATGGAGAACTCGCACCAAGGTGAACTCAGCCCCCTGGTTAAGTCGGCCCCATGGAGAACTCGTGCCATGGTGAACTCAGTCCCTGAGTGAAGTCAGCCCCTGAGTTGGCCCTTTCCTGGCACCATGTATATTGTTAAACTATACAGAAGTAGGAACAGAATTTACCCAATAAAAAACTGTTTTTTTCTTGATATGAATACATACAGCTTTAGAACATTTACATGTAGAGTAATGTGTCTAAAACGGCAAAAAGTGGGACATTTTAAAAAAAATATTTTTCTGAGATCATTCGGCCTAGGGATCCTACTATAGGGGCCGACATCCCTATATGATTATATGACTGACATCACCATGGGGCCGACATCACCTTTGGGCCGACTTCACTAGAGGGCTGACTTCACCATGGGGCCGACTTCACTAGAGGGCCGACTTCACCATGTGGTCAACTTCACCCTTGCGTGACTTAACTATGGGGCCGACTTCACTTGTATTCATCAAGGCGGTGATCCACGTTGCGACAAAATTGAACGGATTTTCAACCGATTTTCACAATATTTTCTATGTCCAAAATCAGTCCAAAATCGGTCCAGAATCGGTCCAGAATCGGTCCACTCTGCATAAATATTGCAACGTGGATCATGTCAACCGATTTTCAACCGATTTACAAACGATGATGGCCCAACGAAATTATTAAACCTGTTTAATATCTTTGGACCGATTCTGGACCGATTTTGGACCAATTTTATTAACTCTATGTATTCTCATTGTTATTTCTTTCATTTTTGGGCGTATTAGACTGTAAATTTTACTCAGATACATTAAAATTAATCTTCTTTCATATGATATCTTTTTTAATGCTTTGCAATAAGTATTTTTCAACTTTACTTTTTAGTCATCACACGGACATGATATATCATATTTCTGATTGTAAAGAACATATTGACACGTGATATGTAACATTATTTACCAAATTTTGATCAATAAGTGAACCGATTTTTAAGCATTGTTTTCCTATTGATTTGTAGTCTAAAATACAAAGAAACAATTGGTTTTCAACTTCATCATGGATCATGGGTAGGGGACCGATTCTGGACCGATTTTAGGACCAACAGGTTTAATTGCTAAACCGATTTAGGACACACAAAAAACCGTCGGTCCGAAAATCGGTTTGCTATTATCTTTTGTGTCGGTTTGAGAAATGTCGCAACGTGGATCATTAGCATCAGTCCTACTGAGGGAGCTTCACAATTCCTGTGACAGGTTATGTAATGCAGGTGTCGGCCTGCTTACTGCAGTAAGGCACTGCTAAGAAGCAAAGGGTGACTATATTACATTCGAGGTGTGAAAGGAAAATGTTTTTAATCAACATAGGATTCGATTATCTGTCTGGGTACAACAAAATCAATTATGAAAAATTCATTCATTATAATTTTCAGTAAGTCTCTTGTTTAAGGCATATTCCTTCCCCTTCTTGTGAAGGAGAATTGTTCCCACTCTTTTGTTTTAACCTGGACCTACTTAGTCTTTGAACCAATATTTGTCAATGTATTTACATTACAACACGAAATAATTGTTGTCAAACTCTCCTCTGATTATTTAAGAAATGTGCTTATATTTGGGTGTAAACAATACAATTCTGTTTCAACTGCATATATTACAATAATCATATTATTTAATTCTGAAAGTGATAATATTATAATATAATATTATTATGAAGTTTTATGAGTTTGTTTGAAGTGAATCAAACATACATATTAGGCCTATATGATCTATGTGTTTTGAATTTTGAAAATAAACATGCGATGTGATGCTCTGCACACATTGTCTATTTCAGCTTTAAAGGGAGCCAAAACCGATAAATTTGATGAAATTTTCCAAACTCAAATAATCATGGAAATCCATTCCTTCAGCCTATTCCTGGCCCATGTTAAAATCTAAACCATGAAATATGGTAAAAAATCATTAAAAACATGTTTTTCTTGCTCAAATCAATTAATGTGGATCCGCGAAAATAGGGTTTGTTTACAAACAAATGCAAATATTACCATCTCATGTGGCATTCTAATTCAGTTTGAGCTAGTTTTCACAACTAATACTTCACTACTGACCTTAACTGGACTCATCCAACTTATTTCTATACTTATCTGAGTTTTGACAATTTTGTCAATTATATTGGTTTCGGCTCCCTTTAACCATAAAAAAAACAGATGAAGAAAACTAATAAATACTTGAGTTTTTGAAGAGAAAAAATGCAACTTTATTCTGAAAACACTTAGATACCCACTGCTAAATATTTTCCAATACATGTTAATGTAATATGAATCAAATGAAAATATTTGTACAGTTTCATCTGATGTATTTCTGAGCAAACCAAATCTAGCTCCAGCTATCAGCTGAATTGGGATCCTCAAAATGTCTTTTATAGACTATATATGCACATCCTGTTTTTAATCACTAATATCACAAGTAAAACAAGTATCAACTGTTTTAAGAGCATTGTTAGGTGAAGTAAAAGCATACAATGGAACTATAACAGCTTCTTTAGGTATTCAATGTCATTGCGTGGTGTATGATAACAATGGTGTTCTGGAGTAGATGCAGGATTTCACAAACGCAGGGTACTGTGATCGTATTTATTTTTATGCAGTATATATTTTTGCATAATTCACATTTATGCAATTTTTGGGAAAATATTTACAATGCGAAAAAATCTTTTAACATACCATATACAGGGCCAAAATCTTGTCAACACGAAATTAAATCCCTGTGAATTTGTCCTTTAGGGCAAATCCATGAACATTTTTACATGTGAAAATATCTAAGTTCACAGTAATAGTACTACACTTTTACACATTTTGCACAGATGCATGTAATGTTTTTTCTTCTTTTTTTTACACTATAAGTCCCCAGCAAAAGATGAAGTGGTCAGGACCACCTGGACCCCTCTCTCCAATCTGCTTCTGAAGTGGTATAAAATCTGTGGGTACTGTAACAAGCCTGGTCCCCACTTGGACGACGAGATTCTCTTAGTCAGCGGACGACTAAGGTACTTAGTAGCTCGGCGACCAACTCCCCACTGGCGCCATGAAGTCTGGCGACCAAACCACTAGTCGCCGTGGGTTTGAGGCAAAATATTTGACATGTTTAATATTGTTCCATAGCCACGGGCGATTAGTTAATCGTCGGGCGACGTACTAAAGTTCCCAACATGGCGATTAACTTTTTTTTCCACCGGCGACTTAGTTAGTCACCTGACGACATACCTTTTCCCTTAATCGTCCAGCGACTAACGTTAGTTGCCATCGTTGGTCGCCCAAGTGGGGATGCGGCATAGGTGTCCATAGATGCCAAATAAGTATCAATCTCATAAGACTTGTATTAGTGTCTGGGTATGTCATCTACACACACAGCAAAAAGAAAGATCATGCAACCTGATTAAATGACAATTGGTTCAAGATGAATTAAAACTCAGATTTGCTAATTTTGATTCTTAGCCCAGTAATGCAGGGGTATTCTATGGATTATTGCCGGAGCATTTTCATCACTAGAGTAATCTATAACTTGATAAAGGCTATGAATACATGTCTATGCAAGAGAACTATTGCATAGCTTCAAGAAGGAATCCATTGAGAGATGCAATCTAAATTCTAGTTCAGTTTAGTTGGATTGCTCAAAGGGTACCTCCCTATAGATTCACAATTATAGGGGCGACTTTGCATCACAATCTATTGATCATAGTATTATTGAAATGCAGGGTGGTGAAGTGGTTAGCGCGTCCGTCTGCAGTGCTGGTGGCTGGGGTTCAGAGAGCTTGCTACTACTCCCCTCTGCATGTCTCCCTGTGCCAACGACAGGGATATCAAAGGCCTTGGGCCATCGGCTGTTGTGTGTCTGGCCCTGTCTATGGGACCAGGTACATTAAAGAACAGCTGCCTCAGTAAAAGAGTAGGGGTATGGTCTCTACCTTCCCATAGATGCGATCATTTCATAGATATGATCACCAAACAGACAGAATTGTCAAGAACTTGTTCTCACCGTGATATGACCATAGATGTTGATACGGTGTAAAACCCCAATAACTAACCTTTATTAGTCAAATAAAATGGGAAACATAGCCCCTATTGTGCAGAGGTGGTCACGTGGTCAATTTTTGGTGATCCCCACGTGGGTACAGTCACCACGTGGCTACAAGATAAAAATGGAATTCACAAATTCTAAATGATAATAATTTATGATTATGATTCTGTGAATTTGTATGAGGAAAATCTGGTCTAAATTTCTTTTCTAGATCTTTATTCCAGCAATTTCAAAACTGATCACCAATATGGCGTCTCTCCTATTTTGGGAGATGTGATATCATCTGCACAACGTCTATAGACAACTTCATTTTTCTTGTGATACACACACCATTACAATTCTGAGAATAGAATCATGAAAGAATGTTACAATTCAATTAATAAATTATGGCACTGAAGGTATTTGGAAACATATCATTCATGATCCTATTCTCTATATGGCAAATATCCAACTGTAAGTGAATAATACTCATGTTACAGCTTAAACTTCTATTGGTAATTGCTAGTGCAAAGGCTGTCAATTCTGTGTTTTCATACCCTTTTAATTATTAGTTCTCTTTTGTCCCTTTTTTCTTCTTTCTTCATAAAAGTATAAGAAACTATCGTGTAATTCCTACCATTCTAGCCTTCCCCCAATATATTCCCACATCAATTAGATAATTCTTTCAATAAACATTACCAACACATAATTGTTTCTCTCACCAACCTATAATAGGTATCAATATTTTAAGTTGGTTGTTCCTTTTCTTAAATAGAAGAATAGGACAATGGGAAAACAATGTATAATTATAAGGATATGAAAACAGAACTGCCACTGTATACACTCCCCATACCGTTTAAACTCCTGTTGAAATCAATGTTTTTGTCATGTTATGGCTCCACAATCCTGTGATAGGCAAACTTATATGAGAAATATGAATATTGTTTCAAGGATTCAGAAATATTTGGCATATGGCCTTGGGTTTCTACGTAGAAAGATAATACGTCTCCGAATATAAGGGTATGGGTTTTGGGTTAATCTCTGTTGGTTGGCCAGGTTGGCAGATCTGTGGATGGAAAAATATGTTACGTTTAGAATTGCTGCAAATCTTTATTTTGAAAGAATTCCTTATGGTGACTTAAGTATGTATTTAGTAAGATCTAATTACTTTGGTATCAAGGCTAGAGACATATCATATGATGAATACACATCATTCTGACTTTTGAGCTCAAGCTGTTATTCTGAAATTATGTGTCATTGAAAAACTCGCAAACCACATAATTTTAGATAAGATAAGCCGTTGGCACTTTTGGATACTAGTTATAAGCAAACTAAAGGTCAAATCCACTGTGATTTAGGTAGCCAGGGGCGGATACAGGAGATTCAAAAGAGGGAGAGGGGTCAGCATTATTATAAGCTAAGTGCTTAAACGGTGCTCATACACACACACACAGGTACAGCATTTTCCCTTCTTTTTGTAGTGTAGGGTCCACCGAAAGAGGGGAGGGGGGTGAGGACCCCATGAGCCTGCCCCCCCCCCCCCCAAGGATCCGCCCATGGGTAGCATTGACATTGCCAATACAAAGGGTTTGTGTATCAAATACCAATGTGTTGGTATGTGCTAATGCAAGCAAACAATAGTGGTCTTTATATTAACCCAATGCAAGGGCCAGTGCAAGCGGTTGCCAGTATTCCACATTATGGTGTTTGAAACACCGCAATGTGGCATTAAACACCACAAATAGAGGTAAAATACTGCAAGGTGGAATTTCACCTAAAGCCAGTATAGACATATAACCAACCAAGAAGGGAGTACGAGGGTGGTTATCACCCCGAGCTGGGACCCCGATATCAGCCAGAGGCCAGGGCCCGAAGGTCAGCCGAGGGCTGATGTCGGGGTCCCGGCAAGGGGTGATAACCACCCGAGTACTCCATTTGAGGTTGGTTAAGGTATTTATTATACCTTGTCTGTTAGATCTGAGCTCCCAAGGAAGGATGCATAGCAATCAGTGATGACGAGGCTGTGATGCTGCACATTTTTTAAATGTTTTTTCATATAACTCTTTTGATATCCAGCAAATCCACAAGGAGCAAGCAAGTACAATGTAGCTAGGAATGTTCTGCAGATAATGCATGTTTTCATATCTTAATGATATCTTAATTATTTAAATTTTTTTTATGAATTTAAGAAAAATAAAAAGTTTCTGTATCGCCTTGCAGGGCGATACAAGGCTAGTCATCACCCAGGTTTGTATCGCCCTGTGTTAGACTCTTAACTACTAAACTTGTATCACCATAAGGTATAATAATAAAGTTTATCACCCTCATGGCTGACGAGTGGAACATATTTTGGGAGGTCCTATTTGACAGGCCATATGTACTGCTCCTCATTTTCATGTTTTTAAACTTTATTTTGAATTTTGTTTGGGCGATAAAATATAGAAGCTCCTCAGGTGGCTTTATGATCCATAGGGATCATATGAACCTTGGGCTTCGCCCTTGGTACATTATGATCCCCTATGGGCTGTATGGCCACCCTTGGATGTTCCCCGCGATACTTTTGAGTATAATGTGGAGCTGTACTTCGCTTTGCGGTGATTTATATCCAATTTGTAGTGATTTGAACACCACCATTTGAAATATATTAAATTTCTGGTTTAGGTACTTGTCTAGACCAAAGTAAGTGCCAATGCATCAAATTTCCTTTGCATTTACTAAGCTAGGGAGATATCGAAATATGTTGGGATTTAGCTCCCAGTGGCAGATCAAGAGGGGGGGGGGAGGTCCTTGGGGTCCTGACTACCCACCCCCCCTCCCCCCGCTTTGGTGGACCCCTGACCCATGAAAAGAGGGGAAAATGCAAATAAGTGCCCCCCCCCCTTTCTGAAAATCCTGTATCCGCCCCTGGCTCCTTGTATTAGCAAAATAAAAAGAAGGCAACGGCTTGCCATCACAAGGTGAATATGACCTTTTAGTATATTTCAGTTTTACAAATAAAATCTTCTAGGGGATTCACTTACCTTCTTGAAAGCATGACAAGTAGACAGCCAATCCCAACCAAGAGAGCTCCAACCAGGGACCCTATAGTAGCCCCTAGGATAACACCAAGGTTGGAGTTGTTCACCGAAGGTGGTTGATCAGTGCCCAGGAAACCAACCATAAGGTTACAACAATCCTGAAGATCCTGGTTGATTGTAGACATAGCAGCAGCGAAAATGTTATTTAATGTAGCTCCGGATAATGGAAAAGGTCCTGAACCTATTGTTGTATAAAAAAGAAATATGTTTAAGAAGTTATGCACTCATGTATACATATATATTATTTTATACAATATTAGGATTATAGTGAGCGTTGTCTTAATGATTAGAAGGTCTCTGCTTACCCGGTGGACAGAGGTTGTTGCCTGAGGGTCCAATGGCAGACACATTGAAGGTCACAGATGAGGAATTCTGACTAACTTCACTCAACTGAACATTACCTCCTGACAGGAACATGGCATTTGCATTGCTGAAATTATCAGAACCAAAATATGATTATTGTGTTTGCAATATATTCTATCAAACTGTATTATGTTAGTGATCCACATGATGCACCAAGACATCAGTCGATTTTGTTATGATCATTTTAACTTTTGAATAAAGGCCAATCCTGCTAACTTGTAATTAAACTTTTTACAATGGCGACGTTTCTCTTGTGATTGATAATGTATCAATCCAACTTTCATCTTGGTTCAATTTAAATCCAACTACAGGGGTACATTTAGATTACTGGATTTAATCTTTTGTTGTTCTGAGGGTTTTTATTATACAGGCCTACATAATTATGTTAGATAACATAACAGAGTGTTTTGCACTGGAACAATTTTAAAACATCTGTTATTGGTAGGAAATATGTAGCTATTGAGAATGGTTATTATTCTTAAGATCGGTTCTGAATACAGGACTGGAATGGTATGGGTCAGTATTTTACATATATTATACATCAATATTATAATGCATTTATTATTATCATGCATTCTGGATGCATTAGAAACAGACTTCAAAAACACTTTTTTGTTGTCATAGTAACATTCATTAATATTTTAAAGATGTCAGTAGATGACATTCGTTCTTATACTTATACTTTTTCTTAAAATCAATTTTCAATATTGGATCAGGAAAGGGCCGTAATTGCAAAATGTATCAATGCCTTAAATAACATGAATTTCAATTCATCTTTAAAAAATGCAAGTAATTATCATCACATGACTATTGCAATATGTTTTTTCATTACTTGGGCTTAAAAACATTCTTGTTAATTTCATGGCTTATGTCTTACTTTACTGCATTTTCATTTTGGCAGCAGACAGGTGCATTCTGGGAGCAGTATTCATTGATTCTTCTAGAGAGTGTTCTAGTAAGCCCAGGGCCCTGAAAATATGAATTAGGCAAAATGCAGATAATGAATTCTATCCATTAACGGTAGCTTATTTACTGCATGGTACCTGCAGACTTGTCTAGATCAAGATGCGTGCTGGGAAATATGAAGACTAATCACAACCCTTAAACATATAATTTTTCAGCAATCATGGCATTCTTGGAGGTTGAAATAAAAGCAAACTATGAGTATTTTTCCAATTTGTATCTAAATATATGTCATATTCTTATTCATATTTGGATAAGGGTTAAAGAGTGAATAGGGATTAAGAAGGTTAAACTTACGTAAAATGTTAGCTAATCTTTCCTACAATTATCAATTGTTATAATACATTGACACATTCAATATCTTACCGCTCCGGCAAAGTTTGGATTACTGCTGGCTGCCACAAGTATTATGAATACACTTGGTCCTGAAATGTACCAATAACACAAATAAAAAAAGAGACAGAAAACGCATGAATTTACTTTTTAAAGAACAAGAAATAGTTTTGTTCTGGTAAAATTGGCTGACAGAAAATAGGGATGAAAAGTAAAGAATTTATTACTCAATACAAATAATATTTCTCTTTGTGTATTTTAATACCGGTTAAAACTAACAAGTTAGGTAAGTATTTTTCAACATTATGTATGAACGTTTCAAATGCATTTTTTCAAATGCAATAACATGTTATTTTCTGCCCTTAAGGTCATTTCAACATAAAGAATTTCAAATGAATTCATTTCATAGGAACCCAGCCCAGCCAAGGTGCGACGTAACGGTCACATTATGGGACCATACTTTTTAGGTTTGTCTGTTACTTACTAAATTGTCACATAACTGTTACATAATTTTTCTGGGAGGTTGAGACTTAACCAAAACAGTATGTTCTCATAACATTCTGGTGAGGTTAGGTCACGATAAAATTAGAATAGAATGTCATTGTGACAATCTGATTAGGTGAGGTCCAGACCTCAGTCAAACAGAACATAGTTGTGACCTCCTGACCAAGGAAGGTCCCAACTTCACCTAAACAGAATGTTATTGTGATGTTCTGATTACTTAAACGGAAGGTTACTGTGACTATCTTATTAGGTTAGGTCTCAACCACACCTAAACAGAACATTATTATGACATATGAAGTATCAACCTCATGAATAACGTTGCAAGAACATTATTAGAAAGTTACAATGTAACGTCGCAACAGTTTGTTGCAGCGACGTTATTGGGAGTCATCAAAAGAACGTCACTGTAACCTTACAGTGTAACATAACAAGAATCAATCCAGAACATTGCTAGAATGTTATTAGAATGTCATATCCTTGACTGGGAGCAGCCCAGAGAAATAGCTCTTTTCTTTATGTGTACCAAAATAAAACAGTGTTAACAACAATACCTTGGTTTGGTGAGGAAGTGGTGCTGGTAGGTGTTAGTACAGTCACAGTAGTTGATGATAGAATGATTGTGGTTGTGGTTGTCATTGTTGAAGTAGTTGAATCATCTCTCATTGATGTAGTTACAACTGGTACACTACTTGATGTATCTCCCAAATCTGGTGTTGTGCTTGTTTCATCTGGTGTAGTGCTAGTCTCATCTGGTGTAGTGCCAACGACATCTGGTGTAGTGCCAACGACATCTGGTGTAGTGCCAACGACATCTGGTGTAGTGCCAACGACATCTGGGGTAGTGCCAGTATCATCTGGAGTAGTGCTAGTCTCATCTGGTGTAGTGCTCATCACATCTGGTGTAAGGCCAGTCTCATCTGGTGTAGTGCTAGTCTCATCTGGTGTAGTGCTCATCACATCTGGTGTAAGGCCAGTCTCATCTGGTGTAGTGCTAGTCTCATCTGGTGTAGTGCTAGTCTCATCTGGTGTAGTGATAGTATCATCTGGAGTAGTGCTAGTCTCATCTGGTGTAGTGCTAGTCTCAACTGGTGTAGTGCTAGTATCATCTGGTGTAGTGCTAACAACATCTGGTGTAGTGCTAGTATCATCTGGAGTGGTGCTAGTCTCATCTGGTGTAGTGCTAACAACATCTGGTGTAGTGCTAGTATCATCTGGAGTAGTGCTAGTCTCATCTGGTGTAGTGCTAACGACATCTGGTATAGTGCTAGTATCATCTGGTGTAGTGCTAGTCTCATCTGGTGTAGTGCTGGCGACATCTGGTGAAGTGCTAGTCTCATCTGGAGTAGTGCTAGTCTCATCTGGTGTAGTGCTAACGACATCTGGTGTAGTGCTAGTATCATCTGGAGTAGTGCTAGTCTCATCTGGTGTAGTGCTGGCGACATCTGGTGTAAGGCCAGTCTCATCTGGAGTAGTGCTAGCCATGTCTCCTGGTGTTGTAGTTATATCTGGTGTAGTGCTTATCATATCTGGTGTAGTGCCAGTCATATCTGGTGTAGTACTTGACATGTCTGGGATTGAAGGACTAGTTGTCAATGATGCTGGAATGAAACAACGTCCATTTTTATGTACCAAGTGCATCAGTGTTATTATTTTTGTTAGTTACTTTATTAATCTGAGAGACTACAAATAGGCCCATGGCCTATTTTCATTGATCCTCAGTACATCATTGTAGCAAAATACATATAATCATAGGTTGGAATTCTCTCTATCAGGAATAGCTGATTTACCGAAATTTAATGGAGCTACAGATGAAATCAAAGTGCATTCTGGGAAATATGTCAACAAATCTGAGCATAGACATTTTTATCATTCTTGGCATTTCATCTTTGGTCCCGGGTCTTTGATGTGATGGAAACCTAGGCCTTTTAGGTTATGTCACGTGATATCTAATGACAAATCAGCATGTACCTGTTGCCTGTAAAAGGTGGACCTTTACCCAAAAATAAACTAGTGTCATTGAAGGCTCCCAAATAAGAACATCTGTTTTGTTGTCTTATGCGTGAGAAATAGATCATAATACAAGCATCCAAAGATGAACCCCTAAGCAGCCTTGGGGAAGATAGGCAACTCAAGCACCTGCCGACCAAAGGGCAACCCAGACTGAAATTGGGAGGCATCGGAAAGTTGCTTTGAGGGTGGTCGAGAGGTGACCTGGGATATTTATGTGCTCACAAATATGTAATGGCTACAATAAATGAATATAATAGATTACCACACAATGCTCCATTCCTAGTAGTAACAAATCTGTCTAGCCCAGTCCTTGATCCTCATATGCGAAAACTCTTGAGGTCCATGAACCAGTGCCAGACACCCCACCCAAAATCTTGTTTGTGCTCTAAATTTCCTGGGCATGTCTAAACATCGAACCAGGCATTTACAATAAGTTTCAAAGATCTATTGAATTTGCCATGTTACTTTTGCCATTTTCTTTTTTCTTTTTTCTTTTTAAATCTTTATTATTATTATTTTTTTTATTTCTTTAACAACTTCACATCCAATATACATGTTCTCCCAGTGGTATAAATTTATGTGACAATGTATGAACTCAGTCATATGTTAAAGGGACATTTTCTTCCTGCCGTTGTTAGGCTATTATACACCAACAGTAGCTTAACGACACAACAGCTGGTGATGTGTTTTGCACTGTTGGAACATAATCTGGTGATGTTATTGGTCACATCAGGAAGATGGCGCTGTCATTGGGGAGTTACAACGTATCAAAATACATCGGCCTTACTGACGAGAAACTTGATTTAAGATAGATAAAACAGTGTCTAACTTTAATATGTTAACTATTTAATCCTCCAGGTGTGTCCAGGGAGTAGGCCTGGCTGAGACTTTCTACCACCAACAATCCACCATTCTGGTTCCAGTGGCAGAGGTGGTCAGATGTTCAGATATCTCAGCTCACATACATTGACAAGAAAATTGTTTCTTGTGTTAGGGAAGTTGCTCTGCTGCTGGCTCTTCAGCCCAAATCCTGTCTTTGTGTTTATATCATCTAGCTACGAGTGCAATTAATATATTAAAGCTTTTATATGTTGTCTTATGATTGGGTCAATATTTAAGATGAATACTCACAGGCAGAAGCACAAAGACCATCGTTACACATGGGTCTTTCAGCTGGGCAGTCATCACATGCAGTTCCATTTATGTAAGGTCTGTTGGCTGTGACATCAATATCAGCCCTACAAAGAAAACAACACATGTGTTCTAATGTACGTCAATAAACAGAGCTGCATTGCCCACTGGCAATCGTGGCTGTCCCTGTAAGATGATGCACATATTTTTCCTACTGGCTATCCACACTTTAATGGTGCGTGTGATCGGGGAAAACAAAAATGTAGCTAATCTTTCATTTTAACATCTTATATACATAAATTCTTCCCTGGTAGGAGGTAATGTTATTTCATTTAGATACCTGTGTTTCTAAACTTGTTTACTGAATACAAGGTGAATATAGGAAACGGGTTGGCATTTTCATTGCGCATAGTCTCATACCATTCTCAGTGTAAATCAAGAATAGACGGCAATCATTATTACCCCAGTTTGTGGATTCATGAAAAAACACAGAATTTTAGATTCATCGGATTGGTACAAATCTTTTGGAATAATTATAGTCTTTTGGTTGGCTTTGCTAAACTGGTTGAAAATGAATAGAAAATGAATATGCTTCCACTGAGTGATGCATGATCAATCAGAGATCTAAATAACAAAGGTCAGTTGCTTGCAGAATATCTAACAATGTTAGATAATGCTTGCAAGTGATGTTTTTTTCCAACCAGAATTCCAGTTACACCACTCAAATGGTGTCCCCACATTAGAGAATGTTGAAAGACAATGCTTTTTTTGCCATAATGATTAATGAAAATCTGTTGGTAATAAAAGGGGGAGAAAACAACTTCCACTTTCAAGTTTAGGTTTTTGTATTGTATTGCTCCTTAATGGACCTAAATGTTATAACCATATGTGCCAAATCCCGAGAGTGATAAATCTGTTCCCTCTCCCTGTCAACCCATCTCTGATGATGACGGAGACAGGACCTAACAAGTAGCGGGAGGCCAGGGGTCAAGTGGGACCCCACTAATTAATATACATGAATATCCTGATAGTACAGTAGCATAAAGTGATATATGTAAAGAGCCATCTACTGAATACACTTTGACTATAACAAAAGGATATTTGTTCAAAATGCATAAAAAACATTTACTGTGTAATAAGAATCACATCAAGGACTACTGCTTCAGCCATTATCAGTTGTGAATATAAACTTACCCAGGTCTGTAGCTGCAAGCAACGAGGAGAAACGTGCCATCGAATGCCCCCAATACACCATTATAGTAGTCTGTATCAGAGGTACAAATCTGAGGGGAGCAGGCGAATTCTGTGAAGGAACTCCATATGGCCTATTGGTAACAGAAACGATACTTAAAAATAGTTATATACCTATTCGTCTATCCAGGCAAACTTGCTACATTATTTTAATGCTACAGTAGCATTTTGTTTAGTTCTGTTTTGGTTGTTGTTAAATGACATTGTTGGTACCAAATAACATCTCTGGAACCTACTGTTGTGACAGTGCAATGTGATTTTATTGTCATAATAACATTCTGATTACATTTATTTTCACATAGATATTTCACAGAAGCAAAGTCTCAGCTTCAGTAAAATGTAATGTTAATTTATGTTTGAACTTTCTGTGACAACATGACCAAAAAGTATGGTTGCAGTACGTGCCTTAACATTGCAGCTTCCTTGGATCGATACTGAAATATCTACTATACAAGGGAATCCCAAAGTCATCACAAATCTTTGTGGAAAACATTGATTTTCAGTGTCATGACTGAATATATAACTACCACAGAAACTACTATTTAGGATAGTGTGATTAACAAAGTAGTCTTTTTAAACTATATGAAAGGTATATATAGTAATAAACGTGATAATTATTATGATTACTTACCGTTAGATAGACATCACAATCTTCTGAAGTGCATATATTAGTAGAATAAATATAGTCATTATTGTTTGAAAGTTCTATGAATGTATTGGTTGGATCCGGAAAATCATTTAATGTAAGATTTGGCATTAATAGGAAAGTACTCGGGAAGCTTGAAGTTGAATCTGAGGCACCAGTAGCAGGGAATCCACAATCTGCATTTTCAGCCCATAAAGTATCAGCAATCTCCTGATTCCAGGTCTGAAACAATCAACATATAATAGTTCCTTGGTTAATTGGTCAGGTATGTCACAGCTTACCTTCAATTTAAAGGCATATTCTATCATATATTTGGGCACCATTTAGGTGTCACTACAATTAATTTGGTCTTCAGATAAAAACATGCAAGTATCTGTCAATGCAAACATCCTATAGAAAACCCCTTTAAAAGCAGTTGCATTGGCAAAAGCATTGACCCAAAGCAAGTAATAGTACCGACCGAGTAATTTAATACAATGATGTTATTCCATATTGTCATGGCACAAAACAAATTACCTCACACACAGTAAGTGGGATATGGCGCTTTAGTTACCTGCATAGAAATACTCTTTTAACCAGGAATAATCGACCTGATAGTCAAATTTAAAACAGGTATAGTAATTACAGTTGTTCTTTTCTAAATTGAATTTCTACTACCACGAATAAAGAATTCAAAGTGTGTTTGAGGGGCACGTTTTTCCCTTTTCTCTTTTGAATGTTATAAAGGACATAAGTCCCAATTATACTACGCGTCGGGTCCGTGTTCGTGTTGGGTGGTTTTGCCCAACGCGAATGCTTCGCGTTCAGGCTATATTATACTACGAGTCGGATATAACATGAAATATATTATACTTCGCATTTTGGCACGCGTTGGGTCATGTTGGCATGCGTTGGCACATGTTTTTTAACATGTTGGTAAAATAACGTGTTGGCCAATGCGACCCAACGCGAGCATGTCCCAACGCCTACAGTAATATGGCCTATATGATTAAGGGCAATATTTGTCAGTAAAAATTAAACAAATAGTGAGGGATCAAAGATGAGAGGAATGACGTTGTTTGTTGTCCTGAGAAATGTTATTTCCTTCAAAGTTCAGAACTAGTTCTTTACTTTGCAATTATGCTAAATGTAAAAAATATCTTGTGATGGTCCTTCTATCTTCAGCATACCATTTTATATTGAATAAGTAGCCTAGGGCCTTCCATTAAGTACATACGCATCAAGGGGGGAGGGGATCTAAGACTTTAGAAAATGTGGAAGGCCCCTTACACCCATTTAGAAGAACAGTCATATTAATACAGGATTTAATCCTATTATTTTAGCTCTCTTCTAGTTGTATGGGGGCATAGCAGTCACTATCAAAACATTAGGATCACTATCAAAACATTAATTATCTTTCCCTACAGTTCATTTGGCCTAATTCTGTCCTTTTCAATGGGAAGGAAATTGAATATCATATTCCTTTTTTCTAATACTTCTCTAGGATTGATTCTGAAATGGCTAACTCTCCACTTTTTAACAAGTTATAATGAGAAGGAAAACAAATATTTTTGCTTCTGCTCTAATCCATCTCTAGGAACCATTCCAAAATGGCAGACTCATCCATATTCCCTAGTTTGTCATGGGAAGGAAACTAAGTATATTTCTTTCCTATACAAAGTTTTATTATAGGGAAGAATCTCTCAATATCAAATAAAGGGTTGGGCATTAAGAGGATTAAGATCCTTATGTGCCCTATGTGCACTCATTGAGTATGTCCTGTCTTCCAAATGAAGATGGCTGAATAAGCTAATAAGGACCTGTTCTCCCCTATGTTGTAATTGTGAGACTTGCAAATTGTCTGTGGCGAATGTCCCCTTCATGTCTTTTGTGTTAAGACATATAAACGTTGACAATTAGTCCACTTCATTGGCTGACTATTTTTAACCCTTTCTATTGGCAATGCCTAGAGCCTACAGACTAAGTTACAAAACGTTAGCACTAGTTGGCCAATGAAATGCACTAATTGTCAAGAATGAAATAATTATCGCTGGTATCGCTGTAACTATTTTCAAGAAAACAATTACCAACACAAATATGGTGAAACAAATCCATATTTTGGTCAAAAAAACTGCTTTGGTCATGTCTAGGTTGTACAATATTATTGTCTTCACAACAGTTTTGTTCTGATGTGATAACA
This sequence comes from Lepidonotus clava, assembly GCA_936440205.1. NCBI lineage: Eukaryota > Metazoa > Annelida > Polychaeta > Phyllodocida > Polynoidae > Lepidonotus > Lepidonotus clava. The sequence goes on along the minus strand of OW387146.1, from coordinate 11,667,814 downwards.
AATAACTGTGGATCCTCCCAATGAAATGACAAATTTTCTTTGGTCACCTCTCCAGGCTACACCCTTAACTCCAGACCCCCTCATGGTAATAATGTTACTACCCACAGTGCTTAATGTTGCAGGAGAAGACCGAAGCACGATTGGAACATGGTTTATATACTTTATCCTTGATGACTTGTGGCATGAAACATGAGCTCATGTGACACAATGACTGGAAAAACAACACAAATAGACATGAACCCCTGAGCAGCGCTATATTGCACTGAGATACTGTCATCACAGTATCTATAAATAAATACACTCATATATGTAAATACATACCTACACACATATACATGCATGCAGACATACACACATACATACACACAGAGACATACATGCATGCATGCATTCATTCATTTATGAATAGATAAATACATACATACAGATACAGTTTGGCTAAAGCAGAATAATAAAAACTTACCAGCTCATTCATGTTTGAGGCACCCACTGCCCTGCGTATAGCATTATGAGTGTCTGTCATTCTCGTGGGAAAACCAGGATCAATTGAGGATGCTTTGATATGGTTACAAACTGCAAAAGAAAGAGAAAAATATAAGACAAGATAAATCTATTTAATCTTAAATTGATCAAGTTTAGGTTTTATGGACAGCCCCTCTTATTGAACACTAGAAAATATAATGAGACTACATTAACCCAACCAAGGCTCTACTATACATGATAGTTACATTCTCGGACGTTTTGCAACATTATTGAAATGTTCTGTAGCATCACATTCTTGACTCAGAAAGGCAGTTAAATTATTTGAAGTAATTAGTGTCACATTTATCAAGAATAAATATGTATTACCTAAATTATTGTGTATAAATAGCCTGAACTATAGCAGTTTGATTGATTTAAGAGTGCCTTTTAAATATTACAAAACATGTTATCCCATTTATAGCTACTGACTTAACTTACCCAATAAAACAATCAAAACTTCATATTTTTTGTATGTGAGCCTCATCTCTTCCTAATTTCCTGAAAATGTGAAGAACATGATATTAATAAGATATACAACACAACAAAAGTATGGGAGAATATATAGAGTGGCAATTGCTTATTTCAATACATAGTTATATAATCCTGAGTTAGTTTTTTTCCCTCTTGTCTGTGGTGCCCATGGAGTATCAACAGTATACCAACATCAAAAGTATGACAGTTTAAAATGCTTTGAACAATGCGTTAGTATTTTGGGTTGTCTGGTAATGCAGGTATTCTCTTGATCAAGCATTACTAGTATTACTGGTAATTTTGTTTGTTGGACAGAATTAAGGTATGGAAATCATAAAAAAAAGATAGATATTGGGGGTGTTTCCTAACCTAAAGGCTGGACCCGATGCAACCCAATCTACACAATCCACCACTGTGATATTCTGCGCGGTTTTGTGGTCATCATTGTGTTTACCAATTGTATAGGTAATGCAATATGAAATCAGTAATTCTGCATTTCCGCATTCTTTACTACACCATGAAAACCGTCAACGCAGTGTGGACTCCAAAACCAATACAACATTGTTACAGTCATGTACTGCGTATACATGGTTGTATTGGGTGCACAACATATATGACAGTTTATGTGGATTTGTACTTGAAATACCCCCCTAAAGCCCTGATTATACGACGTATCGGGTGTTTGGTTGCGTTGGGTCAAGCCCCATTTGCCCTGGTCGATGTTTTCGTCGTAGAGACCCACGAAAATTCTATCTTAAGGATTCGCAAATGATATCAGGTGCGACAAAATGTTCGTAGGCCAGAGAATTTGATCGTATTGCATTCACACTGGTATGGCAGGTCCATTACGATAATTTTCGCAAGCAATCTTGTCTTGAATAGTACTGGATCTCTACAAAAATATTAAACATGTTGAATAATTTCGCAAGGTATCAGGTTGTACAGGGCTCCGATCATCCAACATTTCCAACGTTCTAAGATCGCAGAGGTCTATGACAAACCACTTTCACCAGGGCGAATGGGGCTTCACCTGGCCCAACACATCTCACTCGCGTCGGGGGTGAATTTAGCCTACATCACTCTTTGCGTTGGATTGCATTGGGTCACAACGTGACCGAATGTGAAGTATATTATACTACTCGTTTGGCACGCCTTGGGGACGCATTGGGAACACGTTGGGTCGCGTTGGTATAATAATGCAAATCCCTCGTGTTGGCCAATGCGACCCAACGCGAACGGCCCCCCAACACATAGTGTAATATGGCCTTTAGAGGGGGCGCACTGCCCCCTTTTCTTTGTGGAACAGAATTATTCTGACAAAACTTAAGACCTCGGAGGGGTGACTGGAACCCATGTTGATATGCCCCCCCCCCAAAAAAAAAACCAACACACTTTCTAAAATTCCTGCATCCGCCCCTGCTCAAGGTGGAAACTAAGCTTAGGGGGTGTTTTACACTGTACATAACTCTAAGATCATATTTGTAATTAAGATATTTTGAGTTGTTCATAGTTGTGTGCCATACTTATGATCTTATATTCCTGCTGTTAGTTATATAGCATGTAGAGTTAATATCATTGACTTCTAAAAACACCTTACCTTATCATTTGAGATGTGACAAATGGATTTATGATTCAGGGGCGGATCCAGACATTTTCAAAAGGGGGCGCCCTTTTGTGAAAATTTCCGCTGGACCTCCAGGTCTGAGAATTTTACATTAAAAAATATATCTAGATTTTGCCAAAATTAGGGGGCGCCCCCCCCCCCTAATCCGTCCCTTCGACTAGTGTGAACCACGCCATAAATCAACTCACTCAGATCATGATGATTGTTAGAGTTTAAGGTGCATGTGTTCAGCATTGTTTCTTCCATATTGACACAACTCACAAGTCACATGCAGGGACGATATAAGTTTTCAAAATTGGTTGTTTTGTGTATTTCAGTGGGCAGCTCATATCTCTTAAGGGGCTTTTACACCTGTGCGACTTGAGATATGACCATATCTCAAGCAAGTTGCACACCACTGCACTACTCGTGATGTCGCACCTGTGTAAATGAACTATCTGCAACTTGGAGAGGGTGCGATAACCCGTTTTTATCGCAACCACCTTATCGTAGGTGATATCGGAAGGTGGGACATTCATTTGACATGTCTAATAATGTCGCAGGTCTTGGTTGCAAATGATAGTATGCGATATCACAGTGATGTAGCAGCCAGGAAAGGATGGTTATATCATCAAGTATATAAGCCACATCTTTGATTTTGATCTCATGAGTGTAAAAGCCTGGTTGCCTGCGATATGGCTGCGACTTTAGTTGGTGGTTGGGGGTCAGAAAGCATCGCAACATGCAATATTCACATGTCGCAACCTGCAATATGATGAAAATGTTGCAAGCACTTTATCGCACAGGTGTAAAAACACCTTTAGTGTAAAACCCCTTATAGGCACAGCTTATGATTATTGAAAATTAACAAATTGGAGCATGTCATATAATTATGTGTAATAATTCAAAGAACTTTATCTCTGATACATGTTACTTCTCTGCGACATTGCCATGTTGCAGCTCATGTCGCATAGTGTGATAGGGCCTTTACCCCGGGGGGGGGGGCACTTGTACTTGAAAAGTTACCCCCTGCCAAACGGACCAGTGCAGCGGGGGCGGTGAGCGTAACAAATGAGGGGCGGTCAATCACTTTTAGGGCAAAAAAGGAGGGCGGTTAACTACATAAATAGAACAATGCAGTGGCAATAACTTGAAAAATAGCCCTTTTGCTACTTCATTTCACCCAAAAATAACTAACGGAATGTTATCAGAAGTTTTCCTAAACAGTTTTGATGATTCTGTATATTTTCTGGTATTGAGACACCCTGATTTCGGGGGGGAGTAATCTCTATTTCCCAAAAATGGGGGGCAGTCATCCAAAATTGAGGGGTGGTTAGCGCTGCCACGAAAAGCAGGCCGATAGTTTGGCAGTGGGTAGTGACCTTAAAGAGTCAGTGCTCCCCCCAAGGCTTTACCCACTACGCCATCCCGTCCCTCCCAACTCACGTGTAGTTCACAGTGTGTGACCGCCCTTTGTCCAAAAACGACATGAAACCATGAGTTGGCATTTCTATAGAGGTGGTTGCTAACGTGGTGGAAGCGCCGCATTCCGACCACTGGAGCCTGACGAAAGGCACACTTAAGTGGGCCCTAAATGGCTGACTGTGTAGGTGTGTAATATCAATGTTTCACAGTATATTGCCACCATGCGCCCTGGAGCTGACTCAGTCTTAAAAACAGGTCAGTAGGCCTATACAGGGTGGGAACTCCTCATGTCTCAAAATGTTTAACTTTCCCGTAAAAATTATATGTTAAAATAACTAAAATTAAAAGGATAGGAATTTAGGGGAAACAAGACATCAGGTGAATGGATGCTGTTTTAATACTTAGTCCATATGCAGACTCACCCCCCCCCCCCGCCCCTGCCCACACGCCCTTTTCCGAAATCCTGTATCGGCCCGTGTTAGGGAAGCTCGCCACCCCCCACCCCCCTCCACTAGAAGCTGTGTATGGGTGAAAAGGTCTTAAGCCTTTCCAAGCAAAAATAAGATATTATAATAACGATGCAGCAATGTTCTGTTAAGTTCTGCTTTGGTTCTTGTTTCGTTCTTTTGATGGTACCCAAACCGTCTTTAGAACCTAACGTTGTGACGTTGCACTGTAACATTATTGTGACATTCTTGTAACGTTTTTTTCACATCACAATAACAGTTAGGTCTAGACTTCACCAAAATATAACATTATTGAAATGTTCTCTTTTGATAAGTCATAACTATACCTAAAAGAACATTATTGTTAGGTGAAAACGGTGCAGGTATCAGACTAACCAAAAAAGTACAGTCACAGGACATTCTTGTTATGTCGCTGCTTGCCTGGGCTAGCTAATAGAGAGGTTTAGATATCGGCCCACGTCGACGTGAACGTGACGCGTACAGCGAATCTAAGTCAATATTCTGTAGCAAATGATAGAGACTAGTGACGTCACGCGTCTCCTTGATGTTTACGTTGGCCAATATCTAAACCTCTCAATAGAGAGGTTTAGATATCGGCCCACGTCGATGTGAACGTGATGTGTACAGCGAATCTAGGTCAATATTCTGTAGCAAATGATAGAGACTAGTGACGTCACGCGTCACAGTGATGTTTACGTTGGCCAATATCTAAACCTCTCAATAGAGAGGTTAAGATATCGACCCATGTCGATGTGAATGTGACGCGTACAGCAAATCTAGGTCAATATTCTGTAGCAAATGATAGAGACTAGTGACGTCACGCGTCACAGTGATGTTTACGTTGGCCAATATCTAAACCTCTCAATTACACTATGCGTCTGGTACACAGACGCATTGGCAAACTTTGGCACGCATTTTTCTTTTTTTGCAAACATGTTGGTACCCAATGTGACCCAACGCGTAGTGTAATATGGACTACTAACACAACATTACGATTGTCATAGATAAAGTGCAATCAAGGAGTGGCATAATGGTAACATTCTGCTACATTCTTAGAAAGATCTGAGACGTAACATCTATAGCTGGCTGGGAGTATAGAGAGGGTGGTTGTTTTGTACTATCTATGTTCTAATTTACCTCACATTAAACGTTTTTTAATATCAAAATAAAGTTGATTATACGAATCACCTATGTCAGATTTTATGTTAGAAAGGATCTTCAATATTCAAACATAAATATACTCTCAAAAGGCTTCCCCTTTTGCCCTGAAAAGGACAATAATTATTATAATCTTAATTTACAGGAACGATGTGAAGAATCTTTGTACATGTACACACTTCTAGATGATCATGTAAACAGCTATTATTTATTTTTCTCGTTTTGGCATTAGCAAGCCATTCCCAGTTTACACCACCGTTAAGTTTTATCATGAAATATTTTCGAAATTGCTTCCCCACTTATTTCCTGGAGACAATTGTATGATACAAAATTAACCAAAGTAATTTGGTTGACAGATTGCCCCTAAAATTTGTAAAATGCAGCTTTACAATTTGGCTTTTTCCCAAAAGGAACCAACGTTAAAGCCTAGCAGGCCAGCCTATAATGCCAAACCCTATTTTCCCCTGAAATACAGCAATTTGAATGGCTGGCAAACCTGCAAATCTGTCAATTGATAAAATTCAAGAAATCATAATGTTCAAGCAGTATTTAAGGATGTGAATGACATAATTCTTGCTTTTTTCACTAACCCAAACTCTAGGACACAAGGATGGCTTATTTGGTTATTTTGTCCAACCCTTTTCCAACCATGGGATATACCCAATGTGGAATGCATGGGCATTGTTTCCCCAAATCAGGGTATGCAGATTAGATATATAATGGAGACAAAGGGAGAAGTATTGCAGAAAGATCTTTGTCTGTCATTAAAAGGCAAAAAGTACGAGGATCCTGGCAAGGATATGACGTCACAGAACTTTTTAATAACGTCACAGATGGTCATAGAACGCTCTTAGAACGTCACATAGTGACCCTTTTTGGAACGTACCCTTTTTGGAACCCTGATTTCTCCCCTTTGTATTGACCATGGATAAAATTTAAGGCAGTCACCCGAAGTTCAAGTAAGTCCATGATATGCAACCTAACCTCAATTTTGCATAGAAACTCGAATCAACGGAGTCCTGTCACAGGGTTGAGTTTATATGTGTGGGTACGGTAAAGGGACCCGCGCACACAGTATTTCTTGTATACACAAGTGTAACGCGTATATGAGGAGGCATGTATATGTAAGGATTTTGGGGTCCGAGTATTCCTTGTACTTGTGGGTTTGTGTCCGCGTATGTAAAGCCCCATACCCACTGACGGCTGACTCATCAGTACTAAAATTGGCCGTTTTTGCCCCTAGAGTCGTCCGATTTTAGCGCCGATTCAAATCAAATATGTACATTTCAATATATCGTACTAACAGATGATCCTAAAAATCGACCGATTCTCCCAGTTGCCCGTTGCCCGTTGCTGGTACAATTGCCTAGTGATTAAGGAGCATTACATACGCAGATGTTCTTCATTCTTATATGTTTTGTAATTATAATTTAAATAACCCCCTTTTTTTTCTCTGCCCATTTCTAGGCATGATCGAAAGTATTAGCATGTATATATATATGTATATACGTTTTTACAGACACCTACCCAATGTCGGCGTATGTAAAGAGATCTGTATGCACGGACATTGTTGCTCGTGTGTGTAAGAAAATTGTATAATAGCAACAGTCACATAAGCCAGTGGCGGATCCAGGAGGGCCCCCCCCCACACCTCCCGACTTGTCTGAGTAGATATCTTTTTCGAATAATCTACATTAAAAATTTTGTTGATTCATGAAAATCTGACATTATTCATTTTCAATTTCTTATAGGGGGGGGGGGGGGGGGAATTGGCTTGCCCCCCATCACACCCTAGATGACTGACATTGGATCCGCCCCTGTATGCGATAGTTGCGCGTATAACCACCCCCCTGTCAGCCACTCCTACAGGTGGAGACTAAATCAGAATGTGTGGCCTTAATTTTGTGATGTGTCAGTAAATAAACTATGTGGCAGAGCTTCGGTTTTCGGAACGGTGAGGGTCGAGTCAGCAAATTATGATATATAGTCATTATCAAGGGCGTGTTTCACACTGGTCGAAACTCTTACATTGTAATTCTGAGTAAGATGTTTTGACTTTTTCATGGTTGTGTTTTAGACTTATATTCCTGTTGTTAGCTATACCTTGTAGATTATTGACTGGTAAAAAACATATTAGATTGTTTAGGTTGCGTTTAGTCTGATATTCCTGTTGTTAGCTATTCCTTGTAGATTATTGGCTGGTAAAAGCATAATTTGAGATGTAAAAGACACATCAATGAATCTGTGTGTGAGATCGGCCAATAGACTAATAGTAATAATAGTAGGGGGGTGGGGGGTCAGGACCGTAACAATTTTCTTGACAGATTACTGCAACATTTCGAAACCAATGCTAAAGCATGCCAGTCCAAATCCTAATGTCAAACTACTTATTTCCTTGATATACAGCATTATATAAAGCACAGAAAAACATAATTCTTCCCAATTAAAAAAAACTGACTTGTTGCGAATGGGATGACTTATACTATTGTATTTAACCTTTGTCCAATCCACGGCACATGCACGATGGGTGGGCTTATTACGCTAGCAAATTGTGTGTAGACTATTTGACGTTGACATATTGGACCTTTTTTAATCCCCACAAAACGTTGACATATTGGCACTTCACACTTTACATGGAGCAATTATCTCACCACACATCACCACTGTGATATCTATTTCTACTCTTATGGAAAAGACGCGGAAACTTCTTGCTTTGGGCGTTTTCGGATAAGTCAACCACCCAGGTAGTGAATATGTAGTGAATATATCTCACTTTTTGTTTTTGCAGCATTGGCCCTTTCCGTAAGATGGTGTAGCCTGATTGTGTGTTTTATCCAAATCTTTCAAAGCATAACACATCAAGTGAAAAATCCACTAATACGATTGGCCTTTGTAGTACATGAAAGCTGATTTCACTGCCTATTTGTAAGATATATATTTATATATACTTATAAACTATGGTACTTATTTCAAATGTTAGATACAGAACTTCTTTTCGCAACACAATGGAATCTAAAGCCTGTATCTGACATCCTGAATTTGATGCCGACGATTTTGTATTTGTCAGATTTTTTTCACAGGAAAATAAAACCATACAACATATGACAGATAAATGTAAAACCTTTCCAGGTATATTTAACATGTTTATATCTTACCTTAATTCCCACTGTGATTTTTTCAATTTGCAGCAAAATCGGCATGTGGAATATAGGTTTGATGGACCAACTTTCACTCTGTATTATTTAGATTTCTCATGTTAGTATATAATATAAATGTTGCCTGGCTCTATCGTGATACCACTCAGGGAAGTCTGATACTTACAGGGAAGTCTGATATATAATCCGTGCACGCCATGGTATAAATAGTTAGGGAAGGAGGTTTTGGCCGATATTATTGCTTGCCTGGGTAGTTTGAGCCCCATACCCACTAGGCGATTTTGACCAGAGTCGGCCGATTCAATGGTGCAAAATCGGCCGACTAGGGTAAGTCCTTGGATGACTAGTCACCAGACATTACGGCGCTCGACTAGGGTAAGTCCTCGGACGACTAATTGTCCTGTGGCGACGATGGTGCGGTCTATTGGCGCCACATTGGCGGACGACTAAGCGCACTATAATCATCGAGAAATAAGCTGAAAAAATCGGACATTTCCGATATTTTGCTGACGACGGGGTGCAATTAGTCGCCCGACGAGTTTTTAGTCGTCCAACTTGCCTTTCGTCGCCCGACGAATGCATCGTCGTTGACGACGAAGTGAAACTAGTCGCCCTGTGGGGATATCGATGCACCTTTAGAGTCGGCCGATTCTCCCAGTCACCCATCGCCTGTTGCTGCTAAAGTCGCTTAGTCAGTATGGGGCCCAAGGGTCATACCCAGTAAGCGACGGGCGGCTGGAACAATTGCTGTAATCGTCGGCAGACAACTGTAATATTAAAGCCTGGTTTCCACAGACGGCCAAGTGCAGGGAATAAGGTTAGTCAGTGTTAACTCTTTCTATCCTCAGCGACCAAAGCTGATAAGGGGGCACTGGTCGCCGTGTTTTGAAAGGGTTAATACATTTGGTCGGCTGACTAACCTCATTTAGAACACTTGGTCGTTCTGTGGACACAAGGCTTAAATGGCCATACCGACTAGGCAATTTTACCATTGACGGGCTATGGGCGACTGATAGAATGGCTGTCGTTGTGGTCGGGCAACTGCAATATCAAGCTATTTTGATACTTTTCCACCAATTTTCCCACCGATTTTCCCAGAGAGTCAGTTGGCCATTGCCCATCACCCAGAAAGCACACCATATCCACAGAGAATGGCCCAGAGATCTAGTGATTATTCAGTCGCCCAGTCATTTTACTGGCAGTTCTTCCAGTTGCCTGTCACCTGTCGACGGTCAAGTTGCCAGGTGGGTATGAGGCTTTAGTGGGTATGACAACTTACTGATAATTGGTGATACAGAAAATACGTAAAAAAAGAACTAACTTGGTTTGTCTACAGTTTTCTTACTGATCAAAATGAACGTTGATAATGCAGCTTTCATGTATTCCCAATTCCTGTTCAATAACATTTTTCATAGTTCCAAAAACCATAACGTGAAAATCACGGCGGTCTCCATAAATAAATTAACTAAAGTTAAAGTTAAAGTTAAAGTTAAAGGACTGCAATGGGAGACCAGACTGTTTGTTTGAATTGTATCCTGTATAAATATTTGAAATGATAAAAACATGTTATTGATCTTACAAATTCTCCCCACACAGATAGATCTATAGATAGATAGATATGAGTCTGAAGTATACGTGGCTACCTCTTTGCATTAAAATCCAGCCAATATACCTGGATGAAATAGACTTCACACACTATGTATGTTTTCCACAAATGTTCGACATATTGAATGTCACACAAATAAGTATATATTTAGCAAAGTAGATCTATACTATTATATTGACAATGCGCTGCTCCCGATGTCGTTTGGAGAAAAAATGCGTCTACTGGTCTATGTTAGAGGTACAAAACATAGCTAGTTAACCTTCTTCTACCGTTTGCCAATAAAGGAAATAGGTTATCCTGAATGCCACGCGAATGCTTATTCAATTTTTCCCACCACAATTCACACTACTTTAGACGGCCTAGCAGGAAATCGCATGTCGAATTTAAGACACACACACATATATATATATAATATATGTATGTATATATATATATAATTAAATTTATATATATCTTCCCATTTAGAAACTGCGGAAAACAGTGGCTGGGAATGGGTCTGAGTTAGCCTTTTAAGAGTGAATCCTAAAGGTCTATCACCCAACCCTATCCGGGCAAAATTTCTATTTTTTAGTTTATGGTAAATTCAATTTATGCGGCAGAGTTCTATATATGTTGAACAATAACATATTTTCTTATGTAAGAACATTGTTCCTTTCTGGAACATCTCAAATTCCTCATATATAGGGAAACACAAATCCGTGTTAGAATTTAGAATTTCAAAATTTCAAATTACTAAGTAAACCAAACACCACACCCCTTCCCTTATTGCTGGCCTAAGATGTCTCTTATTTTCATATGTGGTCGCCGACATTGCACTGAAAATAATGTGGTTAGGCGCACCCTACTTCTCCCCTTTGTATTTTTTTCTGATTTCCCCCCCCCCACCTCCCCACAGTGGGGTTGTATAGTACAGAAGGTCATTATAATGTCATAGGTCTGGTTTTCAATAGCAAAGTGCCCACAGGCATGCAAAGCCCTTTGCCATAGGAAGGAGCAATGGATGTCTGAAAGCTAGTATAAAATACCCTCTCAATTAGGTGGGGTTCTTATTTTCAACACTTTCTAATAATCCCATTCAAATCAAGAGCGACATGTTGGAAGAGTGGTATACGTGTAAGTTATTGGGTAAGTTTGGTATGAAACAAAGGGTTAGAAAGTAGTCCAACTCACCCGAACCTGTCGTCGACTACTTACTCCCTCCTTCTGGTATTGGCTACTCCTTAACCATTAAGGAAGTGCACCTAATGTAGCGGACTGCCTGACGCTCACTCAAGGAGAACTAGTAGGACATTGTTAGTACATTTATTCAACTTTTTTGTTTCACGAACCACTGAAACTGTGTTAATCATTTAATGTATGAACAAAGGGGATTGTTAATGTGTTAGAAAAGGATATAAGGTATTATTTTGATTTGGAGAATATTGAGTTATAGGATATAAACCATAATGATTGTCTTTGAAAGAAGGAATACTGTGAAAGTATTTTATTTTCACGCTGCACATATTTTCTCTTAACTTTTGTTCGTGAAATGTATGCGAACATATGTACATCGAGAAAATAGCTTTTATAATGCCATATAATATTATGAACATTGACTCATTAGGGTGAATCTTTTAGGTCTCGTCTGTGAAAATTTATACATGCAAAAATATCAATATTAATATTCAAAGTAATTATGAGCTCTGTATGGGCTCTATATATACAATTAATCAAGTGGTTAAAAGGAAATCTAAAGTAGGTTTCGAAATAACAGATTCCCTTACTGAATTTTCTCTTTGTAGTCTAGGAAATAAAGGTAAAATATGATCTGCATTTCTGGGAAGAATTTTATTCTCGTGGCCCTAAAATTATTCTCGTGGCTTTGAATTCACTACCACGAGAAATCGTGGATGTTTTTTGGTCCGCCCCCCTGATAGCCAGTTTACATAGTCCGTCAATGTGTCTTTACAATAAAACACTGAAATCCTATAATGCCGTGGGCGGTCTTTTTGTAGCAGGGAACTTCTAAATAGTGATCTCATGGAAGAAAAAATAACCCACTGGAAGATCAAGCAGCACTTTTATATTGGAAAAATAGCATTCTCACCAACGATGTTTTAGCAAGCAAAGATTGATAACTCATGATGTTTCACTGTGAAAGTCATTGCAAAGTGTTGCTACTTGATCTCTTTTGGTGCTTTTGTGACATTATAATGTTGTTTTTGACACTATAGAAAATACATAAGTGAAGTGAAATATACCAAAAGTATTGATTTACAAATTTATGTGCAAGTATTTTTTTAATGTATGAATTATCAAGGAGCAGTGATAACCTGCTCCGTATGACCCTCTAGTGGTATTCTTATCATGTTCTGATTTGGTTTGGTTCTAACCTCACCAAAAATATTGCTATAATAATGTTCTAATTTGGTAAGGTTATAACCTCACCATCAATAACGTAATTGTTACGTACCACCTTTGTAAGTAAGAAACTTACTAAAAAAGTATGGTTGCAGAACGTTTCGGTTATATTGCAGGTTGGCTGGGAAGGTGAATCGGGACTCACATCTGGGATGGCGACCATAAAAATTTCACGAATATTCGTGATAATGTTTTTGTCTCTCACAAACCTAGGGTGTGTCCAGAAAACTTTCACGAATCTAAATGGGCATTCACAAACCTTCTTGAACATTGAAAATAAGGTTGACAAAGTGTATATTTGTGAGTATATTACTTTCTTCTAAACATTAGCAGAACATTAAAATATGATGAAATAGTTTGGAAACAGAAAAAATGGAAAAAATGGAAAAAATAAGGCATCAGATTCGTGACAACGAATCTCTCACGAACCCAAAATTTGGAATAGTGACTTATATTGCATTTGAGATTCGTGAATATTTTATGGTCGAACCCCCAGCTGCTTAATACCAAAAAATTCAGCCGACTTTGGCATCTATTCAGACTAACAATCAATATCCAATTTTGAAATGAACATATCCTAGTTGATGCAAATCAGTGCCAAAATGACCGATTTTTCAGGTAAAATAGGCCAATTTTATCTCTGACTGCTTGGTCAAAATCACTGATTTTGTATGGTACTTCGGGATAACCTCTATCTGGTAGTCTAAAGACTCCTTTATACCTGCACTTTTTCAGACTATGAACTACCTTACTCAATTTTGTTTCATAGCTTATTACACTTTGATGTTACTTATACCTTATTGTTTATTTGCTTAATCTCATATCAAAACAGTTCAATAACAAACGACAAACATTTACAGCCTGGGGGATACTGTAATGATGTTTTGTATTTTGATGGCATAGGAAATGGATCAGCAATCTATTATTTAGCTAAGAGGATACTTTTATATCAATAAAGAAATAGAGGAATGTTCTAAACACATCAAGTGGATGGTGTCATCATCATTCTATCTTTGTAAAGATTTTGGTCTTGTTGCTTGTGTGTTCGTACATGTTTTTCTTTTTTATTTCTTTTCGAAAGAAAGTAGGAGATTTGCTGATACACTAGAAATAATTACATCTATTTAGTCACCTTGATCTTTGGGCGTGCTCTCTAGCCAAAGAAATGGTATATGCATCCGGTAAGTTTTTGTTGATGATTATCTCTCTCTCTATATTTAGTGACTGGTCTGGTTTTTGCTCTCTCCAAGTCCAAGGTAAGTTCGCAGGCTACAGATTTGTGTTAAATGCAACAGGTTGTTGCCTCACATTTATATAGATCATAAAAAGATAATGATGAATTAACATATGAAAAATGCAGTGGTCAGGAATTTGCAGATCAAGAAGTAAAAAGCCTACTATGTGATGGTAGTTTTCTTTTTGCCACTGCAAGCAATTTGTGTTTTAGATACCAACATGCTGGTATCCACCACCGCAATCATTTGTGGTGTTACGTGCAATGGTTAAAATATTTTACAAATAATATTACTAGTAACACTGCAAGGAAATTCCTATATTTCACCTTGCGGTGCCTCAAAAACCACAAATTTCAAGAGAAGCTCAGCCAATACAAGTAATTTTAATAGAAATACTCTTATCAATGCAAGGGCCATGCCCACTAGTCAATTTTATAGTCAACGGGTGATGGGTGACGGGGAGAATAGCATTGTCGTCGGGCACCTGTAATAACTATATAAGCAATTTCGGCATTTGCCACAGGGGAAAATGTTTTGGCCGATAAATGCTTATCGTCAAGGCAAACTGCTTTTTGGACAATGAACACACATTTATCATCCATAAAATCATCGCCCATTGTATCTGTATAAAGTCGGCAAAAATCATTAGAATAATTTTTCATCATTGGGAAGTGATTGACAAAGAGTTTTAGGACAATAAACTGATGTTGATTGCCCAGAAAAAGGGTGCCATGTTGTTGATGATGGGTTTTTCATTGTCGCCGGCGGGTTTTTCATTGTCACCAACTGGTTTAAGGGACGATAAACTGTCATTATTAGTTAATTTTCCTCTTGTGGTGATGGGTCTTTAGGCTTGTTTCACCTGTTTATCGTCAATGCAATGGGATAATATTTGTAGGACCTTTATAATTATTGTTGGAAAATAAGTGACGTCTTGGTGCCAGTCTGTCTACTTACCCTTTATACTTGGGGTCCCTTTGTCGTCGGTTAATTTTCCTAACCATCTCTCCCGCCATAGAGACTTGGCTTTAACTAGTCTCATATTGTCTATTTCTAAAGGTATTTCATGTTCACAGAATAACTGCCTTTAAACTTTCCGTCTTCCTGTTATACTCAAAGGTAAAAGGTTCAAAATGTGTGACCCCCAGTAAAAAGTGTTTTACCCAAAAAGAAATCTGTCTCTAGAGTTCCTGGCTAAATTAAAGTGATAGCTATGCTCTTATCATTATTCAAATGTACACTCACATTTTTTGAGCATTTTAAACTGTCAAAGGATCACAAATGTGGTCATGCGGCATTTTCTTCAGTTTGTCTATTGAAGAACACATCCACTTATTTCTCAAATCAGTACAACAGAGCGGATAAAAGATTAAAAACAATTATTATTGACCCATAATTTCATGAGAGGGAAAAGCTTATCAATTTCTATAGACATAGAACATAGTCATTTGACTTGCATTAATGATCTGCTGAAGATCTTTTAATTAATTACTAAACGCTAAACAATTTGAAAACTAAAAAAGACTACCAACCTTTGGGAATTTCCCATTCTTCTGTAGATTCGTACCCCAGGAGACAGTATGAGGAACAACCTTGTTCTCTCCTACTATCGTTCATGGCATGGTCAGGCTATAGCAGTCACCACAACACAACACAAAACATTATTTACTCAACATTCTACGACTAGACCAGGAAGGAGGAAAGTTGGGGATAGTTTGAAGTCTCCCTGATTTTTTAGTATGTCTTTGAACAAACTGAAAATGTTTGCTTTCACCATGCTCCTGAACCGTACTCAGTTCGACCATCATAGACATCATGGCACCATTCTAAAACCCGGTTTACACAGTACGATAGTTACAATTGTGGTTACAATGATATTGGGAGAGAAATTCTAATGTGAACCCCATGTTTGTGAATTTACTGTTAGAACTGTTGTTGGAACTGTCATTAGGACAACTGCAGGGACTCACATAAGGCTAATTGGGATAACCGTTATCATAACAACTTTGATGGCCCGTGAAAACCCCCTTTAGCCAAGAAACTCAAGCAGGCCATAATAGTGTTATTTAGAGGTGAATACTCAAGGGGCCCACATAATCTTTTGCCAAATTCAATTTTTTTAGGGTAAGACTTTTTTTATTTATTTTTATTGAAAAAAACGCTTCTTACAAGCAAGATCTTCCAATTGTCACAAAATTGTTATGAATGTGAGACTTATAGTTTGTGGTGTAGATTAAATGAAGAGAAGACTTGGTGACAAAGGTTCTACATGTCTGATTACCATAAACTCTATGATATAGTATGTACATATTTGACATATATTTTGTTTAATATTTAGGAAATTATAATGATAATTATATAATTCATATAATAGATTAGGTGAATACTTGTAAATATTAGAGTGATGATATGCCATGCCTTAACTTAGGTATGACAGTAACATAAACTAATACGTCCCTCACAGAGACGGTAAACACTGCATGTTATGATGTAAATATTAACAATATTTACAA
Source organism: Lepidonotus clava (assembly GCA_936440205.1). NCBI lineage: Eukaryota > Metazoa > Annelida > Polychaeta > Phyllodocida > Polynoidae > Lepidonotus > Lepidonotus clava. Next base: position 11,651,259 of record OW387146.1, on the reverse strand, counting down.
AAATGATATCTCATAATAAAAATATAATGATCTCAGTATAATAATACACAATATATCTATTGTGTTAATAATACAAATTCGTTTAACCCTTTAGACCCCACCAATTACGAGAATGAAATGCTGGATTTCCCCAGGATTTCCCCAGGATTTCCCAGGATTTCCCAGGATTTCCCCCAGAAATCCCTTAAATTTGTTTTAAATGAGAAAGTTCAAAAGCTTACCAACCCTTAAATATTTATATTATGGAAATCTGATTTGATGCATGGAATAGGGAATTAAATGACCTTTTAAACGATATATTTGCCATTTATGTACACTAAACAATTTTAGACTGTTCTCTTTTGGAAAAATATGGAAAATTATGGAAAAATTGCCGTTTTTCCGGGCGGCCACAGCCGGATCGGGGAGTACACCCTCGGGCGGCCATGGCCGGATTGGAGGCTAAAGGGTTAACTCAATTTTAAAAAATCATATGTTTTATACATTCCTTAAAACCGATCAGACTTGAAGTCTTTGGACATTGGCTTCTAATAAATTCCACAATGATGGGGATGGGGGCACCTCAAATGTGTACATAAGGGTGACCCCCTTTTTGAAATCTCTGGATCTGTCCCCATCAACTGTCATAGCTTGAGGGCTACATGGTATAAAAAAATTATGTTTATCTATGCTGCACACCTGCCTAAAGCCCATACCCACAAGGCCACTTTCCAAGCAGATCACTCCACTAAGGTATATATCTCTGCCACAACCTCCCACCACCCCCTGATGGTCCACGGGTCCTACTCAAACAGGTAAGCTCCTACCCTGAAGGCCCTATTACAATACATGACTTTTAGCTGCAATATTGGGGTGATATGAGGATAATACAGAAAGTCCACACACAGGTGTGATATTATTGTTTGATATTGATAATTTTGGGTATTTTACATATGTTTAACAAAGAATTCTTTTCTATAATATGTGCAATTTGTCCATGACATTCTCATATCACAGCCCCACAGCGTTCTGCATACTTGAATACTAAAATACTTGACAACAAAGAAAAAATATCCCAAAAGAACTGATACTGAAGGAAGGTGTTTAAAATATCTGGTAAAACAATTTGTTTGTGTACATTTATCAGAATTTATGATATGGCTGTTGTGTGTCAATGCAATATGATGAATCTACTATAGACCTTGTGCAAACATGGTTGGCCAATTTTGGGAGATCACAGGGAGGCTCTGCTGTCGGGACTGGGAGGTGAGGCTGGGGCCCCTCACACTCCATGCAGGCACTCTACCCCTACCCTACCACTGGGTCTCAGTGTGGGTAGGGGGTCATTTTACTGGGTGCTGGTGTCTTCTGTTCTAAGCTATAGTACCTGAGTTGATATACCATCTTCTAACTCAACACAACCTCTAGGACATCCAGATTTCTGTATACAAACATGTGCTTTTCGGATGTAGTTGAAGTGCGATTGTTGTATTAAAGAAAGGTAGTTAATCATATAATGACCACATGGCAATAATAATTTTCTTTTTATTCATTTAGATACCAACTTCACATACAAAATTAAGTTTGTGGTCTTCCAGTGGACTTAACAATGATAATAGCTCACAGGAAGATGAACAAGATCATAGTTATGAATAAGATCTGTCCAGGTTCCTATTGTCTAATTTTCTTTTGAACAATTAACTTTCTATTCACCCTTTTAAGTTAAGAACCTGACATCTAATCAAATTGCAAATATTCGTTAAGTTTTACTCCCTAACACTTACATATACTTCCATTTTGCAAAGGGACACTGTTTAGGAATATATCCTTCTTAGTAGCTTCCTGCTCTATAGTGTTCTGGATTTGTTCATAATTAATTATGCTTAGCAGGTATCAGCAAGTTAACATAGGAAAACAGGAACATCCTGATTCCTCAAATCGTCCCGGTAGAATGGGACAACCTGTGAACCCTGACTGTCCTGATAAGTCAGGCTGAGAAATATTCCCTGCCTTTTTATTGTTGTATCTGACCCCTCAGGCAGGCCCTGGATGCCTGTCAAAGGGAGGAGAACCTATAACTACCCTATAGCAGGTTATGTAATGCAGACTCGGCCTGCTTACTCAAGTGAGACACTACTAATAAGCGAAGGGTGACTTTATTTTCCATTTGCGAAGAAAAATGTTATCAATAAACATACACTGTTAAAATGGTGTTTAGAATTTAAATGTGTTAAGGGCATAAACATGTTTATAATCTAAATACATTAAACCATATCTGTTTAAAACCTAAACACTTGTAACTTCTAAACATGTGTTGGGTTAACTATGCTTATAATCTAAACGTATAACATCAGTTGTGTTTAAAAGCTAAACACTTGTAACCTCTAACCATGTTTTGAATGGGATATGTTTAGAATCTAAACACATAATATCAATTGTATACTATGGAAAAGAAAAATGGACACTTTGGGATTAGAACCCACATTCTTTACATTCAAGGTAGAAGCCTAACCAACTGAGCTAACTTGGACTGCATGCAGTGCACACTCACATAGTCAGCACTAATGAGTAGGATCAGTACTACTATACAGGTATTTGACATCATGGTCGTGTGACAGACAATAGTTCAGTGCTCTCATACCCTTACTTATTCAGTTAAGTAGCAAAGCTGGGCTGTGTCTACCTACAGGCCTCCATAGCTCACTGGTAGAGCACAGGCTTCATATGTGAGGGGCCCAGGGTTCAAATCTCGGCTACTGAAGTTACCAAATTACTACTATGAAGTAGTTGTACTATTAGTGGTTTGCCACATGCCCTCCATATTTTCGGCCATGAAATAGTTTTTTCATAGACTTAGGAATTTGGAATTTTGTGATTAAAAATGTTAGATTTTTGTAGCGTCATTAAGATAATCACTTCATTGGCCTGCTATTCTAGGTACGGTCAACCAACCAGAACACCCCTAAAACATTTACAAAATGTTTTAAAACACCTTTTTAGTAGGATCAACATGTAGACACCTTTTTAGTACAAAAACTTTATCAGCTATACCCCTAAAGGTTTTACCTCCAACAATCAAACAATCCATGCAAGGCTAAACCAAGAAGGAAGGACATATGTGGTTATTGGCTCAATGATCCTGTAGTGTGATTACAGGAAAAATAAAACTTTCAATGCTGTTAACATTACATCTGGTGTAAACTGTATTGCATAGTACCATAGCAGTGTTTTACATGTAAGATCTACGTGTTTTTTTAAGCACATTACAATATATTATTGATAAATTTAAAATGGTTTTTATCCTTAAGAATGAAAGTACACTGTACATATTACGGTATATTACTGTTTAACTTAACACCTAACCCTAAACACCTTGAAGACCTAAATGCTTCATAGATAAACACCTAAACATCATAGATTTCTAAACACTTAACAGCTAAACATCAAAAAAGCATAAGCATTTTGATTCTTAACACCTTGAGGACCTAAACACTTCATGGTTAAACAGCTAAACATCACACATTTCTAAATAATTAACCCTAAACACCAATAATTCTAAACATGTTTAAGGAAAAAAAGTGTTCCAAAACTGGATGCACCGAAGTGTTTAGGAAAGTGTTTAGGTTCTAAACACTTGTTTTAACAGTGTAGGTCGAGGGGGACAAGGCATTTGTTCACTTCCCTTGTCAAGACCACAATGAACCTATTCCCTTCAAGAATGGCGCCCTATGGGGAATCCATCCCATAATTTTGGGCCTGCTAGTATTAATCTCTGCTCCCATTGGTCAGTTTTGTGTACTGGGAGTAAGGTCCCTCCTGATTAGATGAGGGCCTTAAGCAAAGTTCCTGTTGTTTCATATATTCTAACTAAACTACCTCTATACAGGAACTGATAGAAGTACAACTACTCTAAATAATGTTATTTCATTTTACAGAGATTTTTCTGCATTGTGGTTTTGCCAGTTAGGGCTCATCAGTTGAGCTTGGGAAAATCAAAGGGGCGTACTAGCTCTGCTCTCTATGGGGTGGCACACTCCGGTGCTGCCCCCTGTTGAGCTTTTTTGTTACTAGTTTTTTCTACTCATCCTCAGTTAGAGTGCTGTGATGATAGAGTTAATTCTATCGGTTGGCAAACTATTTTGTAGGTAGTCATCATGTATTTTGTAGGTAGTTAAAATGATCAAATCCTATGTTTATTGATATATGTAATATTTTCTTCACAAAAGTTGAACTTATGTGAAGAAAATATTACATATATCAATAAACACAGTGATTTTCTTCACATAAGTTTAACTTATGTAAATATTGGTGCTATATGTCTCTTTTATTCTGGAAACACTTAGAAACCCACTGCAAAATATTTTCCAAGATATATCAATGTAATATGAATCAAATGAAAAGATATTAGCACAGTCTCTTCTGATTTCTTGGCAAACCCAATGTACCTCCAGTTATCCACTAAATGGGGATTCACAAGATGTCTTTTATAGACTATATTTGGACATCCTTTTTTAAATCACCAATATCTCAAGTAAAACAAGTATCAACTGTTTTAAGAGCATCCTTAGGTGGAGTACCGGCATACTGTATTATTCCGGGGAAAGGGACGGGAGGAGGGGATGGCTCTTTCCTAGGCTTTCCCCCTTTTATATTTGTACTCTTGATGGATCTCAGCCCGGTCACACTTGATAAATAATAAGGTGGGAGAGCACGAGCGGGATGAGTTTCACAAATACCCGTCCAGGTCCACTGCAAGACTGCAACCCTAATGTCCATTCTAGCCTCAACTCGTGCTTTCGGTTGGCTCGTTTTCATTTTTGTAGGCTCAAGAGTTCGTCCCGTGTTACTGCCCCTATGTCCAGCTTCCCTTTTTATGCCTAACTTCAATCTAATCAAGTTTCTCGAACCTCTATCTCTAGCTGCTCTAGTCTTCTATGTCTTCTCCTGGTCCATTGCCAGGAACAAAGGATGTGCAAACAAAGTGAGTAACAAGATGGAACTGTTTATTCTTGTGAGATCAAACTCTTTAAATAGCCACAACTGGCCTCTCATTGTCTAATCAACATCCTGGGTCAATTTGACCTTTTGCCGGGGTCACTTCTGGTCGCTTACTTTTCGTACATTACACTCTCGTGCAATTCATGCATGTAATTTTGTACAATTCATGTTTTTCGTGACATGTATTTTCATACAATTCGTGATAACACATTTTACATTAACATTCTATTCTGTCTTTAACTTCTCACAACGACGTCTACTTGGATTACTCTTTATAATTCAGTGACAAGGACTCGTACTAAAATCCTGAATTGATTCTTATAAATTCATCACAATACTTTGGTATTATAGCAGCTTCTTTAGGTATTCAGTATCCTTGCATGGTTTATGATAACATTGATGTTTAGTATTAGATTTCGCAAAAGCAGGGTCTGCATATGACATAATTATTAAATTTTTTTTTATTAAACTTTTGCAAAGTTGCATGTGATGATTGCTTTTTTTGAAATATACATCTTTGATATGAGTTGGTGCTAAAATTGGCAAGCTCTTCTAGTAGAGTCAGCCAATTTTAGGTTCGATAAGTTAGCCGGCTCTGGTCAAATTTGCCTAGTAGGTATGGAGTTTTAGTGTCTGGGTATATAATACACACACACACAGCAATGATATACGAATCATACATCCTGATTAAATGATAATTAGTTCAAAATGAATTAAAACTCAGATTTGCTAATTTTGATTCTTGGCCCAGTAATGCAGGGGTATTCTATGGATTATTGCCAGAGCATTTTCATTTTCATTCCTGTAGTTATCCATAAATAAAGCTCGAGGTATATATATCCATACAAAAGAACTTCTGTCACTTCAAGGGGGAACTAATTGAGCAATTTTAAATTCTGAATTTAAGATGGCCAGCAATCTAAACATTTTAAATACATTTTAAGCAATTGACCAATTGTGGATGGATTTCTGATTGAATCTCTCAATGAGAATATAGTTGCTAGTTGTTTTTGATTTGTTCTGGTGGAATCATGATCAGTTGTCATCGATCAAACAGCCAAAATTACAGTTGAACCGCTAATCAATGGTGTACCTGAGGGCGTTGGAGTCAGAGGTTGTCTTGAACACCCACCGATTTTCCAAAATTGATGTTACAAAACTGTAATTTTGGTAAATTGTGTCAGCATTTTAAGTTGAAACCCCATCGTTTTTATGTGAACCTCCTCTGAGGTAACCCCTCACATCTTAGGGCTGGGTATACCACTGCAGGTATTGGGCCAGCCCCTTACATTCACAATTTAACGGGGCAACTTTGGACTTTTTGTTGGTAAAATAAAATAAAACAGCCCCCTATAGACAGTTTTCATTTTTCTTGTGATGCTTACAACTATTACAATTCTGAGAATAGGATCATGAAAGAATGTTACAAAATATTTAATAAATTATGGCACTGAAGGTACTTTGGAACATATCATTCATGATCCTATTCTCTAACAGGGCAAATAATGTACAATGAATAGATATTACTCATGTTACAACTTAATCTCCTGTTTAAATAATTGTTTTTTGTCATGTTATGGCTCCTCAATTCAATGATATGAAAACTGATATCAGACATTGATTATTTCAAGGATTCAGAAATATGTCACATATGGCCTTGGGTTTCTACGTAGAAAGATAATACGTCTCCGCATGAAAGGGTATGGTGTACGGGTTAGTCTCTGTTGGTTGGCTAGGTTGGCAGATCTGTGGATGGAAAAAAATCAGAATTAATTCAAAAATGATAATTTCCTGCTGCAAATCTATATTATAGTACAATTATTTATGGTGAGGTATATATTTAGAAATAAGATACTTTGCTGTCAAAGGTAGTTAGATGTTGATTGATGAATAGGGATCATTCTGACCTTTGAGTTTTTTTTATGGAAGTTATGTGTAATTGAAAACTTCTTAAACCATAACATTTCAAATTAGATAAGCTGATATAACATTTTAAAATACATGCTATAAGCAAAATAAAGGTCAAATCCACAGTGCTTCTGGTAATACAGGGGAAGATAGAGGATTTCAGAAGGTGGGGGGTGGTGAAGCTTTATTTCTATTTGTAGTGATTTTCAGGTACCTGCAGGTTAATATGGGCTCAACATTTCTGACAAAAACACAGGAAAACTATATTAAATCGACAAATATTGCTATGTATCTTTCAATAACAAATATTTTGTTTTTTGACAAATATAAATCGTATACATATGTATAAAAGCTGGGAAAATACTCAAGACCACCATAACAACCTTTCAGCTTTACAAATAATTTACAAGGTGAATTCACTAACCTTCTTCTTGATAGCAGGGCAAGGAGACAGCCTACCCCTACCACCAGGCCTCCAACCAGGGCCCCTATAGTTGCCCCTAGGATGACACCAAGGTTGGAGCTATTTATGATAGGGGGTTGTTCAGTGCCAAGGAACCCAATCATAAGGTTACAACAATCCTGAAGATCCTGGTTGATTGTAGACACTCCAGCTGCAATAATGCTATTTAAGGTAGCTCCAGATAAAGGAAAGGGCCCTGAACCTGTTGTTGCATGAAAATAAACATGTTTTAGTTATTATACACTACAGCTGCACCACCTGCATGGTGACTAGGCTGATCACATTTGGGCTGACCACTAGGCAAAAAAAAGATTGTGTTCAAGTAACAAAGGTGTGATAAAAATGTATGTTTATTGAGTAAATTTTGATTTCTGTTTTGCTTTTTTCCCTTTTACTTCAACAAATGGACCTGGGCAGTAAGAAAAAACACTCAAAACATCCTCTTATTTGAACCTGGCTTTTACACATACCCAGGCAAGCAGCAATGTAACACACAAGCACATTCTGCAACTTTCCTTCTTTGGTCAGTCCATAACCTGCCCAGTTTTCATGTTACTTGTGCATTATTTCAGGTAAACTTGAGACTTACTACTTACTTACTTGAGACCTTACCAATAAAGAATGTTATAATAAGTTTATCATAGTGTGAAAGAAAATAACAAGAATGTCCCAATAATGTAACAGTGCGACATCATGTCTCTGCTTACCCGGTGGACAGAGGTTGTTGCCTGAAGGTCCTATGGCTGACACGTTGAAGGTCACAGATGAGGAGTTCTGACCAACTTCACTCAACTCAATATCGCCTTCCGATAGGAACATGGCATTTGCATTGCTGAAATAATAAGAACCAAACATCATCATTGTCTTTAAAAGATATTTCAGTTAACTATATGATGCGCTAAAACATTAGTTGTCTTTGTTATGTTCATTTGTATGCACTTTGGCCTGTCGAATCAAAGCAAATCCTATTGTGCTAACTTGCATTCCTAGTTTTTACAACAACATTTCGTGATTGATAATTTTGTATTAATTGCAGGTATTCTATTGGATCAATTCAAGTATGGGCCACATATTTCTTTTGATAACAGAATGTTTTGCACTAAAACAATTTTCAAAAGTCTGTAATTAATAGGGTATACATGCAGCTATTAATAATATTTTTTCAGGTCAGTTTAGAATAAAGGATTGGAATAGGATGGTTTGATGTTTGATGTTTATGTTAATATTTTATATATCAAATTCAGTGAACAATGTTTTGATAAACCACTGAATTACGATTTGAATGCATTAAAAACTGAATCTGAGCCTACTTATTTGTTGTCATAATAACCCTCATTTCATGATGTAAATAAGTAACATTCATTCTTTTAGAATTTCGTTTCATCTTTGGAAAAGGTAAGTAATTATCATTCATTGACCGTTGCAATATGTTTTTCATCTTAAGCACATTTTCATTAATTTTATGGCTTAAGGTCTTACTTTACGGCGTTTTCATTTTGGCAGCAGACAGGTGCATTCTGGGAGCAGTATTCATTAATTCTTCTAGACAGTGTTGTGGTAAGACCAGCGGGCTGAAAATACAATTAGGCAATATTCTGATTATGGTATAGAAAATTGATAACAAACCAGTATGTTTTCTGCAATCACACTATGAATGAATTCTCCCATTACAGACAGCCTATTTACTGAATGGTACCTCCAGACTTGCCTAGATCAAGAAGCATACCGGGTAATATGTAGACTAGACAAAAGCCTTAAGCTTATAATTTTTCATTGCTCAGGCATTCTTTGATTTGTATCTAGATATATGTCATATTTTGTACGTTGATCTAAAAATTTATCTATTACAAAAAGAAATATGGCAAACATTTGTATATTTTCTATATATTTGTTAGGGATTTTTTCTAAAAATTAGCCCAAATTAACCTGCAGGTACCTAAAATATTGTAAATTGGCTATCCATGGAAGAGAGAATTGACATATTTCATCAAATGAGTTAACAACAAGATCTGACTATAGGTCTCCTGACCAAGAAAGGACTGAAAATCTTAAAATGTGTTATGCACTATAATAAAAGCTCATTGCAATGTCATAATATGTTTCTGTGAATGTCTAATCTATATCTGAGAATTTTCAAACACATTTTCCTCATGACATTTTGTCCTCGTGGTACATTTAAGCGGACCCATAATACACTATAAAGAACAACCCAGTAGAGACACGTACAATCGGAGGGGTGGATCCAGGTCTGGGATCTAAGGAGTCCTAATTCCTACCCCACCTCACCTTTTCTTTGTGGGGATTCAAACTTGACACAGAGAAAATGCTTACATGCACATTTGCAAATAGGTGCAAGTATCAGCAAATATGCAATATTTTGGTATTTTTCATATATGGTTATATGCAGACACCCCTTTCTGATATCCTTATCAACCCCTGGATTCTATTAGGAAGAAGCTATATGACATAATACATCGCAATTTGATGGTCAACAACCAGAAAACCCAGAGGGTTGAGTGGCAGTGCCCAGTCAAACCGTATGTACATGAATTACAAGTTTACTTTCCAGATGCAAATTGGTTAGAAATTAGGAGCAATGCTACTGCATCCCCTTTTTAACTATTTTTAATTTTCTTATAAATTGCCACATAAATAATGAACAACCTAACACAAACAATATAAGATAACCCTCCACTGACACATTGACTTCTGAGGTGATTCCCTTATTTCCAGTACATTCAGGCCCTCTACATATTTGTTAGATACATTTTTATACATATGAATAGATAAAGCTCATACCCACTATAATTTATATAGGACATTCTCATCAAATCCGCTGACTGATGTGCCCTAAAATCGGCCGATTCTACCAAAATAATCGGCCGATTTTAGCACTGATTCATTTCAAACACATGCATTTCACTGTTACATACTAACTGGTAATCTGAATTGATGCTGAAATCGGCCGCTTATCCGACTATAGTTGACCGATTCTAGTCGGCTGACTGGGTCAAAATCATCTAGTGGGTATGCTGCTTGAGACTGACATAAAGTAGGCAACCTACCTATTCATAATGGATAGAATTTTTAAGAATGGTAAACCTTCATAAAGTTAATCTGTCATAATCATCATTATTGAAAATTGACAATAGATATCTTACCGCCCCTTGAAAGTTGGGATTGCTGTTGATTGCCTGAAGAATAATGAAAACACTTGGTCCTGAAAATATGCCAATGACAATAATGAAAAAGAGATGGAAAATGCATGAATGTACTACCTAAGGAAAATGAAATAGCTTTGTTCTGGTGACATTGGCTAAAAAGAAAAAGGGACCAAAAATTTCAAGAAGGTATTGCTTAGTGCCAAAAACTAGTTATTTTCATGTAATATTAAATAAAAGAAATTAACCAAGTGGGTAGGTAGGTATTTCAACATAATTCATGAAGTCAGGTAGTCTTGACAATGACTGACATATGCCCTGTGCACCTGTTTTACCATTCAAATGCTTTCTATGGCCCTTAATGTCATTCTAATATTAAGAATTCCAAATCACTGCATTTCATTGGAACTGAGTGCCCAGAAAAAGGTTCTCATCATACACTCCAAAATAAAAATTAAGTTAACAACAATACCTTGGTTTGGTGAGGATGTGGTGCTGGTAGGTGATAATTGTGTCAGAGTAGTTGATGTTGTAATGATTGTGGTCATAATAGTTGAAGTAGTTGTTCTCATTGTTGTTCCAACTGGTACAGTGCTTGATACAGCTGGGGTAGTGCTAGACATGCCCTCAGATGCTGTTGCCAGATCTTGTGTAGGGTTAGTCACATCGGGAGGTACTATCATATCTGGTGTGGCACTAGACATGTCTGGTGTTGTTGACATATCAGTTGTTGTTGTTGTCACATATGGAATAGTACTTATCACATCGGGTGCACTGCTAGGCATATCTTTTGGTGTTGCTGACGTATAGCTTGTGGTGCTAGTCATATCTGGTGTGGTGCTGGTCATGTCTGGTTCAGTGCTAGCAACATCTAGTGTAGAGCTAGTTATATCTGAAGTACTGCTAGTCACATCTGGTGTTGTGGTAGTCACATCTGATGTAGAGCTAGTGATACCTAGTGCAGTGGTAGTCATATCTGGTGTCAGGCTGGATATATCTGGTGTAGTGCTAGTCATTTTGGGTGTAGTGCTAGTTATATCAGGTGTAGTGCTGGTCACATCTGGTGTAGTGCTAGTCATATCTGGTGTAGTGCAAGTTATATCTGGTGTGGTGGTAGTTATTTCTGGTGTAGTGGTAGTTATATCTGGTGTAGTGGTAGTTATATCTGGTGTAGTGGTAGCTATATCTGGTGTAGTGGTAGTTATATCTGGTGTAGTGGTAGTTATATCTGGTGTAGTGCTAGTTATATCTGGTGTTGTGGTAATTATTTCTGGTGTAGTGGTAGTTATATCTGGTGTAGTGGTAGTTATTTCTGGTGTAGTGGTAGTTATATCTGGTGTCGTGGTAGTTATATCTGGTGTCGTGGTAGTTATTTCGGGTGCAATGGTAGTTATATCTAATGTAGTGCTAGTTATATCTTGTGTTGTGGTAGTCATATCCGGTGTGGTGCTAGTCATATCTGGTGTAGAGCTAGTTATATCTGTTGTAGTTGTAGTTATATCTGGTGTAATGGTAGTTATTTCTGGTGTAGTGGTAGTTGTATCTTGTGTAGTGGTAGTTATATCTGGTGTAGTGGTAGTTATTTCTGGTGTAGTGGTAGTTATATCTGGTGTCGTGGTAGTTATATCTGGTGTCGTGGTAGTTATTTCGGGTGTAGTAGTAGTTATATCTAATGTAGTGCTAGTTATATCTGGTGTTGTGGTAGTCATATCCGGTGTGGTGGTAGTCATATCTGGTGTAGTGCTAGTCATATCTGTTGTAGTTGTAGTTATATCTGGTGTAGTGGTAGTTATATCTGGTGTCGTGGTAGTTATATCTGGTGTAGTGGTAGTTGTATCTTGTGTAGTGGTAGTGATATCTGGTGTAGTGCTTGTCATATCTGGTGTAGTGGTAGTTATATCTGGTGTAGTGGTAGTTGTATCTGGTGTAGTGGTAGTGATATCTGGTGTAGTGCTTGTCATATCTGGTGCAGTGGTAGTTATATCTGGTGTAGTGCTAGTCATATATGGTGAAGTAGTAGTTATTTCTGGTGTAGTGGTAGTTATATCTGGTGTAGTGGTAGTTACATCTGGTGTAGAGATAGTTATTTCTCGTGTCGTAGTAGTTATATCTTGTGTAGTGCTAGTTACATCTGGTGTTGTGGTAGTTACATGTGGTGTACTGCTAGTTATATCTGGTGTAGTAATAGTCATACCTGGTGTAGTGGTAGTTATAACTGGTGTAGTGGTAGTTATTTCTGGTGTAGTGTTAGTCGTATCAGATATAGTGCTAGTCACATCTGGTGTAGTGCTTGTCATATCTGGTGAAGTGGAAGTTATATCTGGTGTTGTGGTAGTTATATCTGGTGTAGTGCTAGTCATATCTGGTGTAGTGGTACTTAAATTTGGTGTAGTGCTAGTCATACCTAGTGTAGTGGTAGCTATATCTGGTGAAGTGGTAGTTATATCTCGTGTTGTGCTAGTCATTTTGGGTGTAGTGCTAGTTATATCGTTTGTAGTGCTAGTCCTATCCGGAGTAGTGCTAGTCATATCTGGTGTAGTGCTAGTTATATCTGTTGTTGTGGTAGTTTTATCTGGTGTAGTGCTAGTGAAACCTGGTGTAGTGGTACTTATATCTGGTGTAGTGGTAGGTATATGTGATGTAGTGCTTGTCATACTTGGTGTAGAGCTACTCATATCTGGTGTACTGCTAGTCATATCTGGTGTAGTGGTAGTTATATCTGGTGTTGTAGTTATATCTGGTGTTGTAGTTATATCTGGTGTAGTGCTAGTCATATCTGGTGTAGTGCTAGTGATATCGGGTGTTGTGCTAGTCATATGTGGTGTAGTGCTTGTCATATGTGGTGTAGTGCTAGTCATATCGGGTGTAGTGGTAGTTATATATGGTGTAGTGCTAGTCATGTCGGGTGTAGTGCTAGTCATATGTGGTGTAGTGCTTGTCATATGTGGTGTAGTGCTAGTCATATCGGGTGTAGTGGTAGTTATATATGGTGTATTGCTAGTCATATCTGGTGTAGTGCTAGTCATATCTGGTGTTGTGGTAGTAATATCTGGTGTAGTGCTTGTCATATCTGGTGTAGTGCTAGTCATATCACGTGTTGTGCTAGTCATATCTGGTGTAGTGCTTGTCATATGTGGTGTAGTGCTAGTCATATCGGGTGTAGTGCTAGTCATATCTGGTGTTGTGGTAGTTATATCTGGTGTAGTGCTAGTCATATCTGGTGTAGTGCTAGTCATATCTGGAGTAGTGCTAGTCATATCTGGAGTAGTGCTAGTTATATCGGGTGTAGTGGTAGCTATATCTGGAGTAGTGCTAGTCATATCGGGTGTAGTGCTAGTCATATCTGGTGTAGTGCTAGTCATATATGGTGTAGTGGTAGTTATATCCGGTGTTGTTGTAGTTATATCTGGTGTAGTGGTAGTTATATCTGGTGTCGTGCTAGTCATATCTGGTGTCGTGCTGGTCACATCTGGTGTCGTGCTAGACATATCGAGTGTAGTGGTCGTTATATCTGGTGTTGTGCTCGACACATCTGGGAGTGAAGTAGTAGTTGTCGTTGATACTGGATTAAAACAAAACCAATTTTTATATAGCAAGCCCATTATCATAGATGGGAATTCTCACCACCATAGAAAGCTAATTTGACAAAATCATAATTTGTATGGACTTGCCCATTAAATCAAGGTATTTTCTGAGAAATATATAAACAAGATAAAGTATAGGCTAAGCTTGCATAAATTGGCAAGAAATATTTTTTCTTTTGTCCGGGTAGTTGCTATGCTGCCCAACTCCCGTCGTTGTCTCCAATCTAGTTACGAGTGTAAATTCATATAGAAAGGTTTTTATATATTGTCTGAAGATTGGATCAATATCTATGATAAATACTCACAGTCAGGAGCACAAAGACCATCTTTGCATATAGGTCTTTCAGCAGGGCAATCATCGCACGCAGTTCCATTTATGTAAGGTCTGGAGGCTGTGACATCAATATCAGTGCTACAAAGAAAAGAAAACATTTATTCTATATCAGGATTCTAACTCTATACCTTCCCTGTTGTCCTGACCTCTCAATTAGGTGAATAATCACAGCTATGTTGTTTTTGGCAATCATGCAATCATTCAAAATGATGCAGATTCTTTTTTTCAAACTGGCTACCCAAACTGGGAATGGGCTACACACTATCACAATCAGTCTTGGCCTACATACAAATCCCTTTAAGGCTGTGTACGATTGGGGGAAACGTCTGATCACAAAAATGTACCAGTCGGAGAAAGCAGCTTCAACTTACAGGTTCAGTTTTTGTATTGTATTGCTCCTTAATGGTCCTAAATGTTATAACCATATATATGTGTCCCATCCCCGGGGTGACAAATCTGTTCCTTCTCCTTGTTACAAAATCTCTGCTTATGAGGGAGACAGGGCCCAGCAAGTAGCAAGATTCCAGCTGACAAGTGGGACCCCACTAATCATTGTTCATGAATCCCCCACAGTACAGTAACATAAATTGACACATTATAATGAGCCATCTACTGAATACATTTTTACTATAACAAAAACATTATTTCAAAATGCATAAAAAAAACATTCACTGAGGAACAAGTAACAACATCAAGGACCACTGCTTCAGTCATTGTTAGTTGTGAATATAAACTTACCCAGGTCTGTAGCTACAAGCAACGAGGCGAAGCGTGCCATCATAAGCAGGATTTCCCAGAATTCCCATATAGTACTGTGTATTGGAGGTGCAAATCTGAGGAGAGCAGGCAAATTCTGTGAAGGAACTCCATATAGCCTATTGGTAAGAGACAATATATATATTATTACAATGCTGCAGTAACATTCTGTTTAGTTCTGTTTTTGTTGTATTTAAGTGACATTAATGGTACCAAATAACATCTCTGGAACCTACTATTGTGACATTGTATTCTGACTTTATTGTCACATTCTGATTACATTCTTTCACTTAAAGTATTCTATAGAGGAAAAGTCTCAGCTTCAATTAAATGTAATGTTATCACAACTTTCTGTTACAATGTGAAAAGTAGCAGACTGGAGAAAAAGTATGCTTGTAAAGATACTTAAACATCTGCTATACTGCTGGGGGGGGGGGCATACTGAAGCCCCAAAGTTGAAAATAGTTGTATAACACATTTAGCGTCACTGTCATACCTAAATACTCCCATTTAAACTGCTATTCACACATAGTGTTATGTACAAAGTATGTTGTTTAAACTAATCAGTAGGTTTAAATCATATTTACATAAAATTACTTACCGTTAGATAGACATCACAATCCTCTGTAGTGCATGCATTAGTAGAATAATCATAGTTGTTATTGTTTGAAAGATCTGTGAATACAGAAGTTGGATATGCAAAATCATCTAATGCTAAATTTGCTCCTAACAAGAAATTATCCGGGAAGCTTGAAGTCGAATCTGAGGCACCAGTAGCAGGGGAACCACAGTCTGCATTTTCAGCCCATAATGTATCAGCAATCTCTTGATTCCAGGTCTGAAATAAGCAATGCGTAGTAGTTCCTTAGACTGCTTGGTTGGGTGGGTTAAAGCTTACACACAACTAACTGGCATAATTATATCATGATTTATTAGGGTATCATTTGTGTTGGTCTTAGTTTTCACTGCAAGTAATTTGTGTTCTAGATACAAACATGTCAGTATCTGCAAACCCAAGCATCCTACATAAACCTATTACAAAATCAATTGCATTGAGACTTCTTAGCGCTGGTTGATCAAAGATCCTGACGAGGTGAGGTGTAAAACATGCCATTCCTCACACTAGAGCTTCCAATGGATCAACCGGCCAATGGATCAACCGCAGTTTCAGGAGACAACGCCCAGTGACTATCAAAACATTAGGATCACTACCAAAACATTAATTGCCTTTCCTTGCAGTTCTTTTTTGCCTAATTCTGGACTTTTTAATGGGAAGGAAATTAGATATTTCCTGTCTCCTGATAGATCTCTAGGATTAATTCCCAAATGGCTAACTTGCCCTGATTTAACACTTTATAATGAGAATGAAAATAAATATTTACCCTTCTCCTCTAAGCTTCTCTTGAATTCATTTCCAAATGGCAAACTTGTCCACAGTTTGTAGTAGGAAGCAAATAAAGCATGTCCCTCTCCTATACAAAGTTGTATTCAGGAGGATTATCTCTCAATACCAAATAAACCAAGGGTTGGGCATTAAGAGGATTAAGATTAGTGACTGCAGCCAACCTATCTAATGTACACTCATTAAGTACATCCTGTCTTCCAAATAAAGTGCTGAATAATCCTAGGACCTCTTCTCCTTTATGATCTCATTGTGAGACTTGCAAATTGTGTGTGCCCTTTATGTCATTTGTGTTATTGTAGGTCTCCATGAGGCTTATAAGCCTTGATGATTAGTCCAATTTGTCAGCCAAATACTGGTAACACTTTCCATTGGCAATACCTAGAATCTACAGACTTGGTTCCAAAAGGTTAACACTTGTGGCCTAATGGAATGTACTAATGGTCAAGAATCAAGGTGAATGTGGTGTAGTCATTCCAGAAACTACCATGAACTTGTTATTGCCTCACTTTCATTCTCAGATCCGACTTAGTTCTGACCTACATAGAGGTTGGTGATGCACTTGGTCATAGTCACGGTTTTGGTGAAATACCTCATGTCCACTCTAGGGATCTTAATGTGAGGCAGATGTTTACAGTTGCTGAAGGCACTAAATTGAAGAGTGGTGTCTGTATACAGGCAAATTTCAGGTCTATCCCTTCTCATATCAATATTTGTAATCAGTTTTTCTGAGAATTTGTCCCAGGCAAAGAAACGGTAAAAGGCACACTGAGAAATGTACTGTATTGTACATGATTTTTATGCATGGTCGTCCCAAGTTCTGTTGAGCCAGGGTTTTATGTTTACAGTGGTGGTCAGGGCTTCAGTATGTCAAATTAATTGAGTTCAGGCTTTTTTGGATCTGGTTACATAAGTAACGTATCCAGTTGTGCCCCACTGACAGGCGTTTTTCGGTTGCGGTTTTATGTTGTTAGTTCCGATGTATGATTTCCAACACATGAATTTCAACATCCCCTACTCCTTGGTGGTCTGGTAAGGTTAGGTGTCTTGACACATCTGTACCCTTTGGATTGTGGGCAATGTTTTAGAAGTTGTTTTTGAAATGTTCTTGAAGAGCGTTTTTTGTTTGGCCCACATACTGCTTCTCACAGCATTTGCAATTGCAAGTGATGGAATAAACAATGTTTTTGCTTTTGCAGCTCATATTGTAGCCAGTGCAGTATTGATGGCCAGTTGTTGTTGACTTTATCTTGTCCGATTCATTCAGTCTTGGGCAGTATCTGCAGTTTCTGTTCTTGCAGATATAGTGTGACTGGTTCGGTATCTCGATTGGTCTTCATCAGTGGGCTTTAGCCAACCTCCCAATGGCATGTTATGTAGGCTTTTTTGTTTCTTATAGACTACCTTCAGGGAGAGGGCACATAGTTGACGAATGCTACTTGACCTGTCCAGCAAATCACATGTCTTTTTGACATGGTCTTTCAGGCCGTCAAAGCTTGAGTTGTATGATATTGTCAGGAAGATAGGGTTCTCTACCTACATCCTCTTTGGGTGTTGATGTTAGAAAGTCGGCCCCTGAGTGTGACTGGGCTTTCTCGAAAGCTTCGCATATAAGGTCAGAGCGGTACCCTTTCTGGATCAGTATTGTGCCTCTCCTGGGGCAGTGGACTTGAAAGTCAGATTCAGAGCTACAAATCCTTCGTATTCGCAAGAATTGGTCATAGGGTAAACTGTTCTTCCAATAATATGGGTGTGTTGAGTCACATAGTAGATAGTTGTTCCTGTCAGTGGGCTTGCAATACAGAGTGGTCAATAGATTTTCAACACCAATGCTTATTGTGGTGTCTAGGAAATTTGTCCTGTTTCTGGACCATGCCACTGTGAATTTGATTGTTGGATGTACAGAGTTGAGATGGGATACATGGTTCTCTCCAAATTTTATCGTGAAGACCCTAGTGCCTTAGGTGTCTTAGGGTTATCAGTGGCAAGATATTTTCTTGTCTTTTCTGTAATTTATCCCCTAAGTCTCATGGTCTCCAACTGGAGGGATACCTTGTTGTTAAGTCAAGTCAGTTGCTTGTGGTAGGTAGAAATCCTGGTTGGCTAGTTGTCTTTTGCCTTCTATGATGTTATCATTGCAGTTAAGTAGCTCCACCTTTATCTGTGGGCTTGATGACTATATCTGGATTATGTGCTAAGGAATGAAGAGCATTGGCCTCTTAGCTGCTGAGGTTTTTTCGTTGGGTTGTTCTAGAGTCATTTCTAGAAGTCCCAATTTATTTATTGAGACTATAGTCTCAAGATTAGGAGGTCAGCCGGAGGATTCCATTTGCTGTTTGATGGTACTGGTCCCTGTATGGGGATGGTTACCTGTACAAGCACCATTTTCACGAGGAGGCTTATTAGACTTCCCATCTTTATTGAATAAGCTTTTTAATCGTAGTGATCCGTGGAATTTGTCTAAGTCGCATCATATTTCCCTCATGTCTAGCTCACCTGGAATGTGGTAGAATTTGAGTCAGTATCTGGTGGAACTTTGGCGGCTACTGGTCTCCTGATGATCCCTGTTATCTTGGGGGTCGTGTCCCCCACAGGGCACTCCTGAAAAGGGCATCCATTTGGTTGGTCTTGGTCTTGATGTCTGTTCCTTGGTGTGCTATAGGGGTGTCTGCCTCGGTACCTGGCTCGGTTGTTGCCATGTGGTGTTGCCACATGGTTGGTTGTTGGATTCGCCAGGTTTCTGGTAGTCCATTGAGGTTGAAGCTCATGGGGAGTGGTTGTTATGGCCACCATAGTCATTGCTGATGTTACTACGTGGGCGGTTCTGTTCATCATTGTTGTCTGGGTTATTATGTTTAGTGCCAGTGTTCTCTTCCGCCGATCCAGTCTCAGGGCTTCTCTTGCGCTTCCCACTGTGCTCACGGTTCCTGTTGAGGCTTTGTGATGGAAAATTGTCGGATGGGTCAATCTCCGTCCAATAGGAGTCTCCCCTCCAGATTCGTGAGCAAACTCAGCTTGCCTGTCATTATTCACCAAGCGATCAGGTCTCATGATCCAACATGGATGACTGGTGGTCAATGAGCCATTCCCTTCAATTGGAGAAGGTCTTGGTCAGCTGGTTGAGATGTCAATCAGCATGGTCTTGGACTGCAGCTTGACTGGCATTGATCTGTTGTTCGGAGAACTTGTACTCAAGAGTGTTAGATATCTCCTGGCTTTGTTCCTTTTCCTCTAGATGTTTGTGACGGGTATGTTCACATACAATTTCCATCACTTCTCTTGCGGCATTGCTGTGAACTTGAAAAATGTCCTCCAACATTCTCTCTTTGTCTATGGCCCAGGGTGGGAGGCCGCATGTTCCAAACAACCGGTATGTATTAACATGAAATTTAAGAATCATTCACTGTGTTGGGACCTGCCTTGAGATTTGGGTACAGGCGATCACAGAAACTTTGTGATAAGTATCTCAACTGTCCATAACATTATGATTGTAAATATTTTTATGAAAAACAATTATCAAAACAAATAATTATGGTTAAAAAAATCCATATCATGGTCAAATCTAGCCTGTACATTATTATTATTTTCACAACAGATTTGTTGTAATGCATTAACAAATAATTGTGGATTCTGGGAATAATATCACAGATTGTCTTTGGTAACCTCTCCAGGCTACTTACCATAACTTCAGATCCCCTTATGGTAATAGTGCTACTACCCACAGTGCTTTATGTTCCAGGAGAAGACCAAGACAGGATTTGATAATGGTTTATGTACTTGATGTTTGATGACATGTGACATGAGCTCATGAGACAACGTCGTTTAGATTATGTCACCAGTTCCTACAGAATACATTGTAATAAAACTATCTACACTGACCAAAAAAACAACACAAATAGACATTTACCCTTTAGCAGAACTGCATTGCACTGTATTGCACTGAAATACATTAATTTCAATATATGTAGATAAATACAAACATATATACACACATGTATACATACATATATACATACTTACACACACACATACACACATATGTTCATGAATGTAAACATACATACATACTTTTATCTAAAGCGGATGAATAAAAACTTACCAGCTCATTCATGTTAGAGGCACCCACTGCCCTGCGTATAGCATTATGAGTGTCTGTCATTCTCATGGGAAAGTCAGGACCGATTGAGGATGTTTTGATATTGTTACAAACTGCAATAGAAAGAGAAAAATATAAGATAAGATAGATTTATTTCATTTGAAATTGATCAACTTTAGATATCGTGGACAGTTCCTGTTTGGGAACATGAAAAAATATCATGAGACTAAAATCATGCTATATTAACCCAGCCAAAACTTGACTCTACATGATGTTTACAATGTGCGATGTTTTGCAACATTTTAGAATGTTCTGTAACATCACATTCTCTACTAAGAAAGGCACTGTAGCTGTGCTTTAAAATTAATTCAAAATAAGTAGTGTCATATATATATATATATATATATATATATATATATATTTGAATTCTTTTTATTGGGTTCTCAGGTTTGGCTTTGCTGCTCTTCCACCCGCTCCCACTATTATTTTTACTATGTCATCAAAATGACATGGTTACGAAAAATTATGATGTAATGAGATGAAAAATATCAAGAAATGATATGTGTTACCTAAACTGTTGTGGACTGTATTTTGGCCATCTAATAAAGATATAAGAATACCTTTGAGGTACCTAAAAACACTATATCTCATTGATAGCTGCTGCATTTACTTACCCAATAAACCAATCAGAACCTTAAATATTCTATGAGGGAGCCACATCTCCTCCTAGTTTTCTGAAACTGCGAAGAACAGGCAAATGAAACAGATATACAACACAAGTACGGATGAGTGTCTAGGGTGTCAATTATGTTTTCAAAACTTACATAGCTCTGAGTTTGTTTTAGCTTGTCTGTGGTGCCCATGGAGTACCCACTGAATGTACCAACATAAAAAGTATCAGTTTGCAACAACTTGAATCATGTGTTCAAATGTTTTGATTTTTATGTGATACTGGTATTCTGGTGATACACCTTTTACTAATATTACTAGCAATGGTTTTGTTAGTTGGTGTAGACTTGAAACAAAGAGAAAAAACAGATTGCAGATATTTGAGAAAAGAGAGTTCTGAGGGGTGATTCATACCCAAATCGGAAAACTCATATGGGAGTTTCATAACTTACAATCACCTTTCAAGCCCTAATTATACTTTGTGTTGGGTAACCGGACACGTCGGGTCTCGGAGTCCAACGCGTCTGGTTTGTGTTGGGACTGTTGTAAGAGCATATCACATTATGCATCAGGTTGTGTTGGGTCCCAATGCCACCGAACACAAAGTATATTATGCTAAGGATTTTCCACATGTTGGGGTTGCATTGGGGTCGCTTTGAGTTGTGTCCTCATACGTTTTCTTTACAAACATGATGGTAAGTTATGCGAATAATATCATTAACACTTACTACAGAGAAATTTAATGGGGAATCACCTTTACTTGAAGAACATGCCAAGCCTTATATCAAAGAAAGTAAACTGGATATGGTTCAATCAAATATAAGTAGATGGCAGCATTGCTTAATGAACCCCCTTCGTGACTGGACACTTACCCCCCAGACTCTTACCCCTGGACACTTACCCCTTAGGACACTTAACCCCCAACCTTGGAGAACTCGGTCCAATGATGTTTTGACACTTCCTCATCCACTAACTGTTGATTAGGGAAAAGTTAACCTTTTAGGTATGAATCCTAGACA
Organism: Lepidonotus clava; assembly: GCA_936440205.1. NCBI lineage: Eukaryota > Metazoa > Annelida > Polychaeta > Phyllodocida > Polynoidae > Lepidonotus > Lepidonotus clava. The sequence continues at coordinate 11,628,890 of OW387146.1, read as the reverse complement.
TCTATTAGAAGAGAGGGATATTTACTTAGTTTGCTTTCCATTAGAAAGACTAAATTCTTACCGCATAATTTCCTTTGGTTTATAAGTCAAGGTGGGGGGTAAGTATCCTAGGGGGTAAGTGTCCTAGGGGGGTAAGCGTCCAGGGGGTAAGCTTAAGTGTCTAGGGGTTAAGTGTCCTAAAGGGTAAGTGTCTGGGGGGTAAGTGTACCCCTTGTATGAATGTGGCAAAATAGAAAATGTATTTAAGATTGGAATTCATGTGGAAAAGTATTATCTTTCTTGATACAGTTGTTTCATATAGTGATAATTCAATCTTCTATCATGAATTCATTTAGTTCACTTGTAGATTCATGGTTTGAAGTATATAATTCATTATGAGATTTGTGTTCCCATCACTGTAGCATGATATGTCATCTAGTGTATACTGCATGAAGTAAATAAGCTGGCAATCTACATTTGATATGAAATACTACAACTTCTATTTTCTCTAGTGTGAAATGGCAACATTATAGGAACTTACAACAGAAATCAAAGAAACTGACACTTTTTTATTTTCAATATTATCATGGCAACATAATTATGGTATGGACGAACAATGATTTTTGAATAATGTTCCATTATTCAACGTTTAATCATGAATTGACAAATATTTGCTATTTCATTATAATTATAGATAATACAAGCTTCATTTCCATAATCTTAAAAGTAATGATAGCCAATGAACAGTATTAAGATCTTAAATGGACATCTTATCTTAGAATTTCTCCAAAAAAAATGGTGTGAAATGGTTTTAAACTAGTCAATGAGTAGCCATATATCCTAAACCATCATATTTACAACAAATAACCTCACTGAGAAACACAAGGGTCATAAATATTGATTTAATATCGTATCTTAATTTACAATCACAATTTGGCTAGTGTGGAATGCCCCTTAATCCCCTTAATCATAATTCATACTGATGTTAAACAGATCAAACAGGCCTAATATATTGTAAGAAAAAACTGACGATAAAAGGGTATAATTATAATCTGCCAGCCTGGCACCATTTTTGCAGCCAAAAATCAAATGTTTGTCTTCCATAGATTGCTCCATCACGTCCCAATGAAAAAAAAATTGTTCGTCGACCAACAAACATGGTTTAGTTCCTGTATAATGTTTCAAGTTAAGATCATCAGTTGGAAAAACATCTTAACCTATTTTTTTTAAGACATGAGAAACGCATTTAAGATTCCCCTAGTGTGAAATGCACCCTGACTGTGCAAAGCAGATTAATAGACTCAATGTGTGATTGCCATTCTAGCCAAAACAAAACGACCTCAATCCATGAGTTGTTGTTTCTATAGAAGTGGGCGGCAGTTGTAAGCGTAGCAAAAGCGCCGCATTCCGACTACTGGGGCCTGACGAAAAGCAGACTGGAGTGGGCCTGATACGTTTTCTTTTATATGGCTGACTGTGTAGATGTATATATCAACGTTTCACATTTGTCCTCACCATACACCCTGTCAATGTAACAGGTCTCCATAGACCTTGTGCAGACGTGGTCATGTGATCACTTTTTGGTGATCACCACGTGGTTCTCAAAGCCAAGTGCAGTGGCAGATACAGGATTTTGAAAAGGGGGTGTCCACAAATAGGGTAAGTACTAAAAAGATGTGCATTTGCACACACGAAGCGTTATTTTCTCTTTGGCAAGTTTGAGTCCCCATCAAAAAGAGAGGTGGGGGTTCAGGACCCCCTGGATCCCCCCCCCCCCTGGATCCGCTCCTGAAGTTGCCCTAAAATAATAGAAACTACCATAAATAACCAACCTCGTCATTATAACTTTATGATGTTAATGTAACTAGGGCAATGGTGGATTTCAATTTCTATGTTCTGGGGGGAACCTCAAAAATATCCAAGAAATTTTGTAGAGGTGATTTCTCCAATTTTTCATGGCCACAATAGAATAGACATTAGACATTAAAGTTCAGTGATAAACCTTACTAAGGTCATTCATTATATATATATTTATATATTCCCCTACTTGCTAATGTGTGTTTGAAATCCATTGGGACAATTTGACATTGTATAATTTTGAAAAATAATGTAAAAAAAGAATCGACGAACATTTTCTGATTCTTAAAACCCATGATAGATCAATGACCCTATCGTGTATATAATAAATTTTTGTGACTACAATTTGTCGTAGTTCTTTTTGGTTGCCCCCCTTGCCCCCTCTTTGGTACTCTGCATTCTCCCCTCTCTAGTGACCATAGATACAAGCCTATACAGGAGGTGTGGATGGGGGGTCTCCATGTATAGGTCTGGACCACTAGATTCAACACAGCGACACAGCCATTTCTTACAATCGACAGGCGACATGGGGCCTTAACGATAGACAGCTTTAAAACCTAAAGCCCCATACCCACTAGGTGATTTTACCGACGACGGGCGATGGGCAACTGGGAGAATCTTATGATCCCCTGTTAGTATGATATATTGAAAAGTACATGTTTGATATGGATCGGTGGTCAAACCGGCCTACTCTTAGAGTGGAGTCGGCTGATTTTAGCACCAATAATCGGCCAACTCTGGAAAAAATCGCCTAGTGGGTATGGGGCTTTAGTGACACAGGACATGGACATTTCTTAAAATCGACATGCAACATTTAAAAAGAAAGATAAGCAACAAGGACAAGCGACAGGGTCCTTTCTTTAAGTCAACACAGGAAATTGGCACCCCCCCCCCCATTGAGAGCCCTCCCATGTTGCCCTGTCGATTTTGATGATGTCTAACCAACAAACTAGATATCTCAGTTTTTTTTTTTTACAGAAATCGAATCCAGGTCAAATCAATTGGGAGTCCTGTTACATGCTTCTCTTGGTGTAGACCTTATGTGAAAAACGAGGGGAGAAAGACTCAGGGGAAGAGAAACAGTTTTTTGGACTAGTGGGGTGGGGGTCAGCATTTATACAGTCCATAGGGGGTGTTTTACACTGGTTGTAACTCTAAAATTCTATTTCTAAGTAATATGATTTATCCATTTTTTGTCCAGTCTTACATGCAGTCTATTCCTGTTGTTAGCTATAAAGTGTAGATTATTGACTAAAACATATCATCTCAAAATTTGAGATGTAAGAAACACATTTATGAATCTGCTAGTGTGAGACCCGCCGATAATACTTAAAAGATGGGGGGGGGGGGATTAGGACCCCTTGGACCTTATTAAATCCCCCTATCCCTCTATGGAGCTCCATGCCTACAATCGTCAAGCCCCATTCGCCGTGGTGAACGTGGGTTTTCATAGAGCTGTACGATCTGGGAACGTTGCGAACATTGGATTATCGTAACCCTTTGCGACATGTTTTCTTGCAAAATTATTCAACATGTTTAATATTTTCGTAGAGATCCTGTGTGATTCAATGTGAAATTCCTTACGAAAATGATTGCAATGGACCTCAATTATCAGTGTGAATGCTATACGATCAATATCTCTAGCTTGCGATGATTTTATCGCATCTGAGATCATTTGCCAATGCTTAAGATAAATATTTCGTAGCCCTCTGCGACAGAAAGATCGACCAGGACGAATGGGGCTTCAGGATCATTATGTAGACCATATTAGGAAACAGACACATGCAATCAATCGCCTGAGGTGTGACTTAATAACCTAGAATTCGCCAGTTTTATCTTATTTATTTTATTTGTCTATATTTGGCATATTTCTCATTATGACATCAAGATCTTCCAGTATATTTTGGAGGTTTGTCCGACATTAAAATTCTAAGACCCAACGACTGCTGGTATATCTATATAGAATATAAACTTTTGGTATTTTTCTTTTATGAAAATATTCATCTTGTCAATTCAAATGTTGTTTTTTTTCAGTTTACTAAAATATTCATATGTATTTTCTATGGTATATCACATTTTAGTTGATCTAAACAGCCTGGGTTAGTCGTCATGCATATGTTTACCATTTGGAATTGTAATATAACTTATTTATTTCACTCTGGGACAGTGTTGTGGTTTCTCCTTATATATGATAACCCAAACCAGTTTACGGAGCAATTGTAGTTGAATAGAATGTGTAATTACAATTACTTTCCTATTTTCTTGCCACAATGAGAGTGGCATTATAATGAAATGAACCAAAACATTTTGTTAATAGGTCACTACAACAGTTTTATACAATGTTGCCAAATATATTAGCCTTTTCCCCATGCTAAAGTATGCCAACCCACAACCTAACGTCCAACTCTTTATTGCTTTAATATACAGCATTTGTTTTGGTTGAAAATATGTAAATCATAAAGCAATCAAATTTGAGAAGTCATAATGTTTAAGTCATACTTAAAGATACAGAAAAACATAATTATTGCCTATTAAAAAAAACTAACTTGTTGTGAATGGGATGAATTATATGATTTTATATAATCCTTGTCCAATCTATGGGCATGGGATGGGCTTATAATACGAGCAAATTGCGTATAGGATCTTTTATAATCCCCAAAAACGTTGACATACAGTTTACACTTCACAATTGATTAGTATGCAATGGATCTCACCACAAACATCACCACTCTGATATCTATTGCTACTCTAATGAAAAAGATGCGGAAACTTCTTGGTTTGGGCGTCTTCGATAAGTATTCATCAATGTAAGAGTGAATAAATCTCACTCTGTCTTTTTTTTCAGTATGGCACCTTTGGTAAGTCGTGTGTAGCCAGATCGTGTGTATTTTCCCATATTTTTCAAAGCATAACACATCAAGTAAAAGATCAGCTAACACGAGGGGGCTTTGTAGTATGTGAGAACTGATTTCATTGTCTATTAATTTTGTAAGACACAAATAATCATAAACTTTGGTAATTATTTCAAATATGTCTGATACGGAACTTCTGTTTGCAACAACATGGAGTTTGAAGCTTGTGTTCCACATACTGATTTTGATTCTGGCCGTTTTGTTTTTGTTTATTTTTTCCAATGTTTGTATTCAACCTTCTTGAGGAAGATAGGCAGAAAAATATCAAAACGGCTTTATATTACAGTCACCCGGCGATGACGACGGCCAAATTGCCTAGTGATTATGTCCCCCGATAGTTTGCAGTCATGAGTCGCTAAATTTCCCCAGGATTACTCTTTGGAATTCCCTTTTTCTCTGTAATTGAGAAAGTTCAAAAGTTATCACCCGTTGATAGTAAAATCACCTAGTTGTATGGCCCCCCATAATTTGCAATTTCCCCGAGATTACTCTTTGGAATTCCCTATAATTATTCATTTCAGTTGAGAAACATCAAAGGTTAACCAACCACTCTCAATTAACGTTATATAAATGGGGTTGGATAGGAAATCAATTCAGCTTTGCAGTGATATTTTGGCCAATATTTTACACAATATATATATATATATATATACACATATTATATATATATATATATATGTTATGAATGATGTGGAGTTTTCGAGGTAACTGAAGGGTTAAGAGCAATGAATAGACATCCCAACACCAACAACTACCCCTAAGGACAACTACCCCTTAGGACAATTACCCCCATAGGACAACTACACTTAGGGACAATCACCCCTAAAGATAGGACAACTACCCCTATGAATAAGACAACTACCCCTCTAGATAGGACAACTACGCTTTTTTTTGACAATTACCCCTACAGATAGAACAACAATCCCTATTGGTAGGGCAACTACCCCTATCATAAGACAATTTCCTCCCTTGATAGGACCATTACTCTGATAATAGGATGACAGCCCCCATTGGTAGGGCTACTACCCCCCTAGTCTTACCAATGGGGGCAGTTGTCCTATCACAGGGGTAGTTGTCTTACCAATGAGGGTAATTGTCCTATTCATAGGGGTAGTTGTTCTAAACGGCTAGTTATCCTAATGGGGTAGTTGTCCTATAGGGTTGGTTGTCCTACCCATAGGGGTAATTGTCGTTAGGGGAAGTTGTCCCATGGGGGTAATTGTCGTAAGGGGTAGTTGTCCTTAGGGTAGTTATCCCAGGGGTAGTTGTCCTATGGGGGTAACAGTCCTATGGAGGTAATAGTCCTATGGGGTAATAGTCCCAGGGGGTAGTTGTCCCAGAGGTAGTTGTCCCAGGGGTAGTTGTCTTATGGGGGTAATAGTCCTATGGAGGTAAAAGTCCTATGGCGGTAATAGTCCTATGGGATAGTTTTCCCAGGATAAGTTGTCCTACGGAGTAATAGTCCTAAGGGGTAGTTGTCCCAGGGGTAGTTGTCCCAGCGATAGTTGTCTTATGGGATAATAAACCTAGGGGGTAATAGTCCTAGGGGGTAGTTATCCCAAGGGTAGTTGTCCCCTAGAGGGGTAGTTGTCCCAGGGGTAGTTTTCCTAGAATCCTGGTTTGCAAAGTGCCCTATGGCATGCAAAGCCCTTTGCCGTATGAGAGATCAAAGCGTGTCTGAAATCTAGTGTAAAATACCCTCTTAGTAGGTTTCAATGGGGTGTGGTTCTTATTTTCAAAACTTTCTAATAATCCCATTCAAATCAAAAGCTACATGTTGGAAGAGTGGTACATGCATAAGTTGATGGGTAAGTTTGGTATGAAACAAAGGGTTAGAAAGTAGTCAAACTCACCTGAATCTGTTGCAGACTACTTACTCCCTCCTCCTGGTATTGGTTCCTCCTTACCGATTAAGGAAGCATGCCCAATAAAGGAGACTGCCCGACACTCACTCAAGGAAAACTAGTACGACATTGTAAGTAGATTGATTCAATGCAAAAACTCTTTTTTTTGTGTGACATGAACCACTGAAACGGTGTTAATCATTTGATGTATGTACAAAGAGGAATACTGTCAATGTGATAGGAAAGGATATGGGGTATGTTTTGATTTGGAGAATATTGAATAATAGGTTATAAATCAAACTGTTTTCTTTTGAAAGAAAAGCAATGTACCTTATAAAGAATAATTATGATTTCAATGTGAGTTACAATATATTTCATGAATTAAGTGGTAAAAAGTCAAAGTAGATTTCAAAATAACTGATTGCTTCATTGACCCTTTTTGCATAACCTGCATTGAATATGTTCAATTATGATTCTGCCAAATGTGACACAGAAAATTACAACACTAAAGCCCCATTCCCACTAGGTGATTTTGACTAAGTCGTGCAACTCACCATCGCTAGAATTGGCCAATTATTCCCATAGAATTGGCCAATTCTAGGATTGATTTAGATTACCAATCAGTATAGTTTATTGAAATATACATGTTTGGTACTAGTCAGCCCTAAAATCAGCTGACCCTTCTATTAGAGTGGGCTAATTTTAGCACCAATAAGTTGGCCGACTTGGGTCAAAGTCGCCTAGTGGGTATGGGGCTTAACCAAAAAAAATATTTATGAAGAATGATTTTATTGACTCTCTTTTCATATCTTTGGTAATGCCTTTGATGGTTGTCTGCGTGCTGGGTGGTTAATAGCTAGTTTATATAGTCCCTTAACATGTCTTTACAAAAGAATGCTGAAGCCCCATTTGCCATGGCTGATATTTTTGTATAGCAAGGAACTTCTAAATAGTGATCTCATGCCAGTAAAAGTTATCCATTTGACGACCAAGTGAACACAGCACAACAGAATTGAAAAATAGGTTTTACACCAACGATGTTTGAGCAAGCAAAGAATAATAATTCTGATGTTTCATCGTGAATGCTGTTGATAGTTGCGCCCCCTCTGAGAGTCTGTGCAAACTGTTGCTTCTCAATCTCTTCTGATGTTGTGGAAAATGCTGAAATAGATCATGTAGTAACATTTTGCACGGATTCTGACAGGAGGCGCAACTATCAAAGACAACACAAAAACTCGTAGGCACTGGTCAGAGTTACATATCTTAGTGTAGCTATTATGTTTGTTCATACTGAGAGAGAACGTCTCTTTGTATAAAAAGGATGTGATCATTTCCTCACGAAATGTCACCCAGAATCTCAAAGAATTGAGAAGAAAATACATAGGGATCAATTAAGTCTACAGATCAAACAGGTTTGATTCATATTTGTTTGAATATCATGCCATTCTGGAGGATATGTGCCTGTGAAAATGAACGCATTCAATTGCAGGTGACCTAGCTTCTTAATGCAGGGGCTGATATGGGATTTCCAAAAGGGGAACGGGTCAGCATATAGGCTAAGTACCAAAATGGTATGCATTTATGTGCATCCTTATGACTTTCTGTCTTCCTGTTACACTCAAAGGTAAAAGGTTAAAAATGTGTGACCCACAGCAAAAAAATGATGTTTCCTAAATAGAAATCTCATTCTAGTTCCTGGCTAAAATAAAGTGAGAGTTATGTTCTTATCATTATTCAAATGTACACGTACATTTATTTTTTTCTTAATGTCACTAAGCCCCATGTCCGATATTGAATTCAAGGAATGGCTATGTTGCATATTCATGTCACTATACTTTTTATATTTATGTCAATTTTTTTTCATATCAATACCCTGGGTTTGCTTCGGTCTAGTAATAGACCGGTTTTGAAGATTGACCCAAAATAAAAAAGTAACATTCATTCATATATTTTGACTCAAAACGACTGATTGATAGGATGTAATGTATTTAATGCCAACCATAGGATACATGCAATATCAGTAATGATGTGAAATGGTATGATTCACATTTATGCAACTGATGAATCCAATAATCTCAAGGATTTTGTATATCACTTTGTATGAAAATTGCTCACTTCATATCTTAATAAACTATGAAGTGTAGATGAACATCCAACTCGATGACAGTATGATTTAAAATGTTGACATTTATTTGGTAGATAATAGGCTGAATTGACATGTTTCGACAGGTTAGTGTCTTCATCAGGATAATGGACTATGTATTATAATATCTTTTTATTTAATTACTTACGATTACTTAATACATTTTAGTTTAGGCTAAGGAGCTTCTTGCGTTTCCATATGTTAGAAAACTGCTTAATCTCATTAATATTTCTTTCAACAGGAGGCAGACTATTCGAAAGTGTAGCTCCCAAATATGAATAGGATTTAAGAATCCCCATGTCACATGTTGAAGGGATGAACTATGCCATTTTGTTATTTTCTTCTGTGCGTCACTAACCCCCATGTCGCATGTCAAATTTAAGAAATGGCTATGTTGCAGGTTACTATATTTTTGATATTCACACTGATTTTAAGAACCCCCCATGGCACATGTCAAATTTAAGAGATAGACTATGCTGTGTCGTTTATTTTTTTCTTCATGTCACTAAGCCCCATGTCTATTGTCAAATGTAAGAATGGCCATGTTGCCCTGTCGATTTTAAGGGTCTATTTCCATACAAATGTGGTCACATGACATTTTCTTCAGTTTGTCTATTGAAGAACATCCACTTCTTCTCAAATTAGTACAGCACAGTGTATAACAGTATAAAAACAATTATTTACCCATTATTTCATAAAAGGGAAAAGCTTATCAATTTCTATAGATATAAAACATAGTCATTCAGCCTGCCTTAATGTCACTTAATAAACTAGATGATTGCTGTGAAATCTTTTAATGAATTACTTAAAGTTAAACAATATGAAAACGGAAAAACCTACCAACCTTTGGGAATTTCCCATTCTTCTCTAGATGTGTGCCCATCGAGACAGTATGAGGAACAACCGTGTTCTCTCCCATACTCTTGTTTGTGGCATAGTCAGGCTATAGCAGTCACCACAACACAACATGAAACATTAGCCATCAGTCTACGCCCAGACCAGGAAGGAGGAAAGTTAAGGATAGATTGAAGTCTTCCTGATTTTTTAGTATGTCTTTCAACCAACTGAAGCATATATGCTTTCACCACACTCCCAAACTGTACTCATTTTGACCATCATAGACATCATGGGACCATTCTAAAACCCGGTTTACACAGTACGATAGTTACCCTTACAATTGTGGTTACAATGATATTGGGAGAGAACTTGGACAGAATTTCAGAAATTCTAATGTGAACCCCTGTATACATGTAAATTTACTGTTAGAAATCTTGTTGGAACTGTTATATATATTGTATACTTTAAAAGAATATAAACTGCACTTGACTTCAGTGCAACATAAACTAATACATCCCTCACAGAGACAGTAAGCACTACATGTGAGGATGCAAATAGTTAACAATATCTACAAAATTTATATCTTCTAATACAAATATAATGATTTCAGTATAATAATATATTATCTATTGTGTTAATAATACATATCAATTCGTTCAACGCAATTTTAAAAAATCCTATGTTGTATACATTCCTTAAAACTGATCAGACTAGAAGTCTTTGGACTTTGCCTTCTAATAAATTCGGGGCGCCTCAAATGTGTACATAAGGGTGCCCCCCTTTTTGAAATCTCTGGATCCGTCCCTGTCAACTGTCATAGCCTGAGGGCTACATGGTATAAAAAAATTATGTTTATCTATACTGCACACCTTCCTAAAGCCCATACCCACAAGGCCACTCTCCAAGCAGATCACTCCACTATGTTATATATCTCTGCCACAACCTCCCCTCACCCCATGATGGTCCACAGATTCTACCCATACAGGTAAGCTCCTACCCTGAAGGGCCTATTACAATACACAACTTTTCGCTGCAATATTGGGGTGATTTGATGATACTACAAAAAATCCACACGCAGTTGTGATGTTATTGTTTGATATTGATAATTTTTGGTATTTTACACATGTTTAACAACGAATTTTTTTCTAGGATATGTGCAATTTCTCCATTGGCCCGTTGCACAATGATTTTCTTGGTAACGAAACTAATATTATTAACGGTACATTTGGTTGTTACTTTTTTCCGTACAACAGTCGTTTTGCAACAATATTTTTCTATATTTAGAATGCCCTCAAAGAACTGTAACTTTTACTGATTTTTTTCTAATTTTTTCCCTTTTTATATCAATTTACAGAATTCAATTTCATTAATTAGACCCAGAGATTTTTCTATTTTCGTAACAACAAAAATTTTCATAACAACGGGCCACATGACATTCTCATATTGCAGCTCATGTTGTGTAGTGTAATACTACCTGTAAGGAACACTACATCAGCTGTGTGGGTGTGATATTACATGGATGCTATATGACCTCATTGTCACCATATCATAGTCCCCTACGACAGTTTCATTATCAGATTAATGCAATGGGTTACGTAAGTCATATTTGGCTGCAAAATTAAAGTTGTGCGATAGGATATTTATTGTAGCAACAACATGGAAAAGATTTCGTTGGCAGTTACTCAATCCACAATAATTATGAATGTTTGTACTAATGATTTGCTATGTTTAATAACAGAATTATGCGATTGTCTTCAAAAATAGATTGGAGGGTGTTTACAGCTAATTGGTTGAAAGAAATGATGACATTAACTCATTCTCCTTTATTTTACTGATGGCAATGATAAAACTTTGTTTCTTTCATTGCTTGCAGGGCAAACCAATGGAGGCTAGGGTCAGTTTTACCCTTTGGTGTATGATCCAAAGTGGGCTTCATGAAAATGTCCACAGCTTTCTGCATACGTGAATACTAAATACTTGACAACTAGGAAAGTCTCTGGCTAGAAATCTTTTTGAACCAACATCCCAAAAGAACTGATACCGAAGGAAGGTGTTTAAGATATCTGGAAAAACAATTTGTTTGTGTACATTAATCAGAATTTATGATACAGCTGTTGTGTGTTCATGCAATATGATGAATCTACTATAGACCTTGTGCAAACATGGTTCACCAATTTTGGAAGATCACAAGGAGGCTCTGCTGTCGGGACTGGGAGGTGAAGCTGGGGCCCCTCACACTCCATGCAGGCACTCTACCCCTACCCTACCACTGGGCCCCAGTGTGGATAGGGGGTTATTTTACTGGATGCTGGTGTCCTCTGCTCTAATCTATAGTTACTTAGTTGATAAACCGTCTTCTAACTCAACACAACCTGTAGGACATCCAGATTTCTGTATACAAACATATGCTTTTTGGATGTAGTTGAAGTGTGATTGCTGTATTAAAGGAAGGTAGTTAATGATATAATGACCATAGCCACATGGCAATAATGATTTTCTTTTTATTCATTTAGATACCAACTTCACACACAAAATTAAGTTTGTGGTCTTCCAGTGGGCTTAACAATAATAATGGCTCAATGGAAGATGAACATGATGACAGTTATGAATAAAAACTGTCCAGGTTCCTTTGAATATTCATGTAATTATACAACTTGTTGTCCAGGCAATATATCCAGAGTCAGATATATGTTATATGCCACAACTAAATAATTTAGATTTGACCTGTTCAGAGAGTGTGTCCCATAGACTAATTCTGCCCCCCCCCCCCCTGGATCCGCCAATGCTTTAAGGGTCATTAAACCATGCAAGGAGGGGTAAATAAGGGGCAGGGCCACCTAGGCCGGCCATTCAGCCTGGCGGTAGCTGGGGGTGGGCATAAGACATTCTCCCCGGGCATTCTCCCACCTTCCCGTCCCTGCGTTGTCCAGGGGCTGATCCAGTTGAGGAGGGGGGGGGCGGGGGGTCGATTTTGCGCTAGGGGAGGTCAGAAGACTCACGGGATCTAGAGTGGACATGTCTGTAATAAGTGTCGAAAAGAGGGGGGTGCGCGCTATTGGAAGTGTTTGCTTCTTAATTACCTTTTGGACGAGTTTTAAATTTAAAAAAATGTAAAATTGGTCCCAAAAAGGCCCCCGCGCAACCCCCTCTAAATCAGCCACTGCCTCCGCCAGATCATCTCTTTGCCCAAACGGCCAACTAAAAACCATCGAAAACACAACGGGTTGCTATATATTATAGACCCTTGTTCTTGGGAAAATAGGGAACATAACTAACAAATAAAGACTTACTGTTGATGCCCGGCCGCGGGTCTATGTGCCATATTGTGTGGTAATCCAGATTCCTGAACCGTAATCCTAGACACTCAAAATCAAGGTGTTTCCTTGTCTGGGGTCTGGAGCCTTCTGCGCCCCGGTTGAAATTCCGCTTATCTGTTTGTCCAAGACGTCGACTTATTCTGATATCTGACGTCATGACGTACGACGTCAGGTAGAAGCTAGCGCGATGCGAGCGTGAGAACTTAGTTAATTAGCGGAAATCAACACTCTTTATCTCACACACTTACGTTCACACGCGATAAATAGCGCAATTAAAAAACATATTATCGAAACACAATAAGGAATCAGCAAAGATACACTGGTTTTATATAATCTCTTGTTCAAAGATTATGTTCACAGACCAAAGAGCTCGAGATAAGTTAAAAGGCATAACTACTTAAACTGCCATCTTATCGACTTCATGTTACAAAATAATTGGCGGGGAATCACCATACTGGTCTGTTCTATGATAGCCGTTAGAAACGTTCGGGGTGAGAGGGGCGGACCCAGGAATTTGTAGAGGGGGGGGGGGGCCCAAAAACATGAATGTACAGGGGGGTGGGCCCCCCCCCCCCAATCAAACATGATTAAACAGGGCAAGGGGGGGGGGGGGGCAAGGCCCCGCCCCCCCCCCCCCCCCCCCCTGGATCCGCCCCTGGACCGGGTCAGTCTACCCCCCTCCATTGACACACTCTTATTTGGGAGGGCGGTGATTTTTGGTGTCCAAAAATAGGTGGCGGTCGCCTAAAATTCAGGAGCGGTAAGTCATGACCCTAAATTATATAATGGCTGGAAGGGACCACCCTCGCGGGGGGGGGGGGAGCCTTTATTTGTTTATAGTTACCAATCTGTGGCGGATTCAAGGGGGGGGGGCAGCCGCCCCCCCCCCCTCCCCTTGCCCTATTAAATCATGTTTAGGGGGGCCCACCTCCCCCGGTACATTCATGTTTGTGCCCCCCCCCCCCCCCCCCTATACGAAGTTCTGGATCCGCCCTGTCACCCCTGTAACGACCCACAGAGACCGCCTCTCAGACTGGGGCAAACTCATGGGGCAAACTGCAACACACCTCAGATTCCGTCCCAATCATCGGTTGAGACCGGGGATAACTTACGCAGTGCAACGGGGCGTGGTGGGGCGTGGCCCGGTAAGGGTTCCACCATCCGGCGGTCTCTGGGTCGGGCCCCCGGGTCGGGCCCTAGAGATTAATCCTCCATCACGCAGGGCTGTCTCGCTCCCTCCCTCCCTCCCAGTCTATCCTGACAGATAACTAGTTTTACCGGCGCAGGAGCCTTGATTTGTGAATACGTGGAGAAATGGCAATGTTTGACCCCATTGTAAGGCCCGTGGAGGAACCTACCCGTCTGAAAATCTATCACCTGCAGCATCAGGTCGGCGGTCAAATGGATAAGTCATTTCATTGACGACCTGATGTGTTTTCTCTCCGTGGGTTCGAATCCTGTAAATGCCTTGGTAAACTTGACGTATCGTCCGTCATACGGCAATAAGCCATAATTTTTAATTGTCATCGTCAGTACTATTTTATATCAATATTATGTAATTCACGAATATGTCTTGGTAGGGAAAGCCAGTGTTTAGCACCCCGGTAATAAGCTAAGGGGAATTCCAGAGATGAAAGTGGTCCATGAGAAAAAAAACCAGTAAATTCATGCGCGAAGAATTGCATGCATAAAGGGAGGGTCGAGTACTAAAATATTATTATTTGTTTAATTCTCCGAATTTTGTATTTATCATAATTATTGCTCATTTTTGACTTTTAACATATCAATTTGTTCACAATTATGTTAAAGAATGTTTTCCTTAGAAAAAATCCAACTTTCATTTATCATTTCAAGACTTTTCTATCATCACTGTCGGAATAATTTAATGCTCCACAAGAAGAGAGACCACACGCCCAACCCCCGTTCTTCCCCCATATCACATAACCATCTGCAGCTGGTCACCAGACACCCCTGACCACAGCGCTACCCATGACGGGGATAAGACTACAATTTCAGAATGTAAAACTATAAATATTTCATATGGAAAAAACACATAATAAGTACATTTTCCTTGGTGTTAAGACTAAGAATGAAAAATATATACAAATGCTCAGTACATTGTGATGTGAAATTTGTTTCTGACATTAAAGTGTGAACAAAATGTTGTATAAATTTATATTTGCAATACCAATGGGACTCCCCATATGAATCCGATCCTCCACTTAAACTGTCGGCTCTTTCAAGGTTACTACCCACTGCCAAACTACCGCCCGCCCCTTCTTTTTCTCACCGATCCCTCCTGAATTCTAGTTGACCACGTGCACCCCTTGTTACAAAGGTCCCCGTAGGTCTCCAGAAATAAAAGCAGGAGAACCATTCAAAAATAGCGTGTATCTGAGGAAATCTTCATTCATTTTCCCTGTGTGGCTGGTGTCTGAGGGCCTCCACTGACCGTTACACACACCCCTCCCAGAGGCGGATCCAGGAGTTCAAGAAAGGGGGGGGGGGGGGGGGGGCGCCCATATTAAAAATGTCCCAGCGCCCCAGCTGGGGGCAAGAGTTTTACATTAAAAAAATCTAAATTTGGCCAAAAATAGGGGGGGCGCGCGCCCGGGGCGCACCCCCCTAAATCCGTCCCTGCCTCCTCCAGGCATCTTCTCAAGTCAAGGCCCCAGTCGCCGCTACCGCTCTATCAGTGCCTTGACCTCAAGGGCGCCCAATCTGGGGGAGATAGGGAAACCTGAGAAGGGTGTTCTGATTACAGGGAAATAAATTAAATATTCATGAGGTCCCCCAGTTTTGGAGCCTTTGAGACCAGGGCCTACTGATCGCGGGAGCGGCTGGGGGACTGGTGTGCGAGGATGCCTCCAGGCGGCCCTTTGATAAGCCATAAACCACGGGTGGTATGTCTCAGGGTCAGGGTTGACCACGTGCACCCCTTGTTTGTCAGGGAAGACTCACATAACCGCCCCCCCCCCCCCCCCCCCCCCCCCAAAAAAAAAACAAAACTGGTTGACCGTTGACGGTTCTGTACATGTCAGTACCAGGAAATATGCCTAAATACCCCAAACTGCTTAATATAATCATCATCGGTATGCAGAAGGTATAATTCAGTTTGGCAGGTATCCAAGTCTATCAATACTAGACTTTAAGGGCCGTCCATAAATGATGTCACACACTAGGGGGTGGTTGGGTAGGGTGAAAAGTGTGACACTGCCTGAAACAGGCCTTATTTTCATGTTTAGATCAGAGAATTTAGCGTGACAGGGGGGTGGGTGGGTCCTACAAATACCCTGAAAAAGTGTGACATCATTTATGCACGGCCCCTTATCTCTTGATGGCTCTTGGTTGATATGTTTAAATCCATACAGTCAATTACAGTGAACACTAATCTATAAGTTATGATCTGATCACGATGGGGGAATCACTCGACCCATTTCATATATATATTTAACCGCATAGTTAAGCCCCGTTCATACCGGTTTCTGCTTGGATGGTCCCTAGCCCGGGTAAGTTAAGCAACATTGAGACCGGTTGGTATTTGGATGGTGGCCTGCCCGTGTTCGAATCCCCATTTGAGTACATTTTTTTCGTTCATGGTCGTCCTTGTTTCAATTTATTCCACCAGGTGTCGCTGGAGGAAAGATCAGTCTACACTATCACTCTGCCACCTCAACGCTCGCTAACTGCGAATCATGGATGTCGATTCTGGCGCGGAGGGGTTATTCGCCGCAGATTGTCTACACTATACTAGAAGTAGGACGCCGTGTATTGCATCAGTCCTGTGGTTCTGATATAAAAGGCCTCTATCGGCCACAACCGTCCGGTGAGCCGTGACGCTCGGCGACTAATGAATTATTCGAGCCCCTCGTGGGTTCGACCCCCACTAGATTCGTTAGGCCCGGCCTAACAAAACGATTGTCCTTCCCCAGCGTCAACATGACACTCACCACTTTTGTGAGTTTTTACTATAATATGTATTGAAACCAGATATATATATACGTTGATAAGTTTGAGACATAAATCTGTACGATTCAAAACATGTCAATAGAGAGTTTTTGCAAACCACACGTATCTCATTCCCCCGATCCCGAAACGGATCTTGGGGCTATAGATGAATGGTCCCCATGGATAATGTTATTAATAAGGGAAACAATATTATTTATTTGAATTCTGCCTTTATCAAATATGTCAGAAATGTAACTTATTTTAGAATAATGAGTTATGATATAAATCTGAAAAGAAAGGGCTCGGTCAGGTTGATTTTGTGTTTGTATATTTTGATAAATATAAATGTGTCTGAGTGCAGACCTGACTGGCCCTTGGTCATGGTCTGCTGCTCCCAGCTGTGGGCCGTCTGATCAGGGACACACAGGAACACGGATCTCCTACCCATTACTTACCAGTAGATAATGTCTCAAATAAGAAGAAAACTAATCTCATATTTATTTGTAATGAACATGTCTATATTCATGATGGGTGCAAGAAAGTTGATTAAGAAACTAACATAAAGGATTCATTGGAAAAGTACATTCATATGATAGGGGAGGCCTCAGCACTGGCCCTGCTGACCACAGTGCCCCTACGGATCTAACTCTGCTCCCCCCCCCCCCTCGCAGACCCTCATACACTGTTTGCCTGTGTGTCCCTGACCAGTGAGAACACAGGTGGGAGCAGCAGACCGTGACCCAGGGCTAGTCAGGTCTACCCTCACTGACTAAATCATCTTTAATCAAAATATACATACACAGCTTCAACTTGTGATACTGCTATTTATTTTCAGATTTACCTATGAAAAAATCCTTATTAATGAAATCCACATTTCTGATGGATAAGATTGCAGGAAAATGTAATTCATAATCATTTTCACTTTAACTGTCATTTTACATAGGGGCTATTCATCTAGAACCCAGCAGATCCGTATAGGGAACGGGGACTGAGATCGGGGTGTGTTGCAAAAACTCTCTAATATCCCCCCCCTCCCCCCCCGCTTTCCTCCATTAATTACACTTACAGAATGTTGGCATTTCTGTAATCATGTAGCCTACATGTGTCGCTGGCCGGGGGGGGGGGGGGGGGGGTCCCAAAACTGCCAAGATTTGTGTGTAGATTGAAATTGACAGGAATCAATTTGGTTTAATGAATAATTCTATATATCGCATATCCCATAGGGAAAAGTTGCTTGATATCGTTCAATAAGAAACTGATGTTACCGGTGCCACAGGGCTATGCTTTAGTCATTGATACCATTTCTAAGCATTTCTTCTTTCACGTGAAATTTTAGATTTTCAGCCTGATAAGGAGAGCTCTTTGTCTGCGGATGGTTCCGTACAACACCTCTGATATCATTTCTAAACATTTTTCACGTGATACTTAATTCCCAGCCTGATAAGGTAAACTCTTTGTCTGCGGATGGCTCCATACAGCACCTCCGCACAGGGATTGATGTTACTTGTGTCGTTGATAGGGCTACTTCTAAACCATTTATATCATACTAGAGCAGCCTTGTTATATGTGATATAAGTTTCTCAGCGTGTTAAAGAGAATTGGTTACGGTTATTATGTAGCACCCCCGCATAAGGGCTGTCAACACCTGTGACGTTGATAGGGCTGTGTGTTAATCTTGACAACTTGTTTTTTATTACCCGATTATGCTAACCAGGATACCTCTCGAACTGGCCTTAAGTGAAGGAAAGGAGATGAATCAGTCTTGTTCTTTCTCTTTTCTGACAAATATGGTTTGGGGTGGAGGACTTCCCCTAAATCTTATAATTAGACAAATTGAGTCTAAAGATCTGTTCAAAACGCACATAGGACAAATGCTGACAAACGGTATGATCAGTTATTTATGTATATATCTCCGTTGTTTTCCTGTATACCGCCGCAATGTAAAAACCAACACGCTGGGCGGGGCCGGAAACAAGTGGCTTAAACAGAAACTCATCCAGCTAAATAAACACGTTAAAAAAAAAAATCGCTAGTTAGGGTACCTGGGGTACCTGGGTACCGGGGTAGCATACCTTTGGATACAGGTTGTCAGATTAGAGGTAGGTGCATTAATGGAATTAACACGTTGAAGCTGGAAAGGGGGATTGTTTTGTTAAAGCCGCACCTACTGCAATGCAATAGTGTGAAACTCTACTATGGGGTAGGAAGGTGTGTATAATACTATTCCTGCATGGGGGCCTGTAACATGAACGCACATCAAAGCATAAATTGGTGGGGTAGAACTTCCACGCCCGTTGTAAAAGTTTAGGATAGTCGTTTTAAACCGAGCGAGAGTATAATGATAGTTTGCTGTTGGAGGGTTAGGAGTGGAGTAAGAGTTAGACTCCTTGACACGTTTTAGAGGAAGTGGTTTCAGACAAGCCCGAGCCTGTCGAATGTATGAGTTCAAATTCTTCCCGTGTAACTCCCCTTTAAAACGCATGTTTGGACTCACGTTAAAGTTATAATGGGTTAAGCAAATTCTACTCTATTTGTGCTTTGAAGCTTGATATTTGGTGTTTAGTTATTAGGTTCTCAGTCAATCTACTCTGCCTGAACTTTACCATAAATTTATGCCCCTTCCTTCTTTTTGACAAATCTTGTATACCATACAACAACAGCAATTCATCATTGCTAGCATCAGGATTTTTCTTTCAGTTTATTTATCTTAGCTCTAGTACTAAATTCCACAAGGACATCTGCATAAACTAGAATTAGTGGGATCCAAGTTTTTTAAACAACATTTGCTGCATAATTTGAATATCATATTGTCAATTTTTTTTGAACAATTAACTTTCTATTCACCCTCTTAAATTAAGAATCTGACCTCTTATTAAATTGCAAATATTTGTCAAGTTTTACTGCCAAACACTTACATATATATTCTTCCATTTTCCAAAGGGACATCATTTAGGAATATATCCTTCTTAGCCACTTCATGCTGCATCACTATAGTGTTCTGGATTCATTCAAATGCATAGCAGGTCTGAGCTAGCATAGGAAAACAGGGACATCCAGATTCCTCAAATCGTCCCAGTAGAATGGGACGACCTGTGAAGCCTGACTGTCCTGATAAGTCAGGCTGAGAAATATTCCCTGCTTTTTTATTAGAAAAATGTTATCAATAAACATAGGTCATGGGGTATGAGACGTTTGTTCACTTCTCTTGTCAAGACCACAATGTAACCTATTCCCTTAAAGAATGGCGCCCTTTGGGGAATCCATCCCATAATTTGGGGCCTGCTAGTATTAATCTCTACACCCATTGGTCAGTTTTATGTACTGGGAGTAATTAAGGTCCCTCCTCATTAGATGAGGGCCTTTAGCAAGGTTCCCGTTGTTTCATATTTTATAACTAAACTACCTCTATACAGGAACTGATAGAATTACAACTACTGTAAATAATGTTATTTTTTATCTTTCAGAGATTTTGTGGCATTGTAGTTTCGCCAGTTAGGGCTCATCAGTTGAGCTTGGGAAAATCAAAGGGGCATGCTAGCTCTGCTCCCTATGGGGTGGCACCTTCCAGTGCTACCCCCTGTTGAGTTTCTATGTTACTTGTTTTCTATTCATTCTGAGTTTGAGTGTTGTGATGATAGAGTTAATTCTTATCTGTTGCCGGACTATTTTGTAGGTAGTCATCAATTTATTTTTTTCACATAAGTTAAACTTATGTGAAGAAAATATTACATATATCAATAAACATAGGATTTGATCAGCTGTCTGGCCACCAAGACTTGGTTATGATAAATTTAATTCATCATAACTTTCAGCAAGTCTCTGGTTTAAGGCATATTCCTTGTTTTGGCAAAACGTGCTATGATCTCAGTATGGCCCCCATGTTCGTGTTAGCCTGGACCTGCTTAGCCTTTGAGCCATTATTTGTCAATATATTTACATCATAACATGAAATAATTGCCGACAAACTCTCCTCCGATTATTTAAAAAAATTTACTTATATTTGGATGTAGTTCCATGTCTATGGTATAATTATATTCAAATGATTTTATTTCATTTCATCGTGAAAGATAATAACTGATTATGAAGTTTTATGAGTTTGAGTAAGCCAAATTAAACATACGCTTGTAAGATATAATTGTTTTGAATTTTGAAAACAAACAACTTTGAACTAATCATCCATATAGCACTCAGTCCAATTTAGGAATAGGTGGTCCTGTGTGCATAACAATCATATTTCAGCATAAACAATAAACAAAAGCAAATGAAATAAACGAAAAAACATAATAATTATTTGACTTGTTGAAGAGAAAACAATTTAGCTTGATGCTATATATCTCTTGCACCTTTATTCTGGAAACACTTAGAAACCCACTGCAAAATATTTTCCAAGACATATCAATGTAATATGAATCAAATGAAAAAATATTAGTACAATCTCTTCTGATTTCTGGGCAAACCCAATGTACCTCCATTTATCCACTAAATGGGATCCACAAAATGTCTTTTTTATAGACTATATTTGGACATCCTATTTTTAAATCACCAATATCACAAGTAAAACAAGAATCAACTGTTTTAAGAGCATCCTTAGGTGAAGTACCAGAATATCACAGTATGTACCTTTTGCCGGGGTCACTTCCGGTCACTTACTTTCCGTACATTACAGATTTCACCTTTTGCCGGGGTCACTTCCGGTCACTTACTTTCCGTACATTACAGATTTCATGCACTTTGTACTTCGTGCATGTAGTGCATTTCATGCATTTCAGACAATGTAATTTATGTACAATTAATGTTTTTCATGACATGTATTTTTATGCAATTCGTGATTACACATTTTACATTAACATTCTATGCTGTCTTTAACTTCTAATTACAATGTCTACTTGGATTACTCTTTACAATTTGGTCTATAATCTAGGACTCGTACTAAAATCCTGAATTGATTCTTATAAATTCATCACAACACTTTGGTATTGTAGCAGCTTCTCTAGGTATTCAGTATCCTTGCATGGTATATGATTACATTGATGTTTAGTAGTAGATTTTGCAAAAGCAGGGTCTGCATATATGACATAAGTATTAGACTTTTACACATTTGCAAAGTTGCATCTGATGATTGCTTTTTTCTCTTAGTCAAGCGTAACTCCCCGGCAAATGACCACCTAGACCCCTTCCCCCAGATCTGCCCCTGAAGTGATATCACATCTGTGGGCACTGTATTAGTGTCCATAGATGCCAAATCGGTATCAGTCTCCTAAGACTTGTATAAAGCCCCACAAATACTAGGCGAATTTGGCTGAGTCAGCCAACCAATCGGCACTGGAATCAGCCAATTGTTCTCATAGAATGGGCCAATTCTAGTGCTGATTCAGATTACCAGACAGTATGTATTATTGAAATTTATATACATGTTTGATATGAGTTGGCGCTAAAATTGACCAGCTCTTCTAGTAGAGTCAGCCAATTTTAGGTTCGATGAGTTAGCTGGCTCTGGTCAAATTTGCCTAGTGGGTATTGGGTTTTAGTGTCTGGGTATATAATACACACACACAGCAATGATATAAGAATCATGGATCCTGACTGAATGATAATAATTATTGTTTCAAAATGAATTTAGACTCAGATTTGGTTATTTTGATTCTTCGCCTAGTAATGTATTCTATGGATTATTGTCAGAGCATTTTCATTTTCATTCCTGGAGTTATCCATAACTAAGGTATTGGGTATATATGTCCATGCGAGAGAACTATTCCGTCACTTCAAGGGGAAACTAATTGAGCAATTTTAAATTCTAAATTTGAGATGGCCAGCAATCTAAATATTTCAAATACTTTTTAAGCAATTGACCAATTGTGGATGGATTTCTGATGGAATCACTCAATGAGAATATAATTTCTAGTTGTTTTTGATTTGTTCTGGTGGATCATGATCAGTCATCATCGATCAAACAGCCAGAATTACAGTAAAATAGCTAATCAATTCTGTACTTGAGGGGATAGAGGAGGGTCAGAATGTGTCTCGACCTCCCACTTATTTTCCAAAATTGATTCTACAAATCTGTAAATTTGGTAAATTGTGCCAGCATTTTAGTTGGAACCCTATTGTTTTTATGCGGACCCCCTGCCTGGTAACCTCTCACATTTTAGGGCTGGGTAAATGCTACTGCATGTAATGGGCAAGCC
The DNA here is from genome assembly GCA_936440205.1 of Lepidonotus clava. Taxonomy (NCBI): domain Eukaryota; kingdom Metazoa; phylum Annelida; class Polychaeta; order Phyllodocida; family Polynoidae; genus Lepidonotus; species Lepidonotus clava. Next base: position 11,605,868 of record OW387146.1, on the reverse strand, counting down.
ACTTAAGTGCCATACCCACTTACCGATTTTGATACAAATCAGCGTCGATGTTGGCGCTGACATCCGTGCGGCCATTGGCCGACTCTGCTTTGACAAGGCATCCCCACACAGAATCGTGCCGACGTCAGCACCGACGGCCATGTCAACGCCAACGGCGGTGCTGACGACCATGCCAATCCTTATGATAACAGTTTTAATAATTTTACGATGACGCCAACGCCGATGTCAAATTTTATGCCCAGAGTCATCGGCGTCGGCGCCTCAGAGCATCGGCAAGTGGGTATGGGGGTATGGGAATTTTTGTTAGTCAAGTAAAATAAAACACAACCCCCTATAGACAGTTTAATTTTTCTTGTGATGCTCACAACTATTACAATTCTGAGAATAGAATCATGAAAGAATGTTACAAAATATTTAATGAATTATGGCACTGAAGGTACTTTGGAACATATCATTTATGAACCTATTCTCTAACAGGGCAAATATCGTACAATGAATATATATAACTCATATTACAACTTAAACTTCAGTTGAAATCATTGTTTTTTGTCATGTTATGGCTCCTCAATTCTATGATATGAAAACTGATATCAGACATATATTATATTGTTTCAAGGATTCAGAAATATGTCACATATGGCCTTGGGTTTCTACGTAGAAAGATAGTTCTCCGTATGAAAGGGTATGGTGCATGGGTTAGTCTCTGTTGGTTGGCAAGGTAGGCAGATCTGTGGATGGAAAATTTCTGAATTGATTCAAAAATGATAATTTCCTGCTGCAAATCTATATTATGGTAGAATTATTTATGGCGAGGTATATATTTAGAAATATATTTTTTTATGGAATTTATGTGAAATTGAAAACTTCTCAAACTATAACATTTCAAAATAGATAAGCTGATATCATGTTTGAATACATGTTATTAGCAAAATAAAGGCCAAATCCACAGTGCTTTAGGTAATACAGGGGAAGATAGCTGATTTAAGAAAGTGGGTGGTTGTGGAGCTTTACTTCCATTTGTAGTGATTTATGTCAAATTTTTACAATATTTCAGGCACCTGCAGGTTAATGTCAGATATATTTATAATGAATTATAAAAATATATATTATTGGGGAATGCTGCGGTCCTACTTCTCATAAATATTCATGTTACGTATATTAAGTCACATGACCTGGTGGCGCCAAAATTAGTCTCAGGTTGGTCGCCATTAGGCACAGACGTTCCTCACATGCTTGTAATGATTTTTTTTTCTTATTTTTTTCTTATTTTTTTCTTATTTATTTTTGCTAATAAAAGGACCGACTTATTATTCAATTATATCCTGAATCGGCAAGAGCATCACTACTGCCTGTTTTCTTTTCTTCAATATATATGGGCTCAACGTTTTTGACAAAAACACAGGAAAACTATTGTAAATTGACAAATATTGTTATGTATCTTTCAATAACAAATATTTAGTTTTTTGACAAATATAAATCGTATGTATAAAAGCTTGGAAAATACTCAAGACAACCTTAACAACCTTTAAGTATATTTCAGCTTTACAAATAATTATTTTTAAGGTGAATTCACTAACCTTCTTCTTGATAGCAGGACGAGGAGGCAGCCTGCCCCTACCACAAGGCCTCCGACCAGGGCCCCTATAGTTGCTCCTAGGATGACACCAAGGTTGGAGTTATTTATGATAGGGGGTTGTTCAGTTCCCAGGAAGCCAATCATAAGGTTACAACAATCCTGAAGATCCTGGTTAATTGTAGACACTCCGACTGCAATGATGTTATTTAAGGTAGCTCCAGATAAAGGAAAGGGCCCTAAACCTGTTGTTGCATGAAAATAAACATGTTTTAGTTATTATACACTACAGCTGCACCACCTGCATAGTGACTAGGCTGATCACATTTGGGCTGATCACTAGGCAAAAAAAAGATTGTGTTCAAGTAACATAGGTGTGATAAAAATGTATGTTTATTGAGTAAATTTTGATTTCTGTTTTGCTTTTTTCCCTTCTACTTCAACAAATGGACCTGGGCAGTGAAAAACACTCAAAATATCCTCTTATTTGAACCTGACTTTTACACATACCCAGGCAACCAGCAATGTAACACACAAGCACATTCTGCAACTTTCCTTCTTTGGTCAGTCTTTAACCTGCCCAATTTTCATGTTACTTGTGCATTATTTCAGGTAAACTTGAGACTAACTACTTACTCACTTGAGACCTTACCAATAAAGAATGTTACAATAAGGTTATTATAATGTGAAAGAACATAACAAGAATGTCCCAATAACGTTACAGTGCGACATCACATCTCTGCTTACCCGGTGGACAGAAGTTGTTGCCTGAGGGTCCAATGGCAGACACATTGAAGGTCACAGATGAGGAATTCTGACTAACTTCACTCAACTCAATATCGCCTTCTGACAGGAACATGGCATTTGCATTGCTGAAATGATCAGAACCAAAACATCATCATTGCGTTTAAAAGATAATTAAGGAAACTGTGCTAAGTTAGTGACATGATGCACTAAACCATTAATTGTCTTTGTTATGTTCATTTGTATGCACTTTGGCCTGTCGAATCAAAGCAAATCCTATTGTGCTAACTTGCAATCCTAGTTTTTATAACAACATTTTGTGATTGATAATTTTGTATTAATTGCAGCTTTTCTGTTGGATCAATTTTCCCAACCACAGATATCCAGTTTCTTAAGTTTTACCTGCAGGTTATCCTAAAACAAGATGCATGCTGGGTTATTTGTCGACAAAACTTGGTATCCATATCTCTCAATATTTCCTGAGTTGTTTGAAAATCCATTCATTGTAGATGGATTTATAACAATAAGTTACTAATTTTCTATAGAGATTCCAGGGGTTTTGTTGACAAAATTGGTCCAAATTAGCCTGCAGATGCTTAAAATACTGTAAATCAGCTATCCGTGGTAGGGAGAATTCAAGTTCTATGAATGTGAAAATAAAACTAAGTATAGGTACATTTAGATTACAGGTTTTAATCTATTATCATTGTGAGGGTTTTTACTTTTCAATGGGCCACATATGTTTTTTGATAACAGACGGTTTTGCACTGAAAAAATTGTCAAAAGTCTGTAATTAGTAGGATAGACGCAGAATAAAGGATTGGAATAGGATAATGTGGTGTTTTATATGTTTATGTTGATATTTTATACATCAAATTCAGTGAACAATGCTTTGATAAACCACTGAATTACGATCTGAATGCATTAATAACAGAATCTGAGCCTACTTATTTGTTGTCATAATAACCCTCATTTCATGATGTAAATAAGTTACATTTATTCTTAGAAGTTAATTTTTTTAAAACAATTGTTCAATATAAGAACAGAATAAGGCCATAATAGCATAATGTGTTACTACTTTTAATGAAATGAATTTTGTTCCGTCTTTAGAAAAGGTAAGTAATTATCATTCATTGACCGTTGCAATATATTATTGTCTTCTCAAGCACATTTTCATTAATTTTATGGCTTATGGTCTTACTTTACTGCGTTTTCATTTTGGCAGCAGACAGGTGCATTCTGGGAGCAGAATTCATTAATTCTTCTAGACAGTGTTGTGGTAAGACCAGCCGGCTGAAAATACAATTAGACAATATTCTGATTATGGTATGGAAAATTGAGAACAAACCAGTATGTTTTCTGCAATCACACTATGAATGAATTCTCCCCATTACAGATAGCCTATTTACTGCATGGTACCCAGACTTGTCTAGATCAAGAAGCATACCAGGTAATATGTAGACTAGACATAAGGCTTAAGCTTATAATTTTTCATTAATTAGGCATTCTTTGATGTTTAAAAAATGGAAAACCAGCAATAAGGATTTTGTTTTTACAATTTGTATCTAGATATAATTATGTCATATTTTCTTAGGTTGATCTAAAAATGTATTCATTACAAAAAGAAATATGGCAAACATTTGTATATTTTCTATGGATTTGTTAGGGATTTTTCTCAAAATTAGCCAAAATTATCCTGCATGTACCTAAAATATTGTAAATTAGCTGTCCATGGTAGAGAGAATTATGCATATTAATCAATTGCGATAACAACAAGGTCTGATCCAATATACTATGAAAAACAACCCAGAAGAGACATATACAGTTCCAGGGGTGGATCCAGGTTTCCAGGTTTCCGGGATTCCTAATTCCTCTTCCACCTCACCTTTTCTTTGTGGGGATTCAAACTTGACACAGAGAAACGCTTGCATGCGTATATGCAAATTTGTCCAAGTGTCAGCAAATATGCAATATTTTAGTATGTACCTATAATATAGGTAAATAAAGGGGTGTACACATATTATTTGTACACCCCTTTCTGATATCCTTATCAACCCCTGGATTCTATTTGGAAAAAGCTATATGACATGATACATCGTAATTTGATGGTCAACAACCACAACACCCAGATATTAGGGTTGAGTGGCAGTGCCCGGTCCAACCATATACAAAAATTACAAGTTTACTTTCAAGATGCAAATTGGTTAGAAATTGGGGGCTTTGCCACTGCATCCCCCCTTTTGTCTATTTTTAAATTTTCTTATAATTTGCCACATAAATGATAAATAATATAACACAAACAATATGAGATTACCCTCAACTAACATGTTGACTGCTGAGGGGGTTCCCTTATTTCCAGTACATTCAGGCCCTCTACTTATTTTTTAAAGTATATTTTAATACATAGGAATAGATTAGACTGACATAAGTAGGCAACCTACCTATTCATAATGGATAGAATTTTAAAAATGGTAAACTTTCATAAAGTTACTCTATCATAATGATTATTGTTGAAAGTTGACACAATAGATATCTTACCGCCCCTTGAAAGTTTGGATTGGTGTTGATTGCCTGAAGAGTAATGAAAACACTCGGTCCTGAAAATATGCCAATGATAATAATGAAAAAAAAGATGGAAAATGCATGAATTTACTACTTAAGGAAAATGAAATAGGTAAATAATTCATGAACTTAGGTAGTCTTGGAAATTACTGACATATTCCCTGTGAACCAGTTTTACCATTCAAATGCTTTCTATGGTAAGATATATATATTTATGCTCTTTTTTTTATCCTTAAGGTCATTCCAATATTAAGAATTCCAAATCACTTCATTTCATTGGAACTGAGTTGCACAGAAAAATAGTTCTTCCCATCATACACTCCAAAATAAAAATGATGTTAACAACAATACCTTGGTTTGGTGAGGATGTGGTGCTGGTAGTTAATAGTTGTGTCCCAGTAGTTGATGTTGTCATGATTGTGGTTATAATAGTTGAAGCAGTTGAGTCATCTCTCATTGTTGTTACAACTGGTAGAGTGCTTGATGTATCTTCCATATCTGGTGTTGTGCTTATTACAGCTGGTGTAGAGCTAGTCATATCTGAAGTACTGCTAGTCACATCTAGTGTTCTGGTAGTCACATCTGATATATAGCTAGTGATATCTAGTGCAGTGGTAGTCATATCTGGTGTCAGGCTGGACATATCTGGTGTAGTGCTCGTCATTTTGGGTGTAGTGCTAGTTATATCAGGTGTAGTGCTGGTCACATCTGGCGTAGTGCTAGTCACATCTGGCGTAGTGCTAGACATATCAGGTGTAGTGGTAGTTATATCTGGTGTAGTGCTAGTCATATCTGGTGAAGTGGTAGTTATTTCTTGTGTAGTGGTAGTTATATATCGTGTAGTGGTAGTTATATCTGGTGTAGTGGTAGTTATTTCTGGTGTAGTGGTAGTTATATCTGGTGTAGTGCTAGTTATATCTGGTGAAGTGGTAGTTAAATCTGGTGTCGTGCTGGTCATATCTGGTGTAGTGGTAGTTATATCTGGTGTAGTGGTAGTTATATCTGGTGTAGTGGTAGTTATATCAGGTGTAGTGGTAGTTATATCCGGCGTAGTGGTAGTTATATCTGGTGTAGTGGTAGTTATATCTGGTGTTGTGGTAGTTATATCTAATGTAGTGCTAGTCATATCTGGTGTAGTGCTAGTCATTTTGGGTGTAGTGCTAGTTATATACTTTGTAGTGCTAGTCTTATCTGGAGTAGTGCTAGTCATATCCGGTGGAGTGCTAGTCGTAGCTAGTGTTGTGGTACGTATATCTGGTGAAGAGTTAGTTATATCTGGGGTATTGCTAGTCATATCTGCTGTAGTGGTAGTTATAACTGGTGTAGTGCTAGTCATATCCGGTGTAGTACTAGTCATATCTGGTGTAGTGGTAGTTATTTCTGGTGTCGTGCTAGCCATATCAGATGTAGTGCTAGTCACATCTGGTGTAGTGCTTGTCATATCTGGTGAAGTGGAAGTTATATCTGGTGTTGCGGTAGTTATATCTGGTGTAGTGCTAGTCATATCTGGTGTAGTTGTACTTAAATTTGGTGTAGTGCTAGTCATACCTGGTGTAGTGGTAGCTATATCTGGTGTAGTAGTAGTTATATCTGGTGTAGTGCTAGTTATATCTGGTGTAGTGCTAGTCATTTTGGGTGTAGTGCTAATTATATCGTTTGTAGTGCTAGTCTTATCAGGAGTAGTGCTAGTCATAGCTGGTGTAGTGCTAGTTATATCTGGTGTTGTGGTAGTCACATGTGGTGTAGTGGTAGTTATATCTGGTGTAGTGCTAGTGATACCTGGTGTAGTGCTAGTCATATATGGTGTAGTGGTAGTTATATCTGGTGTTGTGGTAGTTATATCTTGTGTAGTGCTAGTCATATAGGGTGTAGTGGTAGTTATATCTGGTGTAGTGCTAGTCATATCGGGTGTAGTGCTAGTCATATCTGGTGTTGTGGTAGTTATATCTGGAGTAGTGGTAGTTATATCTGGTGTAGTGCTAGTCATATCGGGTGTTGTGCTAGTCAAATCTGGTGTAGTGCTTGTCATATGTGGTGTAGTGCTAGTCACATCGGGTGTAGTGGTAGTTATATATGGTGTAGTGCTAGTCATATCTGGTGTTGTGGTAGTTATATCTGGTGAAGTGGTAGTTACATCTGGTGTCGTGCTAGTTATATCTGGTGTAGTGGTAGTTATATATGGTGTAGTGCTAGTCATATCTGGTGTTGTGGTAGTTATATCTGGTGTAGTGCTTGTCATATCTGGTGTAGTGCTTGTCATATGTGGTGTAGTGCTAGTCATATCGGGTGTAGTGGTAGTTATATATGGTGTAGTGCTAGTCATATCGGGTGTAATGCTAGTCATATCCGGTGTTGTGGTAGTTATATCTGGTGTAGTACTAGTCATATCTGGAGTAGTGCTAGTCATATCTGGAGTAGTGCTAGTTATATCGGGTGTAGTGGTAGTTATATCTGGAGTAGTGCTAGTCATATCGGGTGTAGTGCTAGTCATATCTGGTGTAGTGCTAGTCATATATGGTGTAGTGGTAGTTATATCTGGTGTTGTGGTAGTTATATCTGGTGTAGTGGTAGTTATATCTGGTGTCGTGCTAGTCATATCTGGTGTAGTGCTGGTCACATCTGGTGTCGTGCTAGTCATATCTAGTGTAGTGGTCGTTATATCTGGTCTTGTGCTGGACACATCTGGGAGTGAAGTAGTAGTTGTCGTTGATACTGGATTAAAACAAAACCAATATTTATATAGCAAGCCCATTATCATAGGTGGGAATTCTCACCACCATAGAAAGCTAATTTGACAAAATCATAATTTGAATGGACTTGCCCATTAAATCAAGGTGTTTTCTGAGAAATATATAAACAAGATAAAGTATAGGCTAAGCTCGCATAAATTGGCAAGAAATATTTTTTCTTTTGTCAGGGTTGTTGTTTTGCTGCCCAACTCCTGTCTTTGTGTTCATTTAATCTAGTTACGAGTGCACATTGATATGGAAAAGTTTTTATATATTGTCTGAAGATTGTATCAATATTTAAGACAGATACTCACAGTCAGGAGCACAAAGACCATCGTTACATATAGGTCTTTCAGCAGGGCAATCATCACACGCAGTTCCATTTATGTAAGGTCTGGAGGCTCTGACATCAATATCAGTGCTACAAAGAAAATAAAACATGTATTCTATATTAGGATTCTAACTCTATACCTTCCCTGTTGTCCTGACCTCTCAATCAGGTGAATAATCACGGCTATGTTGTTTTTGGCAATCATGCAATCATTCAAAATGATGCAGATTCTTTTTTATTTAACTAGCTACCCAAACTGGGAATGGGCTTCACACTATCACAATCAGTCTTGGCCTACATACAAATCCCTTTAAGGCTGTGCACGATTGGGGGAAACGTCTGATCACAAAAATGTACCAGTCGGAGAAAGCAGCTTCAACTTACAGGTTCAGTTTTTGTATTGTATTGCTGCTTAATGGTCCTAAATGTTATAACCATATTTATGTGTCCCATCCCCGGGGTGACAAATCTGTCCCTTCTCCTTGTTACAAAATCTCTGTTTATGAGGGAGACGGGGCCCAGCAAGTAGCAGGATTCCAGCTGACAAGACCCCACTAATCATTATTCATGAATCCCCCACAGTACAGTAACATAAAATGACACATATAAAGCTTCAGTTTTTATTAGATGTGATTATAAACTTACCCAGGTCTGAAGCTACAAGCAAGGAGGAGAAATGTGCCATCAAATACGCCAAATCTATAACGATAGAAGGCTGTTTCAGAGGTGCAAGTCTGAGGGGAGCAGGCGAATTCTGTGAAGGAACTCCATATGGCCTAATGTTGAGAGATGAAATACATATGGTTATATATCTACTTGTCCTTGGGTGGTGGTAGTGGAGGGGTAGTGACTTCACTTATTAATGCCCAGATGCGTGTGTTTGGGTTTCAAAAATATACCCTTTTGGAAGGACTTTGTCTTTGCAAAAAAAAAACGTCCATAGTGCATTAAAAAGAGTCCTATTAAATTTGATTCAGAGCCAAAACCTTATAACATCTTGTGTAAATGTTGTACCACATTTTATTGAAGTCCCTGAGCTACAGGTCTGATAGTGTTTGTGGTATTTAAAGTGAATAAGTATGGTGAGACTCTGAATTGCTCATATCATTGTTAGATACTCTTTGAGTAAGGGGGTACTTCCTAAAAAATATAGCCATATTGAGTGGCCCATGCTAATTTGACACCCTTCGTGAGTGACGGTTACACCACTCATTTCGCCTCCTCCAAGGTGAAAAAAAGACTCTTGTCTTTCCCTTTTCAACATGCAGCCAGGCAGCATGAAGTTGCCTCCCTGGGGTACTTGTCTACCCAGCCAAGCATGCAATGTTACTAATTATGTTGCAGTAACTTTCTGTCTGGGTGTTGTTATGTTACTTTGATGGTATCCAATAAATCTCCGGAACCAACTATTGCAACATTGCATTGGAACTTTATTGTAACGTTCCGGTCACATTCTTTCACTAAAACTATTGCCTCTCAACGCCTCCATACTTAATGCTGATTTCCAATTATGTTAAACCACATATACCATGGTTGAAAGGTCGAGCATACATCTTGATCTAGGCTAGTATGCAGGTAGAATAAAGGAATTTATCCTGAGTGGGGACAGTGATCAATTGTCAAAATAAAGTGTGTCTGTTGTCATGGGAAGCAAACTGTTGGCTTGATAATGGTTACTTCACTTCAAATGATACAGAAAATTAGCATTGTTGTTTTATGTCTAAAGGCATTGTCTGCTGAAATAAGAGTCCATTTAAGAAAGAGTTGACTGTAGTTGGATTTATAAAGTAGTTTGTTTAAACTAGATTAAGGGTTTATCATTTATCAAAATATGATAACTTACCGTTAGATAGACATCGCAATTTTCTGAACTGCATGTATTTGCAGAATAGTCATAGTTATTATTGTCTGAAGGTCTTGTAAATCTATCGATTGGATCTGGAAAATCATCTAATGTTAGATTTGGCAAATTTAAGAAGTTAGACGGGAAGATTGAAGTTGAATCCGGAGCGCCAGTAGCAGGGAAACCACAATCTGCATTTTCAGCCCACAATGTATCAGCAATCTCCTGATTCCATGTCTGAAATTATAAATTTACAGTAGTTCCTGGGTTAATTAGTCAGGTTGGTCAAACCTTGCACAGAATAGAGGCCTATTTCATTATATATTTGGGTACAATTTGTGTTGGCCTTAGGTTTCACTCTTTGCTTTTCAGATAGAAGCATGAAAGTATCTGCCAACTTAAGCATCCTATAGAAAACCCTTATAAAATAACTTGCACCGGTTATGAAAGTTGTGCCTTATTTGGAAAAGCATAAATACATCAAATTATTTTTCCTGTTTACTCACAGCGTAAAACATTTCGATATATATCTATCTATTCTTCAGATGCTTACCATATCTCTGCACTCCATATTTTCCAAAATGTATTTCACGCTTGGTTCTGTATGTTACATAGGGAACACAGTAAATCAACTTTGGAACTTAATGCCATGAAAACTATACACACTAGTTTTGCCGTCTTTTGGAATATTAATTACAAAATGTCTAACATTGATAAAATTCATATTTCTTTCTTTTTGGTGAGCTTCATTTTTCACAATGTTTCATGGACATTGAGGAGATTTTTTACTGAGAATGGACCTTTCGAGGTTCAGAACTTAGAGTGGGATCAAAATTGACAGGTAAAACTTTATTTTCTGTTGTGAGAATTGTCATTTCTTTCAAAGTTCAGAACTAGTGATTTTCTTCATTAATTTTAAATATAAAAAATGGCTTGTGATGGTCCTTCTACCTAGCATGTAGTATTATATTGAATAACCAGCTTTCATTCATTTGGAATAACAATGGTACAATAACATGATTTAATATTATTGTTGTAGCTCTCTGCGGATTGCATGGCGGTACAGCAGACATTATCAAAACATCGGGATCACTATCAAAACATTAATTGTCTTCCCCCTGCAGTTCATTTGCCTAGTCCTGTACATTGTAATTGGGAGGCTATCAAATATATATTCCTCCCTTCTTATAGATCTCTAGGATTTATTCCCAAATAGCTGACTTGTATCTATTTTACATTTGTAATGGAGAAGGAAAAATAATATTATGATAAGTAGTTCAATACAAAACCACAAGACTGCTTTGGATACAAAGTTTTTGCATTGATTGACTCAATGTTTCGGCGGTACAACTGCCTTCTTTAGGGGTAGAGAATTCACAATTTACTTCTATTAGGTACACTTGGAAGCACCAAAATCACTTACATAGGTAAATTACAAGGTCATAGGTCAACTTAAGGTTAGAGGTTAAAGTCCATGCTCTATGTTACTGGGTGTTACAAAGTCAAGGTCTTTCAATTTTTTTCTAATCAATCTCTAGGATTCATTCCCAAATGGCCAACTCAATCCTATTCTACAATTTTCCATGGGAATGAAACTCGATATATTTTTCTTCTATGCAAAATTTGATTCAGTAGGAAGAATCTCGTAGTGCAAAGTAAACTAGTGGTTGGGCATTAAAGACAGCGAAAACCATTATAATTAGCAACATTTTCAAAACTCAGAAAAGTATAGAAATATGTTAGATGAGTCTAGTTAAGGTCAGTGGTAAAGTATTAGCTGTGAAAACTAGCTCAAACTGATATATAATTCCACCAGAGATGGTGATAATTTCATTTGTTTGTAAACAAACCCTATTTTTGTGGATCAACATTAATTGAATTGAGCAAGAAAAATGTATTTTTAATGTTTTTCTAGTATATTTCATGATTTAGATTTTAACGTGGGCCAGAAATAGGCTCAAGGAATGGATTTCCATGATTATTTGAGTTTGGAAAATGTTGTTGAATTTATTGGTTTTGGCTCCATTTAAGGGGATTACAATAGTACAATTGAAGAAACTTTAAGATCCCTATATTGTGGACACTGCATTCTAAAGTTCGGCCTGATGAGCTATTGAACCGAAACTGTGCTAATGACGATTCACTAAACCTGAACCAGGTCAGTGCTCGTGTCTGTTTCTGCATAAACACACTATTTGGTGGCAAACCACTACTAAAGTTTAAGTGATCATTAAATTTAGACCAACCCAAAGCTGAACCTGATCTAAACTAAGAATTAGTTGTGAACCATTGACACCAGGGGGCCTAAGTCCCTACCCCACACTCATGTGGGTAGTTTTGGAAATGCCACTTTCTGATTTTGAGCCACATTCAGCCAATCAGCATCAAGCTTACAACACATGTAGGCAGCTAGGTCTGGGTGCAACATTGCGACATAGGTCCCATTGTCGTGGTAGCCGACGGACAATGAGGACCTACATCACGTCTTGACCAAGGGAATTAAGATGGGTAACCGCATGCACCCTGCCTTAAGCCCCATACCCATTAGGCGATTTTACCGATGACTGGCGACGGGCAACAGCAGAATCAGTGGTAAAATCATTACCAAATCAGATCACATGTTAGTGTATAATATTGAAATGTTACATACTAACATGTGATCTGAATTGGTGACGATTTTACCACTGATACTGCTGTTGCCCATCGCCGGTCGCCGGTAAAATCGCCCCGTGGGTATGGGGCTTTATGTACAATCATTAAGTACATCCCATTTTCAGGGAATATGTGCTGATTAAACTGAACAATTTGCAGTACTTGGATTGTTCTCCTCTTCAGCTTAATTGTCTGTGTTGGCTGTGCCCTTCATGTCCTTTGTGCTGATGTTTTCCCCATGAGGCGAATAAACCTTGAAGATTAGTGCACTTTATCAGCCAACTACTGTTAGCCCTATCCATTGGCAACAAACAGTCTGCTGGCTTTATTGAATAGAATTTTAACACTGACAGCGATAAAATGCATTAATTGTCAAAGATTGTTTGCCTTGTGGGGACTTAAGATTCCAGCACAGGCAACCACAGGAAATCTTTGATAAATACCGTGACCGTCCATGTCATTTTAATGACATTTTAATGGTATCATCAAAACTATTTTTGTATGAAAAGCAATTATCAATTCAAACATACACACTCATAGTTACATACATACTTGAACAAATACATACATACATACATACATACACACATACATACAGTCATACTGGTATAAAAAACTGTGGGGGTTGTCCAAGGATGGCTGAATGATCCAGGAGCCTCCTCATGGTTCTAGGGCTTCACATTCAGGCCGTCTGATCCCCATGGGTCATACAGCTACCTGAGCATAACCACAAAGGTTATCTGATATTCTATCATCCAAAAGAAATACTAAATATGCTGAACATGATGAAGACAAAGGGTGGTACGTACAACCTTTCAACATGTACCACCCCCTGTACGTACCGATCTGTAGCAGAAAGAATAATAAAAACTTACCAGCTCATTCATGTTAGAGGCACTCACTGCCCTGCGTATATTATTAATGGTGTCTGTCATTCTTGTCGGAAAACCAGGATCAATCAAGGATCCTTTGATATTGTTTCCAACTGAAAAAAATTAAGACAATTTACGATTTTTTTTGGAAAGAGTGTATTATGTGTTTGTATTGCAAATTTCCCTCTAAGGCTACCTTTTTCCGTATTGTGTCATTTATCATTTAATGCGATGTCACATGCTTGACTGGGAAAGGCAAACTAATTTTTATTATGCTTTTAAATAATTTAAGAATAATCAAGAAATAAATGTGTCTTACATGAATTATTATGTACAAATAGACTGAACTAGGGCAGTTAAATAGTTTAACAATCTTTTTTAGGTATTTTTGCATTTGGTAATGACTTGCCATTCTAATGGGTTATCTGTACCCATACAAGAAAACCTAAATACAATTTTTGTAAACCCCCAAGCCTCGTCCACACACCTAGGGCAGTTAAATAGATTTAAGAATACCTTTGAAATATCAAAATACAGTACGTCTCATTGATAGCTGCTACCTTTACTTACCCAATAAAACAAGCAGAACCTTAAATATTCTACGAGGGAGTCTCATCTTCTCCTAGTTTTCTGAAAATGCAAAGGACAAGAAAATGAAACAGATATACAACACAAGTATAGATGAGTATATAGAGTGGCAATTCTGTTTTTAAGGCATACTTACTTCTAAGTTCATTTTACCTTGTCTGTGGTATCATGTCACATTCCAAAGGGAAATTAAACAAAAACTAAATCGCCAGCATCAAAATTGGCATCTGGATTACAGGCTTAAGCGGTAAGTAGATGGATTTACACCAAGTAATTATGGATACTGCTTATTTTCCGATGATGAAAGGGGCAGGCGAAAGATAATCCAGTCGTTACTGATGTTAAACAAATTAAACAGCCATACTATTTTGTAGGAAATGACCGACAATTAATGGGTTTATTATCTGCCAGCCTGGCACCATTTTTGGGACCAAAAATCACCTATTTGTCGGCCTTAAATTGCTCCATCTCGTCCCAACAAAAGAAAAACAAATATTTTGTTCCTCGGCCAACAACATTTTTTTTGGGTTCCTGTTGTTAATTATATAATATATCAAGTTAAGATCATTGGTTCTAAAAACATCTTATCTTAATTTTTCAATACACGAGAAACACATTTAAGATTCCCCTAGTGTGAAATGCACCTTGAATGTGCAATTTAATCTTTTTGTAAATGTGCAAAATAAGTTGATGTGTGATTGCCATTCAATGTGTGATTGTCATTCTGGCCTAAAAAATGATTTCAATCCATGAGTCATTGTTTCTATAGAAATGGGCGGCAGTTGTAAGCGTAGCAAAAGCGCCGCATTCCGACTACTGGGGCCTGACGAAAAGCAGACTAGAGTTGGCCCTATACGTTTTTTTTATATGGCTGACTGTGTAGATGTATATCAACTTTTCACATTTTGTCCTCACCATACACTTTGTCAATGTAACAGGTAGGTCTATATAGACCTTGTGCAGACGTGGTCATGTGATCACTTTTTGGTGTGGCTATAGAAGTGATACAAACATACTTATTCTAAGTGATAATAATTGATAAAAAAATGCCCACTGGGTTCAATTTCTAATAATTGTAGCATGAAACTGTATTTTTTAAAAATGTCCCTGACTTTAGATAACAATGGTTATAAGTTGATCACCAATATGGCGGCTAGCCCATTATGGCTTATTGTGACGTCATCAGCACAACGACTATAAACCTGGTTAACATTTGGTCACATGACCAGATTTTGGTGATCACTACGTGGTTCTCAAAGCCACGTGGCCTTAAAAAGAATAGAAACAACCATAAATAACCAACCTCATCATTGTAATTATATGATGTTAATGTAACGAGGGCAATGGTGAATTTTATTTCTATGTTCTGGGGGGCACCTCAAAAATATCTAAGAAATTTTGTTGAGGTGATTTCTCCAATTTTTAATGGCCACAATAGAAAATCCTGCCCAGAAAAAATGTATGAAATTTCGTGGACATTAAAGTTCAGTGATAAACCTTATTAAAGTCATTCATTATATATATATATATATATATATATATATTCACCTAATATACTTGCTAATGTGTGTTTGAAATCCATTGGGACAATTTGCCATTGTATAATTTAAAAAAAAAAAAAAAAAAAAATCCACAAACTTTTTCTGATTCTTAAAACCCTTGATAGATCAATGACCCCATCATGTATTTTATAACTTTTCGTGGCCACTATTTTTCGTAGCTTTTTTAAGTGGCCCCCCTGGCCCCCTCTTTGGTACTCTGCATTCTCCCCTTTCTAGTAACCATAAATACACTGAGCCTATACAAGAGGTGTAGATGGGGGATCTCCATGTATGGGTCTGGACCACTAAATTCAACACGGCGACACAGCCATTTCTTAAAAACGACAGGTGACATGGGGCCTTAAGCTGGGTCCCCACTGGGCCATCGAGAGTCATGTCGCCAGCCAACTAAGGAGTATGCGGGTGCCAGATCCTAACAGTTTACACGGTTGCCGTCCAAGGAGAGAGGACCTTTTCGTTTTCCACAGATCCTAACAGTTTGTTGCCCAGGCCGACTAAAATCAAACATGTCTGATATTTTTGGTGGTTTGTCCGCTGACAAACACCCTGAAAACATATTTTGTCGCCAGCCAAAGTGGCGCTAGGGCCTTTTGTCACTCCTACTTTAGTCGCCGAGGTGTTGGTTTTCTGAGTGGGGATCAAGCTTTATCAACATGATAGACATTTTTAAAACCTTAGTGACATGGGACATGGACATTTCTTAAAATCAACATGCAACATTTGAAAAAAAGCAACAAGGACAAGCGACAGGGGAAATCGGGACCCCCAATTGAGAGCCCCCCAATGTCGCCCTGTCGATTTTATACAGTCACACCAAGTTCAGCTAGGTCCATGATGTCTAACCAACTATACTAGATATCTCAATTTTTCATAGAAATTGAATCCAGGTCAAATCAATTGGGGGTCCGGTTACACGCTTCTCTTATGTGCAGAACGAGGGGAGAAAGACTCAGGGGAACAGATACAGTCTTTGGACCAGTGGGGTGGGGGTCAGCATTTATACAGTCCTGAGCGGGTGTTTCACACTGGTTGAAACTCTAAAATTCTATTTCTAAGTAAGATGATTTAACTATTTTTTGTCCAGTCTTACATGCAGTCTATTCCTGTTGTTAGCTTTAAATTGTAGATTATTCCTAGGCAAGCATGTGACGTTATTATAACGTTGTAGCAACGTTCTGTTTGGTTCTGTACTGGTTCTTGTTACATTATTTTGATGGCTTCCAATGACGTTGCTGCAACGAACTGTTATGACGTGGCACTGCGATGTTATTATAACATTCTGATTATGATCTTCAACCTAATAAGGTCATTCTTACAACGTTCTGTTTTGGTTTCGTCCTAACCTCACCAAAAAATAATGTTGTAATAACATTCTGATTTGGTACCGTTTCAACCTCACTATCAATAACATAATTGTTATGTGCCATCTTAGTAAGTAACAGACTGACTAAAAAAGTATATGGTTGCAGAACGTTTCTGTTACGTTGCAGCTTGGCTGGGTTGACTATTAAAACATATCATCTCAAAGTTTGAGATGTAAGAAACACAACGCCGATAGTACTTAAAAGACGGGGGGTCAGGACCTCCTGGACCCTATTAAATCTCCCTATCCCTCCATGGAGCTCCATGCCTACAACCGTCAGGATCATTCTGTAGACCATATTAGGAAACAGACACTTGAAGTTAATCGCCTGAGGTGTGACTTAATAACCTAGAATTAGCCAGTTTTTTCTTATTAATTTTATTTGTCTTTATTTGGCATATTTCTCAATGTGACATCGAGATCTTCCAGTTTATTTTGGAGGTTTGTCCGACATTAAAATTCTAAGACCCAACAACTGCTGGTATATCTATATAGAATGTAAACTTTTGGTATTTTTCTTTTATGAAAATATTCATCTTGTCATTTCAAATGTGTTTTTTTTTCAGTTTACAAAAATATTCATATGTATTTTCTATGGTATATCACATTTTAGTTGATCTAAACAGCCTGGGTTAGTCGTCATGCATATGTTTACCATTTGGAATTGTAATATAACTTATTTATTTCACTCTGGGACAGTATTGTGGTTTCTCCTTATACATGATAACCCAAACCAGTTTACGGAGCAATTGTAGTTGAATAGAATGCGTAATTACAATTACTGTCCTATTTTCTTGCCACAATGAGAGTGGCATTATAATGAAATGAACCAAAACATTTTGTTAATAGGTCGCTACAACAGTTTTATACAATGTTGCCAAATATATTAGCCTTTTCCCCATGCTAAAGTATGCCAACCCACACCCTAACGTCCAACTCTTTATTGCTTTGATATACAGCATTTGTTTTGGTTGAAAATATGTAAATCATCAAGCAATCAAATTTGAGAAGTCATAATGTTTAAGCCATACTTAAAGATACAGAAAAACATAATTATTGCCTATTAAAAAAAACTAACATGTTGTGAATGGGATGAATTATATGATTTTATATAATCCTTGTCCAATCTATGGGCATGGGATGGGCTTATAATACGAGCAAATTGCGTATAGGATCTTTTATAATCCCCAAAAACGTTGACATACAGTTTACACTTCACAATTGATTAGTATGCAATGGATCTCACCACAAACATCACCACTCTGATATCTATTGCTACTCTAATGAAAAAGATGCGGAAACTTCTTGGTTTGGGCGTTTTCGATAAGTATTCATCAATGTAAGAGTGAATAAATCTCACTCTGTCTTTTTTTTCAGTATGGCACCTTTGGTAAGTCGTGTGTAGCCAGATCGTGTGTATTTTCCCTTATTTTTCAAAGCCTAACACATCAAGTAAAAGATCAGCTAACACGAGGGGCCTTTGTAGTATGTGAGAACTGATTTCATTGTCTATTAATTTTGTAAGACACAAATAATCATAAACTTTGGTAATTATTTCAAATATGTCTGATACGGAACTTCTGTTTGCAACAACATGGAGTTTGAAGCTTGTGTTCCACATACTGATTTTGATTCTGGCCGTTTTGTTTTTGTTTATTTTTTCCAATGTTTGTATTCAACCTTCTTGAGGAAGATAGGCAGAAAAATATCAAAACTGCTTTATATTACAGTCACCCGGCGATGACGACGGCCAAATTGCCTAGTGATTATGTCCCCCGATAGTTTGCAGTCATGAATCGCTAAATTTCCCCAGGATTACTCTTTGGAATTCCCTTTCCTAATGGGGTAGTTGTCCTATGTGGAGTTTTCGAGGTAACTGAAGGGTTAAGAGCAATGAATAGACATCCGAACACCAACAACTACCCCTAAGGACAACTACCCCTTAGGACAATTACCCCCATAGGACAACTACACTTAGGGACAATCACCCCTAAAGATAGGACAACTACCCCTATGAATAAGACAACTACCCCTCTAGATAGGACAACTCCGCTTTTTTTGACAATTACCCCTACAGATAGAACAACAATCCCTATTGGTAGGGCAACTACCCCTATCATAAGACAATTTCCTCCCTTGATAGGACCATTACTCTGATAATAGGATGACAGCCCCCATTGGTAGGGCTACTACCCCCCTTGTCTTACCAATGGGGGCAGTTGTCCTATCACAGGGGTAGTTGTCCTACCAATGAGGGTAATTGTCTTATTCATATGGGTAGTTGTTCTAAATGGCTAGTTATCCTAATGGGGTAGTTGTCCTATAGGGGTAGTTGTCCTACCCATAGGGGTAATTGTCGTTAGGGGAAGTTGTCCCATGGGGGTAATTGTCGTAAGGGGTAGTTGTCCTTAGGGTAGTTATCCCAGGGGTAGTTGTCCTATGAGGTAATAGTCCTATGGAGGTAATAGTCCTATGGGGTAATAGTCCCAGGGGGTAGTTGTCCCAGAGGTAGTTGTCCCAGGGGTAGTTGTCTTATGGGGGTAATAGTCCTATGGAGGTAAAAGTCCTATGGCGGTAATAGTCGTATGGGATAGTTTTCCCAGGATAAGTTGTCCTACGGAGTAATAGTTCTAAGGGGTAGTTGTCCCAGGGGTAGTTGTCCCAGCGATAGTTGTCTTATGGGATAATAAACCTAGGGGGTAATAGTCCTAGGGGGTAGTTATCCCAAGGGTAGTTGTCCCCTGGAGGGGTAGTTGTCCCAGGGGTAGTTTTCCTAGAATCCTGGTTTGCAAAGTGCCCTATGGCATGCAAAGCCCTTTGCCGTATGAGAGATCCAAGCGTGTCTGAAATCTAGTGTAAAATACCCTCTTAGTAGGTTTCAATGGGGTGTGGTTCTTATTTTCAAAACTTTCTAATAATCCCATTCAAATCAAAAGCTACATGTTGGAAGAGTGGTACATGCATAAGTTGATGGGTATGAAACAAAGGGTGAGAAATTAGTCAAACTCACCTGAATCTGTTGCAGACTACTTACTCCCTCCTCCTGGTATTGGCTCCTCCTTACCGATTAAGGAAGAATGCCCAATATAGGAGACTGCCCGACACTCACTCAAGGAAAACTAGTACGACATTGTAAGTAGATTGATTCAATGCAAAAACTCTTTTTTATGTGTGACATGAACCACTGAAACGGTGTTAATCATTTGATGTATGTACAAAGAGGAATATTGTCAATGTGATAGGAAAGGATATGGGGTATGTTTTGATTTGGAGAATATTGAATAATAGGTTATAAATCAAACTGTTTTCTTTTGAAAGAAAAGCAATGTACCTTATAAAGAATAATTATGATTTCAATGTAAGTTACAATATATTTCATGAATTAAGTGGTAAAAAGTCAAAGTAGATTTCAAAATAACTGATTGCTTCATTGACCCTTTTTGCATAACCTGCATTAAATATGTTCAATTATGTTTCTGCCAAATGTGACACGGAAAATTACAACACTAAAGCCCCATTCCCACTAGGTGATTTTGACTAAGTCGTGCAACTCACCATCGCTAGAATTGGCCAATTATTCCCATAGAATTGGCCAATTCTAGGACTGATTTAGATTACCAATCAGTATAGTTTATTGAAATATACATGTTTGGTACTAGTCAGCCCTAAAATCAGCTGACCCTTCTATTAGAGTGGGCTAATTTTAGCACCAATGAGTTGGCCGACTTGGGTCAAAGTCGCCTAGTGGGTATGGGGCTTAACCAAAAAAAATATTTATGAAGAATGATTTTATTGACTCTCTTTTTATATCTTTGGTAATGCCTTTGATGGTTGTCTGCGTGCTGGGTGGTTAATAGCTAGTTTATATAGTCCCTTAACATGTCTTTACAAAAGAATTCTGAAGCCCCATTTGCCATGGCTGATATTTTTGTATAGCAAGGAACTTCTAAATAGTGATCTCATGCCAGTAAAAGTTATCCATTTGACGACCAAGTGAACACAGCACAACAGAATTGAAAAATAGGTTTTACACCAATGATGTTTGAGCAAGCAAAGAATAATAATTCTGATGTTTCATCGTGAATGCTGTTGATAGTTGCGCCCCCTCTGAGAGTCTGTGCTAACTGTTGCTTCTCAATCTCTTCTGATGTTGTGGAAAATGCTGAAATAGATCATGTAGTAACATTTTGCACGGATTCTGACAGGAGGCGCAACTATCAAAGACAACACAAAAACTCGTAGGCACTGGTCGGAGTTACATATCTTAGTGTAGCTATTATGTTTGTTCATACTGAGAGAGAACGTCTCTTTGTATAAAAAGGATGTGATCATTTCCTCACGAAATGTCACCCAGAATCTCAAAGAATTCAGAAGAAAATACATAGGGATCAATTAAGTCTACAGATCAAACAGGTTTGATTCATATTTGTTTGAATATCATGCCATTCTGGAGGATAAGTGCCTGTGAAAATGAACGCATTCAATTGCAAGTGACCTAGCTTCTTAATGCAGGGGCTGATATGGGATTTCCAAAAGGGGAACGGGTCAGCATATAGGCTAAGTACCAAAATGGTATGCATTTATGTGCATCCTTATGACTTTCTGTCTTCCTGTTACACTCAAAGGTAAAAGGTTAAAAATGTGTGACCCACAGCAAAAAAATGATGTTTCCTAAATAGAAATCTCATTCTAGTTCCTGGCTAAAATAAAGTGAGAGTTATGTTCTTATCATTATTCAAATGTACACGTACATTTATTTTTTTCTTAATGTCACTAAGCCCGATGTTGAATTCAAGGAATGGCTATGTTGCATATTCATGTCACTATACTTTTTATATTTATGTCAATTTTTTTTCATATCAATACCCTGGGTTTGCTTCGGTCTAGTAATAGACCAGTTTTGAAGATTGACCCAAAATAAAAAAAGTAACATTCATTCATATATTTTGACTCAAAACAACTGATTGATAGGATGTAATGTATTTGATGCCAACCATAGGATACATGCAATATCGGTAATGATGTGAAATGGTATGATTCACATTTATGCAACTGATGAATCCAATAATCTCAAGGATTTTGTATATCACTTTGTATGAAAATTGCTCACTTCATATCTTAATAAACTATGAAGTGTAGATGAACATCCAACTCGATGACAGTATGATTTAAAATGTTGACATTTATTTGGTAGATAATAGGCTGAATTGGCATGTTTCGACAGGTTAGTGTCTTCATCAGGATAATAGACTATGTATTATAATATTTTTTTATTTGATTACTTATGATTACTTAATACATTTTAGTTTAGGCTAAGGAGCTTCTTGCGTTTCCATTTGTTAGAAAACTGCTTAATCTCATTAATATTTCTTTCAACAGGAGGCAGACTATTCTAAAGTGTAGCTCCCAAATATGAATAGGATTTAAGAATCCCCATGTCACATGTTGAATATAAGGGATGAACTATGCCATTTTGTTATTTTCTTCTGTATGTCACTAACCCCCATGTCGCATGTCAAATTTAAGAAATGGCTATGTTGCATGTTACTATATTTTTGATATTCACACTTATTTTAAGAACCCCCCATGGCACATGTCAAATTTAAGAGATAGACTATGCTGTGTCGCTTATTTTTTTCTTCATGTCACTAAGCCCCATGTCTATCGTCAAATTTAAGAAATGCCCATGTTGCCCCGTCGATTTTAAGGGTCTATATCCATACAAATGTGGTCACATGGCATTTTCTTCAGTTTGTTTATTGAAGAACATCCACTTCTTCTCAAATTAGTACAGCACAGTGTATAGCAGTACAAAAACAATTATTTACCTATTATTTCATAAAAAGGAAAAGCTTATCAATTTCTATAGATATAAAACATAGTCATTCGACCTGCCTTAATGTCACTCAATAAACTAGATGATTTGCTGTGAAATCTTTTAATGAAATACTTAAAGTTAAACAATATAAAAACGGAAAAACCTACCAACCTTTGGGAATTTCCCATTCTTCTCTAGATGTGTGCCCATCGAGACAGTATGAGGAACAACCGTGTTCTCTCCCATACTCTTGTTTGTGGCATAGTTAGGCTATAGCAGTCACCACAACACAACATGAAACATTACCCATTATTCTACGCCCAGACCAGGAAGGAGGAAAGTTAAGGATAGATTGAAGTCTTCCTGATTTTTTAGTATGTCTTTCAACCAACTGAAGCATATATGCTTTCACCACACTCCCAAACTGTACTCATTTCGACCATCATAGACATCATGGCACCATTCTAAAACCCAGTTTACACAGTATGATAGTTACCCTTACAATTGTGGTTACAATGATATTGGGAGAGAACTTGGACAGAATTTCAGAAATTCTAATGTGAACCCCTGTATACATGTAAATTTACTGTTAGAAATCTTGTTGGAACTGTTATATATATTGTATACTTTAAAAGAATATAAACTGCACTTGACTTCAGTGCAACATAAACTAATACATCCCTCACAGAGACAGTAAGCACTACATGTGAGGATGTAAATAGTTAACAATATCTACAAAATTTATATCTTCTAATACAAATATAATGATTTCAGTATAATAATATATTATCTATTGTGTTAATAATATATATCAATTCGTTCAACGCAATTTTAAAAAATCCTATGTTGTATACATTCCTTAAAACTGATCAGACTAGAAGTCTTTGGACTTTGCCTTCTAATAAATTCGGGGCGCCTCAAATGTGTACATAAGGGTGCCCCCCTTTTTGAAATCTCTGGATCCGTCCCTGTCAACTGTCATAGCCTGAGGGCTACATGGTATAAAAAAATTATGTTTATCTATACTGCACACCTTCCTAAAGCCCATACCCACAAGGCCACTCTCCAAGCAGATCACTCCACTATGTTATATATCTCTGCCACAACCTCCCCTCACCCCCTGATGGTCCACAGATTCTACCCATACAGGTAAGCTCCTACCCTGAAGGGCCTATTACAATACACAACTTTTCGCTGCAATATTGGGGTGATATGATGATACTACAAAAAATCCACACGCAGTTGTGATGTTATTGTTTGATATTGATAATTTTTGGTATTTTACACATGTTTAACAAAGAATTTTTTTCTAGGATATGTGCAATTTCTCCATTGGCCCGTTGCACAATGATTTTCTTGGTAACGAAACTAATATTATTAACGATACATTTGGTTGTTACTTTTTTCCGTACAACAGTCGTTTTGCAACAATATTTTTCTATATTTAGAAGGCCCTCAAAGAGCTGTAACTTTTACTGATTTTTTTCTAATTTTTTCCCTTTTTATATCAATTTACAGAATTCAATTTCATTAATTAGACCCAGAGATTTTTCTATTTTCGTAACAACAAAAATTTTCATAACAACGGGCCACATGACATTCTCATATTGCAGCTCATGTTGTGTAGTGTAATACTACCTGTAAGGAACACTACATCAGCTATGTGGGTGTGATATTACATGGATGCTATATGACCTAATTTTCACCATATCATAGTCCCCTATGACAGTTTCATTATCAGATTAATGCAATGGGTTACGTAAATCATATTTGGCTGCAAAATTAAAGTTGTGCGATAGGATATTTATTGTAGCAACAACATGGAAAAGATTTCGTTGGCAGTTACTCAATCCACAATAATTATGAATGTTTGTACTAATGATTTGCTATGTTTAATAACAGAATTATGCGATTGTCTTCAAAAATAGATTGGAGGGTGTTTACAGCTAATTGGTTGAAAGAAATGATGACATTAACTCACTCTCCTTTATTTTACTGATGGCAATGATAAAACTTTGTTTCTTTCATTGCTTGCAGGGCAAACCAATGGAGGCTAGGGTCAGTTTTACCCTTTGGTGTATGATCCAAAGTGGGCTTCATGAAAATGTCCACAGCTTTCTGCATACGTGAATACTAAATACTTGACAACTAGGAAAGTCTCTGGCTAGAAATCTTTTTGAAACAACATCCCAAAAGAACTGATACTGAAGGAAGGTGTTTAAGATATCTGGAAAAACAATTTGTTTGGGTACATTAATCAGAATTTATGATACAGCTGTTGTGTGTTCATGCAATATGATGAATCTACTATAGACCTTGTGCAAACATGGTTCACCAATTTTGGAAGATCACAAGGAGGCTCTGCCGTCGGGACTGGGAGGTGAAGCTGGGGCCCCTCACACTCCATGCAGGCACTCTACCCCTACCCTACCACTGGGCCCCAGTGTGGATAGGGGGTCATTTTACTGGATGCTGGTGTCCTCTGCTCTAATCTATAGTTACTTAGTTGATAAACCACCTTCTAATAACTCAACACAACCTGTAGGACATCCAGATTTCTGTATACAAACATATGCTTTTTGGATGTAGTTGAAGTGTGATTGCTGTATTAAAGGAAGGTAGTTAATGATATAATGACCATAGCCACATGGCAATAATGATTTTCTTTTTATTCATTTAGATACCAACTTCACACACAAAATTAAGTTTGTGGTCTTCCAGTGGGCTTAACAATAATAATGGCTCATTGGAAGATGAACATGATGACAGTTATGAATAAGAACTGTCCAGGTTCCTTTGGATATTCATGTAATTATACAACTTGTTGTCCAGGCAATATATCCAGAGTCAGATATATGTTATATGCCACAACTAAATAATTTAGATTGGACCTGTTCAGAGAGTGTGTCCCATAGACTAACTCCCCTTTAAAATGCATGTTTGGACTCACATTAAAGTTATAATGGGTTAAGCAAATTCTACTCTATTTGTGCTTTGTAGCTTGATATTTGGTGTTTAGTTATTAGGTTCTCAGTCATTCTACTCTGCCTGAACTTTACCATAAATTTATGCCCCTTCCTTCTTTTTGACAAATCTTGTATACCATACAACAACAGCAATTCATCATTGCTAGCATCAGGATTTTTCTTTCAGTTTATTTATCTTTGCTCTAGTACTAAATTCCACAAGGACATCTGCATAAACTAGAATTAGTGGGATCCAAGTTTTTTAAACAACATTTGCTGCATAATTTGAATATCATATTGTCAAATTTTTTTGAACAATTAACTTTCTATTCACCCTCTTAAATAAAGAATCTGACCTCTTATTAAGTTGCAAATATTTGTCAAGTTTTACTGCCAAACACTTACATATATATTCTTCCATTTTCCAAAGGGACATCATTTAGGAATATATCCTTCTTAGCCACTTCATGCTGCATCACTATAGTGTTCTGGATTCATTCAAATGCATAGCAGGTCTGAGCAAGCATAGGAAAACAGGGACATCCAGATTCCTCAAATCGTCCCAGTAGAATGGGACGACCTGTGAAGCCTGACTGTCCTGATAAGTCAGGCTGAGAAATATTCCCTGCCTTTTTATTAGAAAAATGTTTTCAATAAACATAGGTCATGGGGTATATGACGTTTGTTCACTTCTCTTGTCAAGACCACAATGTAACCTATTCCCTTAAAGAATGGCACCCTTTGGGGAATCCATCCCATAATTTGGGGCCTGCTAGTATTAATCTCTACACCCATTGGTCAGTTTTATGTACTGGGAGTAATTAAGGTCCCTCCTCATTAGAGGAGGGCCTTTAGCAAGGTTCCCGTTGTTTCATATTTTATAACTAAACTACCTCTATACAGGAACTGATAGAATTACAACTACTGTAAATAATGTTATTTTTTATCTTTCCGAGATTTTGTGGCATTGTAGTTTCACCAGTTAGGGCTCATCAGTTGAGCTTGGGAAAATCAAAGGGGCATGCTAGCTCTGCTCCCTATGGGGTGGCACCTTCCAGTGCTGCCCCCTGTTGATTTTATATGTTACTTGTTTTCTACTCATTCTCAGTTTGAGTGTTGCGATGATAGAGTTAATTCTTATCTGTTGCCGGACTATTTTGTAGGTAGTCATCAATTTATTTTTTTCACATAAGTTAAACTTATGTGAAGAAAATATCACATATTATACCAATAAACATAGGATTTGATCATCTGTCTGGGTACCAAGACTTGGTTATGATAAATTTAATTCATCATAACTTTCAGCAAGTCTCTGGTTTAAGGCATATTCCTTGTTTTGGCAAAACGTGCTATGATCCCAGTATGGCCCCCATGTTCGTGTTAGCCTGGACCTGCTTAGCCTTTGAGCCATTATTTGTCAATATATTTACATCATAACATGAAATAATTGCTGACAAACTCTCCTCCGATTATTGAAAAAAATTTGCTTATATTTGGATGTAGTTCCATGTCTATGGTATAATTATATTCAAATGATTTTATTTCATTTCATCGTAAAAGATAATAACTGATTATGAAGTTTTATGAGTTTGAGTAAGCCAAATTAAACATACGCTTGTAAGATATAATTGTTTTGAATTTTGAAAACAAACAACTTTGAACTAATCATCCATATAGCACTCAGTCCAATTTAGGAATAGGTGATCCTGTGTGCATAACAATTATATTTCAGCTTAAACAATAAACAAAAGCAAATGAAATAAACGAAAAAACATAATAATTATTTGACTTGTTGAAGAGAAAACAATTTAGCTTGATGCTATATATCTCTTGCACCTTTATTCTGGAAACACTTAGAAAATCATTGCAAAATATTTTCAAGACATATCAATGTAATATGAATCAAATGAAAAGTTATTAGTACAATCGCTTCTGATTTCTGGGCAAACCCAACGTACCTCCAGTTATCCACTAAATGGGATCCACAAAATGTCTTTTTTATAGACTATATTTGGACATCCTATTTTTAAATCACCAATATCACAAGTAAAACAAGAATCAACTGTTTTAAGAGCATCCTTAGGTGAAGTACCAGAATATCACAGTATATACCTTTTGCCGGGGTCACTTCCGGTCACTTACTTTCCGTACATTACAGATTTCACCTTTTGCCGGGGTCACTTCCGGTCACTTACTTTCTGTACATTACAGATTTCATGCACTTTGTACTTTGTGCATGTAGTGCAATTCATGCATTTCAGACAATGTAATTTCGTACAATTAATGTTTTTCATGACATGTATTTTTATGCAATTCGTGATTACACATTTTACATTAACATTCTATGCTGTCTTTAACTTCTAATTACAATGTCTACTTGGATTACTCTTCATAATTCGGTCTATAATCTAGGACTCATACTAAAATCCTGAATTGATTCTTATAAATTCATTACAACACTTTTAGTAGGGCATCATGATGTCAAATATCCAGTTCCATGGGACTTTCATGATGAAATTATGACACATATCTAGTTATGTTGGGGGGACCCTCAGGTACTAGAAAATGGTTGGTGGCAGTCTGGGATATTGCTCTGGTTGCCATGGCATCCATTTGAAGTGAAAAATGGGGGAAAATCAGGAATATGGTATTTTCATTTCTTTCAGGTATATAATAAAATTAAAGCAGGAATCTAACTTTGGAATCATAAAGGGGCACTGGGGCCCTAATATCTAACATGGTTTCTGTTTAAATCTGAAGGTCTTTTCAAGGTCAAAACCCAAGGTCAAGGTCTTTTTTTGGCCTTTTTTTCTCTTAGACTTGATAACATTCCATTCCACAAAAAGGGATATATTATAGTGAAGATGAAAGCCAAGGTCAAGACCTTTAATTTGATACCTCTCTGATGTCCCTAGCTATAGTAGATAATATCTAAGATAGAAATGCACCCAAGCTATCAAATTGAAGCATTAAGTTAGACCTTCAATCTGACACCCTGGTTGCCTTGCTATCTTGATAAGCAGTGAAGATATGGGGTATTCAGATGAAAAATGGGGAAAAAATGACATTTTTCACAATCATTCTGATTACCATGGCAACCAACTCACTCTAAAATCAAATTTTGCACTTCCTTGCAATAGCACTCATCAAATGCTTCAATTTGACACCCTGGTTGCCTTGCTATCTTAATAAGCAGTGAAGATATGGGGTATTCAGATGAAAAAATGGGGAAAAAAATGACATTTTTCACAATTTTTCTGGTTACCATGGCAACCATCTCATCCTAAAATCAAATCTAACTTGTTCAGGCAATAGCACTAATTTAATGCTTCAATTTGATAGCTTGGGTGCATTTCTATCTTAGATATTAACAAAGCTGTGGCATGAAAACCACTATTGATGAGTGCATTATGACACCATACATTATGGTTACCAAGGTCATCTGGCCTATGAAAAGCCCAGTCAGATGGGGAACATACCTCTTTCGCAGTAGATTCTGATACTTCTACTATAGCTAGGGACATCAGAGAGGTATCAAATTAAAGGTCTTGACCTTGGCTTTCATCTTCACTATAATATATCCCTTTTTGTTCATATCCCTTGCTGTGGATGGAATGTTATCAAGTCTAAGAGAAAAAAAAGGCCAAAAAATGACCTTGACCTTGGGTTTTGACCTTGAAAAGACCTTCAGATTTAAACAGAAACCATGTTAGATATTAGGGCCCCAGTGCCCCTTTATGATTCCAAAGTTAGATTCCTGCTTTAATTTTATTATATACCTGAAAGAAATGAAAATACCATATTCCTGATTTTCCCCCATTTTTCACTTCAAATGGCTGCCATGGCAACCAGAGCAATATCCCAGACTGCCACCAACCATTTTCTAGTACCTGAGGGTCCCCCCAACATAACTAGATATGTGTCATAATTTCATCACAAAAGTCCCACGGAATGACACATGATGCCCTACTATTTGGTATTATAGCAGCTTCTCTAGGTATTCAGTATCCTTGCATGGTATATGATTACATTGATGTTTAGTAGTAGATTTCGCAAAAGCAGGGTCTGCATATGACATAAGTATTAGACTTTTACACATTTGCAAAGTTGCATCTGATGATTGCTTTTTTCTCTTAGTCAAGCGTAACTCCCCGGCAAATGATGAAGGGGTCAGGACCACCTAGACCCCTTCCCCCAGATCTGCCCCTGAAGTGATATCACATCTGTGGGCACTGTATTAGTGTCCATAGATGCCAAATCGGTATCAGTCTCCTAAGACTTGTATAAAGCCCCACAAATACTAGGCGAATTTGGCTGAGTCAGCCAACCAATCGGCACTGGAATCAGCCAATTGTTCTCATAGAATGGGCCAATTCTAGTGCTGATTCAGATTACCAGACAGTATGTATTATTGAAATTTATATACATGTTTGATATGAGTTGGCGCTAAAATTGACCAGCTCTTCCAGTAGAGTCAGCCAATTTTAGGTTCGATGAATTAGCTGGCTCTGGTCAAATTTGCCTAGTGGGTATTGGGTTTTAGTGTCTGGGTATATAATACACACACACAGCAATGATATAAGAATCATGGATCCTGACTGAATGATAATAATTATTGTTTCAAAATGAATTTAAACTCAGATTTGGTTATTTTGATCTTCGCCTAGTAATGTATTCTATGGATTATTGTCAGAGCATTTTCATTTTCATTCCTGGAGTTATCCATAACTAAGGTATTGGGTATATATGTCCATGCGAGAGAACTATTCCGTCACTTCAAGGGGAAACTAATTGAGCAATTTTAAATTTTAAATTTGAGATGGCCAGCAATCTAAATATTTCAAATACTTTTTAAGCAATTGACCAATTGTGGATGGATTTCTGATGGAATCACTCAATGAGAATATAATTTCTAGTTGTTTTTGATTTGTTCTGGTGGATCATGATCAGTTATCATCGATCAAACAGCCAGAATTACAGTAAAATAGCTAATCAATTCTGTACTTGAGGGGATGGAGGAGGGTCAGAATGTGTCTCGACCTCCCACTTATTTTCCAAAATTGATTCTACAAATCTGTAAATTTGGTAAATTGTGCCAGCATTTTAGTTGGAACCCTATTGTTTTTATGCGGACCCCCTGCCTGGTAACCTCTCACATTTTAGGGCTGGGTAAATGCTACTGCATGTAATGGGCAAGCCACTTAAGTGCCATACCCACTTACCGATTTTGATACAAATCAGCGTCGACGTTGGCGCTGACATCCGTGCGGCCATTGGCCAACTCTGCTTTGACAAGGCATCCCCACACAGAATCGTGCCGACGTCAGCACCGATGGCCATGTCAACGCCAACGGCGGTGCTGACGACCATGCCAATCCTTATGATAACAGTTTTAATAATTTTGCGATGACGCCAACGCCGATGTCAAATTTTATGCCCAGAGTCATCCGCGTCGGCGCCTCAGAGCATCGGCAAGTGGGTATGGGGGTATGGGAATTTTTGTTAGTCAAGTAAAATAAAACACAACCCCCTATAGACAGTTTAATTTTTCTTGTGATGCTCACAACTATTACAATTCTGAGAATAGAATCATGAAAGAATGTTACAAAATATTTAATGAATTATGGCACTGAAGGTACTTTGGAACATATCATTTATGAACCTATTCTCTAACAGGGCAAATATCGTACAATGAATAGATATAACTCATATTACAACTTAAACTTCAGTTGAAATCATTGTTTTTTGTCATGTTATGGCTCCTCAATTCTATGATATGAAAACTGATATCAGACATATATTATATTGTTTCAAGGATTCAGAAATATGTCACATATGGCCTTGGGTTTCTACGTAGAAAGATAGGTCTCCGTATGAAAGGGTATGGTGCATGGGTTAGTCTCTGTTGGTTGGCAAGGTAGGCAGATCTGTGGATGGAAAATTTCTGAATTGATTCAAAAATGATAATTTCCTGCTGCAAATCTATATTATGGTAGAATTATTTATGGCGAGGTATATATTTAGAAATATATTTTTTTATGGAATTTATGTGAAATTGAAAACTTCTCAAACTATAACATTTCAAAATAGATAAGTTGATATCATGTTTGAATACATGTTATTAGCAAAATAAAGGCCAAATCCACAGTGCTTTAGGTAATACAGGGGAAGATAGCTGATTTAAGAAAGTGGGTGGTTGTGGAGCTTTACTTCCATTTGTAGTGATTTATGTCAAATTTTTACAATATTTCAGGCACCTGCAGGTTAATGTCAGATATATTTATAATGAATTATAAAAATATATATTATTGGGGAATGCTGCGGTCCTACTTCTCATAAATATTCATGTTACGTATATTAAGTCACATGACCTGGTGGCGCCAAAATTAGTCTCAGGTTGGTCGCCATTAGGCACAGACGTTCCTCACATGCTTGTAATGATTTTTTTTCTTATTTTTTTCTTATTTTTTTCTTATTTATTTTTGCTAATAAAAGGACCGACTTATGATTCAATCTATATCCTGAATCGGCAAGAGCATCACTACTGCCTGTTTTCTTTTCTTCAATATATATGGGCTCAACGTTTTTGACAAAAACACAGGAAAACTATTGTAAATTGACAAATATTGCTATGTATCTTTCAATAACAAATATTTAGTTTTTTGACAAATATAAATCGTATGTATAAAAGCTGGGAAAATACTCAAGACAACCTTAACAACCTTTAAGTATATTTCAGCTTTACAAATAATTATTTTTAAGGTGAATTCACTAACCTTCTTCTTGATAGCAGGACGAGGAGGCAGCCTGCCCCTACCACAAGGCCTCCGACCAGGGCCCCTATAGTTGCTCCTAGGATGACACCAAGGTTGGAGTTATTTATGATAGGGGGTTGTTCAGTGCCCAGGAAGCCAATCATAAGGTTACAACAATCCTGAAGATCCTGGTTAATTGTAGACACTCCGGCTGCAATAATGTTATCTAAGGTAGCTCCGGATAAAGGAAAGGGACCTGAACCTGTTGTTGCATGAAAATAAACATGTTTTAGTTTATTATACACTACAGCTGCACCACCTGCATAGTGACTAGGCTGATCACATTTGGGCTGATCACTAGGCAAAAAAAAGATTGTGTTCAAGTAACATAGGTGTGATAAAAATGTATGTTTATTGAGTAAATTTTGATTTCTGTTTTGCTTTTTTCCCTTCTACTTCAACAAATGGACCTGGGCAGTGAAAAACACTCAAAATATCCTCTTATTTGAACCTGACTTTTACACATACCCAGGCAACCAGCAATGTAACACACAAGCACATTCTGCAACTTTCCTTCTTTGGTCAGTCTTTAACCTGCCCAATTTTCATGTTACTTGTGCATTATTTCAGGTAAACTTGAGACTAACTACTTACTCACTTGAGACCTTACCAATAAAGAATGTTACAATAAGGTTATTATAATGTGAAAGAACATAACAAGAATGTCCCAATAACGTTACAGTGCGACATCACATCTCTGCTTACCCGGTGGACAGAAGTTGTTGCCTGAGGGTCCAATGGCAGACACATTGAAGGTCACAGATGAGGAATTCTGACTAACTTCACTCAACTCAATATCGCCTTCTGACAGGAACATGGCATTTGCATTGCTGAAATGATCAGAACCAAAACATCATCATTGCATTTAAAAGATAATTAAGGAAACTGTGCTAAGTTAGTGACATGATGCACTAAACCATTAATTGTCTTTGTTATGTTCATTTGTATGCACTTTGGCCTGTCGAATCAAAGCAAATCCTATTGTGCTAACTTGCAATCCTAGTTTTTATAACAACATTTTGTGATTGATAATTTTGTATTAATTGCAGCTTTTCTGTTGGATCAATTTTCCCAACCACAGATATCCAGTTTCTTAAGTTTTACCTGCAGGTTATCCTAAAACAAGATGCATGCTGGGTTATTTGTCGACAAAACTTGGTATCCATATCTCTCAATATTTCCTGAGTTGTTTGAAAATCCATTCATTGTAGATGGATTTATAACAATAAGTTACTAATTTTCTATAGAGATTCCAGGGGATTTGTTGACAAAATTGGTCCAAATTAGCCTGCAGGTGCTTAAAATACTGTAAATCAGCTATCCGTGGTAGGGAGAATTCAAGTTCTATGAATGTGAAAATAAAACTAAGTATAGGTACATTTAGATTACAGGTTTTAATCTATTATCATTGTGAGGGTTTTTACTATTCAATAGGCCACATATGTTTTTTGATAACAGACGGTTTTGCACTGAAAAAATTGTCAAAAGTCTGTAATTAGTAGGATAGATGCAGAATAAAGGATTGGAATAGGATAATGTGGTGTTTTATATGTTTATGTTGATATTTTATACATCAAATTCAGTGAACAATGCTTTGATAAACCACTGAATTACGATCTGAATGATTTAATAACAGAATCTGAGCCTACTTATTAGTTGTCATAATAACCCTCATTTCATGATGTAAATAAGTTACATTTATTCTTAGAAGTTTATTTTTTCAAACTATTTTTCAATATTAGAACAGAATAAAGCAATAATAGCATAATGTGTTACTACTTTTAATAAAATGAATTTTGTTCCATCTTTAGAAAAGGTAAGTAATTATCATTCATTGACCGTTGCAATATATTATTTTCTTCTCAAGCACATTTTCATTAATTTTATGGCTTATGGTCTTACTTTACTGCGTTCTCATTTTGGCAGCAGACAGGTGCATTCTGGGAGCAGAATTCATTAATTCTTCTAGACAGTGTTGTGGTAAGACCAGCGGGCTGAAAATACAATTAGACAATATTCTGATTATGGTATGGAAAATTGAGAACAAACCAGTATGTTTTCTGCAATCACACTATGAATGAATTCTCCCCATTACAGATAGCCTATTTACTGCATGGTACCCAGACTTGTCTAGATCAAGAAGCATACCAGGTAATATGTAGACTAGACATAAGGCTTAAGCTTATAATTTTTCATTAATTAGGCATTCTTTGATGTTTAAAAAATGGAAAACCAGCAATAAGGATTTTGTTTTTACAAATTGTATCTAGATATCATCATGTCATATTTTCTTAGGTTGATCTAAAAATTTATTCATTACAAAAAGAAATATGGCAAACATTTGTATATTTTCTATGGATTTGTTAGGGATTTTTCTCAAAATTAGCCAAAATTATCCTGCATGTACCTAAAATATTGTAAATTAGCTGTCCATGGTAGAGAGAATTATGCATATTAATCAATTGCGATAACAACAAGGTCTGATCCAATATACTATGAAAAACAACCCAAAAGAGACATATACAGTTCCAGGGGTGGATCCAGGTTTCCAGGTTTCCGGGATTCCTAATTCCTCTCCCACCTCACCTTTTCTTTGTGGGGATTCAAACTTGACACAGAGAAACGCTTGCATGCGTAAATGCAAATTTGTCCAAGTGTCAGCAAATATGCAATATTTTAGTATGTACCTATAATATAGGTAAATAAAGGGGTGTACACATATCATTTGTACACCCCTTTCTGATATCCTTATCAACCCCTGGATTCTATTTGGAAAAAGCTATATGACATGATACATCGTAATTTGATGGTCAACAACCACAACACCCAGATATTAGGGTTGAGTGGCAGTGCCCAGTCCAACCATATACAAAAATTACAAGTTTACTTTCAAGATGCAAATTGGTTAGAAATTAGGGGCTTTGCCACTGCATCCCCCCTTTTGTCTATTTTTAAATTTTCTTATAATTTGCCACATAAATGATAAATAATATAACACAAACAATATGAGATTACCCTCAACTAACATGTTGACTGCTGAGGGGGTTCCCTTATTTCCAGTACATTCAGGCCCTCTACTTATTTTTTAAAGTATATTTTAATACATAGGAATAGATTAGACTGACATAAGTAGGCAACATACCTATTCATAATGGATAGAATTTTAAAAATGGTTAACTTTCATAAAGTTACTCTATCATAATGATTATTGTTGAAAGTTGACACAATAGATATCTTACCGCCCCTTGAAAGTTTGGATTGGTGTTGATTGCCTGAAGAGTAATGAAAACACTCGGTCCTGAAAATATGCCAATGATAATAATGAAAAAAAAGATGGAAAATGCATTTACTACTTAAGGAAAATGAAATAGGTAAATAATTCATGAACTCAGGTAGTCTTGGGAATTACTGACATATGCCCTGTGAACCTGTTTCACCATTCAAATGCTTTCTATGGTAAGATATATATATATGCTCTTTTTTTATCCTTAAGGTCATTCCAATATTAAGAATTCCAAATCACTTCATTTCATTGGAACTGAGTTGCACAGAAAAATAGTTCTTCTCATCATACACTCCAAAATAAAAATGATGTTAACAACAATACCTTGGTTTGGTGAGGATGTGGTGCTGGTAGTTAATAGTTGTGTCCCAGTAGTTGATGTTGTCATGATTGTGGTTATAATAGTTGAAGTAGTTGAGTCATCTCTCATTGTTGTTACAACTGGTAGAGTGCTTGATGTATCTTCCATATCTGGTGTTGTGCTTATTACAGCTGGTGTAGAGCTAGTCATATCTGAAGTACTGCTAGTCACATCTAGTGTTCTGGTAGTCACATCTGATATATAGCTAGTGATACCTAGTGCAGTGGTAGTCATATCTGGTGTCAGGCTGGACATATCTGGTGTAGTGCTCGTCATTTTGGGTGTAGTGCTAGTTATATCAGGTGTAGTGCTGGTCACATCTGGTGTAGTGCTAGTCATATCTGCTGTAGTGCTAGCCATATCAGGTGTAGTGGTAGTTATATCTGGTGTAGTGCTAGTCATATCTGGTGAAGTGGTAGTTATTTCTTGTGTAGTGGTAGTTATATATCGTGTAGTGGTAGTTATATCTGGTGTAGTGCTAGCCATATCTGGTGTTGTGGTAGTTATATCCGGCGTAGTGGTAGTTATATCTGGTGTTGTGGTAGTTATATCGGGTGTAGTGGTAGTTATATCTGGTGTAGTGGTAGTTATATCTGGTGTAGTGGTAGTTATATCTGGTGTTGTGGTAGTTATATCTAATGTAGTGCTAGTCATATCTGGTGCAGTGCTAGTCATTTTGGGTGTAGTGCTAGTTATATACTTTGTAGTGCTAGTCTTATCTGGAGTAGTGCTAGTTATATCCGGTGGAGTGCTAGTCGTAGCTAGTGTTGTGGTACGTATATCTGGTGAAGAGTTAGTTATATCTGGGGTATTGCTAGTCATATCTGCTGTAGTGGTAGTTATAACTGGTGTAGTGCTAGTCATATCCGGTGTAGTACTAGTCATATCTGGTGTAGTGGTAGTTGTATCTGATGCAGTGGTAGTCATATCTGATCTAGTGGTAGTTATGTCGGATGTAGTGCTTGTCATATCTGGTGTAGTGCTAGTGATACCCGGTGTAGTGGTACTTATATCTGGTGTAGTGGTAGGTATATGTGATGTAGTGCTAGTCATACCTGATGTAGAGGTACTCAAATCTGGTGTAGTGCTAGTCATATCTAGAGTCGTGCTAGTCATATATGGAGTAGTGCTAGTCATATCTGGTGTAGTGGTAGTTGTATCTGGTGTAGTGCTAGTTATATCTGGTGTAGTGCTAGTCATATCTGGTGTATTGCTTTTCATATCTGGTGTTGTGGTAGTTATATCTGGTGAAGTGCTAGTCATATCAGGTCTGGTGGTAGTCATTTTGGGTGTAGTGCTAGCTATTTGTGGTGTAGTGGTAGTTATATCTTGTATAGTGGTAGTTATATCTGGAGTAGTGCTTGTCATATCTGGGGTAGTGCTAGTCATATATGGTGTAGTGGTAGTTATATCGGGTGTAGTGGTAGTTATATCTGGTGTAGTGGTAGTTGTATCTGGTGTAGTGGTAGTTATATCTGGTGTAGTGCTAGTCATAACTGGTGTAGTGCTGGTCACATCTGTTGTTGTGCTTATCGTATCGGGTGTAGTGGTCATTATATCTGGTGTTGTGCTGGACAGATCTGGGAGTGAAGTAGTAGTTGGCGTTGATACTGGAATGAAACAAAACCGATTTTTATATAGCAAGCACATTATCATAGATGGGATTTCTCACCACCATGGAAAGCTAATTTGACAAAATCATAATTTGAATGGACTTGCCCATTAAATCAATGTGTTTTCTGAGAAATATATAAACAAGTAAAGTATTGGCTTAGCTTGGATAAATTATCAAGAAGAATTTCTTTTTTGTCAGGGTTGTTGTTTTGCTGCCCAACTCCTGTCTTTGTGTTCATTTAATCTAGTTACGAGTGCACATTGATATGGAAAAGTTTTTATATATTGTCTGAAGATTGTATCAATATTTAAGACAGATACTCACAGTCAGGAGCACAAAGACCATCGTTACATATAGGTCTTTCAGCAGGGCAATCATCACATGCAGTTCCATTTATGTAAGGTCTGTCGGCTGTGACATCAATATCAGCGCTACAAAGAAAATAAAACATGTATTCTATCTCAGGATTCTAACTCTATACCTTCACTGTTGTACTGACCTCTCATATACTGATTAGGTGAATATTCAGAGCTATGTTGCTTTTGGCAATCATGCAATCATTCAAAATGATGCAGATTCTTTTTTCAAACTGGCTACCCAAACTGGGAATGGGCTACACACTATCATGATCTTGGTCTTGGGCTACGTACAATCCCATTAAGACTGTGTACGATAGGGGGAAACGTATGATCACAAAAATGTACCCAACTCCTTTTTTTAATTCATCAATGTTGTATACGTAAATTCTTCCCTGGTTTGATTTAGCAGCTTCTGCCTGTGTTTCTAAATTTGTTTACTGAATAGGAGGTGAATATGGGAAACGGGTTGACATTTTTATTGAGTGTAGTCCCATCCCATTCACGTTGGAAATCAATTATAGACCACAGTAGAACTTGCAATTGTTATTACCCCGGTTTGCACACAGTCTCCAGTTTAAACCCTTGATGGTGAGTGCTAACAATTGTTTCATGCACCTCTGTCTGTACTATCTATTCAAGTCACATTTACTTAAAAAGCTATAATGCTTTAATATAAACAATAATTCAAACTCAAACAAGGATGACAAATACTATGGTGTCTTCTTTTTCATGAAGAATTTACAATATATTTAAATGATTAACACTATAACTTTAACATTTGCCCTTTTTTAAAACCTATCTGGTTAACTATTATTTCTCTTAACCTGTCCCTTCTCATAACCATATTTCCTCAAATGATATATATTACCAAAAAAGGGTGTCCTTTCCTTATCACCCATTTGGTGATTTCCACAAGTCCTAATTTTGAATGGTATTCATCAAATGCTTGTCAAAATAATTTCTAAGAGGGTGATACACATTGTGAGTTTTTTTATTTTTAAATACAAAATCAATCTTCAGGGGTAACCCCCCCTGGTCTTCCAGATGAAAAAAGAGTTTGGCCGATTCTGAACACAAAACAATTTCAAATATTGGATGAAAAAACAAATTGAACATTATTCTTTTGAAATGTATAATCTGTCATAAAGTATTAAATAATTCTTGAGTAAAATGGTGATCATAAAATATAATCATGTATAACAAAAACATGTATGAGAAAAGAATTCTCTCGACCACCGATAGCCAGTTTCCTGAATTTTGCCTGCAGGTTAGCCTAGAACAGGATGCATACTGGGTAGTAATCTGACAAACACAAGGTTTCAGCATATCAATTGTCATGAATTGTACCAATATTTGGAGATTAATATTGAGTAAAACTAGCGCGATTTTTTTAGAATTAGTACCCATGTAAATTTATATTTTCTGAGTTGTTCGAAAATTCATTCATTATAGATAGATAAATAGCAATTATTTGTTTATTTTCTATAGTTTTTCGAATGGTTTTGTCAACAAAATCAGCCAAAATTAACCAAAACCAATAAATTCAACAAAATTTTCCAAATTCAAATAATCATGGAAATCCTTTCCTTAAGCCTATTTTGGCCCATGTTAAAATCTAAACCATGAAATATGGTAGAAAAATAATTGAAAACACATTTCAAGTGCTCAACTGAATTAATGTGCATCCGAAAAATGGGGTTTGTTTACCAACAAATGGCAATATTACCACCTCTCATGGAATTCTACTTTGGTTCGAGCTGGTTTTCACAGCTAATACTTTACCACTGACATCAACTAGACTCGTCTAACATATTTCTATAATCATCTGAGTTTTGAAAGTTTTGAAATTTTTATCATTTATATTGGTTTTAGGTCCCTTTAAAATACTGTAAATCAGCTATCCTTGGTAGGGAGAATTGGTTAACATTTAATCCCATTATGAATTAGTACATTTACAATGATACCTTATAAACACAATCAATTTTGAAAAGGCTGTAAAGCCAGTGACTCACAAAGTGAAAGTAAGCAGAATCAGTTCATGATTTGCTTCTTTTGGCCACAAATAGAGGGCTAACCATTAGGCCAATTCTTGGTGGATTCATGAAAAAACTGAAAATCTTAGGTTTATGAATTTATTTTTCACTTAGAACTCTTTAATGACATTGACATTTTTAATAGCTATAATGACATATCAGATATTTGTGACCAGCTGAGAGGAAAGGGTCCTCAAAGGGTTCTATATTTGCAGTCCTAAACCTAATTTTTGCAGTCCTAATTTTTAAGAAGATAATCAGTAGGTTTATGACAAATAATGATTATTTTGACTAAAACCAACTTTTTGTTTGGAATTCATTTCCCATACTTAGAATATTCCATCATGATGGAATCTTTTCATATTTGGAATGTCAGTGGAACATCTTAATATTCATTCCATTTGGTTGCCATGGAAACTTTAATTCATGAGATTTTCATAAATCCAGCACGGAGTACCCTTTTCCCTCATTTCCAAGATTTAATGATGCATCTTTGCACAAGTTCACATATCTTTTTTTTTTTGATACATGGAAGTTTTATGGGTGAACAGATGGATTCGTACAAATCTTTTTGAATTCTTGAAGTCTTTTAATTGGCTTTGCTAAACTGGGTGAAAGTGAACAGAAAATCATTATGTTTGCATTGAGGGATTTGATCAGAAATCAAAATAAGAAAGGTCACTTAGTTGGAGAAAATCTAACAATGTTAGGTAATGCATGAAAGTGATGTTTGTAAATTTCTAACCAGAATTTGAGTCAGTTCACTCAATACGGGACATCCGACCCAGGAAAAAGGGGCCTAGAGGGTTGGAGCTTGCTTCCAGCCTGTTCCAGGGCAGAAAGGTAGGGCAGATCTGGTGGCTTAACTATAGCTGGAAGAGCTTTAGGCCAAAAGGTCACACTTAAACTGCTTATTTTAGATCCAAATTTTGACAGCATATAGAAGTATATCTTATGATACAATTGTCTTGATTTGGACAATCTAATATGTTAAAATAATAAATAATATTCAAAATATGTGGGAAAATTACAAAATATTAGAAGAAAACGCCCTCCAGAACAGCTGTTTCTTTAATCTGACCATGCCCTGGGCTCTCACTGTGTAGAAGAGGGTGGCCCTATTCCCCTCCTTGTCCCTTAAGGATAGACACCAGTGGTTGAGGTGTGAATGGCGATACTGTCTTTGATCAAAACCACAAGATCTGTTTTAAATAGTATTACTTAACAGACAACACAATTATATAGCCATTAATGAACCATATATATTGATATGATTTATATAATAATAGGCCGAGAAATGGTTATAGAACATGGAAGCAAACTTGAAAATCACAATTTTCAAACTTATTTTTTGAACATTGATATCTCACTTAATATTTAACACAGATGTTTGAAAATTTTAGGAGGTCTTCTTGACATATAAAGGGAGGGAAGCATGTCTCAAAATTTTGATATAGGTTTTAGTCATGTTTTTATCAAATGTAGAAAATGAAAATGCATAAAATTCCAAAATAGTTTCCCGTTTTTGGTGCTTTTTGGCCATAAAATCAAATCTAGGACCTAAATTGAAAATCTGAGACATGCTTCCCTGCATATGATTGTTATGAAGATGTATGTGAAATTTTATTGCTGTAGGTGAATTATTAACCAAGATATCCATGTTCAAAAAATGAAAGTGAAAAAATCAGTTTAAAATTAATGAAATCTCAGATTTTAGTTACTTTATAATTGTTTTTAGATCAATAGATAGAGAAAAGTATGAGCTTTTCGGTGATGTAAAGTTTGTTGTAATCAAAGCAATATTAAAAAATTCATTGATGCTTTCTTGAAATGGCCGTTCACCACTGGTGTCTATCCTTAATTGGACACAGGGAATCACAAATCTGCCCCCAGAAACTCACCTAAAATCTGCTCTCATTTCCTGCCCTCAGGCCCCCTGATCAGTAACTCAGAAGTCACCTATTAGTCATCCCATATCAGACATATTATGAAAGATAACGTTTCCTTTTTCACTAAATCAATTAATAAATAGCTAATGCTACTAACAGTCGGAGAAAACAGCTTCAATTTCCAAGTTCAGTTTTTGTATTGTATATCTTTTTCCTTTTTTAATCTTTTATTTATACTGGAATTATACATTCGGCATAGCCAATTTATAATGCAA
This sequence comes from Lepidonotus clava, assembly GCA_936440205.1. NCBI lineage: Eukaryota > Metazoa > Annelida > Polychaeta > Phyllodocida > Polynoidae > Lepidonotus > Lepidonotus clava. The sequence continues at coordinate 11,563,635 of OW387146.1, read as the reverse complement.
TCCAGTTCCATCAAAATACAGCTGCTTTGGGTATAGAGTATAATAAATATTTACATTATAATACAGTTAAAGATAAGAATGAGAGTAACAGGTTAATCATATTACAAGCAATTTCATTTTGGTTTTTAATATATCAAAATATAGAATAATAATACAGTGAGAATTGTATTGCTCCTTAATGGTTCTAAATGTTATAACCATATATGTGCCCCATCCCGGGGTGACAGATCTGTTACCTCTCCCTGTCAGAAATCTCTGCCTATGAGGGAGACAGGACCAAACAAGTAGCAGCATGCCAAGGACCAAGTGGAATCCAACTAACTAAGATACATGAATGTCCCGATAGGACAGTAGCATAAAGCCATATGTATAAAAAGCCATCTACTGAATACACTTTGACTAAAACAGAAACATATTATTTCCAAAAGCATGAAAAAGAACATTCACTTAGTAAAAAGAATCACATCAAGAACCACTGCTTAAGTCATTAATAGTTGTGACTATTAACTTACCCAGGTCTGTAGCTACAAGCAACGAGGCGAAGTGTGCCATCGTTTGCTGTTCCAAAATTTCCAATAAAGTAATCTGTATTGGAGCTGCAAATCTGAGGGGAGCAGGCAAATTCTGTGAAGGAACTCCATATAGCCTATTGGTAAGAGACAAAATGGTTATTATACTTACTTGTCTACCAAAGTAAGCTTGCAATGTTATTATAATGCTGCAGTAACATTCTGTTTAGTTCTGTTTTGGTTGTAGTTAGGCGACATTAATGATACCACATAACTCTGGAACCAACTATTGTGACATTGCATTGTGACTTTATTGTCACATTCTGATCACATTCTTTCTCTTAAAATACTCCAAAGAGGTAAAGTCTCGGCTTCAGTTAAATGTAATTTGTTATCATAACTTTCTGTTCCAACATGAAAAGTAGCAGACTGACCAAAAAGTAATTTTGCAGTCAATGTCTTTGTGTAGGTACTTAAATATCTGCTATACGGCTAGTGGGTTGGGACGGGGGGGCATGCTGAGGCCTCAAAGTCATTGAAAATAGTTGTATAAAACAGTTATTTTCAGTGTCATACTCCCATCCAAACTACTATTTACGGAAGGTATTACGTATAAAGTATGTTGTTTAAACTAGTCAGAAGGTTTAAATGATATTTACATATGATTACTTACCGTTAGATAGACATCACAATCCCACGTAGTGCATGTATTAGCAGAATAATCATAGTTATTATACTCTTGAAATGCTGTGAATACTACGGTTGGATATGGAAAATCATCTAATGTTTGATTTAGGGCAAAAATGACAGGACGCCGGAAACTTGAAGTTGAATCTGGAGCACCAGTAGCAGGGAAACCACAGTCTGCATTTCCAGCCCATAATGCATCAGCAAACTCCTGATTCCAGGTCTGAAGTAAGCAATGTGTAGTAGTTCCTTAGATTGCTTGGTTGGGTGGGTGAAAGTTTACACACAACTAACCGGCATATTTCATGATTTATTGGGGTACCATTTGTGTTGGTCTTAGTTTTCACTGCAAGTAATTTGTCAGGTTGGGGCTAAGATAGGAAAACGGGAACATACTGAAATCTCCGGTTGTCCGGATTAATCAAGACATCCTGTAATTATGGGCTGTCCTGATAACACAGGCTAATTAATATTCCCCGCCCTTCTAGTGTTGTATCTGACCACTCCAGGCCAGCCCTGGACACCTGTCTCCGTATCAAGTACCTATAAATAGTTCTACTAGGTGTACGTCTCAGACCCCAGGACTAGGTATGTAAGGTGTCCCTGGCTGCTCCTCCACCCTGGCCTAGTCACACAATACTGATGCTCCATAGGAGAAGCTATATGTACTTTGCGAAAAAATGTACACAATAAATTAGATTAGATTAGAATAGCTAGATATCTGGTAATACTAATTTTTGATACATTTACCGAGTCAGAACTTTCAGCAAATCTCTGTATCAGTTAATATTTTCAGTTTTAATCAGACGTCCCCAAATTTCAGGACAATCTGTGACCCAGCATCATGGAACATCCTGTTATCATAGGACGTTCCGGTTTTCTGTCTTAGCCTGGACCTGTTTGTGTAACAAATACAGACATGTCAGTATCTGCAAACCCAGGCATCCTATAGAAACCTGTTATAAAATCAATTGCATTGAGAGTACCACTGATCCAATGCAAGTGCCAACCAGGTAATTTTATATATTCTATATATTGATCCCACAAAATAAATTCCTGACACAAGTAAACAAAAGTAAATGGAATACGACCTATAGTTGCCTGCATTGAAATACTCCTTTAAATCAGAAATTATTATATTATTATGCCTACATTCTACCCTAGTTTGAATGCCTACTATCATGGATAAAGAGTTCAAAGAATATAGATTCAGTGAAATATTCTCTGGAAAAAAATCAAACTATTACAGAATTAACAGCATCATAATCAACTTTCGCAATACAAGATTTTGAGGTCCACAACATAGGGTAGGATCAAAATTGAGGGTATGACTTTCTATGTAATTCTGAATGTATTTTCCTGTAAAGCTCGGAATTGATTATTTTTTCAATTATGCTTGATGGAGAAAATGTACTATGAAGGTCCATCTATCTTAGCATACTGAATATATAAGTATATTGAATATCAGCTTACACCCATTTGGAAGAATAATGATCCTATTACACAATTTAATCCTATTGTTTTAGCTCTCTTCTATGTGTAAGGGGGGGGGGGTATTTATATTATTTAATCTTTACCTTTGGGTGTTCCATTTAAATGTGTTGGTGGTGTTTAGTTGTTAAGGCATTGCGTTTGCCTCAACAACTTATTGACCAAAAAGGAATATAATGTATAAATATGTGTATTTATCGCGAAGGAACATATTGAGATATTTTGAGGGTTAGGTTGTGATATCTGAGGTAACCGGGGATCTTTGTTATAGCCGACTTACTGCCGTGTCAAGGTTGCTAAGCACCCAGAGGCACATATTCCACAGAGACAACACAACAGCAATTTAATCATAAATCCTATTTATTTCCTTTCTACATACTGTAATAATAATAATAATCTCACTAATTGATAGCAACAGATTGGCTATAATGCCTATTATAACGCCAATAACAATATAAAGTTAACTTTGGTCAGCCTGCCATAATATGCACTTTTTATAACTTTATACCACCCAGGCCTTATGCCTGGCTCATAAATACTCATAAATTCCTTTAAAATACCTATTCAACCACCTAAATTAATACTACCCCAAATAATGCCTGACTAACCACTTCATAACCTAACAAATTATAACAATTCCATGATACCTTATACAATGTACTCCAGCCATATGCAGGCTACAAATTAATCAACAAATAACCATTCTATAGATCCCCATACCTGACTAAACAAAACCAACATACTAAACATATAAATATAATGGCCAGGAGGTAAGGATTACATATTGAACCCTACCCAGAAATGACACAATAGAACCATAAAATATAGGTACAGACCTGGTTTCCTCAGTCAGTTGGTGAGGTGGAAAGGGAAAGGATCATAGGGGAGACATTGTCAAATAAGTGTGTCTCAAGGCGGTGATCCACTACACGACGAAACAGGATCGACAGTGGACCGATTTCAAAATATTTTTCTATCTCAAAAATCGGTTCAGAATCGGTCCAGAATCGGTCCAGAATCGGTCCACTATGGTCCAGAATCGTGCAATGGATAATGCCAAACGATTTTTTTTAGAACCGATTTCCAACCGACATTTGTAACAGGAAATTATTCCAACCGATTTCTAACCGACGATGGCCCGACGAAATCATTAAGCATGTTTGGACCGATTCTGGACCGATTCTGGACCGATTCTGGACCGATTCTGGACCGATTCTGGACCGATTCTAGACCGATTCTGGACCGATTCTGGACCGATTCTGGACCGATTCTGGACCGATTCTGGACCGATTCAGGACCGATTCAGGACCGATTCAGGACCGATTCTGGACCGATTCTGGACCGATTCTGGACCGATTCTGGACCGATTCTGGACCGATTCTGGACCGATTCTGGACCGATTCTGGACCGATTCTGGACCGATTCTGGACCGATTCTGGACCGATTCTGGACCGATTCTGGACCGATTCTGGACCGATTCTGGACCGATTCTGGACCGATTCTGGACCGATTCTGGACCGATTCTGGACCGATTCTGGACCGATTCTGGACCGATTCTGGACCGATTCTGGACCGATTCTGGACCGATTCTGGACCGATTTTATTATTTCTCTGTATTTTTAATGTTATTTCATACATTTGAGGGTCCATAAGATTGCAAACTATCATATATTACAATAAATGCGTTTTAATATGATTATTTCTTAATGCTTTCCGACGGATATTTATTGTTTTCACTTATTAATATTCATACAAACTGTATATATTATATTTCTGGTCATACTGAACACATTGATATATGACATGTGAAAATATTTGCGTAATTTTGATAAATAAACAAACCATATTTCCACCCATTGTTTTCCTACCGTTTCTAGTCTAAAATACAAGGAAATAATCGGTTTCCAACTTCACCATGGATCATGGCAAGGGGACCGATTGTGGACCGATTTTAGTACCAACAGGTTTAATTGGCCAGTCGATTATGGACGGACGAAAAATCGGCTTACTCCTCATTTTTTTCATCGGTTTGGAAATTATCGCAATGTGGATCACCAGCTTCACGGGTTGGCCAGTATATAAGTGTGTTGTATATGGTTGCCCTGCAGGTACCCGTTGTAAAGCTCTCATATGGATCCTGGGAATGATATCACAGATTCTCTTTGGTCACTTCTCCAGGCTATGCCCCATAACTTCAGACCCCCTCATGGTAGTGCTACTACCTGCAGTGCTTAATTTTCCAGTGGATATTCTCGATACTGTGACATAAACTCATAAGACTCAATACATTATACTAAAACTACATTGACTAATAAAACAACACAGATAGACATTTACCTTTTAGCACTCATCACAGTATATATAGATGAATACAAACATATATATATATATATATATATATATATACTTACACACATGTATGCATACATAAATACAATTACATACATACATATGTTCATGAATGAAAGAATACATAAATGCTTATATAGTTTATCTGAAGCAGATGGATAAAAAACTTACCAGCTCATTCATGTTAGAGGCACCCACTGCCCTGCGTATAGCATTGTGAGTGTCTGTCATTCTCATGGGAAAGTCAGGACCAATTGAGGATGTTTTGATATTGTCACAAACTGCAATAGAAAGAGAAAAGTATAAGACAAGATTTTATTTCATTTGAAATTGATCAATTTTAGGTTTTGCGGACAGAACCTGTTTGGGAACATGGAGAAAAATCATGAGACTAAAATCATGCTATATTAATCCAGCCAAAACTTGACTCTACATGATGTTTACATTTTAGAATGTTCTGTAACATCACATTCTTTACTGGGAAAGGCACTGTAGCTATGCTTTAGAATTACTTGAAAATAAGTAGTGTCACACATATATATATATATATATATTTAATTGTTTTTATTGGGTTCTCAGGTTCGGCTTTGCCGTTATTCCACCCGCTCCCACTAGACATAATTCAATTCTCATTATGTGAGAACGGGTAGAAATACAATCATCAAATGACATGGTTTTGAAAAATGATGATGTAATGAGATGAAATATATCAAGAAATGATATGTGTTACATAAACTGTTGTTGACTGGATTTTGGCCCTTTAATAGACTTAAGAATTCCTTTGAGATATCTAAAAACACTACATCTTGTTGATAGCTGCTGCCTTTACTTACCCAATAAACCAATCAGAAACTTAAATATTCTTTGAGTGAGCATCATCTCCTCCTAGTTTTCTGAAAATGCGAAGAACAGGTAAATGAAACAGATATACAACACAACTACAGATGAGTGTCTAGGGTGTCAATTCTGTTTTTAAAACTTACATAGCTCTAAGTTTGTTTTAGCTTGTCTGTGTTGCTCATGGAGTACCCACTGTATATACCAACATAAAAGGTATCAGTTTACAACAACTTGAATGTTCTTTTTGTGATACTGGTATTCTAGTGATACACCTTTTACTTATATTATTACTAGTAATGGTTTTCTTGTTCGTTAGTGTAGACTTGAGATAAAGAGAAGACACAGATTGCAGATATATGCGAAAAGAGAGTTCTTGGGGGGTGATTCATAACCAAATCGGAAAACTCATATGGGAGTTTCATAACGTACAATCACCGTTTATGCCCTAATTATACTTTGTGTTGGGTAACCGGACACGTTGGGTGTCGGAGCCCATCACGTCTGGTTCCCAACACCACTGAACACAAAATATATTATGCTAAGGATTTTCCACATGTTGGGGTTGCATTGGGGTCGCTTTGAGTTGCGTCCTCATACGTTTTCTTTACAAACATGATGGTAAGTTATGTGAATAATATCATTAGCACTTACTACAGAGAAATTTAATGGGGAATCACCTTTACTTGAAGAACATGCCAAGCCTTATATCAAAGAAAGTAAATTGGATATGGTTCAATCAAATATAAGTAGATGGCAGCATTGCTTAATGAACCCCCTTCGTGACTGGACACTTACCCCCCAGACTCTTACCCCTGGACACTTACCCCTTAGGACACTTACCCCCCAACCTTGGAGAACTCGGTCCACTGATGTTTTGTAACTTCCCCATCCACTAACTGTTGATTAGGGACAAATTAACCTTTTAGGTATGAATCCTAGACATCTATTAGAAGAGAGGGATATCTATTTAGTTTGCTTTCCATTACAAAGACTAAATTCTTACCGCATAATTTCCTTTACTTTATAAGTCAAGGTGGGGGGTAAGTATCCTAGGGGGTAAGTGTCCTAGGGGGGTAAGTGTCCAGGGGGTAAGCTTAAGTGTCTAGGGGTTAAGTGTCCTAAGGGGTAAGTGTCTGGGGGATAAGTGTACCCCTTGTATGAATGTGGCAAAATAGAAAATGTATTTAAGATTGGAATTCATGTGGAAAAGTATTATCTTTCTTGATACAGTTGTTTCATAGTGATAATTCAATCTTCTATCATGAATTCATTTAGTTCACTTGTAGATTCATGGTTTGAGGTATATAATTCATTATGAGCTTTGTATTCCCATCACTGTAGCATGATATGTCATCTAGTGTATACTACATTAAGTAAATAAGCTGGCAATCTACATTTGATATGAAATACTATAACTTCTATTTTCTCTAGTGTGAAATGGCAACATTATAGGAACTTACAACAGAAATCAAATAAACTGACACTTTTTTATTTTCAATATAAGCATAGCAACATAATTATGGTATGGACGAACAATGATTTTTGAATGATGTTCCATTATTCAACGTTTAATCATGAATTGACAAATATTTGCTATTTCATTATAATTATAGATAATACAAGCTTTATTTCCATAATCTTAAAAGTAATGATAGCCCATGAACAGTATTAAGATCTTAAATGGACATCTTATCTTAGAATTTCTCAAAAAAAACTATGGTGTGAAATGTTTTTTAACTAGTCAATGCATAGCCATATATCCTAAACCATCAAATTTACAACAAATAACCTCACTGAGAAACACAAGGGTCGTAAATATTGATTTGATATCGTATCTTAATTTACAATCACAATTTGGCTAGTGTGAAATGCCCCCTTAATCCTAATAATTATATTGTAGGAAAAAATTGACAATAAAATGGTTTATTATCTGCCAGCCTGGCACCATTTTTGCAGCCAAAATCCCGTGTTTGTCTTCCATATATTGGTTGGAAAAACATCTTATTTTAAATTTTCAAGACACGAGAAATGCATTTAAGATTCCCCTAGTGTGAAATGCACCTTGAATGTGCAATTTAATCTTTTTGTAAATGTGCAAAATAAGTTGATGTGTGATTGCCATTCAATGTGTGATTGTCATTCTGGCCTAAAAAACTACCTCAATCAATGAGACGTCGTTTCTATAGAAATGGGCGGCAGTTGTAAGCGTAGCAAAAGCGACGCATTCTGACTACTGGAGCCTGACGAAAAGCAGACTGGAGTGGGCCCGATACGTTTTTTTAATATGGCTGACTGTGTAGATGTATATATTAACTTTTCACATTTTGTCCTCACCATACACCGTGTCAATGTAACAGATAGGTCTCTATAGACCTTGTGCAGATGTGATCACATAACCAGGTGGGTCTGCCAAAACAAATCTACGGAAAATTATGTCCCACGAAAAGTTTGATTTCCACGATAGGTCCACTGATCTATCGTGGGATTTTAGAAAGCAAAAATTTTTGTGGATTTTATTTTTCATTTTTTTTTTTATAAAATTATACAATCTCAGAGTGTCCAAATCTATTTCAAACACACATTATCTAGAATGTATCTTAGGTGAAAATATATATAAGCCACGTGGCCTTAAAAAGAATAGAAACTACCATAAATAACCAACCTCATCATTATAACTTTATGATGTTAATGTAACTAGGGCAATGGTGGATCTCAATTTCTATGTTCAGGGGGGGCACCCAAAAAAAATCTACGAAATTTTGTAGAGGTGATTTCATGGCCACTATAGAAAAGCCTACCAAGAAAAATATACAAAATTTCGTGCACAATAAATTTCAGTGATAAACCTTACTAGTCATTCATTATATATATATATACATTCACCTAAAATACTTGCTAATGTGTGTTTGAAATCCATTGGGACAACTTGATATTGTATAATTTTGAAAAAAAAAGTGAAAAAAAAAAATCAACGAAAATTTTCTGATTCTTAAAACAACACGATAGATCAATAACCCTATTGTGTATATCATAACTTTTAGTGGCCACAATTTTTCATATTATCTTCGGTATGACCCCCCTGGCCCCCTCTTTGGTACTCTGCATTCTCCCCTCTCTAGTGACCATAGATACAAGCCTATACAGGAGGTGTGGATGGGTATCTCGATGTATGGGTCTGGACCACTAAAATTGACATGGCGACACAGCCATTTCTTAAAATCGCCAGGTGACATGGGGCCTTAACGACATGATAGACAGCTTTAAAACCTAAAGCCCCATACCCACTAGGTGATTTTACCGACGATGGGCGATGGGCAACTGGGAGAATCTTATGATCCCCTGTTGGTATGATATATTGAAAAGTACATGTTTGATATGGATCGGTGGTCAAACCGGCCTACTCTTAGAGTGGAGTCAGCTGATTTTAGCACCAATAATTGGCCAACTCTGGAAAAAATCGCCTAGTGGGTATGGGGCTTTAGTGACATAGGACATGGACATTTCTTAAAATCGACATGCGACATTTTTAAAAAAATGATAAGCAACAAGGACAAGCGACAGGGTCCTTTCTTTAAGTCAACACAGGAAATTGGCCCCCCCCCATTGAGAGCCCTCCCATGTTGCCCTGTCGATTTTTATACAGTCACGCCAAGTTCACCTAGGTCCATGATGTCTAACCAACAAACTAGATATCTCAGGTTTTCTTTTACAGAAATTGAATCCAGGTCAAATCAATTGGGGGTCCTGTTACACGCTTCTCTTGGTGGAGATCTTATGTGAAAAACGAGGGGAGAAAGACTCAGGGGAAGAGGTACAGTTTTTGGACCTGTGGAGTGGGGGTCAGCATTTATACAGTCCAGAGGGGGTGTTTTACACTGGTTAAAACTCTAAAAAGTAAGAGTAAGATGATTTAACCTTTTTTTTGTCCAGTCTCACCGTCTATTCCTGTTGTTAGCTATTAATTGTAGATTATTGACTATTAAAACATATCATCCCAAAATTTGAGATCTAAGATACACATTTATGAGTCTTGTGTGAGACCCACCGATAGTATACTTAAAAGTTGGGGGCTCAGGACCCCCTGGACCCTATTAATTAAATCCCCCTATCCCTCTATGGAGCTCCATGCCTAAAACCGTCAGGATCATTCTGTAGACCATATTAGGAGCCAGGAGCATGAAATCAATTAGCTGAGGTGTGACCTAACCACCTAGAATTAGCAAGTTTTATCTTATCTATTTCATTTTTCTACATTTGGTATATTTTTCAATATGACATCAAGATCTTCCAGTATATTTTGGAGGTTTGTCTGACATTCAAAATCCAAGACCCAACAACTGCTGGCATATCTATATAAAATGTAAACTTTTGGTATTATATAAATATTCATTGTCATTTCAAATTTTCTTTTTCAGTTTACAAAACTATTCATGTGTATTTTCTTTGGCACATCACATTTTAGTTGATTTAAACAGCCTGGGATGGTTGTCATGCATATATGTTTACCATTCAGAATTGTAATGTAACTTATTTATTTGACTCTGGGACAGTGTTGTGGTTTCTCCATATATATATATAATAACCCAAACCAGTTAACGCAGCAATTGTAGTTGATAAGGATATATAATTACAATTTCTTTCCTGTTTTGTTGCCACAATGGGAGTGGCATTATATGAAACATATTAATAAATTTGCCAAATATATTAGCTTTTTCCCCATGCTATAAAGCACGCCAACCCACACCCTAATGTCCAACTCTTTATTGGCGGAATATACAGCATTTGTTTTGGTCAAAAATCTGTAAATCATCAAGCAATCACATTTGAGAAGTCATAATGTTTAAGCCACACTAAAAGTATAGGAAAACTACATGAGGATATGGGATGCACCAGAATACGACCTGGTAGTAACAAGTTTTGGTGCACGAGCCCGAAGGGTGAGTGCACCAAAATTTGTTACTACCAGTGAGTATTCTGGATATTGATTTTACATCTACCAGCGGCACCTGCCATTACTAAATATTTTCATAGACTAAGTAATTTAGAGGAATTCTTATCATTTTGCTTTCATCTGGTGACCCTTACACTAATTCAATAAGCATGCAAAAAGCAGATGTTTTAATCTCTACCTTTGTGCAGTAAAATAGTGCATTCATGTGCATTTCCGTGAATCTATGGTGCATCAATCATACAGGAATAACATTTTTGTGATGAATTGAAAAAAAAATCAAGAAAATCCGTTGGAAAGTGCTAAAGTTATCAGATAAACAATCTCCGATGCTCGCCGTTGGCTGCACGACCTTCACCTTGCTCCCGTAGTGAGGGGCGTTGTTAGGCATTCTGTCACGGCTTTCAGCCCAGCCCGCTTGCTAGGGGCTGCCTCAGGGAGAATGACGCTGCAGCACAGTGTGGGACACACTCACATCCCAAATGATGCGTAACATGGGATGGTCCCTTAGTACAAGCGTACCAACGTATAATAATATAGGAAAACATAATTCTTGCCTATTAAAAAAAACTAACTTGTTGTGAATGGGATGAATTATACGATTTTATCTTATCCTTGTCCAATCTATGGCATATGTGCGTCAGGCGGGCTTATTATACTAGCAAATTGCGTATAGGATCTTTTATAATCCCCAAAAACGTTGACATACAGTTTACACTTCACAAATGATTAGTATATGCAATAGATCTCACCACAAACATCACCACTCTGATATCTATTTCTACTCTAATGAAAAAGGTGCGGAAACTTCTTGGTTTGGGCGTTTTCGATAAGTATTCATCAATGTAAGAGTGAATAAATCTCACTCTGTCTTTTTTCAGTATGGCACCTTTGGAAAGTCGTGTGTAGCCAGATCGTGTGTATTTTTCTCTATTTTTCAAAGCATAACACATCAAGTAAAAGATCAACTAACATGGGGGGCCTTTGTAGTATGTGAGAACTGATTTTATTGTCTATTAATTTTGTAAGATACAAATAATTATAAACTTTGGTAATTATTTTAAATATGTCTGATACGGAACTTCTGTTTGTAACAACATAGAGTTTGAAGGTGGTGTTCCACATACTGATTTTGATTCTGGCCATTTTGTATTTGTTCATTTTTTCCAACATGTTTGTATTCAACTTTCTTGAGGAAGATTGGCAGAAAAATATCAAAACTGCCTGATATAACAGTTGCCCGGAGGTGACGACGGACATTCTCACTATTGCCTATCGCCTGTTGATGGTACAATTGCTTAGTGGGTATGGCCCCCCATAGTTTGCAGTCATGAATTGCTAAATTTCCCCAGGATTACTCTTTGGAATTACCTATATTCATTTTAATTGAGAAAGTTCAAAAGTTAATCAACCACTCTCAATCAATGTTATAAAAATGGTGTTGGATAGGAAATTAAATCAGGTTTGCAGTGATATTTTGGCCAATATTTTACATTGAATATTTATGAATGATGTGGAGTTTTTGAGGTAACTCAATCAATACACATCCGAACACCAAGAACTACCCCTAAGGACAACTACCCCTTAGAAGAATTACCCCGATAGGACAACTACCCTTAGGGATAATTACCCCTATAGATAGGACAAGTACCCCTATGAATAAGACAAATATCCCTCTAGATAGGAAAATTACCCTTTTTGGACAATTACCCCTATCCCTATAGCATTGTGCAGATGACGTCACAAGTCCCAAAAATATGATGGACGCCATATTGGTGATCAATTTAGAATTGTTATCATTCAAAATCAGAAACCGCTATATTACATTTTCATTCACAATTTATCTTAAACAAGCTCACCAATTCAATACCAAAAAATATTTTCAGTCAGAAATTGATAATTATAGATCAAATCAATAACCACGTGGTCATGATCAACATGTGGTGATCACCAAAATGTGGTCACGTGACAATATCAGGTCTATTGGTAGGGCAACTACCCCTATCATAAGACAATTACCTCCCTTGATAGGACCATTACTCTGATAATAGGATGACAGCCCCCATTGGTAGGACAACTCCCCCCCTTGTCTTACCAATGGGGGCAGTTGTCCTATCACAGGGTAATTGTCGTACCAATGAAGGTAATTTTCCTATTCATAGGGGTAGTTGTTCTAAACGGGTAGTTATCGTAAAACGGGTAGTTATCTTATACGGGTAGTTGTCCTCTCCATAAGGGTTATTGTCCTGTGGGGTAGTTATCCTATGTTTTAATTGTCCTAAGGGGTAGTTTTCCTTATGGGTAGTTATCCCAGGGGTAGTTGTCCTATAGTGGTAAAAGTCCTAGGGGTAAAAGTCCTATGGGGTAGTTGTCAGTGGCATAGCTAGGGGGGTTCCTGGGTGTCTGGAACCCCCTTAAATCTTAACATAAGTAAAATATGAGAAATTTTGCCAAAATGTAGATTGTAACCCCTTTAGATTCACCTGGAACCCCCTTGACTTTAGGGGTTATTGTCCTGAGGGGTAGTTGTCCTATGTTATAATTGTCCTAAGGGATGGTTGTCTTTAGGGGTAGTTGTCCCAGGGTAGTTGTCCTATGGGGGTAATGGTCCAAGGGGGTAGCTGTCCCAGGGTAGTTGTCCTAGAATCCCGGTTTGCAAAGTGCCCTATGGCATGAAAAGGCCTTTGTCGTATGAGAGACCCACGGGTGTCTGAAACCTAGTGTTAAATGCCCTCTTAGTAGGTTTTAATGGGGTGGGGTTCTTATTTTCAACACTTTCTAATGGTTCCCATTCAAATCAAAAGCTACATGTTGGAAGAGTGGTACACATAGAAGTTAATGGGTAAGTTTGGTATGAAACAAAGGGTTAGAAAGTAGTCAAACTCACCTGAATCTGTTGCCAACTACTTACTCCCTCCTCCTGGTATTGGCTACTCCTTAACCATTAAAGAAATGCGCCAAATATAGGGGACTGCCTGATACTCCCTCAAGGAGAACTAGCACGACATTGTAAGTAGATTTATTCAGTGCAAAAACTACTTTTTTTCATAAGCCATTGAAACTGTTTTACTCATTTGATGTATGTACAAAAAGGATTGTTCATATGATATAAGGTATTTTTTGATTTGGAGAATATTGAATAATAGATTATAAATCAAACTGTTTTCTTCCGAAAGAAAAGCAATGTACCTTATAAAGAATGATCATGATTTCAATGTGAGTTAGAATATATTTCATGAATCAAGTGGTAAAAAGTCAAAGTAGATTTCAAAATAACTGATTGACCCTTTTTGCATAATCTAGGCAATAGTTGTATGTTATCTGCCTTGAATATGTTCATAATGATTCTGCCAAATGTGACACGGAAAATTACAACACTAATGCCCCATTCCCACTAGGTGATTTTGACTAACACAGGACGAAATAAACCTTATCTGATTGTATGATATAATTGGTCCATTATTCTGCGCTCCTGCTAAGGGCCATGAAGGACACAATGCGATGCTACAGTCCAAGTAGTTAACGTCTTACCATGCCGCAGCAGTATGTCCAGTGTTAATTTTACAATTTCACCTTGCCCTAGGCGGCATTTCTTCCCTAACGACCAAAGGGAGAATGATGAGCGTAGGCGATTTACCCTACAGTCCCCACGCGGCGCCACGGTCTAAGTAGCGCGTGTGAAGTTAATGCTTCGTCCGATCCATAGGTGTCTCTGCTTGCAGCGTCACATCCGGGCAACTCAGAAAGCACAAGATGGCCGCTCGGTAAGCATTCTTTTCTGTTTTAAGGGTTTTTTTTTGACTCGAATTAGCTGTATATCCTTGGTATTTCGGTCCAAAATAGGTTATTACGATTGTATTTAGCGCTAGGGATGTGTATATACCAGGTTGGGCGAGTTCTTTCATCGTAATTATTTGTTATCGGCGAACGTAATGTGTTTGTTTTTCGTTCGCCGGTAAAATCCAAGATGGCGTCTTTTCGAGAAGGGTTGCCGATTCACCCGGGATACCTACAGAGGAAGGGTTTCTCGGGCTAGATTCACATGCATGTAATCAGCGGTTAGCTTTTTACTGTGGGTAGTAACATAAAAGTGGATGGGATAAACACGTTTAATAGTTTGGCTGGAGTAGTCGCAGTATAACGCATTTTCCCCTATCATCGCCCAAGCTTTGTCAGCAAACTCTGCCATCGCGTCTGATATAAGTTGGAATCATCGATCTGTGCTTAGCATTTTACACTTGTGCCCGGCGAGAGGCTTTGACCAAAAGCTGTCAGTTATCCGGCTATAGTTACAGAGGTGATTACAGCAGAGAAGCGGAGGTATTATCGCCGAGGGTGTTACATGGTGGTTACATGACAGCCAGCAGACCGAGACATTTACTGGACTTGGAATCTAGGGGCCTTACCCATTATTTAGGGGCCTCGTGCTATTTCGATTCTGATTTAATTATTTTATTGTCCCTGACTCTCAGAAATAAAAACAGAGCAGCAATAATGTTCACTCCAAAGATAGAAGGGGGTTCCATTAGAATATCGAATTTCAGCTTTTTTGACAGTTGTTTGTTTATTCTTTAAATATTGTGCCCCATCCCTTCAAACAGTCTTATTTCTGCATCATCAGGGCTCAACATTAAGCATTGCCCGCCTTCCCGGGGCAGGTAATACTTGAGTTGGGGCTTGACACTCACCTGCCCGAAGGACATCAATGTCGGAGATCTCAGCTTTTAAATATTATCAGCCAGTAAAATATTCAGAGCAGGAGAAGAGGCAATATAAAGGATATAAGAAGGTATAGATTTCACAGGTTTTGCATGGGTAGGCAGGGCTTGACAAATCGTTTTTTCACCTGGTTGCCCGGTGGGCAACCATGGTCCCTTGTATGGTTGCCTGGTGGTACTTAGTGGTAGCCCGGGATTTACCTTTCAAGCTATGTATATAGCAAACGAGAATCTAATGAAACCTTTTTTTCTAAAATGCTTCCATAAAAAAATATGGTCGGTGGGTTTGCTTTTTTGATGATTATTTTTTCAAATGTAATGATAGACTCAGGCAATGTTTGAAAGTAAGGTCTTCCTTGATTAATCTTCTGTAAGTAGCAATACCCCACAAAAAATATAATTTAAGATTTCAGTGACTTATCATTCAATGCCTGTAAGATCCGCCAGTATTAGTGCTTTTTATAATTTCAAACAGATTTAAAATCGTTACTGGCAAACCTAAAATATTGCAAAAAAATGTCATCATAAAATTTGATTTTTTTTGGTAGAAAGTTTATATTAAAATGGTAGCAAAGGTATGGACCCCCTAATACGCTTATTTTTACTCATTTTTCCATCTGTACTGTCAACTTTAGGCTAAAAAATCCGCGGATACCTCCCTTATTGTATTCCTATGTATTTATATATCATTAGAAAGATCATTTCTAGCGTGGATCTTTATTTGCCATATTTCCTCAGATCCAAGATTTGCTTAAAAACGTGAATTTTTTTATGAAATAATTGATTTAACACAAGATATAAATATTTTGAAAAAAGTGGCCCACATTTGGTAAGTCCTAATTAGTGAAAATATCACGTTGTCTTTTAAATGATAATGTCAGGACAATTATCTAACGGCGACTTATTTTGAAAACAAAAACTTGTTCCCCTCTCAGAAAAATCTCCTCTTTCTACTGGTACTATTGGTTTTTCCCTGTATACTCTTAGAATTAGATAAATTATAGTCAGGGTAAAATTAGGAATTTTATAGTTTGTCCCCATATTTTTCAGGGGCTGTGGTATTGCTACTGTAAGGATTTGTAACATGTATAATGCATACTTTGATAATGTATAGCCTCAGTAAAAAAAGAAGACTCTAGGGCCGGGACAAAAAAATAGAACTAGGTCTAGAATTGGTCAGGAAACCTAAACAATCAGTATATATATATATATACGTTCACAGCAGCCATCAGCTTTTCATTGGACACTTGTTTTGAATATATTTCTTTTTCTTGCAAATAGCATCACTGTTTTAGTTACAAAAAGAAAATCCGGAGTCCTTCCTTCTTGACTGAATTTTTCATCTCTCCTAAGTGGTATCTCTGGCAATACATTTATAGGGAAAGGATCTTGGTTGCCCGTCGGGCAACCAGCACCTTGAATCTGGTTGTCCGGCACCTTTTTCTGGTTGTCCCGGGCGTCCGGACACCCGATTTGTCAAGCCCTGGGTAGGTCACAAAATACTGCGCGAAAAGTGGTCAGAATCTTTTCCCGTGTTGTGGTAGTACCTACAAGAGGCCCAGACCCTATATTGGGTCTGAGAGATTTTATGGTTAACTCCAACACTATATAGGGTCTGAGAGAATTTATGCTTAACTCCACACACTTCTATTCAGCCTGCTCGAAATTACACTAAAACTCAATGTGAAACAAGGGTACCAGCAGACTGTCATGGTGGACAGGTTGGAGCCATTCAGCACACTGAGGCTAGGCAAGATCTTGAATTCTTAATATTCCGAGGAAAATACCAATCAAAACATATCATATATTGAAGACAAGATATCAAGGAAGGCCATTGGTCATTCATAAGACAGAACATAGGGTATGTGCTGAGAAAAATGTGCTGGGTGCTCAAAAAAAAAAAAAAAATTGGGACGTGATTTCCAGTGAAAAAGAAAGTGTCCAACGCAAAAAGGAGCAAAATTACTAACAGTACTTACTCCCTGATAGTAATATCGCATGCCTAGGGCCCATATATTACCAGAATTTCTGGTCCCTGACTCTCCGAAAAAATCAGAGCGGCAAGAATGTAAACTCCAAGATAGAGCTCGATGGGGCTTCAATCTGATCCATAAACTGTATAATAGTAGTCATATTTCACAGTCTAAGCATCATACCTTACCAATGAATCAATAAGTTTAGGATCAGTGCAAAAACATATTAAAATAGGGAAATAATAGGAATAATAATTACAGGCGTCAATTTCCACCCTGGCATGTCATTTTCTGCATGATAATATTCTGCATGCCTGCATGCTTTATTAACCCAAAACAATCGGGCTGATTGTCATCCTCAAACACAAATGTGAACGTTATTAATATGCATGCTCAACTGACCATGGTCCAACTGCATTCCCAGATTACAGGTGTCAACATACGCTGAAGAAGATAACCTACCATACTGTGTCTGTAGACAGAGATGCCATTTTACCTACTTTTGTAGTATTTCCTAAATTTTGGTGATTATGGATTGCACAACTGATTTTCCCTACATTACTTTAATATCCATTTTAGAGTATTCTGTGTCAGTTTCAAGCTATTCAAATACAGATCCTATCTCAGTTCCCTTTCCCTGAACAATAGTTCTCTCCTAGTTATTTTTAGAAAATTCAATAGGAATAGTATTTCCTCATTTTCCTATGTATTCATCAGTTGGAAGTGGCATCTCTGTGTAGAGCATTCCCACATTACAGGTATCAACGTAAGCTGAAGCCGGTCACCTAACAGACTGTGTCTGTTAGAGCATAATCTCACATTACAGGTATCAATCATGGATTAAACTTAATATTTTTACTATTTTACTTGTTTTTACAACCTTTTTACTAGTATCCGGTACTAGTAAATCTATACTTCATTCAAACCGTGAACAGATATCAACGTAAGCTGGAGAAGATAGCTGGAAAATACATGATAAAAGCCAGAGACATTCACACTGATCTTCAGGGCCCATGGTAGGAGGAGATAGCAAAAAAATACATGATAAAAGCCAGAGACATTCACACTGGTCTGACGGGCCCATGGGAGGAGGAAATAGCAGAAAAATACATGATAAAAGCCAGATACACTCACACTGGTCCGACGTGCCCATGGGATGGGGGGCTAGTGATTAGGTACAGAAAAAAAAAAAAAAAAAAAATCACATCTTCATCGACGTCAACAGTTGTCTTTGATTTCATATCACTGTATTAGGAGGGCTCTCAGCTTTGGAATTTCTATAAATATCTACATATTAAATGTTATCAGGGTTCCCACACAACCTGGAAAACCTGGAAAATGAAGGTGGTCATGGAAAGTCATGGAAAAGTCATGGAATTTGAAAATTTGACCAAGAGTCATGGAATTTTGACCTCAGTCATGGAAAATCAGCTTGAGTGATAGAAATATTCAAATGTATCCTGGGAATGTGAACTACATAGCATCTGCTAACAGTGACAGATCCAGGATTTTGAAAAAGGGGGGGCATGCTATAGTCAAAAAAAAATTCTGCGCCCTCTGGGCGCTTCAGTTTTACATTAAAAAGATAGGGGGGCGTGCACCTGGCACGCCCCCCCCATAAATCTGTGTCTAACTCAGCCTAAGGAGGGTTCTAGTTATACTTCTCTAGGATGGGATCTGGCCACTGGCACGATTGATGGTAGGCTGATTTTGGGCTGGGCAATGTGCATCTTAGGAGCAGGGTATTTGGGCTAACCTGCAGTCAAAGCTCATAAAATCTGTGGTAGGGAGAATTATAAGACACACCTTAAGTTTTGGCTTAATTTCATCCCTCCAATTGGTCGCAGGAAACCCCATTCATAAGATTTTTCAGGTCTCAAAAGGAGAAAATAATGTTGTTTATTTTACCAGTTAATCATTGTTTTTCCGTCATCACTTTGTAGAAAATATATCAAAACATCACAGGGTCTTGTATTCAAGACTTTCTGGTCTTAAATGTTAGGCATCATTCTCAATGATACATGATATCACAGTTTATATAAAATTCAGAGTTTTTCAAAGATAACCCCAATTTTAAGACGTACCCCTACTTTTTTTTTTTTTTTTTTTATTTCGATAAAGGCTTCACGCAGGTACATGTTCTTCCAGCCAAGATGAAAACTAACTAACACAAAGAGGTTACAAACCCTACCCTAGTTCCCTTTATAAGACGTGTCTTATAAATGGGGTTTTACAGTAATCAATATTTTCCTGTATAATTTTGGGGGGATTGAAATTCCAACACTGATCATAAATTCAATTGATACTTATCAGACAAAGGCACACTAATGTTCTTGATATTAGAAGATATTACTGACTACCCCTTAGTTGCTAGTCAGGATATTTCCTGAAAAGCACTTGCACTTGTCATATATTCTGGTGTGTATAGGATGGTTATAGGGGTGATGGGAGGCCGTTAATTGTATAATTTTTATAATGGTTCTAATTGTTTAAACCTTGGAAAGTTAACCTGGAAAATCATAATTGGTCATGGAAAAGTCATGGAAAAATCATGGAATTTGATTCTTCCAAGTCCGTGGGAACCCTGTGTTATGTTCACTTATAAAGACTGATTCAAGGCCACCCGGCCCACAATTTTGGGAGAGATTGAAGTCATTCAGTTAAAGGATTCTGAAATTGAAAGATCCATTTCCGACAATTGGACAAATCATCATTTCTTAACATCCATGTGCTTTCATTTGACATGCAGAGTTGTAGTCACAGTGCGGGTGGAGGTGGCGTTTGCCTTTCCCCACCCACCTCCACCCCAACCGCCAGCCGCCGGCCCGCCACCCCCAGGGCCTCCGCAGCCAGGCCCGCGGCCCCCACTGCTCCCACCGCCCCCACTGCTCCCACCGCCCCCACCGCCCCCACCGCCCGGGAACGACGGCCGGCCACACCGGCGGCGTGTTCCCCCTGCCCGTTACAGGGAGGGGGGATGCGTTGGTTGTCTAGTTTAGTTTTTTTGTTTTTTTTATTTTTTTTTAATTTAGTTCAGTTTATTTTAGTTTAGTTTAGTTTTTAGTTTTAGTTAGGTTTGTTTTAGTTCGTTTATTTAATTAAGGCCAAGGAAAATAAAAAGTTGCGTTCCGGTAACATCAGCCCAAAAAAGTAGGGTAGGTAGGTCGGGATTTTTTTTTATTTTGGAAAATATTTTTAATGGCTTACAGTGAAAAAAAATCGAAATTTTTATGATATTTGACAAAATTTAAAATATTTTAACTAAAAAGTCTTTAAAAACATTAGGGTCGGGGCAAAAAAAAGGGTAGGTCGGGTTACCGGAATGCTACTATTTTTTGTCCTTGGCCTAATAAGTAATATACAGTGATTGTGATATTGTCTAATGTATATTTTTGTAATTAGCGTGTAATTGTATATATATATGTATATAAATTTTAAATAAATCTGCAATTATCTTTTACAGCATTTATGTGTCTCATCGTACTTCTTAGCGGCACTAGTAACTTTTAGTTATCCGTCTCAGGGCTCGACAAATCACATAATACATTGAAATGACTTTTGCTGTCTATTTCTCAACATGGAAGTGCTTTCATGTTAGAGGAATTGCTTTCGAACTGGATGTGCGCGTGTTTGTCTGGGTTAGGGTGGGGTTTGTAGCCCCCCCCCCCCCCACACACACACCCACATGCGCCCGTGCCTGACTGATTGTTTATACACAGATTGAAAGAGATGTGCGTTCAGTTTACTTGACGCACAGACAACAGATTCGTCTAGCCCTGAGTCATGACAATCGGTAGTTAATCGATGTCTCAGACATAGTTGTAAATTTGGGTTAACCATTTATTCTAGTCATCTGAAGCAATCGTATTCTTTTTGGTTTTTATTACATTATGGGGAACCCTTTTGGTGGTTTCTACAGGCCTCAAAACATGGAATACAATCAAGTTGTTGAAACCTTTAGGCTTGTGTTCACAAGAGCGCTAAATTCCATTCTTTTCCAAGGTGGGAGACAGAAACTGTACCGCCTACACAAACTATATAATACTGCCTAAATCAGAATGAGAATACCTGTCTGACCCTTTAGTGTTGGAATATTTTACATCCTATTCATTGATCCAAAAAGATAATTTTTCAACAGACTTTTCTCTTGTGTCCGATGTGCTTTGAGGCCTGATTTGAATAGAAATTGAAAAAAGGTGTCTGCCCGGCAAGGGTTTTCCTTAGGCACTTAGAGCCGGCTCTCTTGACCAGCTTTAACTAGTGTCTGGGATCGACCGTCTGTAGGTGGCCAAAGGTGGGTTAAAAATATTGAAGTATTGCAAGTACTCTTAAAAAATGGAATCATGATCGGCGTTTCGATCGTTGGATCACAAATGGCCGGCTCTAATTTTGTCCTGGGGAAAACCCTCCTTGTTTTTTTTGTTCTTGAACTTTTTTTTTAAGGGAAGTACTAAAAATGGTGATGAAAGTCCTCAGTAAATATACTGATTTCAGTAAATTTAAAAAGGAGTGACGTGTCAAAAAAAACACGCCTTCGAACAAACAATTCTTTGAATTTTTTTCATTAAATCACTTTTGAAATTTTGAAATTAAATCCTCCTTAGTTCTTAATCCTAACCCACCTATTTCCAAATAGAGATTGCTACTAGCCCATCCTACCCTGGGCACACGATTTCAGGAATATTTTTCACTGAACACTTTCATATATGTTCACTGAACACTTTCATCATTGTAATAGAAAAAGAAAACGAAAAAAAAAATGACAACATGAAACGAACAAAAAAAAAAGAAAAAAAAAAAAAGAAAGAAAAAAAAAGAATAGCAGTGTTCGAACTTAACTTTTTTGCCCTCGGCCATCAAGGCCGACTGTTAAAAAAATGGTTGGCTCTGCTTGACTTTTTGTCGGCCCTGATTTTACCTATAGGGAGCCCCTATTAAGCCTTTTTTATCTGCCTAAGAAAAGGATAGAATATTGCTGAAATCTTTTGGCCACCAGGGCAGAAAATACCTTACTTTTCTTCAAAAATGTTTGGCCCTCCTCTGAAATTTCCGGCCATTGGTCGATTGGCAGACTGTAATTAACGAACCCTGTTTAGTAGTGTGTTTTACACTCACTCAGACGGTCGACTAGGAAAAAAAAAAGCGCTAGTATCATTCAGAGTTGGAAATCTTAGGTGCCGACACACTCAATATTGCGAACCGACTTAAATGAGCCTCCAGATAGAAGAAGGCGAAATTATATAATATGTATGTTTCCTGTCAAGGGGATGAGATATATCAAAATGAGGCAGGTGTTGTTATTTTGTTTGCTGCCCCATTGGCTGACGGCATGTTGATTTCCAGCTCTGCCATGATATGGTACGAGCCAAATTTGCTACCGTTTCCTTCCATAATTATTTTAACTCATCATGCACAACTTGGAAATAGGGGATTAACCTGCAAAATATATCTCAATTTGGCACATTTTAAGGTCTATCCCTTGTAGTGGTTCGTGTTTTTCCCCTACTACTAGATACTCAGTTTTTCCCCAAGTAACGGTAACTCTCTAGCTATGTGGCAAACATTATCACCGGCTTACATGTTCAAAAAGTAAATTCACATCCTTCAAATGCTAGAATGCAAGTCATGTATAACCATGCATGCAGTGGATTCTGGCTAAAGAAAAATACATTAAGCCCCGTAGTTTTGTTTCATGGTAATACTAATGTGACAACTAGCCTATAGTGCTTTATAAAGCTGAGTCTAAAATTAATTTACCGCGGGGAAATCACGAATCACACAAGAGATTTACCAAATTTTTTGCCTTTTCAGCCGACAAATATTGGACTGATTGTAAACCAAATTATTTTTGGTACTTTTCACATGCAAATGTAAACTTAGCCTAGGAGTAGTTAGTCAGGCAGTTGTGAACTTGGCGCTTCAAGGAGATAACACAAGATCACCAAGAACTCTGAGGACATCCACTGTATACCTGGACTCCAAAACGGAACTGCTGTTGTCATATCGCCAGGACAGTCATCCATGAACCATAAGTGTACACACCGATGTGTTTCTACGCTCGAAGGAACACCACTCAGCTCTTGTGATTGTGTATTATGGTAACATCAAATTATACATTTAATGACAATAATGAATCAAATCAGCCATTTCTTGTAACAGTGTTTTCCCCAGACGCTTTTAGCCGGCTGTGCCGACCAGCTTTAAATTCTGATCGACCAGCTTTGTTCTCCAGAAGATGACCAAAAAAGTATTGACAAATGGAAAGTTTTCTTGTAAAAATTCGTCCTAACCAGCTTGTAATTCGTAGGATCATAAATAGCCGGCTTTAAATTTGTCCTGGGGAAAACCCTGGCCCATCTTGGACACATACATATTGTCGCTGGCTTCCCTAGCCCACTTAAAAGGGTCTTAATCTCATCTTTCCTGTCCCCTCTGGTCTAGATCTGTGTACATCTGGGCAAGAATAGGTTCCCAGTATCCTCCGATTGTTGTGGTATATTAGGTAGATTAGTATATTCAAAGTTCTTCGGAACAGGTGAACATGTACACTTTGAAGACAATAGTCAGACAGTTGTGACCTTGTGAACTTTTTATGGTCGATTAGTTGTGAACTTTTGAACGTGTAACATATGAACATGTAACTCTTTGGGAGAAAATCGTGAAGTACTGTGAGAAAATACACAGTTGTGAACTTTGTCCAAGGAGGATAACGAAAGGCGAAAAGGAAATTAGTGAGGACAATGGAGACATGCCAAATGGAACGATTGAACTACAGTGGGGCGTGGTCGATGTGAACTACAATGGAGCCTGACTTGCCAAATGGAACGATTGAACTACAAGGGGGCCTGGCCGATGTGGAAAATGGATGAATGCAGCCTGTAGGACTGCAATGAGGCCAGGGGTGTGTGGCAATGGTGTGCATGCTTTAAGGAGGTGGCTGGGTTCTTCATGATGTCGTCTTTGTGCGGCATGTTGACTCTGGCAACGAGACAGCAAAACAGCGAAGCAGGATCTACTACCTATAGCTGGTAATGTACCTAGATGTTAGGTGCGCCCCGTTGGAGCAGAGACTGTTAAAAAAATAAATCATTATATCCCTTTCAGATCACAGATGCTGGTCCCCAAGTTCAGTGCATTTGCGTGACTCCTGGAAAACCGTTTAAAACCAAACTTAACTTGAAAAGTGATATTTTGCGTTTATTGCAGTCGGACCGTCCTCTTCGTTTGGCCTGGTGAATTTTTGGAGAAAATCAAGTTTCTTGCAAGTGAAAACTGTGTTGCCGTGTCATGTCGTTTATGGTGTCGTCTCAGGTAGTGGGAAATGTTGCCATGGTTCAGAACTTACTAACATGTTTTGTTACTGCCTAACAATACATCATGATTGTGTGTTGTAGCAATTAAAGTTTGCACCTGGTCCGAGCACGTGCCAAGTACCATTTCGGACACTCGCTATGGTTTCATGTTGTTCGTTGCAGGCAAAATCATGTTGCCCACCTCCACCCCTATACACACACTGCCATGGAGCTACCCAAAGACCCCTGTCATCTGATTCTAGTTGACACTTGTTTCAGTAGAAAACTATCTCTTTAAGTAGTCGTAGTCCGTCCCTCCCTGCCTTCCCTCCTCTCACCCTCCAATTCCTCTTGTGCAAAGTTTATAGTTTTAAGATCATTAAAGTAATCCTTGCACATAAATGAATTATAACAATTTTTCAATTGTATGAGTGCTGTGTGCTATTTCATTCCTTAATGACTTACCTACACTGCAATATTTGCCCATTATTTCTTTTGAAATAATTTTACGGTACCCAAAACAATTAATTTACGCAAAAATTATTTATCTCTTAATTTATGTGCAAGGGACCCTTCAAAGTAGCAAAACCACAAGCTGAATGTTTATGTTCAAAGACTCTTGAATACTTATGAGATAAAACTGTTTCTGTCTTTATTCCGACCAATTTACTTGGATCAAATTTATTTGTTATAAACTTGAAACAGTGTTGTGGTATTGCAATTTTACGGTCGGCTAGTTTAGTCATATTTGTCTTGCACTTTAAAATTTAGTTGTCTTTCCCTAAAACGTTAGGGTTGGCCGGTTTGGTTATCTTTGTGTTTTGTGTCACATTTTGAAAGTACCAGTTAAGGCGTAGACTAGTTTTGTTAATTTTCTAAGCATGGCAGTAGTGGTAGATTAAAGTTAGATTAAAAACCTAATTTTCAATTTAACCTCTTCCGACAACCGAATTTTCACTTTCACCTCTTAGTGTCATTCTAATATTTAAACCTTATGGTGGTGGTAACTAGGTTAAATAAAAAAAAATAACAATTACTGTTTTTTATACCCTGACTGAACCCCTAAGACCACATTGTTTACTCTTTTTCTTACTGCCAATTTTTTGATATTCTGCAGTGCCGTCTGATGTTCGTGAATGAGAACTCATAGGGGGTAAGTAAAAGATAAATTCCCTTAACATTCATATTCGCAGCTTTATTGGTATTTTTTACATGTCGGTACTCTAAGTATCGGGGCCTCTGCTAGACATTTAATCAGATTTTATATATTACCAATTGTCCAATTCCGGCAGTATGACGTTTGGTTATTCTACTAAAACATGTACTTTGGCTAACATTGTCATTCTTCATTCAGGTACTCGAGCAGTTGGTCTGTGTGCAGGAGATGCGATTTAGTGAGCAATCTTCACAAGTCCTTCGTGACGCGAGCCAGCCTGCTTCATATGCCGTCCGGTTCGGGCTACTTGTCGAAGATGGTGAGTAGGCCATAATTAGTATCGGTTAGATGACATTACCTTGACTATGACATAGAGAGGCAGTTCCAGTAACTTCTGTTAGCAACATTACATACACTTGTGGGCGGGCTTCTTTAAACATCTGGACTTTTCACAAGTACACTGGTCGCGGAACGCTTGCAATGATTAGATTTCGGCCATCTGTCGAGGTGCAGCCAGCAAATCGTCCGTTGATTCGGATGACTGGCAGGTAGGTTGCCCATGTTGGCGTCTCAAACTGTTTGCATTTCCACATTGTGATGGGTCGAATGTAATTTACCCTGTCTTCGTAGGGCTTGTACCACTTGACTACTGCAAACACATGTTCTCTCATTTCGCCAGTCTCCGGGATTTTCAGAGTGTGTTTCAGGAAATATTGGATCAGGCCTGGCCGCAACTCGCGATTGTCAGTTGTCATTCCATGCCAAATTGCCATAATCCAACTCAACCTATACTTGCGCTTAGAAGTAGCGCTGGCGTATAGCATGGGACCAACTTGCACCACTCCGTGCTTCAAGTAGACGCTAGGGACGTTGCTCATATCAAGTTCTGCAGCACAGGATGGATACATCTTTTTATACGTCCCCAGCAGTAATTCACGCTCGTCGATATCCATGGCCCCAACAACGGCATCGCCTCCCAGTTTGACGCCACTCGTTGTTTTCCAGTGTGGTTCACAGTCGTGCAGATCCATTTCGGGAACAAGTGCCACATCTTGATCGAGGATCAAGGTTTCGTCACTTTTTTGAAGAATTGGGGCAAAATTTTGGGAAAACTCCTGTGGCAAGTGATGCTTCAAGTTTTCGACACTTTTCTGTATCAGAAACTTCCTCATGAACTGTTGTTCCACTTGTCGCTTGTTGGTCGGTTTATCCGAAATCTTCAGATTCATTCTTTCGAACGCGAAAAGCCAGTGGCTTGGAGGCGGTCCCATATCAATGAATGACTACTTTATATGGTTATGCAAGTGAATGTTTGGCGTTATTATTTCATAGCCATATCGTTGTTCTGCTAGCCGACTAAACAGATTAAACTGGGTGTCTGCAAACTCAAGTTTTTCCCGAGTAACGCATGCCGACGTTACTGCTTGACAGGCCAAAACGAAGCATTCCCACACCTTCAGATCTTCAGATGGTAGCAGTCCTTGGAGGCAATATCCAGAACTCACAGTCACAAAATTTAACCATTGCTGAGCTGTCCAAAATCCATAGTTTGAACCTATGTACGTCGCAGCACGTTCGTCATCTGTTCCCACCTGGAATTGTAGTAAGCGCTCGTCCACGATAGAAATATCTTTTTTTGTCAGAATCTCTTCTTCGCAATAGTACTTCCACATTTTTTTCGCTATGCCCATATACAGATTGTGCATGATGTCGATTCCAAGGTGATCTATTGGTCTGAAGTATTCCAATTTCAGCAATGGGCTGTAGCGAATACCATACTTGCTTTCGAGGTTTTGTTTCGCTGCTTCGTTGCGAGCACCGTTTATCTCATCGATCCATTCCATGTGTTTCCGGTGGGTCCGTGCTTCCCATGTCGATCTGTTAAAGCCACCCAGATTTCTCATAAGTCCACCGCCAAATTCCTTGAGACACTTTGAACATCCCCGATTAGCAGCGTGTGAAAAAAACCCAACCAACTTACGAGCGGCAGGCAGGTCTGCAGCAACACTGAGAAGAGCTGCTCGGACTCTTTTCCCTTCTGGAAAGTTATGAGTTTTAAGGACAATTCCTTGTCTCCAAAATACCAGCAATTCGTCGACAAGTGGGTTTATAAAGCTTTTTAATGTGTGAGGTTCTTTCGGGAGATTTGGAATGATGCCAAGTAGAATAACGTTAGCCACTTTATATCGCTCGGTCCGCGGCAGATTCAAAACCACAAGGTAAATGGCTCCTATAGAAATATGACTCCGCCTAGTCCAAGGTTGGAACCAATCAACGTTGATTTGTAAAGCCAAGTTATTGTCGTTCTGAAGGAAACCGTTTGGGCCCGTGTGCTCTTTCCACAACCGTCCATCATAGATGTCTGCCAAAATGTTTGAGGGAATGCGGCGGTCTTTCCATTTCCTACATTGGTTCTCGAAATTTGGCCTCAACAAGAGGCTTTCCAAACTTTCTGATAGTGGTCTATAGCAATACGTGTAGATCGGGATGAATTCTTTTTCGGCATTGGCCACGGCCACTTCTGTGAACAATCTCGTATTGCAAATTTTGCCATCACGCGATTCGTGAAGGCAGTTTCTAACGCGGACCCTACCGCGGTTGTCAGTGTATTTGAATCTGTCTATTGAATCATAAATACTGTAGCATTGGCCACAGCATATAAATTTTTGGAAATCATTTCGGTCAACGCCAAGCCATTTGTATAACATGTACATGCTTCCTGGAAGGACCCTTTTTATCATGGTCGAATACTGTGGGATCCCAGCCACAACTAGAATTTCGCAGACAAACTTCAGTAGTGTAGTCACTACCGAGTCAGAGACGCAGTTTGCCAACTGCCACTGCAAAATAACAAATAGAATCCAGGTCACCACACTCTGCAATTTTTTAGCACGATCACCACTGACCACTCTTATACGAGGACAAATGTCTTGTGAACCTGTTAATATGTCTCCAAGCATTTCGTCCGGGGTCCCATCGGTTGCATCGTCTGTGTCCAGAGTGACCTGAAATAGATGACATACATGTCAATTTTGTATAGGTACAAGAGGGTGAAATACACCTTTTTCAAGCAGGGAATATAGATAAAAGTATTCATCACCAACACGCGATAGAGTGGACTCTAAACTTATCACTCAGCAAATTTACATAAATCCTATAAGAACTATTTACGGGCATTATTGAAGTCAGGCAAAATGTCCGAGTTTTAGTTAATATTTAATAATACAAACATCTAATAAAGAACTGACCTGTTACAGATAATTGGAAAAAAATCTGTTTAAATGCACAGGAAAATAAAAGTAAGAAACATTCTAAGAAAGTGATGGATGCATGGAGCTAGTACTCTGCCGCTGCTACATGTCACTGTCGCCAGCTGAAAAACCACAACCTAGAAGGGAGTAGGAGTATCGGCAGGCTTCTGATGCAGGGCTATCAAGTGCCGCCTATTTGGATTTAATGCCACCTGAAACACGCAGATTGTAATGGGAAGGATTCCTCACCTGGTTACATTCGTTGTATGTCCTTTTCCTAGACGCAGCTGATCTTCCTGAGCTCACAGAATTCGCTTCATGTACCACAGAGCTCCCCACCACAGAATGGGCTTGGTGTACCTCTGAGCTACCCACCACAGAATTCGCTTGCTGTACCTCATTTGGTCGAGCGGCACCCAGTTCTACAGACAATGGGCGATTGTTAAGTCCACCGTCACAGTTGTCCTGAGGCACTACTGTCTTCTGAGCTAGGTCGTGGGTATGAAGTTGTTTAAATTTTCTTCTTGGCGCTGCTACTTCACAGACAAAACAGAATTGATGCGTTTTATGGTTCATGGAGAGACGTGCTCTTTTGCCAGCCTCGGATAAACCTTTGAACGCGGCCATGATGTAAATAAATACAACATTGACATGTAAACGGAGGTGTGCCGTCTTTATACTGCCTGGCTCACATGGTGAAGGGTTGGTGTCAGCCTATAGCGCCCAGATACACTGGCACTAACGCCGAGCACTGACACCATGTGCCTTCAAAGGTGTGCGCAACTTACAAGTGCCACAACACTTAGTAACCGCTACTCACCGACACACTGTGCTACTGAGTCCAGGTAAGCATCTAGTTAGCTGACATGTTCATTTGTTAACTGGCTTATAGCGCCCACAAACAACGCCATCACAGCAGTGTCAGTGAACTAATAAGATAGAAAACAAATCTTATGTTTGTATTGAGAGCGAGCAGCCCTTTTCACGCCCCAACCACTGGTGTCTATCCTTAACTAGCTGTTAAGACAAGTGTCATTGGTTTGACATGTCAATGCTATACATGTCGTATCACGTGTCAATCCGTTTGGCATGTAGTCTACCATATATATAGTGGTTGAGTACAATGCACAGCCATTCTATTACACAAGGTCAAGCCAGGTACTCTAATCGAAGTGCAGAGTACAAGATGGACACGAAATGTGAGCAATTATTTATATTTCTTTTATTTATTCATTTATTTTTTTCTTTAACAATCTATACTAGCAGTGTTTTCCCCAGACCATTTTAGTCGACTGTGCCTAGCAGGGTTGAATTATCATCGATCACATTTCGTAACATGAATGTGGTGAAACCTGTATTGAAGTATGAAAAGTGAAAAGTACTCTTGTATAATTTTAGCCGGCCTTACATTTGTCCTGGGGAGAAACCTGCTGGCAGTAGGTTAAAAAACTGTATTTGCCTAACAGAGGTTTCCCGAAATCCTTTGCGTGTGGGATAGTTTCGTTCCGGCGATGGAACTTTAAGGGCCTAGAAAACATATTTCTGATCTTAGGAACAATTTGAAAAAATACAAATATGAAGGCAAACACCTCTTCTATTGATATGGCAAATATGAAATTCCAGAAAAAATCCCTTCTCAATTTCTTCCTCTTTGACAAGTGGTGGATCTGGCTTCTGTCTGTATAATCTTATGTAAGAGAAGTGTTTTGTTCTGCAAGAAATCCTTGTTTCTTATTCAATATATTATTACAGCAGAAAATAGGGTGGGTCTAGTTGGTCATGTAGAAATCTTTAGTGCAAAATTCAGCCTGATAATTTTGTAATTGGTCTTTGAAAATGACTGCAATGATAGAAAAAAAGTAGGTGGAACCTCACCATCTCAGCTAATCTCGTGGCCGAGACTCAGCACCTCTGTTCGGCGACTGCAGTTTGTCTGTCGTCGTCCACCCTCCTCCAGTCAGCTGTGACCCGGCCCCTGGCTGGCCAGTTTTTTTCTTTTTAATTTTTTCTTTTTAATTTAATCTATTTTTTCTCTTTTAACCAAACTCATATTCCACTAGCCCGACTTAATAGCCTTTCTAAATATATTATAACATCTTAGGATCCTGTCTATAGTTGTGGATATTATTAACGGCCGAGCGGTCATGTATAGCTGTAGGGACCAGGGATGCCATTTTCCTTTTCTTGTTCATAGAGTGGCACCTCGGCGGTAATGCGTTTAACAGATGATATGTTTTCCACTAGCCCACCGAGCTAGCAGCTCCATATTTCATTAGCCCGACCTACTTTATACTAGTACCCGGTACTAGTAACCCTATGTTAAGTTCAAACCCTGAGTCGTTCCTACTTCGTACAAGCGACCAACGATGGCCCTTATTTTACGTTAAATATTCCTACCAGTCCCCATTGGCCTAAAGACACATACACTTTATTTTTCAGTTGTGCTGTTGCTCTTCGTTTTTACATTCACCACCCAAAGTACATGTACTACGCTCAGCATTCCTCAAACCAGCCGCAGTCTGTCAACCCAAAACAACACACTGCCACGCCTGGTTAACCATCGTCTGACAAGTGCAAGGTTCATCAAGGATACGCCACCACCGCACTTTTCTACGCAAAGCACAACTGGCATATTCGTCAAATGCAACAACTATATCGAGTCGCAATTCCAGTGGAAGGCATTCCTCAAAGGAAGGGTCATCCGGATGTACCAGTGGTAGTCATCACAGGGAAACAGTTATGTATTTGATGGCCATCGTGACCACGGTAACCATGCTATCGGTAATTTGGAGGATCTCTAAATGTGTATTCATTCGGGCTATTGGTTGCAGCACCAACAGGACATTTTGATCTTTATATGCGTGTGTCAGGGAGATATACACTATGCCTTAAAATAGGCACCCTCCAAGGCGACATTTCGGACTATGTATTTGAAGCACACGAAGCTGCAAATCTACATCTGACAGATCTTAAAGGACATTTCTTCCATACCGTTGTTCTAAGTGCACCGCTTTATGCCACCGACTGTACAACCGATAATACTAAGAAAATGAACAGTGTACTGAAAGTCGGGCCAGTCCAGGCAGTGTTTCTTCGCTCACTCCTAAAAAGTAATATCGTCCGTTTTAATATTGTAAGTGTTGCTGCCGGAGAGCCAGGTTACTTTATGACAATCGGCGATAAGGTTTGATCGCATTTTAGGCCAACACCTGTGTTTACATCTGGAAACCTGAAGTTCATTGGGTCAATTGTCGGTCTGCCTATCATTACATCTGGATATTGAATAAAATTATGTTGTCTTTTTCCTCCAACAGCACAAATGTTTGTTCTGTTCTTTGTCCTCTCTCTGATACTGTGCCATATGTGGTGTTTGCAGGAGAATGAAACAAGCCTTACGGGCTTGGAGAGTGTACACATGGCAATGCCAGAAAGACGCACATTCAATCTAGGATTTATTTCATTCTTTCTCAAAGAATGGATTTTTTAAAATCATTATTCATCCGAAAAAACAAGATCCTTTTATTATTTGTAAGCTATGTTATTATATCACTTGTTGTGTTTGTTGGAAATAGCACTATTTGAAGTCCCTATGATAATCGATTCAGCCATATTATGTTCTCAAATGAATTTTTGGACTAGCACTCAATGCAAAATTTAATCATCAAAATCTGTTGATATAGCATTGCAGCGTCAGCCCACGCATAGTTTTCCTAATTTCAGTACTAGAATAACCATTGGACTATAGACCAATGCTCTAAGAAAGGTTGACTTTTTCTTCCTCTTACACACATATATGAAACATGTAAATCACACCATAGGAATCGTAAATATCTCATTTATCTACAAAGTTATTGATGTTTGAAAAAAATGCTTTTTTCCATGACTTTTTTTGTCACCCTTTCTTGGTGTGTAGGTCTATAGTTATGAAATTATTTGCGCTTTGATTATATTAACTATGTGCTTGTAATTTAACTGATGATACACTAATTCTCTGTGTCATAGATGAACCGAACACAATAATATAATATAATTGCTTTTATTATTTATCAACAAGTTCATTTTTAAAGTTTCCTATTTCACATAAAGTATAACATGAAGAGAAAATAACATTTAACATAAATATCTGTACACCCCAATTAACTGCTTAAGCTACTGTCCAGGCGGGTGCACCCGGCGGGGGAACAGGTCGGCTGTTGTCGACCTCGTCATTGTACCGCTGGGACATCCTTGTCCCCCCCCGCCGAGCCCGGCTGTGACGCCGTTCGGCAACCTGTAACTCCCGTTTGATTTCCCGTAGCTCCACACTCTCCCACGGAAGTCGACGTCCCAGTCGGAAGGCGGGCTCGTCATCGTTCTCGCCACGCTCGTCGTCGGATGTGTAGTCCGCCGTGAGGACCGCGCGTACCCGCTCCTTCTGCTCTTCGGACCAGTCCATCAGGGCCAGACCAGCCATCCGCCGCTTGATCTTCTGAACAAAGGAAAAACAAAAACAAAAACCATGTAAGTATCCAGCAGACGATTCTAAGCAATGTGTAAGATAAAACAATTGCTTTATGGCGAATGTTATACAGAAAGATCTACATGGTTCACCCAGGATGAAAAATAAGAGCATAAATTAAGAACAGAAATTAAACAACTTGTTACCTGCGACCGATAGTAGCGTCCGATTGTCTGGCCCTTAACCTTCTCCTGGGTGCCTAGCCTGGCCACACGCGCTCTGGCCTGTATCGTTTTCCAATAGGCCCTGCAGGAGACTGCATGAAATACAAAGGCAACGGTTTTAGCATTTATGAAAACCATTTTCATGACAGACCACAATATAATTTAATGTTCATGAAAAGTAGTTAATTAGGGATGTCAAGTACGACCTCTAGATAGACCGAAAAACAAATTGTCCCAGCCAACAAAACTGAAAACCCTAAATAGGGTACCGCCCCAGTCAAAGGTGTAGTCCCAACCCGCCAATGTAGAACTAGTGTGTTAGAGGTCGACAGGGTATAGGGATATTTGCTACAGTAACAAACCACTATAAAGACTTAAAAGTACAAGTGTATTATTTTCCACTACTGTTTAACTGAATTACCTTCTATGTCAGAAACATCCAGGAGAGGGGACAACGCCCGGACGTTCTCAAGGAGCTTGGCCGTGATGACTCTGTTCTGGGCATCCGCGAACTTGTCACTGTGAGTAGAAGAAGGCATTCATTTCAGCAAAACAAAAAAATAATCAAACAGTTTGCAGATTTCCGTTCTCACAGTCAAGAAACATGAATCATCTAAGAACAGTTGCAACATATATTTACTAGATTCAGGAAACGAAACTGTGATTTACAAATGTAGCACTAAGTGCCTCCTATCACAGACACATTTTTATTCTCAATTAGTCAGCGATGTTCTGAACAAGTGAGCGACAACTTTGAAACGAAAAAGAATATTTCAAATTTCATATGTCTGGTCATCTTACCCTAAGTCGGCCTTGTATGGACGTATCTCTTCCACCCTGATAAGCTGTTTGTACGCTTCACGTACCATCGCCTGTGACAAAAGAAAGTACAAGCTGGCCTTAAGAGCATCTTTCAGAAAACCGTACACATTTTCAATATCCAAAGAAATATCAGAGAAAGGTTGATGTTTTTTAAAAAAAATCCTAGGAACAAAAATGAGCATGCTTACTCAGGAAATAACTTAATTATCTATTTGTCGAGTACATTACTCTTGCAAAGTCAAAAATAATTTTTAAACTTACACTTATTTCTGGCTTTGCTTTCCGATAGGCTGCCTTTGCCGCCGGCTGGGCTTGCCGCTGCTGAGCCAACTGCCCCTCGAGCTCTGCCTGCTTCAGGCGGAGGCTGGCCACCTCTTGTTGCTGCTTCGTCCCTTGGTCACGCAGCACTGTCATCTCCTAGATGAGGGTCTGCAGCAGCCCGCCCTGTTGGTCGTCGCCGACGTCCGAATCGTCCATCCTGAGGCAAAAAGCAGTCTCACGTACAGGGGTAGCTGGCGAGTCAAAAAGACTTGTACGCGGAGAGACACGTGGGCGGCTGGCCGGAGTCGACGTCATGGAGGATAAGCCAGAAGAACCCGACTCGGAGGTGAAGGTGTGGCCGGTGTCCATGTTTAGGATGCTGGTCTGAGAAATGTCCATGGTAGTTGATGATGTGGCAAGTTTGGAGAAAGAAGAGAAGTGACTAACTATGACGAAGCTCGGGGTTTAAGTAGCCAGCCGCCCAGTTGGAAAGAAGTCATTTCGGCTCCTAAGGTAGCTCTGTCTGGGCCGACTGGTACGCCCAGGGGGCCGGGTGTCACACAAAGGCTGGACTGATACTTAGTCATCTCCATGAAGCCCTGTACACAGATTAGGTGTCGCCGGTAGCGCAACAAAGTGGACTTGCCGCCACGGGTGTGAAACGGCGGCTTGAAGCCTTTGAAGATCTGTCGCCCCCTAACAGTGCACCACACGTCGCCCAAGATGTAGAGAAGCCCCTTCGCTCCTGAGGTAGCTTGGGCTGGGCTGACTGCTGCGTCCAGGGGGCTGGGTGTCGCACAAGGGCAGGACTGATACTTAGTCTTCTCCATGAAGCCCTGTACACAGATTAGGTGTCGCCTTTAGCGCAACAGTGAACTTGCCGACACGGGTGTGAAACGGCGGCTTGAAGCCTTTGAAGATCTGACGCCACTAAGAGTGCACCACACGCGATCCTACCCCAACTACACATGACCTGTGGGCTGGGCAAAGGGTTCAGCCGACAGGGGTCCAAAGGGACTGCTTGGAGTCTTTGAAGATCTATCGCCACTGAGTGTAACCCACGCCGCTCAAGACTTAGAGAAGCCCTGCCGCTCATGAGGTAGTTTGTGCTCGGGCAGCTGGCCCTGCCCAGACACCACGTAACCTGTGCTGGCTGGGCTTGACCCTGACCATAAATACTGCAGTGCCTCTCCCATCTCGACATGTGCTCCTTGCAGCCACCCACACTCACACACAAAACAGACGACTATTTACTTGTCCAGGACTTCAAGAAACATGGACCTCCTTATGGACATCGACAGATTCCTCAACGAATCGTCAAGGCCGATTCCCAGAGCTGACATCCCTGCCTCATCCAAGTCAATGGGAAGCGGCCTGGTTGTTACAGCAGTCATCTTCCTTGCTGCCCTCCATCTGTTAAATCTATGGTGAGGATATACTTAAATAACATTCACACTTAACAATTAGATTAGAACTCTTTTTAATGTGATCATGCTCTTGAGACGCACTGGTTTCTCTGCTTTATATAATTTCAAACTGAATCAAAATCATTAATGTTTGTAATGGTTTCCCTATAAAAGAATATGTCAGACTTAGTTCCATAACAGAGACGTACATTTTCAGATATTAATCAGATTTCAGAATTGTCCACATTCTCACCTGAAATAATTTTCCAAGTCAATTATTTAACGGACATTGTAGAGCATTTTAAGATTAATCACGTTTTCCACCTTATATCCATGCCACATAAAATTATCTGATTCTATGTATTTTGTTGCAAGGATTAAAAATAAAGCGAACTTTTTATTAAACCTATTCCTACTTAACGTCACCTCAAGGCCTATTCAACAGAAATTCTATGTACAACATTCTCTGTAGGTTGTTTCAAGGAGTTAGAATTATAATTGTACTGGATAACTTTATATTCAGACTTGTTCCTGGTTAACGTCACCTCAAGGCCTACTCAAATTAAATTCACTGTATAACATTGAAAATAATGAGACATTATTTTGTTTGGATTTCAGTTTATCGTTGTGCAGACGGGTGAACCTCGCCAGACGCCGCCCAGAAGTGAGGGTACGGTGTGTCCTGGTCGTCTACAACCAGGACGAGACCTTGATGCTGCCTCTCAGCCCCGTCCACTGCGAAGCCAACTTCATCCTCTCAGCCGATTGTCCCAAGATGAGTGCATCGCGACCATCTGTCATCGCCTCCAGTCTCCGTATGTCGTGGTCCAGTCCGCTGGTACTTTGGGGCCCCGAACTACCATTGACATTGGATCTCCCGACCAAGGTCAACATCCCCCGCAAAGAACGACTACAACTCAACACGTTCCTCCGACGCCGAGACTGCACGATGACCATCTGCCTCAAGTCAACAAACGACAGCACCTGTAGACAGCTGTGTCCAGCGGTGAATGTGTACAAAAGTAACACTTGGGTTTAGTTTAGAACTAGCTTGTGCAGCCTCAACATGTAATAGTTCGCATAAATTTTTTTTTTCCATAGTGCTAATTAGTATCCGAACTTGATGTACTTGGATTTTACAAATTGACGATTCGGCCGTAATTCTAGACAGTACCGCAGAGTCACTTCTTTAGGATTTTCTTTTATGTTTACACAAAGTAATGTAGCTAGGCCCTTGCGATATATGTATGTATATTAAATTAAACCCTGATTTTTTTTCTTTTCCATTTGCAGACATGTATTACAAAGTGGTTTAAAAAAATTGAGTGAAAAAAAAAAAAAAAAAAAAAAAAAAAACACTAAAAGTGAATCTTTCACAGCATTTTTTTTCTCTCTTTGGTACCAGAAAATGGTAGACCATTTTTAAACAGCAAGCAATTCTGTCCTCTGTAGAATAGTTTGGCATTATTATTATTTTTTTTTTTTTACTTTTATTTAGATGGAACATGTGATTTTTTTAATTGACTGCAATAGGGACTGTTTTCTGTGTGAGGGAATGTTGTCAGAATTTACATTAATGGAAAAAGATTTTTGTTGTTGTTGTTGTTGTACTTAAACCACATTCAATAGTAGATTGATCTTCCATGTAGGTGCAACTTATGTTTCAATTTCCTTAAATAGGACCTTTACTGTTTTCCAACAAATGCACAAAATTTACTTTGATGTAACGAGTTAGAAATCGGTCATATATAAATGTCCAAAAATAAGTGCTTCAAAGGGCCTGCTCAAGTTTTAATATGATTATTAAAAGGTTGCTGTCATGTATTCATATGGAGGAATGAGAACCAAAATGCTCACGGTTGTGTTTTTTAGCACATGCACATAAGATTATAATCAACAACAATGATAAAGGTGAAACCACAAAGGTCAATACTCGATTTGCCCAATAAGCGTATATATTGTGACCGAAGTCCACTTGTAAATGGTCCAAATGTTCTCGGTTGAATTCTTTCTGATGTTGCGTTATTGCCTTTACATACTTCCCAAGGCTGATGTAATTGGAGTGTTCCTTGGCAAGTAAAATTTTCTGACGAGTCTGTATTTCTTCATTCAGGGAAGAGATCGGTATAGGTTCAGAGTACAGTCGAGCCGGATCTAAAATGTTTGTTAGTGTCATATTCAGGTGTTGCAGACTGGCCATGTTGACTGGATACAGAATTTTGGGTCCATGAACTTCGTGAACACAGCCATCGGCAGGTGTCCTCACATACCATGTATCTGCTGTGATCAAGCAGCCACAGGGAAAAGTGCGTACACAAGATGAACATCCCTTTTGTTGTACGGTCGAAGAATTACATGTGACATTGACAGTTTTAATGTTGGCTAGTAGGAAATGTATACTGTCAATCACATGAATCGACCCACTGTTATGTCCCGTTACTAAGCGAAAGTCACACAGAGACTTGACAGCAGTTCGATTAACATTAAATAACGCAGTGAGACACGTATCATTTTGCAAGTCACGTGTCAAAATATCCATGTAACACCTAGAGCCTGTACAGGCTGCGACTTGTGATGTGTCCGGTGTAGCCATATATTTCTGAGACTCCGATATTATCAAATATTCAGGTATATGAAAAAGTTGTGTGTAATGACCATGGAAGGGGAGTCGGAACTTGTTCACCTGATACAAATAAAAACTTTCCCCGTCAACGATCAGTGGAACTTTTAAACTCAGTTGTATAATTGTACCGTTTTCCGTTAATCGGGGTTCAGTCAACAATGATATCTCATCATACATTTCACTCACTGTAGGCAGGCGTATCCCAAGTTCCCTTAGGCGTTGGTGAGGCACGATGGTAGCAGCTGCTTGTAAAACTCTTTTCATCTCTTCTAAATTTATGAAACTTGGCTTTATGATCTTCTTTCCAAGAGCACGAACGTCAGAAGTTAGCCTAGTTAGTTGAGAATATAGAGCTTCATTTTCCATTTCCATTCGTAGAGTGTCCTGTCTTAACATGTCGGCTACATGTTTGCGGCGTTTGTAAATATCTAACTGCCTAGATAAATTAAGGAGGAATTCAGTATTTTCCAATACCGACTGCATTTGCAACTTCACATTATTTTGTGTGATATTTACCACAGCTTTCAGGGCATTTCCTAGGTATAGAATTTGACGGACATTAGTCTCATCTGCCAGTGCGACACTGTTTACAAGGGATTTCACTCCCTTTAGTTTAGCCACTGTTGCTGTGCCAAACATAAATTCAGAGACCTCACCCACGACTGGTAAAAGACCGTCCGACGAGCGTCTGGTCCGACTGGTTACATGTGAATTTACATCCAAAATTAATCCAATGTGTAACAGGGTATCCGTGATCATGTCATTGGCTTTTTTCTGCAAGGCCACGATATTCTGGAAATCGGTAATGAACTCCCTACATAGGTCAGGTCGCCGTGTGTTTTTGCTCTGCAAATGTTGGCGACATGAGTTGACGTCGGAAACAATGATGGGCTTGAGTAATGTTGGCAAGGTAACATCCACAGGCACAATGACGTAGCTGTTCCGAATGAACACAGATTTTATGGGCTTAAATGTTAAGCCGTAATTCAGGAGCATTTTTGCATCGGGCAATGCAAGGTTGCATGTAACTAATATTGAGAACACTATCCACATATAAGACTCCATGGTCAGTCTGCGTGAATGAGTATGAAATGAAAAAGTCACTTCCCTTATTTATATGTAAACAGTGGTGCCAAATCAGCTGCAGGTTCGCGTTGGAGGGGAATGCTAGCCGTGCCATCTATGGCACGGCGAGTTGTTGCAGAGTTCACAGTTTTCAGTACACCCTTTTGACACTTGAGAAAATGCAACACTGTATACTTCCTGCATTCTACTTATACTTTTATACAAGCGAGCTAGCATGGAAAACAAAGCTGTCACCTGTAAAACACTGAATGTCAATGAGCATGTTGACACGCTAGCATGTAGAAAAACAATGCTGCCACCTGTAAAACACAGCATGTGACTGAGCATCTTAAGCTGACGTGAATAAAAAACAACTCGCACTTAAATCACCTTTGTTTGTGTTTGAATGCCACTCGAAAAAGAACCAACAGAGATAGATTAATACAATTATATTACATAAGATAACAACACTTTTGTTCTAAAGAAGTAATTAAAGATACAGTACAAGATTAAAAAAAAAAAAAAAAAAGGAAAAAAAATACACACAAAGGATAACCGGACGTCTGCATGAGCGGGTCAAAAATACTAATAAGAACAACAATAATCATAATAATAATAGTAATAATAAAAAAGGCATTTCTGACCAAAACTTTACATTTAGACACTATTTTGCCTATATATTACCAGGGTTAAGCACACTTGTTAGCGTTATGCCAGCCGAAACTTGTAAGCCTATAATGGATCTGCATTTCTTAACCTATTTGACAAACATGGAAGGGCATGTAACATTGTTTCAATTTTGACATACACCAAAACGTATCTAGTTATTTCTGTCCTTTTTCTTTTTTACAAATACATTCAAAATACTTTTGCCTACAAGCTAACTTGTGAAAGACAACAGGAAAGGACTTAAAATTTGCTTTCTGTCCATCCAACCATGTCCTGATTGAAGTTTATTATAACCCCAACTTTTCTTCATCAATTTTCACTTCTGAAAGCGGTAGCCGCGCTGGGGAGTGAAACCACTCTTAACGATCGGAATTCTTATCCAGACGGTGGGTCGCGTTCCTACATGGGCAGCATTAACGCTTCTTACTGAGTTCTAAAGTATGGCATCGTAGACGCTTACGGGGCGTTTTTTGTGCTACGCTCCTTCTGCTACAAAGTGCGTTTAGGCCAAGCCCATAATTATGACCATCGCCTGTGCGACCATGGTAAACGGCGTGGGAGTGCGACCTGGACTTGAGCGCTGTGTAGCGTCAGGCTACGTTGACACTTTGACACTTAAGGAAACGCTGTGACATGGTGCGCGCCTTAACTATTTAGGTGGCAGCCCATCATTAAGTCCCGCCTGGTCTTTAACACTGACGCAAAATAATGGGCTAATTTTGTATTACCATACAATCAGATAAGGTTCATTTCGTCCTGTGTAAGTCGTGCAACTAATCGTCGCTAGAATTGGCCAATTATTCCCATAGAATTGGCCAATTCTAGCACTGATTTAGATTACCAATCAGTATAGTTTATTGAAATATACATGTTTGGTGTTAGTCAGCCCTAAAATCAGCCGACTCTTCTATTAGAGTCGGCTAATTTTAGCACCAATGAGTTGGCCGACTTGGGTCAAAGTAGTGGGTATGGGGCTTAACCAAAAAAAAATATTTATGAAGAATGATTTTATTGACTCTCTTTTCATAGCTTTGGTAATGCCTTTGATGGTTGTCTGTGTGCTGGCTGGTTAATAGCTAATCTATATAGCCCATTAACATGTCTTTACAAAAGAACGCTGAAGCCCCATTCGCCATAGCCGATATTTTTGTTTTGCAAGTAACTTCTGAATAGTGATCTCATGCCAGAAAAAGTTATCCATTTGATGACCCAGTGAACACAGCACAACAGAATTGAAAAATAGGTTTTACACCAACGATCTTTGAGCAAGCAAAGAATAATAATTATGATGTTTCATCGCGAATGCTGTTGATAGTTGCACCCCCTCTGAGAGTGTAGCTATTATGTTTGTTCACACTGAGAGGGAACATATCTTTGGAATAGGATGTGATCATTTCCTCAAGAAATGTTACCCAGAATC
Organism: Lepidonotus clava; assembly: GCA_936440205.1. Lineage (NCBI taxonomy): Eukaryota > Metazoa > Annelida > Polychaeta > Phyllodocida > Polynoidae > Lepidonotus > Lepidonotus clava. Next base: position 11,521,493 of record OW387146.1, on the reverse strand, counting down.
TCAAATAATTCAGAAGAAAATACATAGGGATCAATTAAGTCTACAGATCAAACAGGTTTAATTCATATTTGTTCGAATATCATGCCATTCTGGAGGATAAGTGCCTGTGAAAATGAACACATTCAATTGCAAGTGACCTAGCTTCTTAATGCAGGGGCAGATTTCCGAAAGGGGAACGGGTCAGCATATGGGAGCATATTTGGGAAAAGGTACCTAATGACATAGTTGGCCACCCTGTGGCTGTTAGTTCTGGAGGTTTGTTCATATTATGAAGCAATCACTTAACATGCAGCTAAAAGTTATGTTTTATAATGTTCCTGAAGTCCCAGGGATTCTTCTACTTTTTGTTTTATCATTCTACGATATTTAGTTCCTTCGCAATCTTACGTATAATAGAGGCCATAATGCTCAATTTGGGCCAAATCTGGCAGTATCTGGCAGAGATTGACTCCTTGTTACATTAATCATGAAATATATGGGGAAAAAACTATTTTTCAAGTTATTTTGTGAAAAATTCTGACTTACATGAAATTTTCTAAAGATTCTCATGACATTTACTAAAAAATCAAAATTTTCATAAGCAGTGCATCATGGGAAAATCAAAATGGAACGTTTTTTAGCAGAATTTCTGTGCATAATTTAGGTTAGTGAGTTACCATGGTTACAGTAAAAAGAATATAAAAAATGAAAAGAACATTTTTTGACAGGTAATGTAGAAAATGTTTTTACCTTCTCAAAACTGAAAACAGTGAGTGCAACAAGCACTCCTGTCAAAAGTTGTGGCACTTTTAATATTCTCAGAAATAAGAAAACTTAATTTCTTGATAAACATAAGAAACTTTAAGTCGCCATAACATGGAAGTAACAACAGCAATTGGGAATAAGGGGTTCTCAATGTACAAGAGGTGGGTAGGTTCATACATGTTTATCTCAGGTTCTATCAGGAATATTTCAAAATGGTTTGCAGCATTTGAAAGAGTAGGTTCTCTACAATAAGAATAATGCTGACACATTTCCCCATGTTTCATGTGATTTTGTGACCTCATGGTATGCATTTATGTGCATCCTTATGACTTTCTGTCTTCCTGTTACACTCAAAGGTAAAAGGTTAAAAATGTGTGACCCACAGCAAAAAAATGATGTTTCCTAAATAGAAATCTCATTCTAGTTCCTGGCTAAAATAAAGTGAGAGTTATGTTCTTATCATTATTCAAATGTACGCGTACATTTATTTTTTTCTTAATATCACTAAGCCCCATGTTTGATGTTGAATTCAAGGAATGGCTATGTTGCATATGCATGTCACTATACTTTTTATATTTATGTCAATTTTTTTCATATCAATACCCTGGGTTTGCTTCGGTCTAGTAATTGAATATTGACCCAAAATAAAAAAGTAACGTTCATTCATATATTTTGACTCAAAACGACTGATTGATAGGATGTAATGTATTCAATGCCAACCATAGGATACATGCAATATCGGTAATGATGTGAAATGGGATGATTTACATTTATGCAACTGATGAATCCAATAATCTCAAGGATTTTGTATATCACTTTGTATGAAAATTGCTCACTTCATATCTTAATAAACTGTGAAGTGTAGATGAACATCCAACTCGATGACAGTATGATTTAAAATGTTGACATTTATTTGGTAGAAAATAGGCTGAATTGACATGTTTCGACAGGTTAGTGTCTTCATCAGGATAATGGACTATGTATTATAATATTTTTTTATTTAATTACTTACAATCACTTAATACATTTTAGTTTAGGCTAAGGAGCTTCTTGCGTTTCCATATGTGAGAAAACTGCTTAATCTCATTAATATTTCTTTCAACAGGAGGCAGACTATTCTAAAGTGTAGCTCCCAAATATGAATAGGATTTAAGAATCCCCATGTCACATGTTGAATATAAGGGATGAACTATGCCATTTTGTTATTTTCTTCTGTATGTCACCCCCATGTCGCACGTCAAATTTAAGAAATGGCTATGTTGCATGTTACTATATTTTTTATATTCACACTGATTTTAAGAACCCCTCATGGCACATGTCAAATTTAAGAGATAGACTATGCTGTGTCGTTTATCTTTTTCTTCATGTCACTAAGCCCCATGACTATTGTCAAATTTAAGAAATGGCCATGTTGCCCTGTCGATTTTAAGGGTCTATAGCCATACAAATGTGGTCACATGGCATTTTCTTCAGTTTGTCTATTGAAGAACATCCACTTCTTCTCAAATTAGTACAGCACAGTGTATAACAGTATAAAAACAATTATTTACCCATTATTTCATAAAGAGGAAAAGCTTATCAATTTCTATAGACATAAAACATAGTCATTCGGCCTGCCTTAATGTCACTCAATAAACTAGATGATTTACTGTGAAATCTTTTAATGAAATACTTAAAGTTAAACAATATTAAAACGGAAAAACCTACCAACCTTTGGGAATTTCCCATTCTCCTCTAGATGTGTGCCCACCGAGACAGTATGAGGAACAACCGTGTTCTCTCCCATACTCTTGTTTGTGGCATAGTCAGGCTATAGCAGTCACCACAACACAACAGGAAACATTACCCATCAGTCTACGCCGAGACAGGAAGGAGGAAAGTCAGGGATAGATTGATGTCTCCCTGATCTTTTAGTATGTCTTTCAACCAACTGAAGCATATGCTTTCACCACACTCCCAAACTGAACTCAGTTCGACCGTCATAGGCAAAATGGCACCTGTCTAAACCTGGTTTACATAGTAAGATAATTATCCTTACGATTGTGGTTGGGAAAGAACTTGGACAGAATTGCAGAAATTCTAATGTGAATGCTTTCTATCTAAATTTACTGTTATAAATCTTGGGGATGGGGACAACAGCCTTTTTGAAACTGTACACACACACACACACACACACACACACACACACACACGTATATATATATATATGACTATCGCGCCACAACTGCCGTGCCACGACTGTCCCACATGTAGTATATTTAATACATGCGGATCTTTTATATTGGTTGTCAGGTGTACACATCAACTAAAAAAAGCCTGAATTGACATGAAATCTAGAAAGAAGACAAGAAAAATAGAGTTCGGGGGTATATATCCTGATAATCATGCAGTTAACAATAATATAAATTAATGTTGAAATGGGCTATGGTATAGCCCTTGTACAGACAGGATCACATGACCAGATTTTGGTGATCACATTGGGATCATCATACCCACATCGCTATTGAATATATCCATAATTCCTAGGTTATAATTGTTATCATTGAAGTTTCCATTCATGGAATGGACCAAATTCCACAACATAGATACTGTAGAAATGTGAATAATTTTAGAATCAAATTGATCACCAATATGGCTGCCATCCCAATTTGGTGCATGTCACGTCATGTGCAAGATGTCTATACAAGTAATTCGGAGTGAGCGGCTGCCAGTGGCCATGCATGCGCATATAACACCAGCCCTGGCTGTTGCTAAATTTAGACCTTTTGTAATGTAAAATTCTAGACCATGGATGGGCCACCTCAAATGTGTAAATAAGAGTGCCCCCCTTTTTGGAAATCTCTGGATCCAATCCATCCCTGTTAAGGGATGCTAGGGCTATATGGAAGGAAAAATTATGTACTGCACAACCGCCTCAAGCCAGTACCCACTTAACCTCTCTATTTTCTATGTCTCTTTCTCTGGTTTGCAACACACATTTGTTGACCATCTTTCAGCTCTAGTCCTATCCCTAAGATCCATTGATTTTGAGATGGTGATATTTTGAACCAACAATTCTGTTGGTTGGTTGGTTATTGGTTGCTTTACGCCCTAATCAACTGCCAGGGTCATATCAAGGGCGGTGATGGTGATCGATTCTATGAGAAGGTAGAGACCATACCCCTACACATTTACCGAAGTAGGTGTTCTTTAATGTGCCTGGTCCCATAGACAGGGCCAGACACACAACAGCCAGTGGCACAAGGCCTTTGATATCCCAGTCGTTGTCACTGGGAGAAACACAGAGGGGTGTAGCAGCCCTGCCTGGCCCAGCCGTGAATCAAACCCGGCTCTCCAGCATGCCAAGCGAATGCTCTAACCACTTCACCACCCCGTGCCCCCGCCAACAATTCTGTGTTGCCAGCATTAGTTAAAATAGTTAAGAGTAATGCCTATGATCTTATCCCAAAAGTTAACATTAAATTACAATCATAAAATAGTTCTTCAAATTTTGAAGAACTATTTTATGATTGTGCCGGTGTGAAACACAAGCAAAGTGCATTCAATTAAGCTGTTTGTGCACCAACTACCATGTGAACAATTGTCTAGCATTACTTTATTACTTTACATGTAGAATAATGTGGAGAGTTGCTTGTATTAATGATGTCTTGATCACACTGATGTTTATTATACTGTAATGTTACAGTGATGCGACCACAGATTTCAAACAGGGTTTGGGGTGCCTTACTGTAAGATTATATGCATCATTTTTCGGATGGTAGAATTCTACTCATATAAGAAACTGAATTTCACAAACAAACAACATACCTTAAAGAAACACATCTAATGGTAAAACAACAAACGTGAAAACAAAAAACTGACTCAGAATTAAGCTTTTGTTAATGTTAGCTTTATTGAAAAATCTGAATGTGGATGATGTTAAAGTCCTTCTGATATGAGGCATCAGGTGGCGCTACTGTACCAATAGATCTTGTCAGCAAGAAACAGCTTGCGTGTGATATAGAAAAGTTTTTGATTTTTGTTTTATATAGATATATTACATTCATATTTAAGACTTGTAAAACATCAGAATGCTAATCATAGGATTTTAGATGTGGCCCTAGAGTTTCAAATTGTTGAAACACTACACGGTTGCCGTCTTAGGAGATAGGACCTTATCGTTTCACAAATTGTTGAAACAGTTTCACTAGTGCATAGCCAAGGCCTTTTTGCATGTCTTTAACTCTCTTTATTTTCCAAAATCATTGTAAAATATACAAAATTTATGTGGACATTAAGGTCAGAACCCACTTTTATTTACCTGAAATTCCCTCAATTTTACGTTGGAACCCCTTTGATTTCAGGGTTAGGTAAGCCCCTGTTCCACATTTATTATATCATAACTAGGCATACATCATATAAAGACAAGATTACTTAATCCTATCATAGTATAACGAGGTCAAGATATATTTTACAGAATAATTCATAGTATTGGTCCTAATCATCTCAGTGTTTTCAACCTCCTACATCTAAGATTAATTTGGATTTACCAAAGCGTTATTCAAATATGAATCCATACTGCTCCATAATAATTGTGCACTGTAGTAACGCAAATAAAGAAAAATTTCCTAACTTTTCCCACAGGAATCATGACATGCAATTTCCCATCTTGTACATCAAACAATCAATCAATATTAGAAAAAGTAGATAGCTACTATCAATTACTATCTGCATTTGACGCTATTTAAATGCATAATTATATATATGAAGCGGTTTCATGTTTTCTATTATAGTGCAATTTTAACAAAAGATCTAAGCACTGAAGCATCCAAGGTATTGGTTAATTTCTCCATTTTCCCCTTTGTCCTGAAAAAGTCCTTGAAAAAGTGTTATCACATCATATGACAATACAATTTCTATTATTATTACATAATGCCATAATTCGTTTTGCAGGCTACTTTATTTAAGAATTTTAAATCAAGATGGCAACATTCTAAACTCAAAGTACCTTATACATAATTTCTTTATTATTATCTTGCATTTGTTCAGTGATTACATGTTTTTCCCCTGGTTAGTGCATATTAAAGAGCATCTTCATTACACTTTTGCAACTAGTTATCCCGATAGATATTTTGAATGTATATAACACCCTTCCTATATTAGTTTGGCAGGTGGTAATTTGCATTATTATCTCTTAAGCCCCCAAATCGGCCTTACCTATGGGGCTGATATACCCTCTGCACCCAAGTTTGATTAACCCATATTGAGAAATCCTTACACCAGTTGTCTATATATCTTTTATATCCTAACACAATATCAAATTGAAATTTAAAAGCTTGGACTGAAATTTCAAAACTTAGACTTAGTGATCTAGTGATACTTTTTACTGACGGAATTGTTTTTTGTGTCACACTTTGGTTATAGGTCTCAGTACTGCATAAAACTTTTAAGTACCATGGTTTGATAAATCTATGGGAAAATAGGAAAGAAAAAAAAGTGTTTATGAAATCTGGCTAAAAAAAGACCCAATGTTTTCCCCTTAAACCTGTACATTATACAAGGATAAAGATATCTCATAATTGTGACAAAAGTTATAGTCACTTAAAGAGAGATTATTAAGGAAATGATCGTATGATGCTTGCTTACTAGAAATTGTGAGAATGTGGAAAATGGGCTTTTTGTCAATAGTCTGATACTTCTCAGGTTCTGAAGTATCACATTTTGTATAGTTCATAATTTCTCATACAGGTTGCACCACTAAAGCGCCATACCCACTAGGCGACGTTGGCAAGAATCGGCGCCGACGTCGGCGCCGACGTCGGAACGGCCGTCGGCCGACTGTGCTTAGACTAGGAATACCCACACATAATTGGCGCCGACGTTGCCGTCGGCGCCGACGGTAGGCACCGACGGCCGTGCCGACCGTCGGCGCCGATTACACCAATCCTTATTAAACATGTTTAATAATTTTACGCCGACGCCGACAGTCGGCGCCGACGGCCGTCCCGACGTCGGCGCCGACGACGGCCAGTCGCCTAGTGGGTACGGGGCTTAAGACTACTTAGATAAGACTATTACCCATCTTTTGATTTCACGCTTGATTGGATTTCCATTATGATGTTAGCACCAAGGGGAATATAGGGGTCTTGAATTTTCAAAAATTCCTCTACAAATTGAATAAGGACTTTAGACTAAACAGTCAAAGGTTTTAAATTTTGGAAAATATGGGAGTGGGTAGGTTTAGAGCATAGAACAACACAATTTTAGTACAGCATATCTTGCAAATATCTCGACACAATTCCAAAGTCTGAGTTGTCTTGATTAATATTCTTTGATGGTAATAACTCTTTCTACATTGCGGTAAGGTGACCGGTTTTGTTGCAGATACGGTCGTGGCATTGGGCGGTTTCGTACTGGCGGAGGGAACATTGGTCGTCGATTAAAGGAAAATGCAGGTCTTGGTGGTCCATTGTAGAAGAAGGGAGGCTGGGTGACGGGAGGCTGGGAGGCAAGATTCTGCAGTGCTGTGATTCGTCTGTGTGGGTGGGACAAGAGAAGAGGAGTTGTATCTTATATACCATATGTATACATATCTCATGTAAAATTTTAAAAAAATCTATTTTCAATAATCTTATTTGTATAAGGTCTTCCTTAAATTACAAAAAAATACATGAGCTGAAATAAAGACTGAGATGTGCCCTACAATTTTATTTCAAAATCTGGCTTGCCCCATTGAAACAAAATGAACAATCCAAAATACAGCTTTGGAAGAAGTGTTTTCAGATTTGATAGGTTTAAATTGTCTGAAGTAATATTATTTCTTATTACCGCATCCCCCACCCCTTGAAGTCTTTTACAGACCATAACAATAGGACTAAAATATTGTAATAGGGTTGTGCAAGATTTACCTGTGAGACCTAAAAAGAGGAATAAATACATGCAAGGCTATTTCATAATGGCTGTCCAATGGTATGGGATAATGGAATGACTTTCAACTTTGTCTCATCCATTTCCTTGCAATCAAAACCAGCAAGGTCTGATTATCTAAATTACTGACAAATAATATCTATAAAATGTCTGATATACTAATGAGCAGTGTTCCTCATTGATATGACTAATGAAAACTAGTTAACCCTTTAGACCCCATGGATTGCATTAATAAATTGCTGGATTTCCCCAGGATTTCCATGGATTTCCTTTCAGAATTCCAGAATTTCTCTTTAATTATTGAGGTTCAAGGCTTGACTCATGTTTACCAATTGAAGTTAATGAAATATGTGCTGTGGAATTAATTAGGGAATCAAATCAGCTTTAAAACGATATATTGGTTGTTATTCTATGTTAGATATTTATCAAAGTGTCCTGCTTGGAAAAACATGGGAAAATTATGGATAAACGGCCATTTTTCCAGGCTGCTATGGCCAGATTGGGGAGTACACCCTCGGGCGGCCACGATCGGATTCAGGGCTAAAGGGTTAAAGTTCCAATTACTGGTGACAAAATGAGTAACACTGTTTATCAAACTTAATCTATGGAGTTGCAATACTAACCTGCCACAACGAATGAGGGAACAAGTTATGAAACCGATCACCATAAGACCAACTGCTGAACCTAAAGCTGCTCCTATGATGACTGTTTCTCTGGCAACAGTTACTGCATTACCACTCGGGGGTGTGAGACTGACCTCATTTATGACTAGTCCCAAGCCTGACAGGATGGTATTTAGCTGGGCCAAGCTAGTAGGGCTATTGAGAATTTTATGTAGAAGTGCCGCTGAAAGTACGTAGCCGCTCTGCGGAGCACCTATTTGAAGCGCTGCAGAAAGGACGATGCCATCGGATGGAGAATCTGTAGGATGTAGAATATGCAGATTGTGGTCAAAATGGGCTTCTCATGGTAAAATGATAGGAAAGTTTCACGCATGGTGAATCTTTCTTCGGCAATAAGAATAATTTTGGACAGCTGTCCAAGTAAACAACTGGACAACTATGGACAACTGTATGTGGAATAGCTATAGTGTATGTTATTTTTAAATGATTATAATGGGACTTTTTTAAAGGGGAACACAGGTGATGAACTGCAATAACAATATAGATGGATCTTGCTATTATGATGTCGATGAAACTCTAAAATCGAATAAGGGGTTCAAAAGTTATTGAGGAAATAAAATTGTTCTTAACTTCCAACTGGGGGCAGCCATTTTGAATAAATTTAACAGTGCATAACTCACCATTAAACCAAATTGTGGTTTCTGATTTGATTTCTGAAGGCTAAGCTATGGTATTTCATTCATGCTTATAATGCTTTTGTGAAAATGTTATTTGACAAAACAATGAAACTTTCTTCGCTGGTGGTTGCTAGGAAATAAAAGTATCTTCTTGTTGAGACAGGAAGTGGTTTCATTTGAGTGTAGCTAGTAAAGGTTTTCCCATTTTCTCATTATAAACATTCTAACAAATAAAATGAACTCTAACTGTATCTTTAATCTATGTTTACTCTATCATGTATCACTTTAGTTAAAGTAAAACAAATATCAGTTACAGTGCCAGTTCCTAGATATCAATTCTGATCAGAGATTTCTCAGCATGTGTACATTTTTAGGATTCCCTTTATAATAATGATTGTGATAGTACTTGTGATAGGATTGGAAGAAATTGAAACAAAATTCCAGAAGGTATTCTATAAACTCTTCAGTAGAATAATTATATAGTGTTAGAATTTATTTTGGACTGTCATAAAGCTGCCTGACCCTTAGGAGGACTGTTGAGATTATCATAAGCCCTACAATGAATGTATTTGTAAACACCCATTAAGAAACTGACAAAAGAAGATCATTGGTATTTACCAGATAGGCATAGTGGGTTAGACGGTCCCCCTGTCACTCCAACCTCAAATGTTATCTCGGAACCATCTTGTCTGAATTCAGAAGCCGTTACACCATCAATATTTTCTACAAACTCTGCAGCTGGGTCACTGGAATGAATAACGTTCATCAATGTAATTTACTACCTAGAGATGTTAGATATATCATCACAGTGCTCAGTGAGCTTAATTCTAAGGAGTATCTACTGTTTTTGGAAATTGTTTGTGATCGACATTGACTAATTCCATGAAAATTGATTGGATTGATGGTATTTTTATGTTATATGCAAGTCAATGCCAAGAGAACTAGTCTATACATGAACCAATTAATAGCTAACTGAACGCATGTATTGTATTGTAATGTATTTTATTTTATTGTATTGTATTGTATTGTTGCACAAAGGTAGAGATTAAAACATCTGCTTTGTGCATGCTTATTGAATTAGTGTAAGGGTCACCAGATGAATACAAAATGATAAGAATTCCTCTAAATTACTTAGTCTATGAAAATATCTAGTAAGGGCAGGTGCCGCTGGTAGGTGTAAATATACCTGACGACAATGCTCACCGGGACACTTCCCCACAAGCACCGATGCCTTGGGTAAAATTGATATCAGACTGCTTTATAAGCAATAGTGCAGGGTAAGAGAGAGGGAGAGACCAGTAGCGTTTGGATCATACGGATCGGGAGATTCAAAGGGGTTTTAGATAGCTATACAAGCAAAGGGACATCTGGTGACTTCTACGGTACTACCGCACGACGAACGGAGGCGAGACTAGGCAGACTCTACGGAGGAAGCTGACTCCACTCTTAACTGGAACTGTTATACCTTGGACTTATTGCCATCACGAGCAGCTGTACGCATCACTATATCCATCAATAAACTTACCGTACTGCCAAGCTTATGGATTGAGCGCCCATCTCGTGGACTTACTCACCACTCGACTAGCAACCCACTAGAGACAATATTAATATCGATAATCATCTCGGACAATGCACTATAAATATAGTTAACCCTAATCAACACACTAGCGTTCATTGTATTATTGCAACATGAATTGTTATTCTTGTATACCTTCTATTAAAGTGATATTGTACTAGAATAGTTGATGTCATTGTGTTTCATCTCATCCTCATTTATCTCATTCCCATCTCATTCTCATTTATCTTGGTAATTCTGTATATTGATCATACTTGAAAAATATTCATATATTGTAACCCTTTCAATAGTTATAACTGAGTGGAAGGGGAGACCAGACTGTACATGTTTGACCGAAACTCAGTATAATAGAATTAAAAAGAAAAGCTTCCAACTCCCTTTGCAACTGAATTGCAATTTGCATATCCAACATTCCCTTACCACCATTGAACATACCATAACTGGAGAAGGTGGGAAAACAGAACAATGGTTGAAATGGCTCAATTATAATAAAAACATTAAACAAAAATAATAAAAAGGATGATAACTTTGGTAGACCTGTTTAAACAAAATAAACAGCAAAGAGAATGCAAAAATTCATACCCTGAAATTCTCATGTAGGAATTATTTATTTCATTTAGGACTAAACAAACTTGACAAGACAAGAAATTGTAATGAATTGAAAGACAAAGTTAAAATATGAAAATTACTTTTGTGCAGTGGGATTCTGGCAACACTCTGCGGCACTCCTGGAGCAGTAGTCGTTTGTAATGTCCCGAACAGAAATTCGAAGGATGGCTGCCTGAGGACGAGAAGAAGGTGGGGTAAACCCTGTATTCCACAAGGCAATTATAACTGCTGGCAACTACATGGGGAATTAAAAAGCCTTTCTAAAGTTATATAATTTTCTATCATAAACTGATATTCACAAATGTAACTTGTGAAATCATGAGTAAAACAAGCTTTTAAAAAATTTGAAATGCCGTATAAATTTAAAGGAGATCTTATACATAATTACAGGATGAATATTTTCCAGTAAAATTCTTTTAGTGTGGCATTTGAATCAAGATCTAATAATGTTAGAGATATCTTAGGAAAAAATATGATGTGTAGATTAGGGATCTGGATTTAGTCAATCCATAACTGAATTTGAGGGGTCAATTATGAGTTTGAAATTATAATTTCGAACAGGCACTGTGACATCTTGCATCCAGAAGAGCCACTTGTAAAGACTGAAGTGAGATTCAAGAAAATGTTGAGATTTTAATGGAAGTTGCATTTGGTATATTTTGAGTTGGAGGGCAGTTTGAAATTATAAATTTCATTTGATAATAGAATACGACAATTCCAAATCACATGATTGCTAAATGGAAAGGTTGAAATGGTTAACCTTTGTTTGTCTTGAGTTTGTATTAAGGTTATCCTAAGCCTGCTATGAGATTCTTGGGAGAAAGGTGAAGAATTGCCCAGTGGGTATGCAAATCTCTGCCCCCAAGATTGCCTGATTCATGAGTTAACAATTGTTGGCTAATAATGATTAGCAGTCAACAGTCAGTAGTAAAGCGCTTTGTAGGTATACGGGCTTAAGGCTAAGGTAGATTGTGAGGAACATCCATTGAAGGAATGTGTAAACCAATAGGAATGTTATAAAGGTAACCGAAAAGTTCAGGAAACTTAGAGATGAGAACTGACCATATAGATGAACAGCTGGTTCTAACCATGAACCTTTTAGGCTCAACATATTGCATTTGTAAATTGTATGTTTACTTCGACATTTAAATGGTTATCAATCCCAAAATAACTAAACTCATTGTATTTGATTAAGTTAAAAGCCAGGCAAGCATGCAACTTTAGTATAACATTGCACCAACATTCTGTAAATTCTGGTTCTGGTTCTTTTTTATATTTTACAATATCTTTTTAGCACTTAATAACATCATAGAAGTTAATAATGAACATTGCATTATCGTATATTGATATATTCTGATTTCCTTCTTTCACATGATAATACATTTTAGTACCATTCTCTATTTGTAAGGACCCAACTTCACTATAATGTAATTCTATTATACTGGTCTCATCCTGATGTCAGTTTACAATGCACTTTTAAAAACACCATTCTGTTACTGAATTGGATGATTTATTTTACACTTGCAGAGCTTTAGAGCATAACTTAAAAAAATAAAATGTTACCACTGCTGCAGCATTGTTTTCATTGCCCCCAACAGTCAAAAAGATTGTTGTAGCTAGGTCTGTGGTACTTGTAGTAGTTGTTGCTGAAGAAGTTGTTGCCATTGTAGTTGTTGCTACAGAAGTTGTTGCCATAGTAGTTGTTGCCATGGTAGTCGTAGCAGTAGTTGTTGCTGTAGAAGTTATAGAAGAAGTTGTTGCCATAGTTGTCATAGGTGCAGTAGTTAGCTGAGGGGAAGTGGTTGCCTCTGGAGGAGTGGGCCTGGGAGTAGTTGCTGGAATTTAAAGAAAGGGGCCAGTGAAATTTTCATTTTGCTAAATTTTCATTTTACACTGTAGATACTATGCTTAAGTATGGGTATGCAACATTATTATAAGGATAGAGGGATCCTTTGTGTAGAAATCTTGTTCTTATCTTGGAGGACATATCTAATCTTCTGTCCTCCTGAAACAGGATGTCTGTGTGTGACGTCACACAAAATGATAGTTATATTTAAATTTCAAAAATCTAATTTCCTTAGTAAACTATAATTTTTCATATTGTTGTCACAAATCATATAATTTTGTAACTGTAAACAATGTGAGAGCTATAAAGAACACTGAAGCAGATTAGATATTGCTATATATCAGTTTTATAATCTTTTACCTCTTCTGCTTGTGACGTCACTCACAGAGAAGTGCACTGTGCAGGCTGCACCAGGTGCAAACAGGGACACTCAGATTGATTTTGAAAAATGAGCATAAAACGAAAACTGATATGGTTAGAAATCTAAAAGGTTGCATAGGTATATCTTGAATGGTAGGGATCTCATCAGTATACTTATATATAATCACTGGCTCCTCCCTTTAACCCTTTAGACCCCACGGATTACATTATGAATTGCTGTATTTCCCCAGGAATTCCTTGGATTTACCTCTGAAACTCCCATAATGTCTTGTACTTGAAGAAGTTCAATTTCCTATCATCCCCCACCAGTTTAAGTTGTAGTGATCTGATTTTTAGCATCAGCTATGAAATTGAATAAGCTTTTAAACGATATATTGGTCGTTCTTGTATGTTAGATACATCTTGAACAATTCTTGGAAAATTTATGGAAAAATGTCTGTTGTTCCGGGCGGCTATGGCCGGATCAGGGAGGAGACCCACAGGCGGCTACAGCCAGATTGGGGTCTAAAGGGTTAACAACACATCGGATTCGTACTTTGATATAACAAATCTCTTTATAAATCTCATCTTTTTTCATTGATATCATTATTACCCAACCCACAGAAAGGATGCTTCAAGGGGTTAAAATCTTAAGTTCTAAGGCTAATATTAAGGGAGATATTGATAGATCTGTGAAAAATAGGGATGAAAATGTCCTAAACCAACTTTTTGTGTATTATTCAGTTAGCCCACTCTAAATATTCCATTTTGTTTGAAAAACATTCTATTTGGAATATCAATAAAATTGTTTCCCCCCCCAAAAAAAAACAACAAAAAAACAATACATTGATGTCAGATGTTTAGTTACCATGGACAAAACAACATTTTGTCCAAAATTGTAGCCCATTTGGAAAAACATGACTTGATTGTATTACTAGTCCAAACTAAAAGAGATTATCTTTTGTAGAACACAAGTTATAAGGGTAATAGCTTTTATGACTTTTTGTTAATTTATGGAGAAAAATTTATTTCATTACTAAATATTTGGATGAATATTTAATATCCTGGCTTTTTACCATTTTCAGGAAGACCTACAGTCCTGTGTTCAACAGTCTGTAACTTCCTTGAAAATTATCCAATTTTGATGTGCTTGGTATTATTCGAAAGCTTAAAAGATGCTCTGTAATGCTTAATTCCAGCATGGAGCATCCTTTCTGTATGGAGAGACACATGTTGTTGTGTATCATTTTCATCATTTGTTTCTTAAGTTGATGATAATGTGTTGAAGTTTAAAGGCCTTATTCCACTATCCGGCCCCACGAAGAGACGCAAGCAAACTGCCACAAACTCGTTCATGGTGGCTGCAAAATGTGTTCAGGGCAGCCGCAAACGCGTTCAGGGTGGCCGCAAACGCATTTAGGGTGGCCGCAAATGTGTTTGTTGTAGGCGTGTTTGTGGCACCTACTGCTATAAGGATAATGGCAAGGTAAAGTAATCTAACTGGCCGCCCTGGACGCGTTTGCGGCTGCCCTGAACACATAACCACTATATACACTAACATAATTTCTTCATTACCATCATTTGTATTTTCTTTAGATATTATGACTTTATACAAACCATGTATGTTTAAGTATGTAAAATTAGAAATTATTACATAGTATTACCACACAGACATGCACTGGGTTTTTCGAAAGATGTGATGTATTCTGAAGGTAATCAATTTAAATATCAACAACAAACAAGTTTTGATGTTGGTTCTGCCATACTTCTGTATTACCTCTTTTGGGGATGAGGTGGGAAAACTATTTTTGAGGAATCCCCAAACTCAATCATAATTTCTTGAACTTTACAGGTATACATTTCTTTTTAGTTCTCATGCACAATAATTGTAGGTATATTATTCAAATATATGGTACAGGCCAAGGGGGCACATATCAAAATGCTATTGGCCTGATTTGAATACACCATTGAGCACTTAAGCCCACGACAAAAGTTAGTACATGCGTACCAGAACATTAGTGCACTGATGGTCTGTACTTGATTCATTCTATATGAAATAAAGAGGAAATGTTGGAAATCTTACGTGGATGCACAAAATATTTACATTAGGACACACAGACAGGCATTGCTGACATCTAGGGCAATACAGCTCTGATTATTCACCTTATTTTGAGAGGGCAGGACAATAGGGAAGGTGTAGAATAAAATTTGGTTTGTTTTCGTTTTGATTTTGTTTTGATTGTTTCTGCTTTGGACTGAAGCATCTTCAGGACTTTGTAATTCTGTTCTTCCTTCTACCACAGTAGTGGTCGAGTAACATCTAATACAAACCCCAAAAAAGACAAATAGCAAATTTAAGTCTCCTGATAACAGTTACCAGAGGGCCCATAATTATTCCACTTTGGGGTGTTTTCCTTGCGGTGGATATTTTATCATCACCAGTGCAAGTAAAATAGGCACCGCCAGGTGGAATATAAAGATATGCTTGCCTTGGTACTTGTGTTGATACTTGTACATGTGTTGACCCAAAGAAAGCACCACAGCAAATGATTTTATATAGTTTTCTATTGATTGCTTGCAGTGGCAGAAACCCAAGTGTTTGTATCAGAAATGCAAATTGCTTGTGGTGGCAAAAAGAGATCACTGCTAATAGTCAACCACTGCATAATGGAATAAAGCCTTAAGCCCCATACCCACTAGGACACTTTGTCGGCCATGAAATCGGCTGTCTCCTATGATCACCTGTAAGTATACCATATTAAAATATGAGCGTTTGAAATGAATTGGTGCTAGAGTCGGCCGATTCTGCCCTTAAAATTGGCCAATTTTACTGACAGTCAGTCTGTAAAAGTTGCCTAGTGGGTATGGGGCTTTAATGATAGCCATGATATTTAACAAAAAATATGATTTGGGAAATAGGGCCAGTTGTGTATGTAAAGAGAATTAAAGGTCACCTCGACAAGACTATTGTGAGACTTGACAAGAGCCTTTCAGATAACCTTTACAAGATCACTCCAACACCTTGAATGTACCTTAATGGTGCCATTCATCGAAATGAAAGGTCATTAAAGGGCTGAGTTTAACCATTGTTACCTTCTACAACACAAAGTCCATCAGCATCACAGCCCTTCAGGGCTTCTGGGCATTCGGTACAGTTGTCCCCAGGGTTGAATGGGAGGTCGACAAATAAGAATAGTTCTTCTGAGACTCTGAAAGAGATGAATTGAAGGTTTATTTATTACAATAGCGTAATAGTACAGAGAAGTATGGCCTGTTGCACAGTAGACTTCTTATTTTCACTGCTGGGGCTATCCATGTGGGAACAGCCGCAAATGCCTGCACAAACAGAAATTCTTATATATGCTGCCACGTGACGCTGCTGTAAGGTCCATGCATCCTGGTAGGCCTGTACACACGGGCATTTTCCCACAAATATGTGCGTATTTATATGTGCAGGTATAGCCTGTTTAACACCATCATAATATAATAGAGTTTTTCAAAAGTTCCAAATGTACTGATTGTTTAAACACATGTATGTGCTTGTGCTGTTAAAATCTCATACACTAGGGCATTTAAAAAAAAGTTAATTTTGAAAGTAATCAGTTTTTCTAACTTTCACCTATATCAATGTGACCTTGACCTTGACTAAGGTCCCCTTAATAGAAACCATGTTTTACACACCATAATCCTCTTACCCTGTAAACTATTTCAACATGATAGATAGTTATGAAATTAGTTATTGGTATGATATTTGCAGCCTAGATTTTGGAAACACTTTTTCAGTTTTGAGTAGCCATTTGTCAAAACAAATCCAAAAGGCTTGAATTTGGCTACATGGGTTTTTCAAAAGCTCAGAGTGTAGGGATTGTTTTCATGTATGTATGTGGTTGTGCTGTTTAAATCTCATACACTAGGGCATTTAGAAGAAAGTTTATTATGAAAATTATCAGTTTTTTCAACTTTGACCTGTAATAATAAGACCTTGACCTTGACTAAGGTTCCCTTAATAGAAACCATTTTTTACACACCATAATCCTCTTACCCTGTAAACTATTTCAACATGATAGATAGTTATGAAATTACAGTTATTGGTATGATATTTGCAGCCTAGAATTTGGGAACACGTTTTCAGTTTTGAGTAGCCATTTGTCAAAACAAATCCAAAAGGCTTGAATTTGGCTACATGGGTTTTTCAAAAGCTCAGAGTGTAGGGATTGTTTTCATGTATGTATGTGGTTGTGCTGTTTAAATCTCATACACTAGGGCATTTAGAAGAAAGTTTATTATGAAAATTATCAGTTTTTTCAACTTTGACCTGTAATAATAAGACCTTGACCTTGAGAATGGTCATCTGAATAGAAACCTTTCTTTGCACTACATAATCCTCTTACCCTACCATCAATTTCAACATGATAAGATAGATAGTTGTGAAGTTATAGTTATTGGTTTGATATTTCAAGGCCTAGTTTTTAGGAACATGTTTTCATGTTTGCGTGGTCATTTTGAAAAAAAACCTAAGAGTTGAATCCGGCTACGAGGGTTTTTCAAAGGTTCAGGATGTTAAGAATTTTTTTTATATAATTATGTCTCTTACTTTTTCGACAACCTGAATCTGAAATCATGGGCCCACATCTGCTCTACTATGTGTGGATACCATTTGTGGAGGGTTCCCAATAATCCCATCCCAGTATACATCAACATCACATTTTACCATGAAATTACATAGCAATTCCTTCTGATTTAATCCGCACAGGAAGAAGTGTAAAACAATTTGAACCATTTTGGTTTACTTGACAATTTGCTCATGGAATTTGTAAAATGCAGCTTTATATTTTGGCCTTTTTCCCATGGGAACCAATGTTAAAGCCTGTCAACCCAGCCTATAATGTCCAACGCTATTTTCCTTGAAATGCAGCATTTTTGATTGACTGGCAAATCTGCAAATCTGTCCTTTATGGTAACATTTTTAAATCATAACATTTTATCAGTACTTGGGGATATAAAAAAGCAATTCATAGTTATTCCAGTAAGTGCAATTCTAGGTTACAAGGATGTCTTATATGTCTATTTTGTCCAACCCTCGTCCAACCCTGGGGTATACCCAACGTGTGATGGGCTTATTAGCCCATGGTTGCCATCTTTGCTACAGGAAGTCCTTTTACCTTAAACATGTTTGTAAAATTTAAACATTGTCATTTCGTAATGAATTAATGAAACTTACTGTGGTCTAAAGCCGCATAATACAATAAGAGTTGTTCCTTGGCCTATGCGGCTACCATAGGGTGTGTTACCGTTGCAGAGTTGTGTGAAACAGGCAAATTCAAGGAAAGACCTCCAAAGAATCTGAAATAAGGCAAAAAGTAACAAAAAATACCCTTCCCTATGGTGTAAACCATTTTAAAATATTCATATTAGAAACATTGATACAATACTATGTCTGATTGAGCTTCCTTATTCAAGAACAGTTGGAATTCTGAACAAAGTTTAGTAGTTTCAGTGTTTAATACATGTAGATAAAATGTATGACTTAAGCTATCCATATACCATATTTCAGTGTTATCATTTTGGTATTCTTGAGTGAACTACAAAATGATGTACATAACAATAAATTTCATGAAAATGAGAAAGGATTTTAATGGGGAAAAATATAACAAGATATATTAAGCTTCAAATATTTGCAAGTAAAAAGGTTTGGCATAATGACTAGACTACAATTTTGACAACAATCTTCCCACCAAAAACCTTTTACTCTGCTAAAGGTCAGTTGGAACAACAGGTATATTATTCATGAGCAGCTTGATCAAATAAACGTTTTACATTAATTTTTTGGGCATTAAATTTCTAACTCATGAGAGTGATGTTATCTCATTGGTTATTCCATTTTGGGAAATGAAGTAAAAAAACTATTTTTTTATTTTGCTGATATATCCTCACCGTTTTATACGATCTGCATCTGCTACTCAGATCTTCATATCCACAGTTCCTGGAGGAGGGATCTAATTCAAAGTACAGCCCCCTTATCTGGTGTGGTGGGGGTATAAAAGAAGATAGTGTTGCCTCATTTGAATCATTAAAGTCAGTCACTATAACTTCATTTCCAACTGGTTTCAATCGACCATCTGCAGTGCAATTGTCATTGTCAGCAACCAGCTCAAGGTATATATCCTCATTCCAGTTCTGCAAACAGGCAGAAGAAGGGTGAATGATTATTATCTCTAACAAAAACTGGTACTGTTTTATGATTTAATAATCCTGGAATGATGACAAAGGAGATTTCATCAATTTTTATAGAGGTGGACAAGGTATCATAAATCCCAAAAGCTCCCCAATAATAGTATGAATTCATCAGGTTATGAAATCCAGAACAAGAAAACTGTCAGAAATCACACACAAAATATGTGAAATCACATACTAATATAATAAGACCTGTTGGGGGTGTCCAAGGGTGCTGGGACGAACTGGAGGGTCCAGGAAGTCCCAAGGGCGCTGCCCCCTGTGCTGTTTCACTCCCCAGAAGTTCGTCCCAATACCTGAGGACGACCCCTAATGGTCTTCTATATTTTATTACCCAATTTTTTATTCAAACTGTGCCCAAAAAATTGAAAAATTGTAACAAAGGTTTTGTAACAAAGATATCAGTGTTTAAAGTGTTTTTAACGTTTTTTTGTGCAACTGTGGCCTGTTGCACAATAGAATTTCATTGTTAGGATCAAACAAAGATATGTTTAACAAAGATATCGTTGTTACGATTTTACAAACATAGTAAAATCTCTGGTTCTAATGAATTAAATTGAATTCTGTAAATTAATGTAAAAAGGAGAAAAAATTAGAGACAAATCAGTAAAAGTTACAGCTCTCTGGCTGCATTCTAAATACAGAAAAACAAGGTGTATAAACCATCGTTGTTACGAAAAGTTTGTTAATAAAATTATTTTCGTTGTTACGAAACCCATTGTGCAACGGGCCACTGGTCATTGTGCAAGGATCCATAGGTGAGCAAAAATGAGCTGTCTGACATAAGACTGGTCTTACCACTCTGGTCATGTCGCTTGCCCTGACTGCAGCCCGTAGTGAATTGACAGCTGTCTCAAAACTGGATATAGTTTCAGTGTCAGGGGATCTTGTGGATGCACAGCCTGGAAGAAAAGATATTGTCAGGATTTTACCCCAGTGTCTAGCTATATGTCAGTAAAGTATTGTAGAGGAATGAGAGAAAGTTGTAAAGGTTATGTTTACATGTGAACATGTATTTTCTTGTTAAGATTTGTTTTTAAAGATAATTGAAATATCCATCTTAAGACAAGTGTTATCATTCAGAGATACAAATATTGCTGTCACGAAGACATTGATATAATCCTGATAATATTGCTTACAAATATCTTCAGAAAGCACTATTTTTATACAAAATGAAAACATATTTCATATATAGAAGAATTGGGTTTGTAGGTCTGTGTTGGCCTGCACTATCACACCAAGTGTCAGTTGCACTTAGAAGTTGCCAAGAGTAACCTGCTTGACAACCCAAGTTTTTATAGCAACCTGGGTTGTTACATCATCAATAGCTGATGTGATTCAAGTAAAGTTGTGCTCCAGGGATAAACAATATTGTGTGGTTTCCTGGTGACCCAAAAAGACGGAGTTAGCATACAATTTAATTTGAATGTTGGTATTGGGTAATTTCACCATAAAAGGATCATCAGGTACGAATGTAATGGAAATTTTATCAAATAAATTTCATTGAAAATTCCCAAAATTAATGAAAATAACTCAATGTTAAGTGTCTATCATGCCATTAGGTGTAAATCTAATAGATTGATTAAAAAAAGAAAAAGAAAAATGTATTTCACATATATATTTATTCTAATTATAACCAAGTAATATAAATGCTCAAAAAGCCAAGTATGATTGCTCAGTTAGTAAAGTCAAGCCAGTTTTATCTTTTTTGAAAGTACAGGTATACACCTTATCCAGAATCCTGCACAGTGTCCCACTTTCCCACCTTTATGGGGCTTTTTGTAACTGGGTCACTTAATTGACTACACCAAGTTTTACTCTGGGAAAAAAAGCCTACGTATAGGTGAAGTGGTTAGCAGGAAGGTTTTGCATGCAGATGGACTGTATTTGATCGGCTGCGATTATACGCGCGGACATTTGGCAGATGGCCGCGTCTATGGAATTCCTTGTATACGCGGACGTGAAGTCCGCGAAACCAGAACCTACTTACATACGCGGACGTTGTGATTGCGTATACAAGTACAATAATATACGCGGATGTACCTTCATTTTATTCATCATTATATTAATTATAAATCGGGGGCAGAGCCCCTGAACCCCCCTTTTCATTTTTATTTCTATGTTCTATCTAATATATGCACAAAAAATATTTAAAAATACAACACATACCAATTTATATTATCTCCGCGTATGTAGACAGGTCTGTATGTGCGGAATTTGTGTCTGCGTATGCAAGAAATTATATACACGCTACGTCCGCGTGCGCGACTATCGTGCGTATAGCCACTCCCTATTTGATTTTGCATTGGGCCTGACTGGCCACTACACCACTCTGTGATACGAAAGACCAGGATAGCATTCCATAAACATTTTCTGATTATCGTCCAAGCCAGAATGTCATGATACTTGATAAAATATCATCAACGACTCTCAATCGTATCACCACGATAATCTCAAAATATTGTGATTTAAAAAATATATTCCTTCACAAAGATTGACATATCAAAATATATGTATGTGATCAAGGAAGGATGCTGTATAGTTTAAGTTTGAATAAGAAAGAAAATTGAAAAAAGGGGAAAAAGAAAAAGCGTTTTAGAAATAAGATTTCTGGATTATCATATTAATTAACAAAAAAATTCTATGGAATGGCCGCCTGGTGCCACCAGCTGAAGGGCCCTGTCTATCAGACCTTGCACATTAAAGAACACCCTTTTGTAGCAGTGTGGTCTCTTCCCATAGATTTGATCATTTCATAGATTTGATCTTCAAAGTCAGAATTGTCAAACCTTGTTCTTACTCTGATCTGACCATAAATGTTGCTGAAACATTAAACCACAATTACTGACCAATTATGGGAAAAGTCACTAAAACATGTTTCAAATTTGATAAACCAGGTAGGTCATTTTGTTGAAAAAGTTTTATACTTATGCATCGTCCTCCCTCTCGGCAAAAACCAGCTCCACAAACACAGGTAAAGGAGCCGGGATTGTTCTCGCATATCTCGTTTGTTCCACATGTTGCTACTTCGGGGTTATTACATTCATTTATGTCTAGAGAGGAGAAAAAAGTTTTAGTAAAGGGAGCCAAAACCAATAAATTCAATGACATTTTCCAAACTCAAATAATCATGGAATTCCATTCCTTGAGCCTATTCCTGTACCATGAAATATGGTAAAAAATCATTAAAAACATGATTTTCTTGCTCAAATCAATTAATGTAATTCCGCAAAAATAGGGTTTGTTTACAAACAAATGCAAATATTACCATCTCTTGTGGCATTCTACTTCATTTCAGTTTGAGCTAGTTTTCACAGCTAATGCTTTACCACTGACCTTAACTGGACTCATCCAACATATTTCTATACTTATCTGAGTTTGGAAAATGTTGTCAATTATATTGGTTTTGGCTCCCTTTCATATCTTGTTATTATACTGCATTATGTGATTCATATTTCTATAAGTGATGGTACTGGGACCACTGTAATATATATTCAACCCTTTAGACCCAAATAAAGCCATGGCCATCCAATGATGTACTTCTATGATCTATTCGGGATCCAGCCATAGACACCCAGAAAAAACAACGTAATGATATCCATAATTTTTCCATGTGTTAAAAAGGAGCATACTGATTTGTAAAAAAAAGGACATAATTATGTAATGCTGGAAAGCTGATTCAATTTCAGATTCCTAGTCAATATTTCAAATAATTATGATTTCTGTAACTCTTACAGTAAAGGGTTAGAACATGTACATATAATATATGATATGTATAGCTTTTATACAGCTTTTATTTAGCTATTTAATCACAATGGTTCCAAGACAACATTACAAAAATATAGAATCTATATTATTGAAATGAGCTTTGGTTCTTTATATATTTTTTGACTTTTTTCTCTTGAGCTCTACTGGAAAATCATTTTACATATTGTGGTGATTCAGACATGTCCTTATTCAAAGTTTGGATTTTTCAACTATGATTATTATGTTATTAAAATATCATTAAATGTGTTTCAATTGTTGACTTTATAGTATAATATTATGGTTATTTGGACATACATTTTATTAAAGAGAATATAAGGAGAAATGCAATTAGGATATAAATGATGTGGAGCCTGCCCTAAGTGGGAAAAATGATGCAAGAGTGCGATGAATGCCATTATTCTAGTACAAAGGCATGCTGTGGGTCACATATTTCTGACATCAACCCCTGTGCAATGATATTGATTTAGGAACAGATTCAGGCAGTTAGGGGTCAGTGGTGAAGCCACTGATCCCTGACCCTTTTGGTGAGACTGGTATTTGGCAAACAGAAAAAATTAACTGTGTGTCCACATAAATGTGCATCATTTTCTTACTCATATGTGGTTCCCCTTGCAAAAATCCTTTATCTTCCCTTATTTGAATATACTTACCTTCACATGAAGTACCACCTTCCAATTGAGTATATCCTTGTATGCAGGTGCATCTGGAGGGTATTTAAAAAGAAATTCTAAGAAATTTAAGGTACTTTTTAGATTCTCTTGATATAAAAAGAATAGTCTAAGAATTTTCATTAACATTTCTTGAAAAACTCCATTGTAATATTTTCTCTGTTGTATCTGATTATTCATATGCCCCTCCCCCCCTTCCCTCTCTCAAAGTGAAAGGAAATGACACTCTCAATAACATTTTCTGGCTCAATAGATATGCTGGGGGAGTAAAACAAAGAGTTTACTATGACAACCCTTTACACAGAATTATTCTTAAAGTGTTAGTTTGAGAATGTTTTGCAAATAAAATGAAGCAGGAACTTCTATCTTTGTAGAGACTTTAGCTAAGAGTCTTTCATGAAATACCCAAGTCAAAAAAGTTTCTTACCTATGTTTACACCATTGGATTTCACACCTCTAAGATAACATTTTAGAGTACCAAGTACATCTTAGAGTACCAAGATACATAGATAATGAATAGATTCAAAGGGATTTTACAAAGAATTCTTAAAGTTTATCCTAAGATTTCTTACATCAAGAAAATTGAACTGAGAAATAGGAACAAAGATTTCTCGATATAGGATTCATTGTGAAATTACCTCCGGGGACCTTCGAATTCGAATATATTTTCACAGATAGCATTTGCTCCACAAACATTACTGCTGGTACATCCATCCTGGACTGGAAACAAAGAAAAGATAATTCACTTAATGTAGAGTTGGTTTTCATGTCTTGAATTAAGAATCATTTTTCCTTGTTTTTGTTAAGCAAGGATACATATTCTAATTAAAAACAGCACCAATGACATGCACTGGTGAGTAAACCAATTCTATTGAACTTGACAAATGCCCTCAACCCCAATGCAACTACATTAACAGCATTTGCTACAAAAGCAACGTTAGTAATATGCATCTGCCTCCATTTTCTATTTCTTTACATGCACATTTTCACTTACATTGTTTTCATGGTTTGAATATGTATGTGAATTCAGCCAGATGCAGTTCCAAGTTTTCCTGTATTTAATGCTCCTACAGGCTTATTTTGGCATATTATGTAGACAAAGGCATGGGAAAACCAATAGAAATAATGCATCTTATGGCAATATAAAACTATGTAATGAAAATATTTTTAAATTAACTTCAGATACTGGAGTACATACAGTAACAAAGAGAAAGAAATACCTAATTGTACCTTTTATATTCTCAAACAAAGGAAAATATCATAGACGAAGAATTATGATATGTTAAAGGCTTATAACAGGAAATGACCTTGTCAGCATATTACCCACAATGCACACTGATTTAGCCTGCAGGTAGGCCAATATACTAATAACAAGAGATTCTTGTCTGGGAGAATTGCCAAAGACAATTACTTTTTGAGCATAATTTTGAATCAGACAGTTTTGACTTACTAGTTGAGAGTTCTAATGTGAATCCTGATCCAGAATTTCCAGCATTCACTGTGAATGCAATGAGAACATTATCACTGCCAATTATTACGTTGTTGGGGCCAGTGATGTTACAGTATCTGGGAGAAAAAAACAAACATCTTGTTACAGAGAGTTGTTCTGACATTAATGAGTAGGTGATATCCCAGCCAAGCTGCAACAAAACAGAAACGTTCTGCAACCCTACTTTTTTAGTCAGTCTGTTACTTACTAAGATGGCACGTAACAATTATGTTATTGATGGTGAGGTTGAAACCTCACCAAATCAGAACGTTATCAGAATGTTTTTTTTGGTGAGGTTAGGATAAAACCAAAACAGAATGTTATAAGAATGTCCTTTTTAGGTTGCAGAACATAAACAGAACGTTATAATAACGTTGCAGTGCCACGTCACAACAGTACGTTGCAGCAACGTTATTGGCGGCCATCAAAATAATGTAACAAGAACCAGTACAGAACCAAACAGAACATTGCTGCAACGGTATGATAAAGTCACATGCTGGCCTGAGATGATTCCCAGGAATAATCCAGGCCTGCATCATCAATGCATAACATGCCAACATGTATTTTGTATCTGCACAGTGGCCCGTTGCACAATGATTTTAGTAACAAAGAAAATAAAAAACAACAAAACATTTTCTCTGTTAATTTTATCTTAACAACGAACGTTTTGACACATTAATTTTCTATATTTAGAATGCACTCAAAGAGCTGTAACTTTTACTGATTTTTTTCTGATTTTTTCTCTTTTTACAACATTTTACAGATTTCAATAACATTCATTAGAATCAAAGATATTGCATTTTCGTTACTCGTTGTTAAGCAAAAGTTCATTGTGCTTTCGTTGTTTGATCCTCACAACGAAAATCCATTGTGCAATGGGCCACAGTTGCAGTTAGTGCACATCTTGTACTAACTTGTATCAATCTGACTGGGGTAACCTGCATTGTGCTTTACTATGAACCACTCTGCCACCTCAACACCTCACACCAAAAGTTCTCATGTACTACCATTTCTGGTGTGGAGTATGATTCACTGCAGATTGACTATTGACATGCATGCAGCAGCGGGCAGAGTGCAGCCGTGCAAGCCCCCATGAAATCATTATAACTGAGTAAACTAGTAACTATGTCCCTCAGTACTAAGCAAGGTTCTGGTTCACCCAGGGTCCGCTCTGGTCCTGGGGACCTCTAGGGGACCCTGGGCAAACCAGACCCTTAATCTAATACACACTTACACGGTTCTGCCATTATCAGGTTTCTCGCAGACATTCTGGTACCTAGCTCACTAATGACTTTAGCTGTCAGGGGTGCCGCTCAGATAGTGTATTTACTCACCGAATAATGACATCATATGTCCTTATATGGTAAACCGTGTAAGTGTGTATACAGTTATGGTGCATGGGATGACACCCTGGTCAGTATTGTTTTCATTCCACCTCCTCTTACATATTTGTAAACTAATAAAGCATTAATTTTAAGACAGCAATAATGCGTTCGTTGTGCAAATTTCATGCTTACTTCTTTACATTTGTTTTCCTTTGTTAACTCGACATTGCACAACTTGGATCGCCCTAGTGTGATACCACAGCAGGGCTATACACAAGTTGTATCACTTGGGCTGGCTCTCAAGTGCTTTTTAATTTATAATATAGGCCACTATGTATCGGGGTTGATATAAAGAAGTATGGGAGTCCATAACATGATCCAGGAGTGGATCCAGGGGGGACTTTTTTTCACAGAAATTTTTAATATAAAAAGCCCCTAAAAGACCCTAAATAGAAAAAGTAAGAGTCCTACAATAGAAAAGAAAAGTGTGCTGGGGTGGCGGGGGGTATTTCAGAAAGTGTAATGTCAGTCCAACCTATGATATCCAACTATATTTTGCCCTGAAATACAGTATTTCAATTGGCCTCCAAACCTGCAAGTCTGTCAGTTGTTAAAGTTCAAGAAATGATAATGTTTTAGCAGTAGGCCTACTTGTGGATATGGAAAAAATATGATTCTTGTTTTTTTTTTTGAGTAATCCCAAATGTAGGAGATAAGGATAGTCTATATGTCAATTTTGTCCAATCCTTGTCAAACCCAGGGATGTACCCAATGTGGGATGGGCTTATTGATGCACTATTTGGGGCCTTTGCAGCCAGACCTGGGCCAGTCGCTGTCAGACCTGGGAGTGTGTCTAGCTCATATTTCCCTCCATCTTATTAAACAACTTATCTTAATTTTTTCTCGAAAGATTTGGAGAATTTGGGTAAAAAAGGTAACTGTAGGATTATATTGAAAGATTTGCAAAACCTATGAGAAGAAGTAAAAAGCCCTCCTACCTTGGTACGATAAGCTCGAACGACTTCAGATCGAACAGCTCTAGCCATGCAGAACGGCAAAGCCTGGCATCTTTTGAGGATATTCCAAAGGTATTCACTGCATTTATTCTTATTGCATTTCCAGGGGAAGCCTTTATATGGAAACATGTAAAGATCATTAAGACATTGTAACTTCATATAACAATTATATTGGCTTTAGGATTTGATGAGACATATAATCTTGATATAGTAAATCAATTCTCCCTACCACAGATAGCTGATTTACAGTATTTTAAGTACCTGCAGGCTAATTTTGACTAATTGTGTCAACGAAATCCATGGAAAAGCTAATGAAAATAAACAAATAATTCCTAAACAAATAACTCCATCTACAATGAATGAATTTGCAAACAACTCAGGAAATGTAAATGTACATGGATCCTAATTTGAAAAATAATGATGGGTAGTTTATCAATATTTTAAATTACAAAATTAATAATGATAAAATATATGAAAATGTCTATACTGAAATCATGGGTTTTGTCGACATATTACCCAGCATGCATCCTGTTTAAGGCTAACCTGCAGGCAACACTCACAAAACTGGCTAGCCATGGTTGGGAGAATTGTTTGCATTCACCCTGTTTAAGTACTCATATTTCAAATAATATAAGTAATATAATTATGCAATTTCTGCTAGAAAGGTATAGTGTTAATGACAACAGTAAAAAAACAGTCATAGCAATATAAAATGAAGAAAATGAAGCCTCATACCCATACCCATGTCTCTAATATGCACACAATTTTCGTTATGAAATGTTCATATACACATTTGCAACCCCAAAATTGAATAAATTCCAAAAACAAAATGTATGTAATAGCATCAATGTGTAGGCCTATCCTTAGGAAATAGCAAAAGTTAGGTTTCAGAAAGAACAACCAATGCAATAGCCCATTTATTTGTTTTGTCTTCTTTTTGAAACATGGTAAAGGTTTTGGTTTGATATAGGAATGTAAAATGTCAGAATTTAAAAATAATTCATTATATCTATTCACAAGTTGTGGTGTAAGGCCTTGTCTGTGGAACCAGTCCCTTTGATGTGTGCAATTAGCTGTATAGGGCACATAAGCAAACCTCCTCCTTTTTCATAAATTCTCATTCTACAAGTTTTGAGCGAATAGCCCTACTTATCTACAATACTGTACTTCTTGTTACTAGGATATAAATATACCAATGCAATTTTCAAAATCATTGGGGTAAAGGGCCCAAACCAATAGGTTGGTAGGCGTGTGGGGTGGTGTAGTGGTCAGAGTGTCCGCCTGTTGCGCGGGCGGCCCGGGTTCAATCCTGGGCTGGGGTGGTCTGGCTGCTGCTCCCCTCTACATGTCTCCCAGTGGCAATAACTGGGTTATCAAAGACTCCTAGAGAGTCACCGGCTGTTGTGTGTGTGGCCCTGTCTATGGGACCATGCACATTAAAAACACCTACCTCGGTAAATGTGTAGGGGTATGGTCTCTATCTTCTCATAGATTCGTTCATTTCATAGATACGATCATCAAAGACAGAATTGTCAAATCCTGTTCTCGCCGTGATATGACCTAAGATGTTGCTACGGCGCTAAACCCCAATAACCAACCAACCAACCAACCAATAGGTTGGTATACTGGTTCTGATGGGCCAAGTCTAAATGTGTTGGTATCAAACTACGGTTTACTATATAAGCTAGTAAAAAAGGCATATACTCACTGTGACATTCCACACACAAACCATATCTTCACTATAAGGACCAACTGATAGTGTAGCAGTTGTTTCTTGGAGCTCAACATCTTTTGGTAACATACCACATGTATCTATAATCACAAGAATTGTATAATATAAAAGATTTATACACCATTATGTCAATGAAATATCGAAGCAAAATGTTTAACTAATGTTTCACCCAGGCAAGTCTCTCATCTGCAATCTTAAGATAAGTAATGATGATGTTTCTAGTTAGCATTTGTATCATATAATTGTAAATTTTAGCCATTACCTGAAGCATGAAATGTTTATTCTCAAATGTAAAGACATCTCTGTGAAAATAGTTTATTCATAAAATCTGGTCTTTGAGTTAAGATAGCTATTGAATGCACATAGATGGATGACATTAAAAAATAAAATGCAAGTAAATTGGAAGTAACTTTCCTAGTGTGAAAATATATACAACATGCACTTTTCAGAGTACATGCCTTGGGTTGTTCACAATGCCACAAGATGTGTTTGATCAGAAGTACAATTTGTACCTCTAGCACTGTTTTTGTAAAAGCACGATCATATACTATTTAATTATTTACTTCATTCACATTGTGAAAAAACCAAAGCAATGACTGCAAGTCAAAAGTAATGTCGGTTATTTTCACAGTATAAAATCAATATTGTAACATTTGATATATTGCAATTTTAACTCGGACCACAATCTCTTCCCCCCTGCTTCACCTCATCTCCCTCATACTGTGATATTTCGAAACCACAACTGTCAAAATGGAAGGGCATATATTGCGATAATACTATTTTTCAGGTATCCACACAGTTAAAGCCCTGGAATCTCTCACAGATCTTTCAGAAGTTTTCAATAATGTCTGGGTTATTCATGATTGAAATACAAAGAAATCTGACAGGAATACTTTTTAGTAAGACTTCGTCAAATAAAACCAATTTTGTTCAGACTCTGACAAACAATTTTTTTATTAGGAAAATAAAATGCTGTATAAAGATCCACAATATTTATAAGGCCCTCAAACTATGTTCAATTTAATTATTTTCTTCTGTAGAGGTACACAGAGAAATGATATTAATAATTTTTGAAAAAACAATATTGTTATCAATCAGACACGGCTAGATGAAAAGTTTCCTCAGTGACATATATTTGTTGGTCTTTTATTGATTTCTTTTTTTGTGGGGGAGGGAGAGGAGAGGCAAGAATATATAACATACATTCTGGAATGATTTAAGAAAGTCTATGTATTAGAACTATAATGGAATGATTGATTGTGATATCAACTGCAATGATTTGTTGTGATTTCTACCACCTTAGCCAATAATAATCAAGAAAAAGGTTATGTGATTATTTCGCTTTGCAAATCCCTATGGGATTGAGTATAAAAACATTGTTGTACCTATTTCTAAATCCCCTCCTCTTTTGCTTCATATAACTTCTCCTACGGTAATTTGAAATCACATTTACAAAAATTGTAATTAAGAATTTTTTTAAATATGCCTCAGCCCAAAGGATGGCAGAAGACTTTTTTGCTGAAATGTCAACACATAATGAAAGTATCCTAAGGACAATGCAAATATGACAACAGATTTAAGATTGAA
Organism: Lepidonotus clava; assembly: GCA_936440205.1. Classification (NCBI taxonomy): domain Eukaryota; kingdom Metazoa; phylum Annelida; class Polychaeta; order Phyllodocida; family Polynoidae; genus Lepidonotus; species Lepidonotus clava. The sequence continues at coordinate 11,490,333 of OW387146.1, read as the reverse complement.
CTTACAGAAAAATGATGTAAAATCTTCAGAAGAACATTCTTTTTCATATATGAGGCTGCCTGGACATGTAAGACAACTATCACAAGGATTAAGGTAAATGTTATCATGATGTTGAACTAGTTTCCATACAAAAATCATCCTTGTCATCCCCTTTACAGTATCTATCATAATAATTATGTAAACAATGCAAGGCTCTCACCTGGGTTTATTGGCAAGTCTAGACAGGTTGGACCAGTGAAGATAGCTGGACAGATGCAGGTACAGGAAGTTAAATTAAGGTAGCCATAGTTGTAACAGACAGTCCCTGGACTGCACGTCCCTGTAAAAATAATATGTACAAACAACATCAATTGTGGGGTAATTATTAATTGCCTATAATCAGTGTGACAAAGTTCTGATAAACCTATATATTTTACAAAAGCCCTACCATAACTAAATCTACAATGGCTTGCCATACTCCCTTGTACATTTCACCTTGTAGATTTCAACCTCAGAAATGTGTTAGCATTCCTTCCCCAATCACTTGGTCATGTGCCCTGAACCTCTATAAACTCCCCTCTACAACCCACTGCAGCTCACTTGATCCAGACTGATAGACGATTGCTGCTAACTCACCCTTCACAACCTATTTTCAATCAATATATAGTAATGACCTCGGTTAGATATCAAAAAAGTTATTTCCCTGGTTGTCAAGGTCTCTGGCCTACGCTATGCTTCGGCCCTTGACCTTTCACAACCAGGGCAATAACTTTTTCGATATCTAACCAAGGTCTGTACTATATTTTTTTTAATCCATAGAAATCTATAAAATTTAATGTAAAAGTTGAGTTTAAATGTAAATGTCTATTAATTACAGTTTTTGAATCTCGGAAATTGATTGAATATTGACTAAGATATTGACTTACAAGAGTTACAACAAAACATAAACAGACGTCCGAATCATGCGACTCAGTAACGTGAATTTATTATACCTGTCCTGAATTTATTTTACCACTTCTGAGTCTATAACTTTAGATGCACATCATGAGTGCATATATCTCTTCATTGCAGTCTTTGAATCGAAGAGATTGATTAAATATTGACAAAGATATTGATTTGCAAAAGCTATGACATGATATAAACAAATGGCGAAATCATGTGACATAGCAGATAAGGCTGGAAATATGCTACGAATAAGGGTCCCAAAAACTACCATAGTATAATAAGTAACCTAACAATCAATAGTAGATCATTTTAGTCAGCAGATGGATCAAGTTTTCAACAGGCATATTTTCTACTTTCTAATACATTGATTGATCACACTTTGGCACTTTTCAAGCACCATTTTACCATTGATCATGCATGGTGCTTGAAACTCGAACATATATTATATGTTCAAGTGAATATCACATTTTTTTGGTCAGGGTAAAGGCCGTATTCCGCATACAGTTTTAGCTGCCGATTTTAAAAATTGGCAGTTAGAATAAAGGTTATAAACAAATATGTTATACATCATTAGAAAGGTCTTGTGATTCTCTTTCAAATGATATATAATATGTAAGGATTAGTGGCCTTTAGGCTTACCCAAAAAGGGTAAAGCCAAATCTCATAACATCAAAGAGTCATCATATAAATTCTTTAAGTTACAATAAGGTAAAACTACAATTAATGCAAGTGAAAATTATAAATCGCACCTACATAGGTTAGTGAAAATTTTTGTAAAGTTTAGATGAGAACAAATCAAAATTTTATATCATCTTAGCATTTTGAATGTCTGTTTCCAGCAGCCAGACATGTTTCCTATAGATTTCATAAGCAATCATAGATATTCTGCCACCTCTGCAGTCTCGCTACTTTCTCCAAGTACAAAAGTGTTACGGATGTTTGCATAGATATTGCAAATATTTGACAGCAAGGAGATTATGCGAGGGATCATTGTGGTCCATTGCATAATCTCCTCACTGTTGTGAGGGTTGTCCACAACAGCGAGACCCATCCTACAACCCTCACAACAGCAACGTCACTGTTGCCAGGGGTATTTCATGTTAAATTGTGCTGGTTCTACTCGGTGAATTTAAATTCTGTAAAAGTTCTGAATAATATCGATCCACATCTAATATTGCCGAAAACGTTACCTCCGAGAAATGATTATTAGTGGGTAAAAATTTGCTGTTAAAATTTTGCAACAGTGAGACCTATATCTAAACCCTCACTGTGCTCTCGCGGTTGTGAGGGTTGGCTTATGTGATGGAGCACAGGGCTAACATATCCTTAAATGTTCTAACTAAGCCTGATAAGAGCTGTGTCTTCATATTAACAACACTTAAGAAATAGCTTAAACTACAGTTTTAGCAGGAGAATAGTTTTCCCAAAATGACTCATTCCAAGTGTTTTATTGCAACAGCAACACATGTTTCCTATAGAATCCATCCGCAATTGTAGCTGTTCTACCACTTCTGAAGGCTTTAGGTTCATGATATTACGGATTTTTGTATCAATATTACAGACTTTCCAAGGTGTAAGGCATTCTTAAAAGTGTTCTTCCTACTTCTGATAATATTTTCCTTTTTCATTAGAACAACTCATTGTCACAGTGTAATGCTTTTCATGGTGATGGCATTGAAGCTTTTACTTATTGAAACCATTTGTTCCAAAGAGGTTAAACAAAACTGTACAAAAATGCACATAAGAGGAAGCTGGAACCGATGAGTCCCTACATGCTCCTAAAATGCATACATAGGATCATAGGATCAATATCTTCTGAGAAAGTATTCAAAAACACTTAAAAAAAGATGATTTGTTTAAAAGAATGACTGACCTGGGCAATACAACTGATTGATTAACTTGGCATCGAAATGGGACATTTCACCTCGTTGTCCCATCGATTTTGTAAATCTTGGATCCCTAGCCGCTAGGGGATATGGGCCAGTGTCATATTTACCAAACCTCTGGAATTAGACACACAGCCAATACTTACATATAACATTACACAATTCAGGAATTTCATAAATTGACACTATAAATACTTGTCTGTAATTGACCATCAAGTTCCCAATTGTATTATTTTTTCTTTTTCTATTTTCTTTGGCTGTTGTCCCAGGAAGAAGATAATTTTTTTCTACATTTTCCCAATATGAATCTTTCAAAAAATAAAAGAAATCAAACCCTATACTGTGCTCAAAGCTGGTCAGACCACCTACAAACACTGAAAACATTATATCTTTATCATCTCTTAAGGACACATTATAGACTTTTATTCCATTGTTTCACTATTCTTCTTTCCAAAGACACTTCCAGGAAAAATTAAAAATATTGAGCAGATATAACATATTATAACTGTACTTTCTGAAATTAATTCAGTATCTTCAAATGTATAATTCAGATTATGAACAGTTTTGAGAAAATCTGTGTATAAGATCTAGAATGATGAAATTGTCCTGAAACTCCTTACATTCAATCACCCAGCAAAAATAATGTACTTAAGAACAGTATAGTTGGACTGACAGTCTTTAGCTATGATTCCCAAACATTTTGTATTTGTCTACGTGAACCAATCACTCCAACAAAGTTAGCTTGATTTACATTATTTAGGCTGACTATAATGTGTATATTAAATTAAGAGATAATCTTTAAGGATAACTTATGTAATGAGTGGTTTGGCGGTGCACTACTCAATGTATGGTACATGTTTCTCTAAGCAAGGTACATGATTTCATAAAATTAATGACCATTAAAAGAGTCAGATAAAAGACATTGACCATTTTTTGAGGCATCTTACTTTTTTCAGTTCTACTGTTTGATCTATGATTTCACATTTGATATTTGGCTTTCAAAAATGTATGTAGTCAATATAAATATATAGGGATCGTGACTCAGATTGTTTATATAGGTCCTAGAAAATAAATTTGAGGCATATTTTCTTAGAGTTAATATCATGGATAAGCTTTTGAGGTATTAATTCTTATTGCCCCATCTTCATCATCAAGCTTGAGATTATTTCACACATCATGCCAGATCATAAGTGCATCTCTGGAATATCAAATTTCAAAGTAAGACGATTTTCCCGGTCCTTACTAGTAACAACAGATAAGATATGACTAAAACATAACTATTTGTTAATATGTCAGAAATTCATATTGTATCAAAGTTTGTGTAATAGCTCATTTGAAAACCACTTTTTTGGGCTTCAAGTATATATGGACCAAAAAGAGTTTGAGGGTCTGAAATTTCTTAATATTTCCCTTGTTTTTTGTACAAATTCCATGCGTACTTCAGCTCGGGGCATTCTGGAGGAATCGGCAATTTTTTTTAAAGAGTTGGCACAGACTTAGTGGACGGCCCCGGCCTCTTCCCCCAACGAAAATAAAGAAAGGTAAAAAATAGCCATCTTGAGATACTTACAAATGATTCAGAGTGCATCATTGACCCATAATCGTATGGATCGGGATGGAATGCACCAGAATCTATTAAGTAGTTTAGCCTTGCTCGTTCATTGTCGATTACGTTATTAATATTTAAAACAACATACTGGTCCCGGTCACCTCTCATCTGCTCATCAATTAATCCAAGTGAGTGAGCAATTTCATGTAAAACTGTACCGATCTGAAAAAAAGGCAATGGAAAAAATAACATTATTTTTCAGTTCATTCAAACAGTGGTAAAGATGATTAAAGTGTGCACAGAGAATATAGCTGTGGTCTTTCATGCAGGATTTCAAAGTGATGACCATCAAATTTCTCAAAATCTTCTATGATGTAAGTTATACCTCTAAAGGTTCCAAAGGACCAGAAAAAATCATAGATCATTATGAAAACATGAAGGTATTTTAATTGACATTGAAAGGACACCTTTATCCTTATTATTTTCAACAACAAAATATGAATTGCCATGAACAAAAATTCTAGGCAGCCAGCATCAGTTTGGCTGGTGTCACCCGTATGATACATCATTATTGATTCCCAGCAGCAGGCAAAGTTAAGCCTTTGCCCTGGTCGATGTTTGTATCACCAAGACCTACCAAAAACTGATCATATATGCATTCACAAGTAATCTCGGGTGTGACAAAATGATTGCAAGCTTGCAAAATTGAACACATAAGGCCATATTCCACTATGCAACACTTATGAATGCCAAAGATCAGGACTAAACATTGCGAGTGCGTCAATTTCACTATTGAAAAATTGGGAGCTGAGCTTCTGATATTTACAAACATGTTGGTAACTATCGGTAGGAATGCTCCCAATCTTTGGCTCTCAATCTTTGGCACCCAAAAAATCGGGAGCATTTGCAGGCTTATTCAACCTCAGGATGTATGGCATTCATTCCAAAAGTTAGGAATGCCACCCGATCTTTGGACTTTATGTCAAACATTGGCAGAATTTACAAATTTCGTGCCAAACACCATAGATGGGGATATGGCCCACAGCATTCACACTGAGAAAAAAGCTCTCTTGGGAACATTTTCGCAAGCAATCTCGACTTGAATCACACACAATCTCTACAAAAATATCAAACATAATTTCCCATGTGACCATGATAAACTAACGTTTTCAATGTTCGCAGATCACAGACGCCTACGTCAAAGCATGTTCAGCAGGGTGAATGGGGCTTGAGCCTTCCTGTGTCCCAAGCTGGTTTTGAATCCCCACTGCCTAAAGGCCCATTCGCCCTGGCCGACTCAGGTGTGAACGACGTGTCAACGTTGGGAACGTTGGATTGTCGTTCATAATTCCTGTTGCATACGATAATGTGATCGGGAGGTCCCAACCGAATTGATCCAACATGTTGGATCAAATTGTTTGAATTCCAGCCGATTCTGGGCCACAAGTACTTGAGAAAGTTATCGTATGCAATCGTAAGGATCCTCGATTGCCAGTATGAATGCTATTTCTCCAATTTCGCTAGCATGCGATAATTTTATTGGCCCTAAGACCATCGTCTTCTCTAAACGATAAGTTTATCGGAGCTGTGAATGACAAAATAATCGGCCAGGGCGAGTGGGCCTTCACTCTCCACTGCTGTTCCCCTCCTTTCCCCCTTCCTATTCCTATTGTGATGAATTGCCTATTTCATTCTTATGGTACGAAAAAAAAGAAGCTGGAAATCAGGTATAATTATCCTGCATAATCAATTTGTAATGTGAAATGACCAAATAGTGTGGTAATTGTCAACAAATGATCGAATAATGTAATGGAATGAAATCAGAACGGAAAGTAGACCCGAACTGTAATTGAAGCATGAAAAGCACCAAAAATTGCCAGAAGTGACATCCTTTAATGAGAGATTACTTGTACACTATATAAATGGGCGATATGGCCTGAAATAAACAGTTCCTTTATGGTACTATGCAGATCTGAAAAAACAGCATTGGTATTTGGTGGTGCCTTTAACATTCTTCTATAGGCTCAATGCTAAACACAGTGATAAATGGCAACCAGATTTTCCCTACATTAAAATGCCAGAAAAATTAATACTGCAAAATTCCAACATTAAAAGACTTCTATTGTTCATTTGTCTGGAAAATGATCTTATCCAAATGAGAGCAGTCCTCAGTGGCCCATTGCACAATGGGTTTCGTAACAACAAAAATAAAAAACAACGAAACATTTCGTTGTTACTTTTATGGTAACAACCATGGTTTTGCACATTTATTTTCTATATTTAGAATGTCCCCAAAGAGCTGTAACTTTTACTGAATTTTTTATAATTTTTTCTTAGTTCATAACACTTTACAGAATTTAATTTCATTCATTAGAGCCCGAGATATTGTATTTTCGTTACAACGAAACTTTTCGTTACTAAGCAAATGTTCGTTGTGCTTTCGTTGTGCTTTCGTTGTTACGAAATTCTATTGTGCAACGGGCCACAGAGGCCATATTGGAATCTTTTGTGTCATTGGCCTGTTGCACAATGGATTTTCTTAATAACGATAACTTCAAGATAAAAATTCAAGATCATTTTCATAACAACAACAGGTTTTGTAACAATAACAGTTTTATATCTCTGTTTCTACTATATGATATTAAATTCTGTAAACTGATATATGAAAGGAAAAATGAAGACATTCTAAATATTTTTTTTTCGATTGTCAAAAGGATTGCTATTTTTTAAGATTTAAAAAGTTATTATTGCATTTTAATGTGTAGAATGTGTGATTACCTAAAGAATATTTGAAATCACAGACCAAAACAAAAACATAATTAAACGTACTCCTCATTAATCTTATATTCCACTTACACAGGAATTATGTTCCACTCTACATTATTGGTTAAGCTTTAAATAATACAAAATGTGGCCATTCCACGCAAACATTTGGAAATGTATGGACTGGAGCAAAATGTGATCGAATTGCGCGGCACAATGTGATGTTTATATAATTATATGTGTATACTTTTATGTAAATATACATACACATAGATATATACACACACATGCAAAAATACATGTACATACACAGAACACACATCATACAGGGAATGTTTTACATAGATAACCTCACCTACCTCGAAACAGCTATCTCCCAAGTAAATATCTTGTTTGTTTTCTCTCTCTATTCGACCGACTGCTGAGACACAACTGTATTTGCAAATAGAAATAAGATAAATAGATATTAGAAAGATCTATATGATATCTTATTTATGACATTGTTTTGAGAGGACCAAACCATTGTTGACAAATATACAATATAATATTTCGGGTATCCATACATTAAAATAAATATTTATGCAAGGCGGCATGTGACATAGCCATTCTGTAACTGTGGTTTATTTTTTTGTTGAATACGTAAGATCCTACCTCCACAATCATGAAGTTTGGGAGTCCAGTATTCGACACAGCATTCTTCCTAGTTTGGCTATCCTGATTGGTCTGTTGTGTCCTAATCAATATTCATGGGTTTTGTCTGGGGGATCATGGGATGTCCAAAGGGGTATTTTGGGAGTTGAATTACAGTTTCTTTGATTTGGGGACTGTAAGGGATTTTTTGGAATTGAACCAACACATGTATTTTTCCTTATTGGTAATGTTGATAGAGGTGGCAGGGGCCACACAGTCCTATCGTTTTATGGTTATTTTTTAGATGCTCACTTATCTCTGAGGTACTCACATTTTGAAATCTAAACTGGTTGAGGTTTAACATTGTTTATCCTCTTGAAGCCCTTTTACGTAGTTACGCAACCTTGAAGGGAGTACTCGGGCTGTTATCACCCCTCGCTGGGACCCCGATATAAGTCCTGGCCTCAGGCTGATATTGGGGTCCCGGTTCAGGGTGATAACCACCCTGGTACTCCCTTCTCGGTTGATTATATATATAGGTCATATAATCATAAGTACAGAACACTTGCCACTTGCTGCCCTAGAACTTATCATTTTGTTGGGTCTCATCATACAAAGTACTGTAAACGTACCAATTTTGTGCTGCACTTTTTTTTTGTGCATTTTGCATACGACAATGAACGCACGATAATATGACATGAGTGAATATTAGGAATACTATAGAGCAAATAGAAGTAACTATTAAAAGTGAAATCATGAATGCTTTACTATGCAATTTGTTGCTAGGTGCATAAAGATTTAGCAGCACGAATATATATGCATTCTCAGTACTTGTAAAATTGTACCCGCAAACCCATCAAATGTTCTTCTTTTCGTTGCCATAATATTATTGTTTAATACATAATACTTTCATAGAATATTCTAGGTACACACTGGTTTATAAATGCACTTTCCTATCACCAAAATCTTAATGTGAAGTTAAACATAATGAAAACATGATTATAGAGAACTTGTGCAGACGTGGTCATGCGATCACCTTGTGCCCATCACATCCAAGTGGTGATCTAAAAGGTCTAGAATGTATTAGTTCTAGATAATAAAAAGGATAGATTTTGACTGGATTAGATTGTTTAAGTTGAGTTCATCATATAGAAATTCTATAGGCCTCCTTGATTAAGAATGTTAATGATTTCAAATTGATTACAAATATGGTGTCCGAACCAGGCTCCATAGCTACATAACTATTATGATTTCAGTGTATTACTGGACTGACCCCTAGTAGCTATGAATATATAACTCTAACATGCTTTGAAGAGCATAGAAAACGGATGGTTCGTTTTCAAAGGTTAAGGATAAAGAGGTATTATTCTGCTGTACTTTGCGGTAGTTGCATCTATTGCACTTTTTATAATTCATCTTTAGGAATATATGCCTAAAGGCGGTGATCCACGTTGTGACAAAAATGAACCCATTGTCAACCCATTGTCAACCCATTTTCAAAATATTTTCAATCGGTTGAAAATCAGTTGAATATCGGTTGAAAATCAGTTGAAAATCAGTTGAAAATCAGTTGAAAAATCGGCCAACTGTGTATAATAATAATAACGTGGATCATGTCAACCAATTTTTTCAAACCGATTCCCAACCGATGTATGTAATAGTGAATTTTTTGAATCAATTTCAAAATGACATTGGTCCGACGAAATTATTAATCATGTTTAATATTTTTGGACCAATTGTGGACCGATTGTGGACTGATTTCATCAATTATTTTGCAATTTTTGAACATGAACATTTAAAGCTCTACGACTGATATTTATTGTTTCCACTTATTTCTGTTTATACAAACTAAATATTATATATTTTTGGTTACATTAAAGCTATCAGTGCGTTTAATGCAAAATTATTTGTTAATTTTTAATTATTAAGCCATACGATTTTTTCCCAAATGTTTTTCTAGCCTAAAATACAAGGAAACTGTTGATTTTCATCTTCACCATGGATCATAGGTAGGGGACGGATTCTGGACCGATTCTAGGAGTAGGGGGTTTAATTGCCAAACTGATTCTGGACCGACAAAATAAAGTCGATTTGGAAATCGCTTCAGTCCCTATATTTTTGTCAGGTTGCAAAATATCGTGACGTGGATCACCAACTTCATACTTCTGATATCCAAACTTGAATATGACCTCTACAAAGTACTGCATGATATATTGATTTGTTAAAAACTAGCTAAGTAAATGAATAACAAAGTAAAATGTGTTTTTAACTTTTTGAATGTGGATATCTCACAAAATATTCAAGGTATTCATTTGAAACTTTGGATATGCATTGTGAACATTCTTATGCAGGGAACCATGTCTCAGATTTATTATATACGTCTTGATAACATCTTTTAGAAAACAATGAAAACAAGTGTCAAACAAAAAAATGAGATACAGTTCCCTCCACAGTAGGGTTCTTGTACAGCCTGTAAAGTTTCAGAGGTCAAGAGGAAATATTCAAGAAGATATTAACATTAAAAAAAATAAAAGTGAAAAATTAATCATATATCACTATAATAGAGACGAAATTGCCCCTTCATTTGATATATAATACAATAACCAATAGGCATTAAACAAAACTGTTGCAATTCTACAGAAAGTGTTGTTGATAACACCTCTCTATCCTTAATTTAAAAGGGATTGGTCTTGGGGTCCTAACCCCTACCCAATTTTAATATTTTTCTGCTGGGAACTTAAGCCGGGCAACGAGATAAAATTGTGTGACATTTCAGTACTCAGCCTGTATGCGGATAACCCCCTTTCTAGAACAACTTGCGCCCCTGGCTTATTTCAAAATAATTCTGCACAATAATGAAAGCTGTGTTGTACTTACACACCATCAGTGGCTTTTATAAAATGAAGTCCATTGAAGGTATCACTGGCAGATGCTCCAATGAAAGTTAAACAGGTTCGTTGTGTAAGTATATTGAAGGCTTCCATGATGACTGCAATTTGTGTCGCTAGAGGATAGGGGTTTGGAAAGGGTGAGCAAACATTATAATGTCATAAACAAAGTTGAAAACTGTAAATTGTTTACTGTGGCTTATTTCAAAGGATTCTCCATATTCAAGGTAATTACATGCTCCCCTTAAAGGTTATCAAAAGTTTTAAAATATGAATCAAAATCTCCATAGAGGGCCTCAAAAGCTCTGTAAGTGGAATCAAAAGCTCCTTAAGGTCACGTAAAGTTCCATAAGAGACACTGAAGCTCCATAATGGTCTTTAAAGAAATTGTAATGGCACCCAAAGTCTAAGCTGTACAAAGAGGGAAAACTCATCATAAACTTATGACACACGAACCCTATTACTATTAACAACGTTTGTTTGTAAGTCCTTATGAAACAGGCTGCTGGTTAAGAGGGAGAAGATAATATCCTGTACATGAGGTACATAGTTAAAAAATGGACAATACATGGAATGGACAATGTCACGTTGTCTTCACTGATCCCACAAAGCCCACTACCACACAATCAAAATAATACTACTATGATTACAACAATTAGTTTGTAAACATGATTTTATGGAGCAGTCCAAGCTGAATTTTTCTCGGCCATACATTTTCTTTATGATTAAAAGTTCCTTAAGGATAGACACCAGTGGCCCGTTGCACAATGGATTTCGTTACAACGAAAATAATTTTATTAACGAAATTAATATTTTCGTAACAACGATGGTTTTGACACATTTTTTTCTATATTTAGAATGCCCCCAGAGAGCTGTAACTATTACTGAATTTTCTCTAATTTTTTTCCTTTTTACATCAATTTACAGAATTTAATTTCATTTATTAGAATCTGAGATTTTACTATTTTTGTAAAATCGTAACAATGAAACCTTTGTTAAAGATATCTTTGTTTGATCCTCACAATAAAATTCTATTGTGCAACGGGCCACAGTGATTGGAGGTCGATTTAGAAAAGCATCAATGGCATTCTACCTATTGCTCTGATATGTACAGACTATACATCATATAAAAGCCCTCATGTATCTCTACCTATTGATATAATTTATAAATGAGAAAATATGGGAAGTATAATCACATACTTTATAGTAAAAACTGATTTTTCTACTTTTGTTTTTTTGATATCCTGATTAATACTCAACTGACATGAAAAGGATTTTACAAACATCTTAACAATGTTCATATACAGGGTAGTGTGTCTCAAATTTTTGTTTAAGGGCCTGGGTTTTGTTTTATAGTCAAAATCTGTTTTATATATTTTTTTTGCTTTCCTTATTTCATAAAATGAAAAGTAGGACATGTATCAAGATTTTGAGAAATCGTTCCCTCCGTTCAAATATCAAGGACATCTGCTAAATGTTTCAGAGCTCTTTGTAAATCATTAAGCAAGATATTGATGTTCAAAAAAGTATATTTGAATATTATGAATTTTAGTTTTGCAATCCACCTACACAGCCATTTTCCTAGCCATATTCATGCAAGTTTAATAGATAGAAATGGTCATTTGATGGGTTTTCAAAGATGCTTCTCATTCAATTATACTTATGGTTTTGTGGTTATGATTAATGATTACCCAACCACTGGTATCTATCCTTAAAGTGCATTCAAAATGGAAATTTAAAAATTAAGTTTTTAACTTATTTAGTATTTAGTTAAATAGCACATGCAAATGATGAAAAATGAGTTTGGATTAATTCACATGCAATCTAGATGGTGAACGCATAGAGTGACATCTTTGTATTTTCATACACACATATTATTTATACATAATGAGCTATTATTTTCCCAAAATGTTTCACAATATTTTTGTTTGAAGACAGTCAAAACACATCGAAACCACCAACTCTATACCTAATAATATAAATTTTCAATTTTCAATCTGAATATTTGATCTCCCATTGTATTCATTTCACTTCCTCCTCAGCAAGAAAAACATGAAAATATAAATACGAGAACACCAGTCGACCAAATGAATAGAAAACTCAAAAACATATTATCATTTAGACATACTATAGACAATTTTATGGATATCCTATAGCAAATGATTGGAGTTGCATATTTTAGTGAAGCTATACTATTATTTTTTTGACTTACCAGTGAAACTGCTATCGTAGCTATAACTAATAGGGGATGTCCAACGACGAGAAGCAACAAGGTGGGAAAGCGTGTCGAATGCTGCCCTTTTTTTTCTGCCTGACGAGGACTGCTGGTTGCACATGTTGTCCTGTATCATTTCCGCCACTTGTTCATCGATACACATGTCGTTGATGGTGCACTCCATGGGTGATCTCTCCATCTTTTGTAAAGGGCAAAAAAAATGAAGGCAAATCAATTCTTGATTTCTGCTTTTCAAGTAAAGGCCAATTCAGCCTAGTTAATGGTTCTGTTACAGGAAGTTGCAATATATCTCATACATGAGAAGATATTCTGAGGGACAATAAAACAATAATGACAGGCCAGCAAGAGTGTACAAATAGCATTCACAATGAGAAGAGAGTTCCCCCTTGATTATATGTTACTTTTTTTGAAACTGCTTTTTCCCAGGAGTTCCCCCTTGATTATATGTTACTTTTTTTGAAACTGCTTTTTCCCAGGAGTTCCCCCTTGATTATATGTTACTTTTTTTTTAAACTGCTTTTTCCCAGGAGTCCCCCCTTGATTATATGTTACTTTTTTTGAAACCAAGAGTTGCGTGGAATACCGATGACCACATCCGACATGTTTGTGAGAGTTTTCTCTGATCATGGCTGCACCCATTCAATATTCCCAAAATGTGCACATGACTAACACCCTTGTCAGCCAGAATAAAGGGGCCTTAAGGGATCCTTTGGGTAACATAGGCTAGTGATTTATGATTTACAAAATAGTATATACCAATGCCGAAATATGTTTTGATTCAGTGTTTTTGGTGTACTGGCACAGTGGGCAGTATTTGTGTATACTGCCCACCTGGCTTTATCGGTAAAACGTGTTTTCCTTATTTGATGAATTCTGTATAAATTTGCATGATATTTGTCTAATGTCAGGTAAAATAAGGGAGTCTGACTAAATGGAGACAGTGACAGAATCCTATAATTAAGAGAAAATAATGAATATAAGGGTAAACTGCTGGTGAATAGCCAAAGTGTGCGCATAATCAATACACTGAGATACTGCCTACTTTGCTCCACTGGTAGTTTCCTTCTATTTTCCTCATAACTTACAAAATAATTATGGTATATAACATAAGGACAACTAACCTCGGTTGATAGTATGACCCTGAATACTCAATGGGATGTCAGAAAAATTACAGCCCTCAGCCTAGTGCCCTCAGGTAGTAATTTTTTGACACCTACCTCATAGTCGGGTCGTACTATCAACTTCTGTATGTTTCCCTACAATACTACTGTGATCTCTGAACCATAAGGAGGTTTTACACCTATGCAACTTGAATTGCAATATCAGCGTGATATCACAGAAGAAGCCCATTAAGGGACATTACAATTGTTTGAAATTGGCTATTTTGAGTATTTCACACATGTATAACCAAGACTGTTGTCTCTAACATGTGAGTACCACATCATCATATCACAACTCACATCACATATTGTAAAACCCGCTGTTATGAAGCACTGACCCCCTCAGCTGGGACCAAGGGGATGAAATTTTTCATCTATTATCTTCATCAACTTACTACTAAGCATATGGAACATTACATGAACATTATTGTTATTTTAATAACAAGAAATGATTGAAAAACATATTGTTTTTTGATTTGACATATGGTAGACCACTGACTGTATCCAGAGTTTATGTTGTTAGATATAAATTTAATATTTCCTTTTTATCATAAAACATTATCTTAGCTTATGATAGATCAAATATCTTTGAATTATGATTATTTTGTTTACAAGCTCATTCATGAAATCGGTCCATAAGCAGCTAGGCTACAATTGCATTTTTGAGCATCACCTCAATAGGGTCATGAGTTATGATATAAAACAATTCAAAATTATAGATATAGAGTGAATATTAATAATATAAGTTAATTGTATAAGTTGGGTGTAGGTATAATAATCATATGGTATCCAATATATCGATGAAAATAAATTCTAAAAATGATTCAGATCAACTGAAGGCTATGTTACTATATATCCGGCCAATAAGTAACAAAGCCTAACTTGAAGCTGCCTTTGGTCAATTTTTGAAAAAACTTATAACTCCGAAACATTTTATCATTTCAAATATCTTAGAATCATAAACCTATAACCATGAAATTCTAAATAGAATGATGAATTCTTGAGAGTTCTGACAGGACACCTTCAACAGAAATGAATATGGACTCCATGAGAATTAAACCTTACTGAAAGACATTATACTTGCATTTGTTATTGTAGGCTTAAATCTCTTTAATAACCTTAAAGTTATATTCCACTATGCAGTAAATATATTGTTTGCTGTCAATAATTTTAGGTGTGCTGCAAGGAAATTGCAATTTTGATACCAACATAATGGTATCTGGTAGCGCAAGCAGTCCTTAGAAAACCCATTTTAAATGGCAAGTAATGCAATCCAGAAACGCAAGCAAGTAATGAAAGCAAGTACCACAAGTAAGTGCCGCAAGCACCTATATTCCACCTTGCAGCACCCTACCGCAAGCAAACTAGTAGCAGCTTGCTTGTATTGTTTTAGGGTGAAGTAAGCAAATATCGCTAAGAGGAATATTATAGCCTTAACTCTATGCTGAATACCTGTCTCCAAATTTGACCCATATTCATAAGAATTACTTTCTACAATATCCCTGAAACCTATAAAAGCATCCAAATAGGATTAACATAATTACTTGTGTGACATTGTGAAAAAGAAGACAACAACATTCATGAAACACTTTACTTGCTTTGGTAGTATCACATTTTATAAAAGAAACTCTTAACTTGCCATGACATTGTTATATTTATGAAAGAAACATATAACTTGCCATGGTACTATAACTTTTATGAAAACAACATTTAAAAAAGAAATGTTTAGCTTGCCTTTGTATTAATCGCATCTGCAGTCATGTTTGTTTTCTCTGTCAATGCGCATTTTACTGCCTTGTTCAGGCGTTCTCGTACATATTTAGTGCAACTTGGCATTTCCTCACATGTTGTACACTTTGCCACCTGAATAAAAAACAAAAGTGAAAGTAAATGCATACAGGATATAAAAGAAGAAATTGTTAATATGGTTGTTACAAATACAGTGTTAAAGAAGGAATTGTAAACATGGTTGTTTATTATACACAATCAGAATTCACATCAAAATATGATTAAATGAAATGAATCAATATGATTTTGTTCAGGGCAAAACACTTAACTTGTGAATGTGGTAATGTTTTAAGCATTTCAGATTTTTTTTTTTTTTTTTTTTTTTAGGAAATTGGCCCTCAATTGATGTAGTTAATTGTCAATTGTGTTGAGCTTCTGTGCATCAGATCATTTTGTTGTCAAATGGCAATCGATTCACTGCATAAGTCTATTGGTTGTATGATATTTAAATCCAATTTATCTTTATCTGCCCAGGGATATTCTATCTAATTGCTTTAGTATTTTGTGATATCTCCTGACATTTTAGGAAGCTTGAACAATTTTTACAGCAGTCAAATGTGTGTGCATCATAATCCTGGATTCAATCAAAGCTCATGTATACATGGCATATTCTTTTATCATAACTAAATTAGGTTAAGCAGAATTTAGAAATAGATCACCTTCATTAAATTTTGTTTTCTCTCTGAAACACTATGGCGTAAATTTGGGGATGGTAGCAGTATATATATATATATATATATATATATATGATATGTAGGAATATATATATGCAGCTGGCGAAAAAGTAGAAAATAATTATCAAAAGCCTAATCTTCTGGTAGGAGAGTGGCAATAACATGATAGAACACCCCTTAGTGGTATATTTGAGAAGTGAGAAGGAAGCCCCTGGCTTTGGGCCAAGGGCTTCCTGGGACTTAAATACGAATTATACTAATATAAGAAGACCCGCGGGGGTCATCAGAGGATGGCAGTACGGCCCGGAGGGGGCTACGACGACCCAAGGGCGAAGCCTGCGGGTCGTCGCAGACCTCGAAGGATCGTACACCCATCCGAGGAAACAAAAGTGAAATAACCACACATTTTACAAAAAAACAATGGACTCCTTCTTTGCGCGTACTGCAACATTGTGTGTAATGCAACGAGCTTCGTGGAGAAGGGACTCGTATTCATACATGCGCAAGAAAATTAATTCTAAAGTATTTTTGAGTATGCCATAATTTTCTTTCCTATTTTAGATCTTCTCAGTTTAAATTTCAGAATTTTCCATCCAATATTAAAGATTTGCCAACTAAATGAATATTTTTGGATCGTGCCGGAACTATTTTCCCTGCACTGAGGAGCGGTACATCCAGGATGGCCGTACGTCAAGTCTTTATACCTACCATTCGTTGGACGTGCAGGTAATAAATCTGACAGTCCTTCTTATAACAAATTTCAGAAAAATTTAGTAAATTTCTTGGTGAGTATGGAGCCTTCTGTATATGTGTATTCGGCAGTTTTCTACAGATACTTATACTGCTTGAGTATATCGTTCAGAATAAAATTAGGATATTTTCCCACACTAGATCTAGAACCTCCTGGAATTGTATCACTGGTAAATTGTATCTTCACTGGTGAGGAAATTTTTGACAGATGTTGTCAAAAACCGTAGTTGAGATATTGACTTCCTGAGAAGTAACTATGATAAATATAATAATCAACTAACCTGGGGTCCATAGAGAATGGCCAGGACGACCAGGCAGTATGAGAGTCCCCTCATCATTGTACATGTGATTCCTTGACTTGATGTTTTCTGAAAATATATATAACTTATTATAAAACATATGAAAAAAAAATCATAATAATTATGAAGGTATAAGCAATCTTTATTAATTATTCTGTCATTTTTATTTCATAGTGCATTTTGCATCTACAAATCAACATATTGATCAGGTATATTAGATCAAGTTAGGTTGATGACCTGTTGCATTTACAACCTAACAATCTCAAGACTTAAAACCTCTACCTTGTTGACAACATACAAAAAAGGTGTTTTACCCAAGGTTTTATTTCAGTTCCTCTCCTTATATCATAATATATTATAAAATTGAGACATAATGAATGTAAACAATGTTCCCTTATTCAGTATACCTTATTGGTGCATTTATGTGAAAACCAATATCAAATTCTTGTCCAAATTAGCAGAAAAATAAAAAAACGTTTTTCCAAATTTACACTTTGTAGACAGTGGTGCCACCTGTATGTTGATTTTATGTCTATCTTACAATGTTGTGACAACGTTGTGAAAGTAATGTTGTCACAACGTTGTGAAAAAGACGTTGTGACAATGTCAATTTGAAATGTTGTAAGTATGTTTGAATAAAACGTTGTGAAATACGTTGTGGCAACATTGCCACCACGTTTTCAATTGAAAGTTGTGAGAAGGTTATGTTGGACATGTTGCCTGAACGTTTGTTTGCTAGGTTGTGTGCACGTTGTGATCAGCGTTGCACCTGACGTTGCAGCAACATTTTTGGTATGTACTTTAGCAATATGACCAATCTACAACCAAAACACAACGTTGTATTCACGTCATGTGTTTGCTGGGATACTATAATGAAAAGAGACTTTCAATTGTCAATAAAGATATATCAAAATTCACACCTGTTTGCGTCCAAAGACCAAGGGCAGATATATGATTTAGGAAAGGGGGCCTGCATATATATGTTGAGTACTTAAACTTTGCACATTCTCCTGCACGTACACAATATTTTTTCCCTTCAGCCATGTCCCAACAAGGGGAAAATGTGCAGCCGATAAAATCTTATCGTCAAAGAAGAATGTGTTATCCCATTTGTCGGTGGACATAAAAAGTTTGTATTACTGTTGGACCCCCCATACAATTTTTTTTATAGGGAAAAATGTGTGGCTGATAAAATCTTATTGTCAATGAGAAACATGTTATCGGCTGACAAATGCATTATCAGCTTAAATTGCATGTGTCGCCGGACATAAAAAGTATGTTTTGCTGTTGGGACACATGGATGAGGACTTTTTGGATGAGATCATACAAGGCTAGCATAACAGCAATTAAAGCAATTTATCGTTGGGCTTTTCCACTGTAATATCAAGCCTGTTTTATATGATTATTGTCAACCATTACAGAACTATTTTTTTCGGCCATTTTGTTTTGTCTGAAAATAAGTAGCCTGCTCAATTCCATGGTGCCAGTTCATCTTCTTCACACTTATTCTGGTCCTTCTTTGTTGTCAGTTATCTTTCCTGACTTGTCTCCCATCTTGGGGACACGGCTTTCGTCAATGTTAAGTTCCCACTAAAAGAAGAACGAGGACTCACTAATCAACCAACCCACTCCCCATGTCATTGGCATATGGGATCTGATATAATACATTTTTAGTGCATTTAAAACAAGTTTTCAGCCTAGAGTGTCCTAAGTACCATACACATAATTTTATAGCCTCTAATGAGTAACATATTTTCTTATTGTAATAATTTTCTTCATGCAGGTTTTTCCAAAGCTGTCTAGAATAATGACATAATGACTCAGTGTAGGGTAGGTACACAAGTTGCAAACAGGCTCAGATAGATATTCATTATGGCTTATAGCTCAACAACAAAAAGCGACAACTCAATACGGCTGTTAGAATAGAATGGATATTAGTCACTGCCTCAACAACTGAATGGGGGACCACGCGTACCATGAACTGCTTCAGCTTTTTCCAAGCTTAGAAATGAAATACTCAAAAACTACTGTCTTCTGGAATTGAAAGAAAACATGGCCAATTCTTATTCCTTTGAGGATATAGCAGGACCACATCAAAGTAATCATGATCAAAAACGGTATTGAAAAATATGCTATCACCCCTCCAAAACAGGCTGTGTCCAATCCACTACATAGATCACGTTTTTCATATCCTTGGGTGATACAGGCTTAATGGTTAAAGGGAGGAGCCAGTGAATATGAACTAGTATACTGCTATGATCATTAACACCCAGGGAGTTGCCATATCAATTTGTACACATGTAGCTTCAATATTTTCCTTTTTATTCATGTTTTTGTAAATTGTCATGACTCGTGCCTGTGTGCAGCTGATGCACCTTGCACAATGCATCTGCCAGTGTGTGACGTCACAAACAGATCAGATAGAAGTTTAGAATTGCAGAAATAACACAATATAATTATGCTAATGCTCTTTATGCAATTTTGTAACATTTATAATCATGAAATAAACAAATTTATTGCAAAAATTTAAATGTTTGTTAAAGAAATTTTACTTTTAAAAAATGTGAAAATAATGTCTTTTATGTGTGACATCACACACAGATGTGTGTTTTAACGAGGATAAGAGACATCAGAGGTTTCTTAAAGTTAAACTCATTTTTGTACATGAAGGACCCTATCCTTAGCATAGAAATATAACACACTTTTATTTTAACAATAAATCTATCATATTTATCAACTAAACATGTGCAACGGGTAAAACACTGTTACGAAAAATACTTGAAAAGCCCCCTATCCAGAGGTGTCTCCCTTTGGCCACAGCTGTCTGAAAGTGAGCAGAAAGCAGTGACCAAGGTTAAATATAAGGCTTTAATATCCACCAGGGTTTTCAAGCACCAAAACATGACCTGATTGATATTGGACTATGACATGATTAGTATTACGCTGTTATCATTAACATTTACATCTTCATCTCATCTACATTTAAATTTGGTATCATCTTGATCAACTGGAAGACCATGTAACTGTATAATGCGAAGTTGAGAATAAAACTTGTATTTAAAAAAAAATTAGCCTACGCTGCCCTGCACTGCCCATGGGCTGATATCCCTGACTCACGTTTTGTTTGGTTAATAACCCTCTACCCCCTCCCTGGTTGTCATATATAGTTGTATGTATCAAGTTTAGGTTAAAGGTATGAGTTTAGGTTAGGGTAGGGTCATGTTTAAGTTTTGGGTTAGGGAGGGACTGTAGATAGGTTGGATATCCCTCACATACATCATCGACATGCACAGTCGTCCTAAAGTGTAGTGGACAACACCCTTTTTTCAGGTGCTTTAAAGTTGACATTGAAGATAGCATTCCCTGTTTCTAGGCATGCTACCTTAAGCCCTAATTACCCTATGCCGTGGGTCCCGATTCACGTTGGGTGGTGTTGCCTAACGTGAAAGATTCACATTGGGGCCATATAAAGTCTGTATTACACTTCACTTTGAGTCACATTAGGTCCGAATGCCACGTAGCACCACCCAACGCCTAGTAAGCTATACTACACTTTTTTTGCATGCATTGAGTGTGTTATGGGTAATATGGGAAAATATGTCTGTAAAATAAAGGAAATCACTCGCATTGGCCAACAGACCCAATGCGAATGTTCCCCTGACACGTAGTCTAATATGGCCTTGTGTTATGTTACTAGGGCTGGCATTGAGTCAAAAGTGTGCTTCCGCAGTGAGGCAGGAGGGTTGATGTTTTAACAAGATAACAGGGCTATTACTCTTTTAAAAGCAGGCTTTCAATCTAAGACACAAGGAACAACTAAAAAACCTGAACTTTTTTTGTCGCCTCCTGTTTGATCGTCTTTGCATATGTTCTTGAAAATTCACCGAAATTGCTGAACAGACGTTAAACTCCGATGATCATCATCATCTAACAAAATTGGTTCACCATAGGTTAGACTCTATTAATCTAGGTTTAGGAGTATCTTGAATTTTTGAATATTTGAAAATTTCTTAATGTTATTCCTGCTAATCTGCTGACCAATGAATGATCAGAGAACAGATTTGGGGAGACCAATGGTTTAATGTCACATACCTGTGTAATTCAGCCCTGTTGACAATTATGGCAGATGTATGTGATCAAAGTTGAGGGTTCAGCCCTACAAAGTAATGTACACATACGCATGCACAGTTCAGTCACAGCCTATGCAAGGCACTGAACACCTTTATCTACCAAGCCGTCCTGTCATTGTAATACTATTCGTTTGACATCCCCACATGTTATATTGAATCATAGATTCAAAAATGTGGGGGAACCTCATGGGTGTAACCGCTATCCTACTGAAATGAGCAGTTTCAAGCAAATGTACCTTAACATAATATTTCTCTTCAATTACAGCTTATTTTGACCCTACATCAACAAACAGGGCACAGAGGGGATAGGCTTCAGGAAAAACTGTTTCATGCAAAGGCTTATTTCATATTATAAAGGTTATCCTTTCTGAAAATATTATCATTTGTATGACTAAAAATTAGCAATGGCCAAATGCACAATGACCGATTGTAACAGTGACAGGTTTAAGATCATTTTAAGCAGATGAGCTTAACAACAACAACGTTTTTACAGCACCATTGTTGAGTAAAGCCTCTAACATCTTGGTCCAGATAAACCTCATTTGATGTACAAAGGGACCACAGGCTTTTAAGGAATTGGTCTAAAAACATTCAACATAGATAACAAACACCAGTATAGGGAAAGATGAGGGTGGGTATTAACCCTTTCAAGACGCCACAAAATTTTAATATAGTGCCATATGGACACCAATTTACTCAATAAATATGCCCAAAAGACGCCACTGATACCACAAAATTTTGAATCAGACCAGTCATAAGTCAAAACATGAATAGAAATAATTATTTGCAAATGGTAATAGTTAGATAGTCTATAATATGTACTGTTTCAGTGGTTTGAAATAGAAAAAAAATGTATTTGATATATTTTGAGCATGAAATGCACAATTCTGTAATATTTGCTATGTATCTCTCAGGCATCAGGCGTCTAGGCCTGGTGATGCCTGAGAGATACAGGAGACTAGGCCTGGTAATGCCTGAGGGATACAGGCGTCCTGAAAGGGTTAACAGGTAAGAGTGATATATGAGGAGTGATAAATGTTGTTACAGCATGTTATATTTTGTGTATAAGTTATTGCACTTACCAAAAATGAATTTATATCTGAGATCATATGAGTTATTCTTCAAAGCCGTTCTCTTTTGGAAAAAATATTTGTAATGCACCATGAGTAATGGAACATTATGCGAGATTATGATCATTATTAACAGAATGAGACGTACCATGCTGGTACGGAATTCAAGATGCCAGATGCCTTGAGGCATCATTTTAGGTGATTTGTATATGCCCCAAAAGCTTCTCAGTGGAGAATCTTAGCTTGTTCTCGTGTCTACCCATTGTTATTATAGTTATAGGACAACAGATCAGCTACCACACAATAACAGAGATCTTCTTTCTTAGACATTCATTAAAAAGTGACATGGATATTTGAAAAGGCAAGATTTTACATTATTAGAACCAGTTAACATCAATATTAAGCTGACAAATAACAAAAAAGAAAAGAAAATGTCAAAAAATAGTTAAATTATTTTGTGCTAAATCCGAATAGTGCATAATTTTTCAAATATTTCCAACATGAAAAATGTTCCAAATGGAATGTTGTTGGAACGTTTTCAGGTGGGTAACCAAGGTAGCCAAGGAAAGATGTCACCATAGAAACCAGCTTACTAGAAAAAGTTGATATTTAGCCAAAAACACATTGAGAATTTCTTCAGCTTCATTCTAAAGCAAACAGAAGTAGAACATCATAGACTTAAGCCGAGTCCCCACTTGGTGACTAAACCTCGTGACTAGTGGTGCCTTGTAGTCGTAAGTACCAAGTCAATGCATTCCCCGGCGACTACTGCCCTATGGGGCACTACTTGCCGGTGATAGGATGGATTTGGCACTTTGGGCCATCATAGACAACTCATTGTGAGGTTCAGTCGCCTAGTGGGGAAGCAGCTTTAGACAAAGTTATAGCCGTTTGTCTAACATTTTGCATTTACATAAATCTGCATAAATTTGTTGAAAGAGCAATATATCTAGGCCAAACTACATTATTCAACTGCAACTGAGGTATACTAATTCAAATGGCCATAACTGTGACTGTAATGAATCTTTTAAAGAGTTCTTTTCAACTATTTAAAGCCCAAGACTCCCTGCTTCTTGTCATATCTTATTTCCCATATGCTCATGTATGTGGCGTGTTGAAAGGGTCAATGAGTGCATGAATAATTGAGAAAGCATGTAACTGGAAGCAACCTCTGTAGGGGTCAATGAGACCATGTGATCTAAACTGACCAATAGGTACTCACCAAGGGACCGAAAATAGGGAGGACGGGTGGGATCATTATGGGGCCCTTGATGGGGGTGTCCTTATGTTGCTTGTCGAAGTTAAGAAAGGACAATGTCGCCATGTCGAATTTAAGAATAAGCCCTGTCGAATGTCACTAATGGCCATGTCGCATGTCGATCTTAAGAATAAGCCATGTCATCATGTTAAATTTAAGAAAAGGGTACGTCGAATGTCACTTAGCCCAAAAATGGCCCTTTCGCCATGTCGAATTTAGTGGTCAAGACCCATCATTATGTAAAATAAGCCAAAATGAAGTGAGTGGGGTGTCTCAAGACCTCTTCCCTTTACGTTTGTTTGTGTCTTATGTGAAGTCATACATCAATACGAATATATAGACGTGTGTATATAGATGTATACAATTGACAGGGTTCCCTCTGTGACAACAACAGGGTTATCTAAGGCCTTTGACACACTTAATTTTAAGCATGGCATATCCGCCTTCCGTTATAAGTAAATAGCAGTTCTATTGCATAAAAATTAACCTAAAAATATAACGATTTCCTTTATTATTCCTTTATTATACACTCTTTATTTCTGAATAATGAGTCTGAAAAGTAAAATAGACATATTCAATAAATTTGATGCTTGAACCAATGTTAGCACCCCTTGTCCCTATTGGTCAATTGTAATTCGATCATCTGAACCACATATTATGGATTACAACAGCATCTTAGTTATGACATTGCTGTTTGGAAACGTCCTTACTAGCATTATAAACAGCCTTTTCTGTGTCTTGAAAATGATCAAAATTGGCAAGGAACACATTCATTGTTTACCTTTTCGTTGTTACAATATTGGTATTGTGTAATGGGTCGCATGTGGCAAACTGCACCAGTGCTGTAGGGACCCAACAACAGAAGTGAATAGGCATTTAATGCTGATGATCCACGATGCTACAAAGTGCCAAGCTGATTATCTATTCATGCACTTTCTACATAATAAATTGGAAACATATTTTTGGGTAAAAGTTCCCTTTGCCCTGTTGCACAATGGGTTGCGTAACAACGAAAATATAATAAACAGCGAAACATTTTGTTGTTAAGTTTATCGTAATAACAATCTTTTTGACGCATTTTTTTCTATATGTAGAATACCCTGAAAGAGCTGTACCTATTACTGAATTTTCTCTAATGTTTTCCCTTTTTATAACAATTTACAGATTTCAATTTCATTGATTAGAACCAGAGATGTTGCACTGTCGTAACAACGAAACATTTCCCTGTTAAGCAAAAGTTCGTTGGGCTTTCGTTGTTTGATCCCCACAACGTAATTCTATTGTGCAACGGGCCACTTTGGCCCGTTGCACAATGGCTCAACAAAGAAATGTTTTGTTGTAACGAGAATGCAATATCTCTGGTTCTAATGAATGAAATTGAAATCTTTATTACGAAAATCATTGTGCAACAAGCCATTGGTGTCATAGCAGCTGTGGCACATTGAAAAATAGAATTTCATTGTGAGGATCAAATTAAGATAGCATAATGAACTTTTGCTTAACAGGGAAACGTTTCTTTGTAAGGAAACTTTTCCTTGTTACAAAAATAGTAAAAATCTCTGTGGCCCGTTGCACAATGGGTTTCATAACAATGAAAATAAAAAAACAATGAAACATTTCGTTGTTACTTTTATCGTAACAATGATGGTTTTGCAAACAAAAGTTTCTATATTTAGAATACCCTCAAAGAGCTGTAACTTTTACTGATTTTTTTTATAATTTTTTCTTAGTTCATAACAGTTTACAGAATTTAATTTCATTCATTAGAACCCGAGATATTGCATTTTTCGTTACAACAAATCATTTCGTTACTAAGCAAAAGTTCGTTGTGTTTTCATTGTTTGATCCTCACAACGAAAATGCATCGTGCAACGGGCCACTGGTGAGGGAGAAAATAGAGAAAAACCAGTAAAAGTCACAGCTCTTGGAGGGCATTATAAATATAGAAAATAAAATTGTTGAAAAACCATTATTTGTTAGGAAAATATCTGCAAATAACTTATTATGCAACAATGAAACTGTTTTGCTAAAAATATTATTTTCGTTGCTAGGAAACCTATTGTGCAACGGGCCCCTAGATGAAAGTTGATGAGAAATTGCATGTTTGACAAGAATAATCATTATCTGTCAAACTGTTTTCTGAAATCAGTTCAAAATTGGTCCAAAATTGTGTCGTGGATCATAGCCTTCAAATTGCAGAAGCAACAGGCATTCCTGAGAATATATAGCATCACTTCTGATTTCATTCATACTACACAACAAACCACAATCTCGTACCTATATTTGCCACCACCTATTGTGTATGGTGCCCTGTCTATGGGATCATCAACAGTAAAGTACACCTGCTTCAGTAAATGTGTAGGAGTATGGTTTTCATAGATTTATTGACTATATGGATTTGATTATAAAAGCAAGAATTGTTAAAAAATAAACAACTAATCAATTAATGTTTAATACCTGAAAGATAAACAGTTTATAGTAAAGCACCAAAAGTGAAAACAAACACCGACTCAAAATTAATCATTTTAAAGTTAGCTTTATTGGGAAATCTAAATGATGATGTTACAGTGCTTTTGATAGTTGACAGCAGGTGGCGCTCATACGCCCATAGATCTTCTCATCAAAAAACAACGTGTTTTGATATTCATATAATTTATTCTATGTATATTACATTAACCATCCATAGTTAAAAAACATCAGAAAAGCTTTTGTAGGTAGATTTTAGACATGGCTTGAGACGTTCAAATCGCAGGATTCACAACATAATTGGTAAATAAACGTGTATGAGAAAAAAAAAAGAGTTTTGTGAATTTCTTGCCTGCAAGATCCATCGTCTCTTTGGCCATCATGCAACTTGTACAGTGTACACGTCTCTTATTTAGTGATTAATAAGGGGGTGTGATGTACCATACAATACAATTTAGTGATAACATTGGCATTTCAACAATGTTTAAGTTCTCATTGTCTTAATTTTATGGTGATATGAAGTCAAGTAAAAAATGCTTTCTGTATTCTTTAACAAGAATGTGACCATTCGAATTTTGATACGAAATCTTGAAATTTGTGATGCTTAATGTATGTAGGGAAATGTGCAAATAACATTTAGAAAATACATAAAAATGTTTTTGTTCATAAAGATAGAAAAACCAAATAGAATATCTGCCTCAAGCTTTCCTAAAAAATAATGTTACTGACATACATTTAAAATTTCAGTTCAATAAGTCAATTAGTTACCAAGGTATTACTCAGTAAGGAAGTGAAATTGAAAAAAGAAAACACAGGGGAAATGTGTTCTTTCATATTAGGTATTATATGAAACCCCTTATCAATCCTGAAGAAGATAACTCACTGGTTTCTAAATAATATGAAACCGTTTTGCTATGATATAACCAGGGGGCTTCTTGGTGTCTGGAAACCCCTTTTATTTCCCAAAGTAATAGAAAAAAGTAAAAGTAAAATATCTTGGTTATCATTCAACATTAGAAAAAAGTATAAAGTTGTAATCAGTAAATATCAACATGTAATGTAAATGCTTATAAATCATTTCCTGTTTTCTATAATGGTGCAATATTCCAAAAGGGTCTAAGCGAAGCTTTAAGTAATATCACAATTTTTCAATTATTTCTTGAGAAAGCTACCAAATAAGACTGTATTATTTTTCTATCATATAATGCCAAAACTGATTTTATGTTTTTGCAGAAAATTTCACTTAATAATTTCAAATCAAGACGACACAATTGTATGTTCAAAGTCTAGCATAATATTTCAAGTATTTCTATCATCATCATCATCATCATATACACTAAAGCTTGGAATCATTTAGTGGATTTAAAATGAAATTCCAGTTAGTGTATTTTGAAGTGCATTTCCATTTTACTTGTGCAACTAGTTATCCCAATAGATATTTTGAATGTATATAAAACCCCTCTCGTATTAGTTTGGCGGGTGGTAATGTGCATTATTAACATAAGGCCACTATCCTCAACTTGCCCAAGGTGGATAAATCTATGGAGGAACGTTTTCACCAGTTAGTTGTATATTTATTATATCCTGGCATAATTTCAAGTTGAAATGGGAAAGCTTGAACAAAAATTTCAAAGCTTTTACTAAGTGAACTAGCAGAATTGTTTTTGCTGACAGAATTGCTATCTGTGTCACACTTTGTTTATCAATCTTATTTCTGCATTAATCTTAAACCTACACATAACTAGATAATGGGAAACAAAAGAAGAATTACCTTTGTGCTAAAGAAATATGTAATATGTAAATATACATTAATTGACATCCATTTTTCACACATACAGTCAACAGAAGTCCCTTTTAATTTTTAAAGGTAGTTAATGCTGTTCAACATGATTAAATTTTGGAAGAACCAATAATATAACTTTGATATCTTAACAATGATTATCTATATCTTATTCTAAAGCTGTGCTATTTAAGAGAAAATCTAAACTATATATTCACTGTTACAAAAGATATTGCAGTTTAACCATATTATAATCATCAATTCCAATGTGAGAAATCAATAAAATTCACATTTTGTATTACAAAAAAATAACAAATGTTAGTTATATGATTCTTGATTAATTAATTCGGCATAAACCAAATTAAAAACCTTTCCCAAAACCTCCTGATACCACTTAAACAATGGGAAGAAAATTAATTTCTCATAGTATATAAGTCAAATTTGATCCATACCTAAGGGGGGCTTCCGTTGTATATGTACACACTAAGGAACAATAGGAAGGTTCTGGTTGTCATGGGTAATCCAAGCCTATCTATGCCTACAATAAGCTTGGATTTCCCATGGAGCATCACATTTTTTATTGATGTAGGTACTTTCATGCAGAAAGTCAATATGTACTTTAAACCAATGGAGTGTGAGCCAGGAGTGGGAGGTGGTTTTAAAATTTAGAAAATATGTATACATACTTAATGGAAGCCCCTCAACAACCCCATAG
Source organism: Lepidonotus clava (assembly GCA_936440205.1). Classification (NCBI taxonomy): domain Eukaryota; kingdom Metazoa; phylum Annelida; class Polychaeta; order Phyllodocida; family Polynoidae; genus Lepidonotus; species Lepidonotus clava. The sequence continues at coordinate 11,461,367 of OW387146.1, read as the reverse complement.
ATTGAGAGTTAGAGACAATACAATTCAACATCCAATGCGGTTCTCCTGACATACTTCCAAAGTCTGAGTTGTTTGGGTTAATATTCTTGGATGCGAATAACTCTTTCGATGTTGCGGTAGGGTATCTGGTTTTGCCGTTGAAACAGTTGTGGCATCGGACGGATCTGTATAGGTGGAGGGAACATTGGTGGTCCATTAAAGGAAAATGGAGGTCTTGGTGGTACGTTGTAGATGGGAGCCTGTGTGAAGGGAGGTTGGGAGGTCGCATTCTGCAGTGTTATGAGCCGTCTGTGTGGGGATAGACAAGAGTCGAAGAGAAGTTTTATATTACATACTTTATATATAATGATGAAGACTGTCAAAAGTCAAATTATGTCGATCATTAATGTGTCTCTTTGAATAGATACCAACATTGTCCATCAACACTGTTGTGGAGTTTGGTGTATTTCAACTTTTTTGATTTATATATAACGTTATGTGATATTTGCTTTTACTTTTGATCCAATTACATAAGTTCTCTTTTGATTTATAAACAAGGCATGAGATGAAAGAATGAGTTTGATATGATGAAAAAGTTCGCTTGTTCATTTTGGCAGCAATTTTGAAATCTCTTTTTTGACTGAGAACTTTAATGATTTTCCCTATGCTTTTAAGAGAAGTTTGCCTTGGAAAATAAAGTGAACAACCCCAACTTCACAGAAAATGTTCCTTTCAGATTTTGGAGGTTTAAATAGTCTAAAATTCTAAAGCAAAGGAGCACTCAAAGTTATTTTTTACAGGGGTTTGTGAGACTTATATATGGAACCTAAAAACAGGAATGAATACTTGTAAGGGAATGATTTACACCTTTCTTTTTCCTTGCATCTATTTCCTTGCAATCAAAACCAGTAAAGTCTACCTATCAAAATATGTGTTTAGAAACTGTCTGATTTACGAATGAGCATTGTTCTTCACTGACAAAAATAGTTGAAATAACTTATAAACAAAATGATTAACATTGTTAATCAAACATAATCTATGGAATTCATTATACCAACCTGCTATAACGAATGAGGAAGCAAGTCATGAGACCGATCACCGCAAGACCAACTGCTGAACCTATAGCTGCTCCTATGATGACTGCATTACTTGCCCCTCGATTAGGGGCTGTGAGACTGACCCCATTTACGAACAGTCCCAAGGCCGACAAGGTGTTATTCAGCTGCATCAAGCTAGTAGGGCTATTGAGAAGCATCTGCAGAACTGCCGCAGGAAGTAAGAAGCCGCCCGGTGGAGCACCTGTATGATGTCGAAAAAGCAGACGTTGGTCAAAATGGAGTTTCACCAGGCGAAACTTCAGAAAAGTTTCACACTTGGTGAATCTTCTGATGGTCTCAAACATGTTCTGCAGCAAGGAAAAAGCCGTTCTTTAGATCTGTAGGTTTCAAAATAAGTGAAGGTGGTGAGAATGGAGTTTCCCACTAGGAAACTGTAGGAAAGTTTCTCTCTTCATGAAACATTAGAGCTAGTTAGCTCAACAGTCCGGAATATAACAATCAACCCTAAAATTGAACACATGTGCTCTTCTTATTAGATAACCATCTCAATCAAGGTTTTCAGGACCCTTAGAAGGGCTGTCAGGATTCTTATAAGCAATACAACAAAGGTTATGATAAGCATTTTTACGGTATATGTTAACAACAATAATTCTAAGGATTTTACATAAAGAAGTAAGTTTGTACATAGACCTTGTATGTATATATAGGATATATTGAGACTCGAAAGCTAGAAGGAAACCTGTTATGCACTACAGGCCTGCCACCTGGCCTCTCGTTGGATTTGATTTGGATTGACAGGTATGCCTATGGTAAAAATGGCATAGGTGGTATGCACTTGCTATTCCAAAAATACACTGGTAATGATCAGGCCCTGGTCACAGTTGACTAGCTGGGATCCAACCAGCCACCAGGGAAATGGGCACATAGGGCCAGAGAGAAGCTTTCCAGTCTCGATATATCCTATACATACATACAAGGTCTCTGGTTTGTATTTACCAGATGGACATAGTGCACAAAGAAGTAAGTTTGTATTTACCAGCTGGGCATAGTGCATTGGACGATCCCCCTGATACCATGACTGCAAACGTTGTCTCTGTATCTTCTTGGTCGAATTGGGTGACCGTTACACCATTGTCATTTGCCACAAACTCTGCATCTGCATTACTGGAATGAATAAGGGTCATCAATGAAATTCCCTATGAGTAGATATATAAATATCATTAGAGTTGAGTTAGCTTAAGGTTAGACTACTGTGATGATGCACCATCTCGCTGGTCTTGCAAAAATGTAGTATATTTATTGTGCTGCTACCTTTCTAAATACTTATTTTATATCATTACATCCCAGTTTTAATCAGTTTTCTTATGATATGAATGATATGACTATGATTTATAGAATAGAAACAGAAATTGAGCAGAAATCTGAAATTCATGTTTCAAAATCAATTTTTTTTTAATTGAAATATTTCCGTCACTGATAAAGGAAATTTCATAAAACTTTGTATACATGAAGATAATAGTCATATGGAGGGAACCGTGTCTCAGATTCTTTATTTAAGCCTTAGTTTTGATTTGATGATATCTAGAAAATTGAGTTGTAAAAAATGACCAAAAAAATACAAAAAGTTTCCCGTTTTTTGTCATAAAATCAAAACTAGGTCCAAGATAAATAATCTGAGACACGGTTCCCTCCATATGAAAGTTATTGACAATATTGGCAAGTTGCAAACGTTTAACAATGATATTAAGTGAGAATTCTTGGTTCAAAAAATAAAAGTGAAAAAATATAATTTTAATAATTATTTTCACGAATCTAAATCTATGAATACAGTTCGATGTATCATAAGATAGAGAAAAATAACACCTTTTAAATGATATATAACATGTTTGAATGGCATGAATAGCCCAAGAGATATGTCAGATTTAGTAAATCTGCTGCTCATCACCGTAGTCTAACCTTAAATGAAAGAAGGATCTTCTACTTTAAGAAATTGTTCATGATTGGCATAAATTTACATCACATAGTTTAATTGCTGAAAGTTTAGGCAAGTTAATATTTTTGTTATGTTGTGTTCTCCTTTCCTAATTACAACTTGAAGGAAAGAGAAGCAGTTCTTATATGACAATGTAGGAATCATATATATATATATATATGTATATAGATATATATATGTTTTATTTAGGAATATGCAAGCTTGAAAGACAATAAATTGTTTGATGGATTGAGATACAAAGTTGATAAAACATAAATCAATGTAGGAAGTTACTTTTGTGCAGAAGAATCTCGGCAACATTCCGCAGCATTCATGGAGCAGTAGCTGTTTGTAAGGTCCCGAATATCAGATTGAAGGGCGGGTGCCTGAGAAGGAGAAAGCATGGCTAGTTGAGAGCTAATCTAGATTTAACAGGGTTGGGGACTTAAGCCGTCATTGGGCGACTAACTTAGTCGGCGGGCTACTAAACACTAGTTGCTACGTTGGGACGCTCTTGCAGTTAATCGCTGGGCAATTAGAGGACACTTCAGTATGTCGCCCTGCTATTAACTAGTCGCCCATGCCTATAGAAAAATATTAAACATGTCAAATATTTTGCTCTAAACCCAAGGCGACTAGTGGTTTGGTCGTCAGACATCAAGGTACCAGTTTCTAGTTGGTCGCCGGGCGATTAACAATGTTAGTCATCACCGATTTTTGAAATCTAGTCGCCCAAGTGGGGACCAAGCATTAAGGTTGATAAAGGTTAACAATTTAAATGTCGCACAGGTGCACTTGAATGTTTGGCATTTTAGTACTTAGCCTATATGAAGGCAACCCCCCTTTGAAAGTCATAATTTGTGAAGGAATGGAGTTAAACATAATATGCTGCAACCTAAATTTAGCAATGGTGTAGGGGGTGGTGCGATATTTCAACTTTGATACGCTGAGGTTTCAGACAGAAGATCTTAGTAAATTACATAATTCCAAGTAGTAAAACTACCTAATATAACGCAGGCTTTATTCTGTATTTACATAATCATATAACATAGTGTCTAATAATAAATTTAGTATATTTCTGTGACTATCCATACTTATTTCCATATTTTGCAAATCCTTACTGCTTATTTTAAATGAAACATAAAACGCTAAATTAGGAGCTACATAATTCTAACATACCTACTACCCACTATTGTAAACACTATTCTCTCACTAAACTAAATGATTTATTATGCACTAACAGAACTCTAGAGTAGTTGATAGAGAATAAAAATGTTACCGCTGCTGCCATATTGTTTTGGTTTCCTCCAACGGTTACATAGACTGTTGTAGCTATCATAACTGGGGCAGTTGTAGTTGTAGTTGTAGGTGTAGTTGTAGGAATTGAACCAGGTGTTGTAGTTGTTGTAGTCACTGGAGCATTACCATCAGTGGTTGTTGTTATTGGTGGACCTGATGGAGGAGTGGGCTTTGGAGTAGTCACTGAAATTTCATAACACGTTGGATTCATGAAACTAAAGCCCCATACCCACTATGCGATTTTGACGACGACTGGTGACTGGAAACGGGCAGAATCGGCCGACTCCTATAATACCTTGTTAGCATATTATATTGAAATGTGCAGGTTTGATCTAAGTCGCTGGTAGAATCGGCCGACTTTTAGATTAGAGTCGGCCGATTTTAGCACCAATAATCGGCCGACTCTGGACAAAATCGCCTAGTGGGTATGGGGCTTAAAGGGGTGTCTCCACTTGGGCAACGAAATTCAGAAGTGTGGCCAGCGACGAAGGGAGACCTGAAGCCAGTGGGCCGTAGACAAGGTGGCAACAAGTAATTAAGGAAGCCACCTTTCTCCCGGCGATATAGATGGGCGACAGGTGGGCGACAGAGCAATGTGGGTGACAAACATGTTTGATCTGACGCCCAAAAATCGGGATTTGTCACCAGACATAAGGGCGCCAGCATCCTTGGCGACAGACCTGTTTTGTGACCGTTTGTCGCCGGCCCTTTGGTGGCCCAGCATATCTCAACATGGCGACAGTTTTCCGTCACCGGGCGACGGGATTTTGGTCGCCGGACAAAGGGTTTTCGGTCGCTGGGTGACGAGTTTACCCCTCATTGCCCAGCGACAACCACCATCGCCGTGGCTTCGTCGCTCAAGTGGAGACACGGTTTATAGCCCCATACCCACCATGTGATTTTACAAGCAATGGGCAACGGGTGACTGGGAGGATCGACTGATTCTTATGATCACACGTCAGTACAGTGTATTAAAATGTGGATGTCCACTGTGGCCTGTAGTACAACGGGTTTCGTAACAACGAAAATATTTTTATTAACGAAATTAATATTTTCGTAACAACGATGGTTTATACACATTGTTTTTCTATATTTAGAATGCAGCCAGAGAGCTGTAACTTTTACTGATTTGTTTTACTATTTTTTTTCTTTTTTACATCAATTTACAGAATTCAATTTCATTCAAGAGAACCAGATATTTTACTATTTTTTGTAAAATTGTTACGACAAAACTTGATCCTCACAACGAAATCCTATTGTGCAACGAGCCACTGGTGAGTGATGCACAATAGTGAGATGTCTGTCTTGCCAGGATGCACAAACAGTTTATAACCCTTGGGATTTGTCAGAACCCTCTTGTCATAGATATTTAATGTATCATAATACTATGATAATTATCAGGGAGTTAGATCAAGCATTAAGGATAGAGACGTCTTATGCAGGCCTCATTTGCGGAAGTACATCTTATTCATATCAAAGATTTATTTTTAGGAGCATCTGCTCAATATTTTTAATGTCAACACTTGAATATGTCCTCTACACAGGTCTATGTGCTATTTGTAAATTTGTTGAAAAATCACTGAGTAAATCAATCCTAAAAACAAAAGTTGATTTTTTACTTTTATTTTTTGAAGTTGAATATCTCACTTAATAATAAAGGTATTCATTTGAAACTTTGGAAATGGGTTTAAAACAATATGATGCAGGGAACCCTGTCTCAGATTTGTTATATAAGTCCTGGTTACATTTTGAGAAAATAATGAAAATAAATGGTAAAAAATTGTCAAAATTTTACCCGTTTTTTTAAATAAAATAAAAACTAAGTCATAAAACAAGAAACTGAGACACGGTTCTCTCCCGAATAAAGTTGTTGGGGTGCCTGTAGAGTTTCAGAGCCCTAGAGACATTATTGATGCAGATATCGACATTCAAGAAATAAAAGTTAAAAAATAACTTTTTTATTTATCATTTTTCTAATCCACATTTGATCAAAGAATGATTTATACCATTAGATAGAGACAATTCTGCCCTTTAATTTGATATCTAACACACCAACCAGTGAGCAGCATTAACGGAACTCTTGCGATTTTACTGACAAGCCCATTGATAACACGTCTCTATCCTTAAGTTCGCAGAACACATTTATAAGGTCCTTTGTTTTCCTCACACAACGTGTATTCATTTTTAACCAAGATACCATTTATGGCTACACTGGTGGGGCCAGCCTAAACACTGATGCCATTTATGACAACGATACTATTGTAAAGGCCCTATTACACTACACGGCATGAGCTGTGACATGACCACGACATGACCACAATGTGAGCACATCGTGGCCAAGTCGTAGGTTGCTACAACATAGCAGTCATAGCGGCTATGACTTTAAAGTCGTACAACACGATATGTATGGCAATCAAAGTCATGGGAGTCAAAGTCGTTTGCTATATCTTAGTCAACGACATGGAATCAACATGTTAAATAATGTCGTAGTGGTAATATAGAAATGTCTTGAATTGCAGTCCATGTCGTAGGTCTCATGTCGAAGAGGACTTAGGTACTCATATAAATAAAAGCCTGAAAACATCGCACTAGTGTTATACCAAGGATGAAGGTCTAAGCTACGACTTGACCACGACATGGGGACGACATGGCTACGACATGGTCATGATAAGGCCTACGATATTACTTCATGTCATAGGCCATGTCATAGCCATATCATAGCCATGTCGTGGAATCCATGTCATGTAGTGTAATAGGCCTTTCAAGCTAGTCTCGAAACTCTGTAAGGCTATTTTGAAATTGGTTTACCTCCTACGACACAAAGTCCGTCAGCATCGCAGCCCTGAAAGGCTTGTGGGCATTCGGTACAGCTGTCTCCTGTGTTGAATGGGCTCTCAGTGTCGTAAAGTTCAGATGGGACTCTGAGAGACAAAAGTTAAAGTAATTTTTTTATTAGCATGGCAAAATACTATGGAGAACTTCAGTCTGTTGCACAACACCGTTTCGTTAAAAACGAAGGCGATTGTCATCAAAACGATTGCTGTTAGGTCACTTTCATGCAACATTTTCGTTTATAAGCCGTGCTTTTTACAGTATACAGACATAAACCACTTCATGACATATTAAAAAAGATGATTTTATGGAGACTTTCGAACATCTATAATAAAACAATCATGTCTTCTTTAAGCATATATGCTTAAAGTGATCTCAAGGTCTTCATTCTTATGATCAATCATTGAAAAGCTGGCCATAAACAATAGCGACAGAATATTTGGATAACTTAATTTGTAACACAACTGTGAGGCTGCTTGAAATGAGTCAGCCTTCTGAACGCTTCTTTCAGATAGATATATGAGCTGTTTTACTTGCTGAATTTTAAAACTGTAAAACATTTATATGAGGGCATGTTTATATTTGGTAGAACTTGAAGCATTTGCATCAAAGGTAGTTCAACAAGAGTCATGTTGCAATATTTCTTTTATAATTGGTGCTTTATCATAGTTCACTTGAAAGCTACTCCCTAAATATCTCATAGAAAAATACTATCACTTTTTAAGTCAGAGAATGTGTTTTAGTGCTTGGCACATTGTATAAGGAAACCATGCAGAAATGCAATCCTAGAACTCTTGGGGATAGGGGCCAATCTTCATAACTTTATCTATTTATTATGAAATATACCTCCACATGATTTAAAAATACAGGATCACCTAATGCATGATATAAGGATGACCGCCAACTTTTGCATTATGCAGAAATGTTTATTTAGTTGTACCAATTTTGGTGAATAACTTTGATAGATTTACTGTGCAAATGCATATTTCTTCCTGTAAGGGAGCCAATTTAGGACAAGGCTGCCATCAGCGCATGAAAGATTTTACTTTTAAACATTATCATAAAAGTTAGCATTTAGAGCGTCATTTCTTTATGAATAAATTAGACTTACTGGGGTCTAAAGCCACATAATACAACAAACAATGTTCCCGTTGGTGTTGCAGTATTAGCACCATAGAAGTCTGTCTCTGAGTTGCAGAGTTGTGTGAAACAGGCAAATTCAAGGAACGACCTCCAAACAACCTAAAATAAGACAAAAAGTACCAAAGAAAGATAATCAATATTAATTCAAGTCCACAAGTATGTTGATAAACCTAAGGCAAATAAAAAAGAATCAAAATTAGATGGAATTTTCAGTAAATTCAGTTTTTCTTGCATTTTTCTGCATCTTGGATCACTGGATTAAGTGTTTAAGACACCCTGATAAGAAGAATAACTTCATAAAAAGTGTGAAATGGGACCTCACTCTCAACTAGATGCTCTGGATTATCTCTAAGATGCCCATATCTATCAAAAGATTGAAAAAAAAGACTGCTCTGTAAAGGTGGGTAATCTACGTTTAAAGATATATTTCTGGAGTGAATATGTTCAATCGTTTTGTTATTCATTTTGACCCATGGAAGTGTTTGCAATAACCCAATAATGGTTATAGAGTGTATGCATGAAATGTACAAAATCTAAAGATATCGATCAAAATATTCTCTTGTACTCCCAGTGATATGTATTCAAAATACATCCCTATAATCAAGAGGTTTTTCTAAAAATGTCCAAGGCTTGGTTTTAGTAATATCCTAATATATCTAGTTTGACTCAACGATGCCTAATAATTACGGTTACTTATGAGAGAAAGGGAATTAAGCATAAGACAGCAATAACATCAAAGTGATTACTGACCGAATCACATAATTAGTTATCTAAATATATAAGTATAATCTAAAACGATCATGTACTATATATAGCTCCTAAGTTGAATGTTCAATTTTAAATGACTACAGATTATGAGCAGCTACATGTCCTTTTGGGACAAGGTTTTGAAACAAAGTAAAAATAGATTGGTCTTGGTCAGTTCGAGAAACGGGACATCATTTAGGAAGCCTGACGACTCAAACAGTTTCGTTTGGATTCTACTTTTAATTCATGAAATTGATGTTATCTCCCAAGTTTTTTCATTTTGGTAATTAAATAAAAGAATTAGCTGTAAATAGGATGTTCTCACCGTTCTATAATATCCGCAATTAGTACTAGTACTCGGACCTGCGTTCCCACAATTTGGCAAGCTGGGATCAGCATTACCATTAGCCAAGTTGGTTATTAGGTCTGGTGCAGAAGTAAAGTCAGTAATCGTTGCAGCATCTGAACCGTCAAAATCACTCACAATGATTGGATTACCGACTGGTGTGACCGATGCAGGACAGTTGTCATTGTTAGCAACCAGCTCAAGGAAGATTTCCTCACTCCATGTCTGTAGATAAAAAAAAATCAGCAAGGATAAACAATTATTACTAATAACAAAAACTGTTTCTTTTATAGGTTAATAATCCTGAAAGTTAATGTTTACAAACAAGATTTCATAAATGTTCCAGAAGGCAGAAATTTGGAATCATAAGTATCATATTATATGTTAGCTTTTTGGATTTCTTTTGATTGTCAATACTGTGATGTTATTAGCTCCTAAAACCTTTAAGGCCAGAGTCAAAACATGTAAAGTTTACTCAGGTAACAACAACATAGTTTAGTAATTTGAATAACAATTTTTGATACATATAGAAAGCATCTTTCTTCTTTAATTATATTGGACAGGTAGTTAAACTGTCTCAAACATGCTTCACCACATGTACATGATAGGAATTAGACAGAGATTTAATAGAAAAACAATGTTTAACAAGAAACGTTAGCTCTCACATATAAAAAATATTAAAACGTATAATGATTGAGAGACCCTATAATTAAATCCAGTGACTGTGGACCATGGTAACCACCTTGATAGGCATTTCTTAGGCCTTTACACCTTAAAGTCTGTGCTAAGGTAGTACAATAAATTTCTATTATACCATTATACAGCTTCAATTTTTAGATAAGGTTTTAAAAATGTTGCACAGCAGAATGTGGATGGCTGTTCGTAACTTTAGACAGAATCCTCTTATTTAAATTTTAGAGAAGTAGAATTAGTTAAGCCCTTACCCACTAGGCAACTTTCATGCAACCTCCCAATGGATCGGCGCTGAAATCGGCCAACTCTGGGGGTAGAATCGGCTGACTTCAGCACTGATTCAGATCAAATATGTAACATTCCAATATACTATACCCACTGGGAATCGCCTAGTTATCAGAGTTGCTGGGCGATACTTGACCCTTATGCAATCTCCTGTTGCCGGCAAAATTGCCTAGTGGGTATGGGGCTTTAGAAACCTTATTTTTGGAAATTCTTTGCTGTAAATTATTCAGAGATGTGAGTAATTAGGATAAAAACTGGTCTTACCGCTCTGGTCATATCACTGGCCCCGACACCAGCCCGTAGTGAATTGACGGCTGTCTCAAAATCGGATATAGTTGTAGTGTCTGGGGATAAGGTGGCTGAACAACCTGGAAGGAAAAAAACTCAAGATATAACCCCATTTTCTATATATATATATATGTATTTAGGTAAAATATCATAGAAGAATAAGAGAAAATTATAAAAGGTTATGTTCACATTTAATCATTCTATTGTTGAGATGTGTCTTTTCATAAAGGGATACAAGTGATTACTACATAACATAATTTCTTGAAAATAATGATGCTGTTACAAAGACATTGATAAAATCCTAATAATTTTGCTTACACATATTTTCACAAATTACAATATTTACATAAAACAGTAGGAAAATCCTTTTTCTGATATAGATTGAACTCATCATAACTAAGATATACACATGTTCGAAAGGGCAGGTGTGGTTGCTCATTAAGTAAAATTAAACCTATTTCATCGTTTACTACTATATACACCTTTCCCACAAATATGTACAGTCTGCCATTTTCTTGAATTTTTGAGGCATTTAGTTACTGGGCCACTTCACCTTATGTAGGTTTACTATAGGAAACCTCCAAAAAGATGTTTCAACTAAATGTACTGGGCAGTGCCACTTTAGTGAACAAGTTTCATACTTATGCATTCTCCTCCCTCTCGACAAAAACTAGCCTGGCAGGAGCAGGTAAAGGAGCCTATGCTGTTCACGCACATCTCATTTGTCCCACATGGACTGCCGGTAGCACATTCGTTAACGTCTAGAAAGAAGAAGCAGATATTAAATAATAAACAGGCTATACATATTCATTTCTATGATATCTTTAAAATCTTTATTATACTGCATCAGGACTCATATTTCTGTCACTGATCAAACAATTAAGTCTCTAATCAACAGCTTCTGGAATTGCTGTGACTTCCACTGGTCCTAGTGTTATATAACATCTGGGTTAGATATATCATATCTAACCCCTTAGATGCTAATCTAGCCATAGTTGTCTGATGATCTACTCTCTTATCCAGCCATAGCTATCCAGAATAATGAACACATTTCAATGATAATTTCCATATTTTTTTTGAAAGGATAACACCATTGCACAAAAAATGCCGAATATTTTGTTTAAAAGCTGATTTAATTTACTAAATAATGATTAATGTGATTTCGATAATTGTTATCTATTCAGGTATGTCAACCATATGTCAACCAGGGTCTAAAGAAAAGAAACCTTTTAAAGATATAACATCTTGATTTCAAAATAAACTTTGGGTTTTATAAAAAAAAAATGTAGTGAATATGTTTTTTCTTTAACGTCAACTTGAAATGCATTAGAATAATTCGGTTTAGGACGGGATGCTATTTTGGTATTTTTGTGATAAATTCAGTCTATGTATATATATATATATATATATATGACATTGTGTATGTGAACCCTCTAGGCTAGGATTCTATGGCATTTATTTAAAGTGTGTAAATGCACAGTGATACTGGAAATGTATGCTTGTAGTGTGTGCATTGGAGCAGAACACCCCTCAAACAATGTGTTACCTTACAGTCTACCATTATTATGTTGTTGTTTTAGACGTGTCCTTATTGTAAGATTGCATTTTTCAAATATGATATTTTAACTTTAGTACAACAAATAACGAGCATATGATTCAGCTGTTGATGGTTCTCAGAGGGAGGCCAGTGACCCCCTCCCCTTTTGGTGAGACCAGGGGTGACGACCAAAGAAATTTCACGAATCTTATGCTCACGATTCCTAAATTTGGATGCATGAAAATACACAAAATTTTAGATTTGTGACATTTTTGTCTTGTTTAAAACACTCCAACTAAATTGCAATTTGTTTCTAATAGATATATTGAATCGTTTTCCATAACTATTTATAGTTTATACAAGTTTTTATATGGACATTTTCCTCCACGAATCCGTCACGCATCTTTTTTACATTTTCACGCATCAATTTTTAGATGCGTACTCGTTTTCTGGACGAGGTTGGACGCAAAAAAAGATTCGTGAAATTTCTTTGGTCGGCCCTCCTGTACTTGGGAAACCAAAAGGAACGATATGTGTATCACCATAAAGGCCATATTACACTAAGCGTTGGCTGGCTCACATTGGGGCTGTTTCATTCGCGAATAGCAAACACAAATCTCATTGTCCAATGCAAAGTTTGATATATAAAAAAAGTGATCTAATTGCAGACGCAACCCAATGCGTGCCAAACGTCACCCAAAACACGTAATGTAATATAGTTTGCGTTGGGTCCAAGATGTAGTGTAATATAGCCTGAACCGAACTGTTCGCGTTGGGCAATATTAGCCAATGCGAACATACACCTGATGCATAGTGTAATACAGCCTTTTGTGTGCATCATTTCAGAACTATAAGTGGATCCCCTTGCCAAAATCCTTATTATCCACCACTGGTTGAATATTCTCACCTGCACATGAAGTTCCACTTCCAGCATATCCTTCTCTGCAGGTGCATGTGAAACTACTTGCGGTATTTTCACAGACAGCATTTGTGTCACAATTGTTGTTGGCACAACTATTCGGTACTGAAAAGGAAAAGAAATTGCTTAATGTAGAGTTGTTTTTCACATCTGCAGGTAAGAGTGTTTAAGAATCGCATTTCCTTTTTTTGTGATAAGAAGAATGGAAAATTAAAAGATATGTATCCCAATAAAAAAGTGATAGTGATATGTGCTGGTGTGTACAAGTTGTATCTAAGTATATTGAACTTGACAGATGCCCCAAAACCCAATATGCCTCACAGTACACCAACTACAGTAACAGCTATTGCTACAAGAACAACATGAACCTACTATTGCCTGTATCTTACCTCTCTATATATGCATGCTTTCATGTACTATTAATTCTATGGTGAGTTGCCCAAAATATCATTTTGTGAAAATAATTCTGAATTGGTCACTCCTCACTTACCAGTTGAGAGTTGCAATGTGAACCCTGCTCCAGATGTTCCAGCATTCACCGTGAATGCAATAAGAACATTGTCACTGTCAATTATTATGTTGTCGGGGCCATTGGTGTTACAGTATCTGAGGGAAAGAAGAAATTTCTGGTTAAAGAGAGGAGCCAGTGAAATTTTAAATTTGCTTACTTTACACTTTTAACATGAGATTTAATGCTGATATAGATGTGTACCATTTTTCTTTGCCAGCAATTAACTTTAGATGCAATAAAATAGGATTTAACTTTCAGAAGTGTCTGATTCCCCTAATCCTCTTGAAAACACATGTCTGTGTGTGACGTCATACATAAAAGCCGTTATTTTGAAATTTTGAAATCAAAATTTCTTTAAAAATAAATTTGATTGCAAATTTTTGCTATAAATTTGTCTATTTCATGATTCTAAATGTTATAAAATTGAATGGAAAACATTAGGGTAATTACTTTGTGTTATTTTTGCATTTATAAATAATTATGTGATCTGTTTGTGACGTCACACACAGACAGATGCACTGTACAAGGTGCTCCAGGTGCATTCAAGGACCAGTCTGTGAAAGTTATAAAAGTCTACATAAAAAAGAAAGTATTACAGCTATGCTCATACAATTTGGCATGAATACTCCCTGGACAGTGAGGGACATGACAGTGTATTATGTTACGGTCACTGGCTCCTCCCTTTAAGGGGTATTTCATTATATCATCAAGAAGCCTATGACAGTGTTTATTAAAGGCTTAAAGACAGTCCTGAGAAATTTCCCATGGGTCCCAACAGTCTTATGACAGTCCTGCCAAGATTTCTGACTGTATAATAATGTTTGTAGGGTTTACATTAGAATTTCTACAGTTCTGCCAAAATTCACTCTGGATATTATTGGCACGACTCCGAGAAACCTACTTCACCCTGCATCCTCAAACCTGGCACACCCTCCTGTGGTGGAGCCCGAGACAGGATGCACACAACCAACACCCCTCCCCTTCTCTCATTTCTTTAAGAACAACCCATTTGATGCACAAATTAAGCAATTATTTTGGTAGAATGGGTCAATTTTAGCTTTCATTGGTAGGCTGAAGTAGTTGATGTCGCCGATTGAGTATGGGCTTTAGTCACTCAGCAGCAACTTGAGTTGGCCCAAGATATCTTTCCACTGATCAGCTGATAGTTGGCTGTGTTAATCAGCCATTTGCAGACTCAACTTTTGGGCATAAGGGTCAGGGAGTGAACTAGAGGATTGGATTCAAAGATCACCAAAACCTATGAGAAATAAAAAGCCCTCCTACCTTGGTACAGTAAGCTGGAAGGCGTTCCGGTCAAATAACTCAAGCCATGAAGATCGGCAAAGACGAGAATCTCTTGAAGATATTTGGAAAGTATTCACTGCATTTATGAGCACTGCATTTCCAGATGAAGCCTATATATAGAAATATGTGAAGCTCATCAATAGATTATTTCTGTAATTATACCTTGTTCATTAACCCTGCCTAAGCACTCATATCTCAGATAATATGAGACATATTTATTCAAGTTCCGCCAGAAAGGTACTGTTCATTACAACACCCACGCAACATTCATGGCAATATTCAAGAAAATGAAAATAAACATTGATACTACATTATTTATGTTCATTATGAAATACTCCTAAATTGAATAGTCTGAAAAAATCAATCAATTCAATGTCATGACATGAGTTTGTGCAAATGATTATAGAGGTTAAAAGACAAGTAAATGTTCTCTGGTAAAGTTATGGTTAAAGTTATGTTTTGACTCAATCACGAAGTACATGAGATTGGTACAGTACAAGCTGCATGAAAATGCATGCACGAGTTATGAAACACAAAGTCGTAGTACATGATATATATCATTGACCGGAAGTGACCCCAGCAAAAGAGGTCAAAGCGAACATATATGATGTTATGTATTTATTACCTTTGCACCTTTTCTTTTTTGTTCACCTTATATTGCAAATAAGTGAACCTGAACTTAGGTTGTTAAACTCAATATCTTGGAAGATCAAGTTAACACTTGAAGGATTTGTGGAAATAAAAAAAAATAATAAAAAAATGTAACCAATCAGGAGCCAGGTTATGGCTATATAAGCAAGTAATTGCACAGTCCTGTCTTGGTGCTCACTGTGGTCACATTTCCTTTCTTTCTAGGAATGGACTGAAAATATAGCAGGACAGCTAAAGATAAGGGTACACGGGATAGAATTAGATTGAAGTTTAGTCGAAAAAGGGGAAGTATGACTTAAAAGAATTAGGGGAATAGAACACACAGGGACGAGCTTGGCCACACAAAAATGGGGATGAAACAGAACAGAAGCAGGTGCTCAGGTTGTTAATGGTTTTATGGTCGAAGACATGGGACATCAGCCTACACGCTACCACCTTTTAAAATTTTTTGCCCTTCTGGATCCAAAGCCCTGATGCCCTACCCGTGAGCATCACGACCTGTATCCCACCGGCCGTCAACCCACGTGCGCGGGGCACGTTTTCTGAGGACCACATAACCACTCATCCGCTGACAGCTCCACAGCGAGCCTGGACGATTAATAATACTGAATACTGAGTACCTTGTTTTTATGATACCTATTTATTCTGTTATAAAATTCCTGCTTTGATCTCATATTGTTCATCATTTCCTGTATTCATCTCATTAACCCAGAATCAACTGGAAGAACATCTATCTTTGTATGTGAAGTTGAATATAATAAAAAAAAGAATATAACACTTCACTATAATATATATTCACTTACTGAAGAAAGAACCTTGCGTGTCAAATAAGGGCATATTCCACTTGCGGTAGTTGGTATTTGCAGTCAGTATTTTTTGTGGTTTTAATACCAACATGTTGATATCTGGTACCGCAAGCAGACTGTAGAAAACATATATAACATAGCAGGTGCTGCAAGCAGGTGCCGCAAGTACCTATATTCCATTTTGTGGCACCCGGCCACAAACACATTACCGGCTGTTTGCTCACAGTTTTTCAGGGTGCGACAAGCAACTACCGCAAAGTGGAATATAGCCTTTAGGGGTGTGCTATTAGCTCTATAGGACACAAGAGCAATATATCTACTCCTTTCTGCAGAAATAGTCATTCTACAAGCTTTGAGCAAATAGCTCTCCTCATCTTTAATACTACACTCCTTGTTACTGGGACATGAATATATCAGAAACCATTTTCAATAGCGCAAAAAGCCAAAATCAATGTAGTGGTATATGGGTTCTGATGGACCAAGACCAAAAATGTGTAATTACCGCACAAGCTAGTAAAAAAGGCATGTACTCACCCTGACATTCCACACACAAACCATGTCGTTACTATACGCACCGACTGATAATGTAGTAGTTGTCCCCGAGAGCACAGAATTTTGTGGGAATGAACCACATGTACCTATAAATACCAAAATTATAGAATTATATAGACATTTAACAACATGCATATGTCTAGCTATAAAGGTGTAGTCTGGCGGCCAAAGCATGAAATTTACACTTTTGTTTGCCATGAAAGGTTTATACCTGAAACCATTCTAGGGTTGTACTGGGGTCCTCTGGGAACCATGTCTAACTGGTAGTCACTCTGTAGAGGTGTGCATGACTGTGACAACCACCATTTTGTTTTGCTGTATCCTGGGAAATTTAACATGAAAAAAAAGAACTAATCTCAAACTGACACATTCAATTTTGTACCAATCTCTTTCATATTGCATATTCTAATAGTTATTAAAACAGGTAATTCTTATGTCAAATGACTTTGACCTTCATAGAGGTCAAGGTCACTAAATTTGACCTCAAAATCTGAAAAATATGACAAAATCAAAGTTGAACTTGAAGCAAACAGTGCTACTCTTTATATTGTCACATATCTCAATCTGACTCTTGTGATATTCAGAAAAGCAGAAAAATTGGTTGGATGAAGAAATTTGGTCACCAAATTACACATTATGTGACAGAAATCGAAAAAAATCTTAATTTCTAAAGATTAATTAATTTTCTTTCAATTCCTATCTCAATATGGCATATGTTTGTTCTATACTAAGTACATACATAGTTATTATTAGGTCAAGTGTATAAGCTATTTAGTTTGTCCTAAAAAGGTCAATGTCATCAAATTTAAAGGTTTACACATTTTTACACATTATGTATAAATAATTATTAAGTAACCTTATAAAGTATGTCTCTTATGCTCAAATTGTGGGGAAAACTAAAACTCAACTCTTTGACCTGATTCAAAAGCAGTGATCAGCGTTATCAAAGAGCTACTAGTTAAGTGAATAACTGCAAAGGACACCAAATGTGTAGTTGGAATGAGAAAAGTCTGTAAAACAATAGGAATATAACTTCAAACAAACTGCCCTGCCTTTGAAATTATGCTTTGATATAAAAGACTATATTCAAATTTTACTCTATCGATACCAATATAAAAAAAAACAACAACAGACAACCACTTCAATGTAGAATTGTGGCTGTAAAAGTTACATATTCGGTGTCAGATATAATAATAATAATAATAATATTTCTAAATTTTATCTCAAGGTTTGACAAAAAAGACTCTAATCATAATAGATATCAGTCTCTGATCAATCTGCTGTTGACAATGTGTGTGTTTAGTCCTTACTTAAATGAACACAAAAATGATCTATCTTGACCTTTAAAATGTATAGACACTAAATGTGATAGCCTAGAAAATAAATCTTAAAAGAATAAATCAATAGAAAAGTGAGTCTATTTTCATATTCTAATAATTTTTGGGGGATTTTAACAGAGGGATGGATGAGGTATTATATAATGAAAGGGAAGATTTTGTTAAAGTCTTTAGTGTTAGCCTGAACTAAGGTTATATGCATAGCTTCAGTCAATTTACCTGGCTTGAACCAGGCTATAGCTCTGTGTTTAGGAGCCCTATCAATTTTAGCAGTTTTTCATTGGGATAATTGTTTTAGATCTATACAATGTATACTTGAGGGACATTATAGTCCAAAAATACCTTACAAGCAAATGTTTGGTACATTCATTATATTTGATCATCTATATTACCAAACTTAGGGTAGAGCACATCATTTTGAAGTGTTAGAAGATGGAAGATAGTCGCAAGAGGCATCTCCAAAAGAGAACATCAATATAGGAAGTGTTTAACAACACCAAAAGTGAAAAGATCCTGCATTTCTGTCGAGAATGCCAACTGATAGATAAAATCTAAGAAAGGATCCAAGAGTCTGGGGTCCAGGGGCCACCCTTTGCTCCCAACAGGGTTATCAAAGGCTGTGTTTGGGGTGTCCTTTTTATGGGACATTGCACATAAAAGACCCCTTGCCACACCATGAGTAGGGTATCGCACCCGGTGGTGGGTTTCTCCTGAATCAAATCATATCATAGATACAATCACCAAAAGCAACTTAAAAAAAACAAGGCATAGATAATATGATTCTGTAAATTAGATTGAGCTTCAGCAGTAATTTGTTTTCATTGCACATTCTTTTCCAAAACTTGCTTTCTATTCTTTTTTTATTTGATGTCTCTTCATGGTAACAATTACATTTAATCCAGTAAGTTCATGAAATGAGAAATACAGCTCAATTGATACTTAAAAGTAGTTCATAAACAGTCCTTGATTTCTAATTCTTGATGATTTTGGCCAAAAAAGGTAGTAAGTAAATACAGTTTAGATATTGTTCCCCTAGCATCAACAATATAGACAAATGTTCTTGATCTACCTACTAGTGTCTACCAGCATTTGTCTACTAGTGTACCCCATAAGATAGCTTCTTGTCATTCACTCATTTACTCAAGTAAATCAATGAAAAAATAATCTTAATGACATTAATTTTTGGGTAGGAATCTGAAAAAAACATGCAATAATTGGAGGATTATAGTAGGGTAGATGTGTATAATGAAATCCCAAAGATTCACTTTCCCTGTAGGGGCATACGCTCACATCCAATAATATCTTATATCCCAGTAATCTTTCTTTAATAGTTCATCCCAACTGAAGCATACATATATACCTTGGAAGATCCCCTTGGACAGATAAGGCTGAATTAGATTCTAGAGGTATAAGTAATAATGTATTAAAACTTTTTTTATTATTTCCTGTTTCTAAATGCTAGTGCTTGCTTGAAGTTACTCTTAAACTGGCACACATTAGCATGAACTAGCTTCTATCCAAAATTTACCCAAAAGACCCAATCTGACCAGAGCCACACATGGGTAGATCCCCAATCCACCCTGAAAATAGATGAAATTTCTCTAATTTTCAATATATTTCCAAGGAGAATGTGTTCAGTAATAGTAACCCATTAAGGGATCCTATGTCCCAAATAAAAGCTCCTATAGTCTTATATATCTTCCATAGAAAACATTTATTGTTGATAAAGTCATAAAAATTGGTAGACTTCTAAATATGGCAGATTTTCCAATACTATTGAACATCTTGGGAAAACTATGAGGAAAATAAAGTTTGAGAATCCACATCATGTGGGGTATAAAGGCTTGAATGAAAGTTCAACAATCATGAAGAATAAAATAAAGAATACAAATTTCAATTTTGGCACATGAAATTTGAAGCCATCTTCCCCGACTTAACTCAATTTTACTAGCAGTGAATGATTTTCAGCAGCACCCATCACCAATGACACATTTTTAGTCCAATAATTGCATATGAATGAAGGCAAAAAAAGGTTAGCCTCAATATTTGACATCCCACGGTTTCAGTATGAGAGAAAGACATAAGATTAATAAGTGTTCATAGATAATACATAGACCATTACATTTGATGACCTTGACCTATTTAGGGTCTATATTAACAGTTCATGTACCTCCTCTAATGATACCTGGATATGTAATCAGTACAAAGCAAATGTAGGAGAGTCTGATGTCGAATTGTGAGAAAATTCATTTTCTTCAATCTTTAGAAATTTTGATTTTTTTTCGATTTCTGTCACTTAATGTGTAATTTGGTGACCAAATTTCTTCATCCAACCAATTTTTCTGCTTTTCTGAATATCACAAGTCAGATTGAGATATGTTCACTTAAATTAAAGGACAATATAAAGAGTAGCACTGTTTGCTTCAAGTTCAACTTTGATTTTGTCATATTTTTCAGATTTTGAGGTCAAATTTAGTGACCTTGACCTTTATGAAGGTCAAAGTCATTTGACATAGGAATTACCTGTTTTAATAACTATTAGAATATGCAATATGAAATAGATTGGTACAAAATTAAATGTGTCAGCTTGAGATTAGTTCTTTTTTTTCATATTAAATTTCCCTGGATGCCGTAAAACAAAATGGTGGTTGTCACAGTCATGCACACCTCTACAGAGTGACTACCAGTTAGAAATAGTTCCCAGAGGACCCCACTACAACCCTAGAATGGTTTCAGGTATAAACCTTTTATGGCATACCAACTCCAAAAATAAGCTACTTTCTTGAACTTGGCCGCCAGACTAGTGAACCAGTTATTGTGATATATGTTGTGTTTACCTGGAACGGCTACTGCCTTTGATGTTTTAATAATTTGCTTATGAACAGTTAACGTTGAATCTCAATGGGTATTTGTGCTTAAGATACCTTTAAGACAGGATCAAAAATAAGTCAGCATCTTAAGTAAAAGCCACTTTAGTAGGGTAATTGACTGGATTCTCTACATATATTATATTCCCCTAAACAGTATCTCTCCTTATACCATGGTTTGTAACCATTGCAAGGCTTAATGTAATTACTGTGTGTGTGTGTGTGTGCATTTGAAAAAAATGGGTACTTACTCGGGTTGTTTGGCAAGTCTAGACAGGTTGGACCAGAGAAAATAGCTGGACAGATGCAGGTACAATCAGTTAAATCAAGGTAGCCACAGTTGTAACAGACAGTTTCCTGAGTGCATGTTCCTGTACCTAAAAATGGATATCAGATAATTATGCTTCCATGATATGTTAGATTATTGCTTGGCTAAAACGGGAAGAGTCAACCAAAAGAAATCTGCAATTTTGTTATGACAGTTTGCGATTATTTGGAAAAGATTGTGCCCAAAATATAGTGGAATGATAATATTGTAAAACATAGATGTGATGACAAAGTTGTGTTTGACAAGAGTATGAATTATTTCATGATGTTTTTATTAATAATTGTTGTCAATTATCATTGTTTCCATGATATCTCTAAGTTGTATGATGGATAGTTATGATAATTACTATAGGTTTCTTTGGTCACCTACTCAGATTAATTATAAATGATATCAGACTTTAGTAATACGTTTATTACACAGTCAATGGATAACAAACTCCTGTTGAGATGATATCAATATTAATATTGTTATGGAATGAATGATAAGTAATGAGTAATGGTGCATCTATGAAACCATCAGATGAATTTAACCAAAAGTCATCTAAATTGCAGACCTGAATAACACGCTTAAATTAAGCATTTACCACTCCAAACTAAGAAGACCCTACTGCACAACCATATGGTGAAACACCAGAAGGTCAAAAAAACTTATTTTACGCATAATTATGTCCTTTCTGTATAGTTATCAACTCATGTAAAGATGTTTTAATCATAGCATAATAGGCCTTAGCTATGGTGGTTGTTCCAGTAACCTATGCAAGATTTCCTAGAGACAAATATGTCTCCTGGAAAAAATGGAATATTTGAACGATTAACAACCCAAACACAGACAAATAGAGTTATACTATCAGTATCTTTTGTAAACATATTCAAAAACACTAGTACTGCCACGGAAACATAGATTTCACATGTCAACCTAGGAAATAATAAAAATGACTAACCTGGACAGTATAGCTGATTGATTAACTTGGCATCAAGAAAGGACATTTCCCCTCGTTGTCCCATTGATCTTGTTAAAGGTGCATATATTGCCTCAAGGGGAAAGGGGGCCACACCATCAGCATCAAAGGTCTGCAATTAAACCAAAACCCAATAGTTACATATCACATCACAAAACTTTGGAATTCATGAATTGAAAATATAATTATTTGTCTTGAATGAACCTTCTAGCCCCCAATGGGCCCATATGCACGTTCTGAGGTGCTCCCAAATGCAGCCCTAGCCACCTGTTAAAATGGCTGATATTCATCCACATGTTTCCCAAAGCATGGTGTATAATGTCACAATTGACCATTAAAAGAGTAAAATAAAGAGTAATGTTTGAGAGACCAAAATTTTCTATCAAGGCTGTCAACATATTTGAAGAGGGACCATGACTCAGATTTGTTTCTATTGGTGCTGTTTAGTGAAAAAACAGTAACTCTTATTGATGGAAAATTTAAAGAAAAAATGTGCGGATCGGGGAAATTAAATGTCTTTGACAGAAATCATTTGTATGATAAATGAGTTATATGAATATAAAATCAATAAAGAGAAGTGAATAAATATATTATAATGATGATTAGAGTAAGGAATTGGGATAGTTGTAATACAAATGATGCATTTGTATTAAATAAGGGGGAACTGTGGGAAGCTATGGGACACCAACTTTCTAATCCAATCTATGTCTTGAACATTTTAAGGTGTGGGTACTTACACTTACTTAATGGAATGCCCCTAAAGACAACAGCAAAACGGCCCTTCCACCAACAACGAAAAAAGAATGAAAAAAGAACTACTTCTTGATACTTACGAACATTTCGTAGTGCATCATTGACCCAAAATCGTATGGATCGGGATGGAATGAATTGTCAGATATTGCATAGTTTACCCTTGCTTCTGGAGTATTCTCTACATTATCAATATTAACAATAACGTACTGGTCCCGATCAGTTCTGGACTGCTCGTGAACAAGTCCAAGTGAGTGAGCAATTTCATGTAAAACTATACCGATCTGGAAAAAGGAATGGAAAATAATCATCATATTCAGTTCATTCAAAAATGTGGTTAACATGATTAGGTATATACTATAGAGGGACTACAGCTATGTAGTTTTCCGTGCATGATTACAAATTGAATGTGAGATATTTTTGTTGTTGTTGTTTATTTCAACTGGAAAAAGATTACCACTAAAAAACAAATCTGAGTTGGTTGATACACACAAAAGTTGGCCTGTAGCTGTAATTCTTAGAGACATTCAAATTGTATCACAGAAAATACCTCTGCATATACATTGTTGTTTCCATCCATTTATTTTGAGTATTTTAAAATCTTATATTGGTATCAATATTACGCGTTAGTACATTCAATTCAGTTAGTACATTCAATATCTTGCCTGAGTCAATACTGGGAACATTGTATCAAGTTTTAAATATAAACAAATGCTGGTTAAATTTTGTTGATGGAATCTGTGTGAACACAAACATGAAAACACACTTTCCAGCTCAATTTCTTGAAATTTGGTAAGTTATTATTTACCAGCAATTAAGATATTATTGATAAAAATGAAACCAGGTATTTCATGCATAAATCAGAAAATGTATTCCCTGGACTGGAGCAGAATTTGGTTGTATTACACATAACTTTCTAATGTTTATATAAGCATATTTACACATGCATACACATACACATGCAAACACAACCCCACTCACATAACACACATTCACTTGCACGCACTCTCACACACATATGTCATTACACACATGCAAATATAATCACACATATAATGTTTTGTATATAACTGCCAGCCTACCTCAAAACAGCTATCTCCCAAGTTGATGTTTTGTTTGCCTGTTGTTTCTGTTCGACCAAGTGGTGAGAAACAACTGTATTTGTGAGTAGAAACAAGGTACATAGACATTAGAGAGATCAATATGATATTGCATACAATCATATATATATATATATATATATATATATATATAACCAAGCTAAGAGGGGATTCAATACTTGTGATTAACTGTAGGGGTGTTAGCGGTATCAGCCTTTTGGCCACCCTGCAGGCCTGGCTCTTCGGCTGATTTCCCTGATGCACCAAGTTTTGAAAAAGCCTGTGGAGGACCTCCATCCTGACTGATTATGTATTCATCTTACCCTGTAGGCATCTTTATATAATAACGAAAGGCCTTGCCTCTCAACTGCTGGAGAAGATTTCAGGCTTGCTTGTACTACATTGGAATATTCAAACCTAGTCTCGCCAGTCTGAGGATGGTTACTGTTATACGAGGGCACACCACAGACAATCTCCCCCATTGACCTCTGTGACCAGAATAACTCAAGATAGGAGTGGTGTTGTGCTGGAGAGTCGTCCCAACCCAACACTTCTTTCTATAAGGGAGAATGGAATAGGCGATGTGTGTAGATTCTAAGTACCAAATCATGCACTCACGCTAAAGCATCCCAGCAAACAGGACACGTGTATTTACCAGTTTACCATGTGTTAAATTCGTGTTATACTGGTGCAGTGCTAATCTCAGAGTTATATCACTATTTTAAGTAGGGTTTAACATGAGTTTTCACACAGTAATACACCTATTCAAATTTCATATGTAAGACATTATCTATGTAAGCAACATGATCATATAATCATGACAAGTATAAATTCATGTTATCTTGCCGTCATTTTGGGTACATTCTGGTGTAGTGACAATCTCTATGTAAAACAAGTATATCACACTAGTTTTAACGCGTGTTATTATATGTAAAACTGGTGTCAGTGAAAACTAGGGGTAAAACCTGTGAATGTCATGTTCCTCTGACACCAGTTTTTGACCCATGTAATCTCAGAGTAAATCATGTATATTATATAAGTTTTCCCTATGATATCCCTGAGTTTTCATCGAAAAATCACAAAGATAACATTAAGAAAATGAAATCTTTACACCAGATTATCACAGTGTAAACTCTTCAAATACTGGTTTGAATTTGCGTATACATTTTAATAAGTAAGGGGTATCAGCAAAAAGCTGACTAGAAATAGTTATATCTATAATATATGTGCATATAATAGGAATATTTCCCATAAAAACTAATTTCTTATTATTCAAATACAAAGCAATGACCAGGGTTTCCAAGTCATCCTGTGTAGCTCAGTGGAAAAACGCTCGCATTGTATGTGAGGGGTCACGAGTTCAATCCCCAGAGGGTTTTGCATTTTAGAAAATAATAAAACACGAGTATTACATGAGAATACTCTGTGGTCAAAACATGAGTTTAAAACACGTGGAAAACACCAGAAATGAGGTCCACAAAATCCCGAGTGGGACACGAGTCCAAAACACGTGTATGGGATCCAGGATCCCGAGCTAGAAATGGGGAAAACACGGGTCCTTGTTACTTGGGATACGACATTTTCTTTTTTCTGCTAAGTTAGAATTCCCCACCAAATTACAAGTAAAATGGGGGTGGGGGGAGATCATGATCCTCTGGATCCCTTCCTTTGATCTGCTCCTGTAACAGAACCCTATCGTTTCCTTGCTCTTCAAAAATATGTATTTTTCATAAGAAAAGCTTGAAAAAAAACACACCCGCCTGGGTCAGTATGATCTACACTTTATTTGTAGTAACTAGGGGTCAGAAGAGTTATAGACAAGTGAACTTAAGAATCACTATGTACCTGAAATATTCTATGAAAATATTCTGCATTGAACAACTGAGGCCAGATAACCTCACAACTGCCAACGTTGTCTACCTGCCATACTGGTGATCAATTAGATATCATTATCATTATTAATAATCATACATTTACAATATTGAAGAATGCTATTCTGAATAAATTATGATTAAAAAATATTATTATATCGAATGAATAAAATTTAATTTTGATTTATTCAATAATCACATGCTCTTGATTACCACATGATGATCACCAAAATATGTTCACGTGACCAGAGTGTGCAAGGTTGTGGCTACACAGATCCCCTCTTTCTGAAATCTAGTATCTATACATGTCTTTAATTTTAATTGTTTAGTTTATTAATTTTATTTGAAAATAATTGGTAATAATGCTGTTAACTATATTGGTTGAATGCAACTTACGCATCCATAGTCCCTTTTTCCAAATGAAGTCCATTGAAGTCGTCAGCGGCAGGTCGTTCGGTGAAGGTTAAACAGGTCCGTTGTGTCAGTATATTGACGGCTTCTCTGATGAGTGCAACTTGTGCAGCTAGATGATAGAGATGAGGAAAGGGAACCAAACATTAGAATTTCAGATAAAAGTAAGAAACTGAAAATTGTTCACTGTGGCTTGTTTCAAAAGCTCCCTTTTTTAAGAATAATTTGATTTACCATGACAAGGGATCAGATTTCTCCAGTATTCCAGCAATGACCTACATAGTAGAAAATAATTTCTGCATCATCAACACCGTACTTATGTTCAGGTCCAGTGGTGAGCTGAACTATTCGCCTTAAATAGGCAGTTACTGCCATTCAGTTCGTTGTACACATGCATGCATCAGCATGACTATGGTGCATAACTTTTAATGTCCAGCAACAAGTACCCCAAGGGGGGAATGGGGTGGAGCTAGTGAGCCTCATACCCACTAGGTAACTTTTACACAGCCGGGCAACTGATTGGCACTAAAATCAGTCGTTTTACCACCAATTCAGATCAAACATTAAAATTTGAACATGTATGTGATGACACCTAACAATAATAAAAATAGATATACACTACTCACAGGCGATCATAAGAATCAGTCGAATTTAGTGCCAATCGATAGCCCAACTGTGTCAAAGTCATGTAGTGGGTACAAGGCTTTACAGTATGCACAGACTCTCATATAGCTATACAGCTATCAAGAACATCAGGTGTACAACAGTCATATAACAACTATTGGAAGTTACATCTTAGAGAATCTATACTAATTTTGCTTGGACTTACCATCGTAACTGCTTTCAAAGCTATACTGAATAGGGGACGTCCAACGACGAGCAGCAACAAGATGTGCGAGGGCCTCCATGGCTGCCCTTTTTACTCTGCGTGATGATGACGGGTGGTGACACATCGAGGTCTGTACTTCTTCCGCAACTGCGTCGTCTATACACATGTCACCTATGGTGCACTCCAATGGTGATGCCTCAATCTTTTGGAAAGGACAATCGTGAAAAATAAAGACAAATCAATATGGAATGTCAAGAAAATAAGCAGAGATGGGACCGGTAAAGAACTGATGTTCGTTAAGACAAATCAAGAACGGATGTTTGTGACTGGTCCCAGTCAGGTGTGTACAGTGCCCCTTCACATAATTTAACCCTTGCAACAGCAAGACTTTAAAACCAAGTCTGATGTGGGTCTCGCAACAGTGCATAGTGTAAAGAGGGCAAACTCTCACCATTTTTCACAAAATTCAGCATCAACTTCTTATAATTTTTCAGGGCTGAAAATTTCAAGGATTTTAGAAATGGCTATTTTTCAGACAGTTTACAGAATTAAACTTGATTAGATTTAACAGCCACAATTAAACAACGGGACCCATCGCAAGAGCGACATCATTGTTTGCATTTTTTCACTTTTTTGAACAGCGATGGGTCTCACCTTTGTTGCCAACCCTCGCAACAGTGAGACCCATAATGTGACAGAACACAGGTAGGCCACCATGACCAGTGCTCCGTCACATAACCAAACCCTCACAACGGCGAGACCACAGCGAGGGTTTAGATTTGGGTCTCACAACAGTGCAAATCAAAGCGAGGGTTTGGTAAAAGTCTCGCTGTTATAATGCGAAATTCAGCATCAATTTTCACCCATTTTAAAAAATAATTCCAGGCTTAGATCTAGATGTCTAGTTTTCAGAACTGTTTACAGAATTAAAATCGGTCTAGAAGAACAGCCACAATTCAACGGCGGGACCCATCGCAACAGTGAAGTCCTTATAGGGACAGGTTGTATTGTTTAAATTTTTGCACAGGAAGGGGTCTCGCTGTGGTGGACAACCCTCACAACAGCGAGGGGGGTTATGCGACGGACCACAGAGGCACTGGTACGTCAGTCAGGTGTTTCACCAGTGACTACTACTGTGGTCCGTCGCATAACGGGTCTCGCTGTTGCGAGGGTTGTCCACCACAGCGAGACCCATCCTAGAACCCTCGCAACAGCGACGTCGCTGTTGCGAGGGGTATGTTATGTTAAATTGTGCCAGTTCTACTGGGCCGATCTACATTCTGTAAAAAGTTCTGAAAAATATAGATCTAAATCTAATATCCCTGAAAATTTCAACTCTTAGAGATGATTATAAGTGGTCGAAAATTGCGGTCAAATTTTTGCAACAGCGAGGGTTTTTACACATAACAGCGGGACCCATTTCTAAACCCTCGCTGTGGTCTCGCTGTTGCGAGGGTTTGGTTATGCGACGGAGCACTGGTACCTGTAATATACAGGACAGGCGGTTTGGTGGCTGGCTAGAGTCACTTTCACCCACTTTGACAAACACTCCTTATTCTTGATTACTTCTTTGCAAGTAAAGGCCCATTCATCCTAACAAATAGTTCTGTCACAGTGAACTGCAATAAATTTTCTCATGCATAGTAAGATAATTTTTCTAAGGGGCAATTATATGATTCCAGGTAAGCAAATTAAACAAAAAGCTTTCACAATGAGAAAAGAGTTTCCCTGTAATCTGATGGAATTGTTTTCATGAGCATTTATTCCCCAGAATTGTGTGAAATTTATAGAACTGCCTCACACTTTTTGATCTGTTTGCAAGGGCAATCTGTGATCAGGGCTGTAAAATCAAACTTTCTGATTGTTCTCATACTGCTAACCCAGCCAAGCTGCGACGTAACAGAAACGTTCTGCAACCATACTTTTTAGTAAGTCGGCTACTTACTAAGATGGCACATAACAATTACGTGATTGATGGTGACGTTGAAACCTCACCAAATCAGAATGTTATTACAACGTTATTTTTTGGTAAGGTTAGGTTGAAACCAAAACAGAATGTTATAAGAACGTCCTGTTTAGGTTGAAGACCGTAACCAGAATGTTATAATAACGTCGCAGTGCCACGTCACAACAGTACATTGCAGCAACGTTATTGGAAGCCATCAAAATAACATAACAAGAACCAGTACATAACCAAACAGAACGTTGCTACAACGTTATAATAACATCACATGCTTGCCTGGGAATGCTCTCATTGGCCAGGATGAATGGACCTTTATTCATCCTTCAGGACTATTTGGCTAGTGATTCATGATTAACAAATTGCAAACTGACTCTATTCTAACGAGCAAGCCCATTAAAGGATGCGAACAAACTTCTAGTGAAATTTCTTGTTGAAACAATAAGAAATAATTGAAGCAGATCAGAATTATTGTTATCAAGTAGCCAAGAAGGATTAAAATAATTGCCTGCATGACTATCTATAAATTTTTTAACTTGCCTTCTTGTCAATCTCATCTGCAGTCTTGTTTGTTGTCTTTGTCATTAAACACCTTGCAGCATTGTTAAGACATTCTCGTACATGGTCTGTGCAAATCGACATTTCCTCGCAGGTTCTACACATTGCCATCTGAATGAAAAACGAATGGAAGGTAACTGTATACAGTGTGGTGTTTCATAATTGTGGCAGTTTGAAGTAGTAGAAGACAGTAGTACACTTGTAATGTCCTTTGTTATACTTAGGTAAACAAGCACATCTTCAATTTGGCTGGCTCCTTCCTGTGTAAATGGGAGAGCAGAGCCACTTAGTACAATACAAATAGTACCACTTATATCATAGACAATATGCTCCCATTCCCTTTCAAGGAGTAATTAAAGTAGTATGACCTCATAGAAGTACATGAAAAATGAAAAATATAGGACACATTAATTTCACTTGGAGTCTTTTTACCAAACAGAAGGCTTTCTAACCTTTTCACCTTTATGCAACACAACCTCTTTGGGCACTCTCTGTACATGTGTTTTTTAACCTGTACATTCACATCTTTTAGGGGTATTTGTTTGTTTCTTTTCGGTTCTTTGAAGGGCTGTAAGGGGACAACTTTGATTGATTAATAAATACCTTACCATCTGATAACATGTAGGTACCGGGTCCGTTTTTCCCAGGGACCTTCTGGAAAACTAACTGGTTCTAATGGTGCATATGCAATCTTAACACCTTTGTCTAACCCTACAACATCGTTATCCATTTTTGGCCACCAATATAAATCTTTCGGTCTTTGTTTTGTACGCATTTGACCTTGGTGAGCTTTGTGTACAAGCAACACTAATTTCTTGAGAACACTAACAGGTGGTATAATTCTGTCTGCATCCATGAGAATACCCTTGTACATCGAAATCACTTTCATACTTCTGTATGTCTGGACTCAGATTGTTTATGTCTGGCCACGTACCTTTTTTGCATAACCTGCGATTTTTGAAAAAATTCTTTCGGTTGCAGACTGTAGTTGGGCAAATGTTACGGGAATATCTGTCTACATATCATTCTGAACAATCTCGCAAATCTGTTTGTCTTCTACATCACACTCTTCATCTTTGTGTTTAGGTGGAGCACTCAATAACTCATCGGCTAAATTGTTGTCAGAACCTGGATGATATTCATAGTCATAATTTTGAGTACCACTGAACAATATGTATATGACCTTCCTATCTGTCCCTTTATTTAACAATGAGCACTATGGTCTGTTCTTATAACAAACTTTGCCAAAGGAATACATGTTTACAAATTACTTGGAAACATTACAATTTTTTCAAAAACCTTGGGTTAAATGTTTCCTTCCTGATTAGTGGCTATAATGGTAATAATAATCAACAAACCTCGGGTCCGTAGAGAATGGCCAGGATGACCAAGCAATATGAGAGTCCCCTCATCATCATGATTGGCCTGCTCAAGCTTGTTGTTTTCTGGAAATAAAAACATATAATTCTTCTTAATTTAACAGTCGTGAAAAGCAAAATTTTTAGAATCATCCATCCTCTCAGCCTTTTGCCCCTTTGGTCTGTACTATATATATAGGAATTATACAAATATTTTTGTCTGCACTCGTGTCATATGCTGCAGATGTTGCATCAGTTGTATATAAATAACATAAAGCAACAGTCACCAGATTCTAGAAGAAATATAATAAAAGGTATTCGAAATTATATGGTTTACCACATTACATAATGTAAGTACAGTAGGGGCTTCTGGAAGGTGTAATATATCAGTATAGCTATTGCAGACAAGCTACATCTCCTAGCGAGCACCACAGCTTGGGATAAAATCAATAATCAGACTAGTATATATATATGCGGAAACCTATGGTTAAGGGAGAGAGCGCTATTTGATACTGTATAGAACAATACAAGTCTGGTGACAAGTGATGGAACCACACTGTTGCATGACCGTACGAAGTCAGGCGAACTCTATGGAAGAAGCTTGTTTTCATGTGGTGTTATTTGTGAACCTAGGACTAAGACAGGCTGTAATAACACTGGCAATTGTATGCGATTGATATATATATCCACTAATAAACTTGACTCTTGACCTTGGTCTGCGTCATGGATATGAGCGCCCATCTCATGGATTAGTCTACCACTTGGCTAGCAAGGATAAAGGAAGTTTAAATAAAACGATCAGAACGATAAGTAATAGCAGTTCCCCAAGCAAGGAAGGAGTCTGGGAACCCTATGGAAATTCCATCAGAAATTTTCATTCGTTTTCATCTTTCATTTTCAATTCCTTTTGAAAAGATACATTTGGGTTTCCAACTAAACCAATTGGCTGCACTTATTCTGTATAACCTTTCTTTAAACCACAGTGAAGCTAAACAGACAGGTGACTGAGGTTATTCAGACAGACTTACCCCACTCCCATTAGTAGTCCTAAAATGATCTTCGATGCGATTTTGGGCCAATTTTGCACCGATTTTAAAATCAGTTAAATAATTGATTCTGTTATAAGACATACAATTTTGCAAAGTTTTGAATAATCCACATCAGAAAAATCATGTTCTAACAGGGAAATTCATTCCAAATGTGCAAAAAATGCACGAGAAGAAAACCAGTTGGCGTTATTTTGCATCATGGATCATTGCCTTTAGATTACACACAAAAACTGAAGGTCAATGCTTGAAAGCCACCCTACTTAGCACTTAAACTCAAAGTCTTGGACACAAAGTTCTTTTTCTTTTTACATTTGCTATGTAAACCGTATTTTGATTGGGGGCTTTGCTCCCAAAACCCCTGTTCTTTGTTTTTTGTCAGGTTTGACATATGGATATTATGGATTTTCACATACTTTTATGCCCATGACGTTCAAAGAACAAACTTCGCATGTGTAACCGGTCCCTAAACAGGCTGCCTATCCACTGACTTTAAACCATGTGTCACCAAACTGTACTCCACCCCTATAACTCTTTAGTGTCACTGTTGGGTGTGGTTATACAATGTGTCGAGAGACCAAATTTGAGAATTTGTCAGTACATCAAATACCACACTTAGAGCACAGAAAATAGATGTGTATTCACAGCTATATATATGTGTTTGAATGTATTCATATATTAAATATATGTATGGATATATTTTACTCCGCATGCGGACTCGGGTCATCTTACGGCGAGGCAAGCAGAATTCTATTTAACTCCTCACTTAAAAGCACACTGAAAGTGCATACAAACTAGAACATTGAAGGATTCACCCCAACTTCTAATCATTTTGAAGTCGGAGATTTCCACTCACATTTCTCTATTAACTAGTTTACGTTTAGAAATACAGTACGCGTCAAAAATCAGATTTACACTATGAATTGTACTTCCTTGTAAAGACGTGCTTTGCCTTGTAATTCTGGAAGTTTAGAAAACCTCATAGCCATAATAGGACCTTTGAATACTGCTGCACTATTTATGTGCATTAGAGAAACGCAGTGATTGAATTACACACACAATGATAATGAATCGTTATAAGTAGATGGAATAAATAAGCTGAACTGTATCATCTATAGTTGTGAATACCACGTATACAGGTGCTTAGAAATGAATACCCACAAACCAAAAGCACTTTTCTAACCAACGTTACAGTCTATAAAGTTGTGTAATTCACAATAGTACCAAGGGGATGTTGGGATTATAAGAAAAGACAAGCAATTCATAGTGAAAAAAGTTCAAAATCTCAAAATAGCACATAAAAATCCATTAAAGTCACGGTATCTTCTGTGTGCTGCTAACATTAAAGTCTCCACCCCTAAAGGTCGTATTCCTCTATACTGTGGGGAACCATTTGTGGCAATCATTTTTGCCGCCGCAAGCCAATAAGCCCATCCCACATTGGGTAACTTCCAGGGTTGGACAAGGTTGGACAAAATTACCACATAAGCCATCCTTGTCTCCTAGAGTTGGACTTACTGAAATAAGCAAGTTTTATATTTTTCTATATCCCCAAGTCCTGCTAAGCCATTATGATTTCTCAAATTTTATCAATTGACAGATTTGCAGGTTCTGGGAGCCAATCAAAATGTTGTATTTCAGGACAAAATAGGGTTGGACATTATGGGCTTGGCTGGTCACGGGTCATTCTCCTGAAAATTCCTCAATTTGTCAATGAAAGTAGCTTAAAAATCAAACTTGATAAAATCTAGTTTTTTTATTGAAATACTCAAGACATATACGTCTGTAATTGGTATCCAAAAGGGGGCAACTTTATGATCATAATTCTTTTTTATATCTGTATTTGAAAATTGTACCTTATATTTCCTATGTTACGTACAGAACCAAGCTTGAATCATACAGAACCAAGCTTTTTTTGTCAAATAAGGTGTAATGAACACATTTTCTAACATCTTTTTTAAAAGAAATATCTCAAAATGGTTGTTCCTTTTTAGGAAAAATGTGAAGGAGACTCCTGATGTGAACATGCTGCAACTTATGCAACTAAATTCCCCAAACTTGGTTCTGTACGTTACAAACCTTGCAACATACATAACCAAGCTATTTCTGGTATAAATATGGCTTGATTCCTGCACTATTTGGTCACAATATTTTTGATAAGAAGCAACTGTATGCAATTGATTAAAGGTAGTACAATAACAAAAAATATCAAGGTTATTTACCCTTAAAACTAATTGATTTTGTGAAATCTTGGTTCTGTATGTTACTGAGCTTGGTTCTGTACGTTACACAGCTATTTTAGGATTTGCAGCTCATTTGTTTACAGAAAGCACATTATATGGGATATTGAAAAGATTTTTTAATCAGATGTACCCTACACCAAGAGCTTTTCTCATACTATATTTTTATGATGAAATTATATGTTTAAATTAAATGAGGATGGTGAAAAGCTTGGTTCTGTACGTTACATAATTGGTTGAGATAAAATTCAAAATAACTGTAAAATGTTATGTAAATGAGAAAATAAAATTATTATACATCTAAATGACTACACATATGCTGATGTCAAAATGGACATGGTTTGAGCATGCTGTAACTTATTGAAGGTAATAAGAATAGCTCTTGTGTGCAAAAAAAGTAAAATAGGAAAATAATTTACCATGTGATATTTTGGTCTTTTTCTACATTTTCTTCAAATTTCTAACATTTTCCCCGACTACTTGCAGACAAAACCATACAATTGCTGAATCACCAAAGTCTTTACTACATAAAACTAACATACAGACTGCATAAAGGTGAAAAATGTGTCTTTCAGCCAGCTTTAACTTTAATTTATACTGTTTTCATCAATTGAGGAGATTTCCGGAGAACAGGCTTTAACATTGGTTTGTATGTGGAAAAGCCTAATATATAATATATTAAAGCTGCAGTTGACAAATTTCAGAAACAATCTGTTAACGAATCTGTTTTTGTTAATTTTGTGTTTTACAACTCTCCTCTGGGAATAAGCATGGAGGCAATATTGAAAATAATTCATGGTTAACTGTGATGTTGATGTAAACTGGGATGGGCTTATTGCGTTTAGGAAAAGAAAATGTTGGTTTCCTCCATTGCAAGCATTCTATAGAAAACCTATATAAATTCATGTGCAATGGCACTTGCATTGGGGCACCACAATTTCTATATTCCGCCTTGCATTGCCTTGTTTTACTAACGTTGATGACAAACACTGCTAGGAAATTGCCCACCGTGAACAAATACCGTATGTAATAATGGAATATGGCCTCAAGCCTAGCAACATTGTACTAGTGATGTGTTTCGCGATGTATGAATTTAATCAAGTGACGTTATTAGTACTGTAACGTCCCAAATTTGGGGCCGCCCTGAGGGAGTTACAACATATTAAATTACATCTATCACATGGACGTTAGCATGGCTTTAATACAAACATTTAGAAAAAGTGTTCCCAGGGCTAGTGTATGTCTAGATAGAGGCACTTTAGGCTTATTGGGGTGTGACTGAAAAGGGATGGTGACGATCTATTCTCATGACCTTCGCAGTACTTCAGACCTAGATTATTATCTGCTTATTTATTACCTTTGATACAGACTTGGTTAAGCGTCAGGAGAAGTAAAATGACTTTCAAATGTACTGATACACAAGGACGTCTATATCATTATAATTCTCCTCCTCTTTTTCGGCCAAATGCTGCAGGTTTTTTTGATTGTTTACGATAAGGCACCCCCTTTTGGATATCTCTAGCTTCACTACTAATATATAAAATTAAATACATATCAAACATATAATATCATTAAATATATTTAAATATAATATGTGTTAAACATATACACGCAGATATAAAGTAGTTTCTCCTTATGGATGGAATGATGGATGCATATTCAAAAAAGATTGACCTAACTATGGTAAATGATGTCACTTATTAGGACGACACTAACGTATTAAAATCCAATATTACTTCAATTCTGTTTACTCGTAGTACTTAGAGATAGGCCTAAATCAGTATAATACATTTAACTAATTATAAAGGCCTCAGGTTAAACATGTGCAGTTTCCCGCCTATACACCCTTCTCACGACCCTGCGCAATGCAGTCCTGGTTGGACTGAGCCCAAGGTGGCGGGAGCCACCAGGCTGGGTCAGTGTATTTCATATAGGCTTACAGTGGGGCCATTTAGAACTTTTTTCTATATCTCACAAATACACCACCACGATAGCAAATTTACAATTTTTTGCACACATATTATCATCCAAAAACATTTGTTCTTTGCTATGAGTATCCTAATATTATGATAAAATATGTAGTTTGGGTATATTAAGGAATACTTTGAGTTTTGCTAGCCTTTTATTTGGGAGAAGGTCAACTCTTAAAACAAGTTAATTGCAAGTACTCAACAAGAGTGATTGTTTTGGACTTCAATCCCCACAGCCACAATTACCCTCTACCATCCTCTCCTGCCACATACACAGTCTACACACTACTAATAGTTACAGACCCTTGACCACCTGAGTGGGCCTCAATTCTCACTGTGCCCTGCACCAGACATACTCACATAGTGGTCAGTGATGCAGAGTGAACTGGACAAGACTCCCCTCACCAGGGTTCATATTTTTGCTAAGAGGGGGCGCCAGGTTTAGTAAGAAAGGTGTATACCGTGATCGTTTATCTGTGGGGATCTGAAAACCCGTTTATAGTTGTTCCTTGTGCATGTGGACACATCAAATGTCTCAAAGTTACAATAATGTGCTTCAGGTACCTTCAATTTCTAACAAACTTAAAATGGATTTAATACTTTTTAAATTCAGTGTTTCATGAAAGCTGATTAATCTAAACAGTATATATATATATATATATATATATATATATATACCACTGTGAACAATACATTTTACCCTAAGAATTGCACATGATCGACATCTTTCATATTTCCTTGGCCTACTTGTCTAATCTAAGACTTTATACCTAGTGTAATTTGTGTACCCCCCCCCCACCTCTCCTCCTCCCCCTACCCGGCCTCGCGTACCACCCCGGCTGCGGATTTATAGTGGGGGTGCATTGGGCTATTTTTCACCATATATATCTATATATATATATATGTATATATATATATGTGTATATATGTATGTATGTATGTATGTGTGTATGTATGTGAGAGTGTATTTATAATATATATATATATCAATCTATATATATATATATATATATATATATAGATCAATACAATGCAACATGGCCACGATATAACAACGATGTGACCTTCCGTGACCATGTAGTATGCTCGGTATCCGATATCGCAGTCGTATCATATTGTAGGTTGAAGTGGGATTAAAACATTAAAAGACATAAAAAGACATTGAAGGGCCATACCCACTGAGTGACTTAAGGATAGACACCAGTGGTTGACGGTGGGTTTAGAAAAATCGCAATATCTTCCTCAATCGTGGTTTAATCCTAATATATTATATATCATATGAAAACTTGCATTTTTCTCTATCTATTGATATTGATGAAGTTGTAATGGAATTTGTAGTGAAGATTTAATCAAATAAAAGGTAATTTTTTTAACTTTTATTTTTTGAACAGCGATATCTTGATTAATATTCAATCAACATGATTTGAATTTTACACACAGGTTCACAACATTCATTTGTAGGGAAGCGTGTCTCAGATTTCTTATTTAGGCCTTAGTTTTCTTTTTAATTTTATGACCAAAAACGGGAAAAAACGGGTAAATTTTCTGGATTTTCTTTAAACACTAATTTCTACATCACATAAAACAAAAACTGGGACCTATATCAAAATTCTGAGACACGCTTCCCTCCATTCACATGTAAGGAACATGAACTTAAAATTTCAAAACCATTGGTTCAATATTAAGTGAGTTATTGATGTTCAAAAAATTAGAGTCAAAAATAAGATTTTCAGTTTGCAACACACATATAAATACTTTTCTTCTGTGTATGTCTATATGACTTATACCAATAGATAGCCGTTTAAACTGGTTATTTAATGATATACTATGCATAGAAATGCAATAAGGAACCAAAATTCTGGCCTTGATTAAAGGGAGTCACGCCATTGACCCCTTCACCACTGGTGTCTATCCTTAAGCGATGATGAGCAGCGGGCGACTGGGAGAATCGTCGCCGTCATTGCTAAGTAATGTCAATATCAGGCAAGTTTGATAATTTGTCAATGATTTACGTGACAATTTTCCCGGCTATCCCATTGTCCGTCGCAGGTCACCCAAAAAATGCACCTAACCATGCATTGGGTCTGCAGTCTCCTGGCAATTTCACCACTGATTCTCCCAGTAAATATATATTCCAGTAAAGTTATGGAAATAGTTATGACAGATGGGCTATAACTTAAGAACTGTAGTAAAGACTATAAAGTTCAATTTACCGCATCCAATTGTTATATTGAGATTATATGTTGTTGCAATCTGAGCTATTGTTTCTATCTTTTACACTTGAAATTAAAAATATGAAAAACACATGTAATTATTACATTGAGTTAATGTGATCTGAGCTATTTCTTCGCACTTAGAGAATTAAACCTTTTCTCAAATGTTTCTATAATGTATCACGAGAGTGTCAATCTCTTTTATGATGAATTCTCAAAATGAATATTAAAAGAAAGTACTTTGCTATGTATGTTTACAATTCTAAGATTGTGATGAATCTCAAGATACTTATGGTTGTGGACCCCTAAAATCGCCAGGGCGACACGGTCCTTTTTGGGCTTAGGGACATGCAACATCATGATTTTCTTAAATTTGACAGGCCGACATCATGATTCCTTAAATTCGACAGGACGATATCCGATTTTCTAAATTCGACAGGGCGACATGGGACCCCCCATCTACACCCCCCCTACGGTTTTCCTTTGGTGAATGGGGCTCAATACGACCTTTAGAATGTCTGTTGCGTGCTTGTGGGTCGTGACGTGACCTTTGTACGTGTTAACACCACCAGAGTCAGGGGGCGTACAGTACATTCGGGTAACAGGTGGACTGTGGGGCATGACCAATGTCCCACAAACACGGACTGTTCTTGGAACTAATATAATCCAAAGATTATATGGTTGGTTAAAAGTTACAGCTGCGGATTTATAGTGGGGGTCCATTGGGCTATTTTTCACCAAATATCTAAATGTAAAATTCTCAGACCGGGAAGCTCCGGCGGAAACTTTTATGATAGGGAACACCCCACCCCCTTTGAAAATCCTTGAATTTGCAACTAGGCTATTTATTCTCAATGGAATGCGATATGAAATCTTTTTAATGTAATGAAGATGTTCATTGGCTCAAAAGACTGGTCGGGTTATACAAAGAGTAGGCCTTAATTATCAAAAAGAAAATATTAAATATATATTTGACTGAATCTCGCATGAATGTTTTTCATGTAGGCAGTTTTGATTACCATTACGTTATTTACACTATGAGATAATCATATGAGGTTACCATTAGCCTTTTCTGGACCACTTCAATTCACTGATTTGGCACTAGAACACTTAGATTAGCAAAAAGTCAGCTTCTTCTAAATGCTGGTTTTAACTAGCTCAGTGGCCAGTTTTATAACAAACCTCCTTATGTTTTGGGTGTCATAAAATTATGATCACCTTTTTGATCACCATAGCTACGTGAGTTTTGTTTTTGCTTGTGTGAGAGTTGGTGAATTTATATGAATTTGGGGTGTATTTACAAGAGTTTGGGGGGGGGGTTTATAAGAGTTTGAGGTGTATTTAATTTACAAGAGTTTTTGTAATGAAACGGCCATTGGCAAATTTGATATATGCATTTTTTTTATATTGAAGTTACTAGGGGCCTATTGCCTCACTATGAAACGTAAGTATGATGTCTATGAATATACTTTCACTCCGTTTAAGGATATTGTGATCTTACATTGAATTTGCTCTTTTTTCATTACCCTTAGTAACAATATTCCTTAGGTATCAATCAAGCCCCCCTCCAACTATTTTGGGACAAGTTTTAATTTTTCTAGTGTAAAAATTGTATTATGGGGCCCTTGATGGGGGGTCCTGATGTCTCGTTTAAATGATAAGAAATAATGGATATGTCGCATGTCTTTGTCGCTAGTGAAACCCTATGTCACATGTCGCTTTTAAGAAAATTAATGTCAATGTCGTTTGTCAATAGGCAGACGCGGATTTAGGAGGGGGGCAGGCGCACACACACCCCCCCCCCCCCTATTTTTGCCCAAATAATGATTTTTGTATTGTAAAATTCGTGGGCCTGGAGGGCCCGGAAATCTTTTTTCGCAATAGCACGACCCCCACCCCCCCCCCCCCCCGCCCCCATTTGAAAATTCCTGGATCCGTCCCCGTATGGTATTATCCATGTCTGTCATGACATTAAGGCCTCATGTCGCATGTCGATTTTAAGAA
The DNA here is from genome assembly GCA_936440205.1 of Lepidonotus clava. Lineage (NCBI taxonomy): Eukaryota > Metazoa > Annelida > Polychaeta > Phyllodocida > Polynoidae > Lepidonotus > Lepidonotus clava. Next base: position 11,420,644 of record OW387146.1, on the reverse strand, counting down.
ACGGCCGTGTCACCATGTCAAAATTAGTGGTCCAGACCAATTATTATAGCACGCCCCCCTCCCTTTCAAAATTCTGGATCCTCCCCGAACTACCCCTACCCCCCTTGCTTTGCAAATCACATAACCGCCCCAGCAGCATGACCATGCCCTGACCATGTCCTTAAAATTCAGATAGTGTGACTGTTTTTATGAAATGTATGAAGTCTATGAATAAGGATTATATTGATTTGTTAGACGTGTGATTGTAATTGTTAAAAGATTTGAGTGCTTATCTTCAAAGCCATTTTTGATTGGTTAGACATGTGACTGTATTTGATATTTTGTGTAAGATTTATTGACCACTAGTATTATTTATTGTTCTCTATATAGACATTGTGCACATGACGTCACATGCCCCAAAATGGACTGGCCGCCATATTGGTGATCAATCAATATTTCTAATTCCGGAACATATAGAACAAATATTCATACTTCATTTCTTTAATACAAATTGAATCAATCATAATCAGCAATCCTCACCCTTTATAATCTTATAATTTTGAATTTATAACATAGCCAAATGGTCATAATCACCAAATGGTGATCACCAAAAAGTGATCACGTGACCACACCTGCACAAGGTCTATAGGTCACCTTTTTTCATTTTTCATGTTTGTAATGAACTGAAAAACAGAGGTAACTCTGATGTTTATTACTGAATAAAAGTTTATGCAAAAAGAAGATGTCCTTAGTTGAGTCGTGAGGGTGATTCTAAGTGTGACTGGGCCCTGTTCCAGGATGTCCAGGGGGGACTGAGGTCTCTCGTTCCGGTCCTGTCCTGGGAAAAGGTCAGGCCTTTGTACAGTGTTCATACCTACTGCATTCTTATTGTGTTTCGTGTGGCTGTCATGTCATATTTCCCCATAAATCAGTAGCACCCCAAGCAAGAATATGATGTTATTATAACATTATTATAATGTTCTGTGTAGTTCTTGTTAAGTTATTTTGATGGCACCCAAAACGTCTTTAGAACCTAACATTGCCGTCCCAAACGAAATCTTATGAAGTATATAGATTTTAACTTTACTTTATAAGTGTGTAGGCCCTATGTATATACACACAATAATTTATACATACGTGTAAGTCGCAAAACACAACTGGACGGTTGCAATGGTAGACATAGAGAAGGGGAGCAAGGGAAACGAGCAACCTACCAAACTAACTAACACTCTCATAAATATTAGTTATCTTTTGCCTTATGACTTCCTGGTCCCCCCACTTACTGAAGGAAATATTTAGATTGAACAAAATGAAAAACATCAATATAAGAATAACTGCGGGGGGTTGTAAAGGCTGTGATCCACGTTGCGACAAAATTCGACCGATAGTGAAGCGATTTTCAAAATCAGTCCAGAATCGGTCCAGAATCGGTCCAGAATCGGTCCAGAATCGGTCCAGAATCGGTCCAGAATCGGTCCAGAATCGGTCCAGAATCGGTCCAGAATCGGTCCAGAATCGGTCCAGAATCGGTCCAGAATCGGTCTAGAATCGGTCCAGAATCGGTCTAGAATCGGTCCACTTGTAAAGGCGGTGATCCACGTTGCGACAAAAGTGGACCGATAGTGAAGCGATTTTCAAAATATTTTCTATCTCCAGAATCGGTCCAAAATCGGTCCAGAATCGGTCCAAAATCGGTCCAGAATCGGTCCAGAATCGGTCCACATTGTAAAATGTCGCAACCTGGATCATGTCAACCGATTTTTTCTGACCGATTTCCAAGCAGACCAATGAAATATAAACTATTCCAAACCGATTTCAAACCGACGATGGTAAGACAAAATTATTAAACCTGTTTAATAATTTTGGACCAATTTTGGACCGATATGAACCGATTTTGGACCGATTTTATTATGTCTATGCATTTACAAGGTTATTTCATTCATTTTTGGGAATAATGGAACGAAAATGTTACCAACAAATATGAAAATGATTTCTCTTTCACATGATATATTTTCTAATGCTTTTCAACAAATATTTTACTATTTTACTTTTTATTAGTCAAACAGATTAAATAATATTTGTTTCTGGTCCTACTGACCAAATTTAGACAGGAAATATGAAAATATTTCCAAAATTTTGATATTTTAAACAACCGATTTTTCTCTCAATGTTTTCTTATCTATTTGTGGTCCAGAATCCAAGAAATTTATCAGTTTTCATCTTCTCTGTGGATCATGGGTATAGGACCGATTCTGGACCGATTCTGGACCGATTATAGGAGCAGGGGGTTTGATTGCCCAACCGATTCTCAACCGACAAAAAACCGTCTGTCCTACAATCGGGTTGCTTCTATTTTTTTTGTCGTGCTGGAAAATGTCGCAACGTGGATCACCAGCATAAAAATATCGCCACGTGGATCATGTCAACCGATTTTTTCTGACCGATTTCCAAGCAGACAAATGAAATATGAAATAATCCAAACCGATTTCAAACCGACGATGGTACAACATTTTTTTGGACCAACTGTGGATCGATTGTGGACCGATTTTATTATGTCTATGCATATTGAAGGTTATTTCATTCATTTTTAGGAATAGGAATAATAGAACAAAAATGTTACCAAAAAATATCAAAATGAATTCTCTTTCACATGATATATTTTTTAATGCTTTTCAACAAGTATTTTACTATTTTACTTATTATTAATTAAACAGATTAATTAATATATATTTCTCGTCCTACTGATCATATTTAGACATCCAATGGGAAAATATTTAGAAAATTTTGATAAATTAGTCAACTGATTTTTTTTCACTGTTTTCCTATTAATTTGTGATTCAAAATTCAAGGAAATAATCAGTTTTCATCTTCACAGTGGATCATGGGTAGGGGACCGATTGTGGACCGATTGTGGACCGATTTTAGGACTAACAGGTTTAATTGCTAAACTGATTCAGGGCCAACAAAAACGGTCCTTAAATCGGTTGGTTACTGTATTTTCCCGTCGGTTTGACAAATGTCGCAACGTGGATCACTAGCTTCAGAGGGTGCCTGTACGACCCATATATAGGGGAGAGTCACATACAGAGGGCAAAACCCGAGGTACGTACGATCCCCATCGGTTGTAGAGGCACCTGAGGATGACCTCTAAGTGTCTTCTATAATTTATCACTTTATAATATTATAGTGTCATTTGACGGAGTTAAACTCAGTTTTCATCACCGAGGAAACAACAGAAATCACCAAAATTAAACGTCTACCAATTTTAAAATAATGGTCGTCTGAGGAGGAAGGACTCTACGTTTTCAACAATTTTGAAATAATTGTGTTTGTGTGTACCTTTATCATACTGTCTCTTGAGGTCTATTTATGATCTGACTTTTATTTCTCAAGCATTTGATTAATATCATTTGAAGCCTCTTTGCATCACTTTCAAAACAACCACATAAAAGTAGATTATAGTTAAATAAACAAAACTGTCATGGTAGTTAAGAGCGTGCACACAGGTGTCTAACTTAAATAAATGATTAATAACCTCAAGCACTTAACGATATATTCCGCTTCCTAGTTATCAAGGCTGCTGCGTAGTAGGGGCAAATCAGGGGCAGATCCAGAGTCAATCATCTAGCGGGGTGGGGGGGGGGGGGGGGGCAAAGCCCCCCCCCCCACCCCCCACCCCTATTGAAAAGTGAAAATAAATATTAAACCTCATATTTGTATCAATCAACAAAAATAGACCATTTGATGAAAAGTTTCATTCGGGAGGGAGGGGGGAGGGGCAGCCGCCTCTTTTGCGCTTCCGCCCCCCCCCCCTGGATCTGCCACTGCAGATATAGGATTAAGAAAGGGGGAGCTATACTGGTGGGAATTTAGGGGCCTATTAAAATACAGAACATGAGCTGCCATATGACGATGTCATGGAGAAATGCAACATATCAAAGGCAGAATTATTTTTTACACATAATTATAAATATAAAGTTCTCCAAATTTCTATTTGTGATCAATAATCAGCTTGTATGGGACTTGTCTCTAATTTAGCAGATTGCATTCCATATCGTAGCTCTAGTCATGTAGTGTAATAGAACCTTATGGAAATTGCTGATATAAATACAATCATGTAATATCTTGTTTTCTCCTTAAGTAGTTGACAAAAAGCAAAGACAACAAGTGAATTCTGATTAAGAAAACAATTGATATAATGTAGAAGGACTCAGGGGTTCAGGAACTCTAAAATATCTCAGCGTGATCCTCGTAAAATTTATATGTATGGTTCTTCACAATCAGACTTGTTTTCAAGTCAATGTAATATAGACTGGTTATAAAATAAAAGGAAATATCACATCGCATTGGGATGCAATAAATGAAAGTAATCATCTATATATATCCATGAATAAGTGACTACATTATGTGGCATATGCATGGCCATATATGTACAGGCAAAATCTCAAATTTTGTATTTTGACACATTCTAACCACACCCGACCGTCACACTAAAGAGTTATAGGGGTGGACCACTATTTGGTGACACGTGATTTAAGGTGAGTGGATAGACAGGCTGTTCAGGGACTGGTCACACATGCGAGGTTTGTCTTATGACGGTCACTGGTATAGTTACTGTATGGATATATATATATATATATATGGGTTGCTGTTATTCTTGCAGAAAGATCCTTGTGGTGAACATCACTCTTATATACGCTGACCTTAGCCTTAGGGTATGTTGAAAAGGTATACTTAATTCCCCCCTTAGGCAGGTTATTATACGTATGGATCCTATCACAAACTCAGCCTTTCTAGTGACCATAATATACGTGGACCTAGTGGGATGACCACAAATCGTTCACAAAATTTCATACAGGTGTTTTAATGGGAGCATAACCCCCAGTTAAAAAACACTTTGGATTTTTATTTTGCAATTATTCTGAAAATAACACAAGACATTACTGTAGTTACCCTACTACTGTCCAGAGTGGTTACACCATTAGTTACTGCCCAAATGGTTACAACGTTACTGCCTAAATGGTTACACCATTATGCCCAAATGGTTACGACATTATTGTCCAAGGTATAGTTCATCCATCAGTTTCCATATGGTTATACTGTCTGAAGTATTTGCATCCGAAAGGCCATATTCCACCTTGCGGTAGTGTTCATTTGCGGCCAATATTTAAGGTGGCCGCAAGCAGTTTGCGGTTCTGATACCAACATGTTGGTATCCTTGGCCGCAAGCAAACTGTAGTGGCCGCCAGCAGAGGCCGCAAGGAAGTGTTGCAACTACCTATATTCCACCTACCGCAAACGCGTCCAGGGCGGCCGCAAATGCGTCCAGGCTGGCTGCAAACGCGTTTACGGCCATTTGTTTGTGGCCGTTTGTTTGCGTCTGGCAAGTGGAATATAGCAGTAGGAGCCCACTTTGCGGCCGCCGTAAACACATTTGTGTTTGCGTTTATGGCGTTTGCGTTTACGGCGTTTGCGTTAACGTTTGTGGCCGTTTGCAGCCGTCTTCTTGGGTGGCCGCAAGCCGAGAAGGGATAGTGGAATATGGCCTTTACTGACCACCAAAGTTACATTATCAATGTCTGCTGTACATATACAATTACTTTCCAATTGATTTGAAAGTTGCTTGTGCAATTTCTGTTCATTGCCGACAGCTGGTGATTCCCATATAAACTATAACTTATAACTTTATACCACCACTCCATCTAGTGTCACACTATGGACACTATAACCAACCAATATCCCTACACATTTCCCAATATCCCCCACACATATATTCCCATCAACCCCTTCCATACTTCCTATAATACTACTTCCACTTCCTCCCATTATATAAACATCCCTTACCATTATATCCACCTCACTCTCCCTTCAACCACCATACAATACACTTTAAAGTTACTCGGTAATGAGTCACATCATTGCTGCCTACATTGGACTCTCTGCAGTAGTATCCCTATGGGTCGTATGGCCTCCCGAGGATGACCCCAAAGGTCCTTCTTTATGTTTTCACCTAAGCAATGTTCAAATATGTTGAAATTACTACATACAAGGAGTCCACAGTGAGCGGCACCCACAGCCTGGCAATACGCACTGCCTCCAATCAATATTGCTATGATATTATACAAAAGTAACATAATTACTTCCCTAATAAGTTACCCCCTTCTGTCCATAACGGTTACACAACAACTAGCAATAGTAGTTTAGAAGTCTCAAGCACTGCAATGGGATAGAACATTGTGATAGGTATTGTATGGGTTTGAATCGTGGGATTGGCAGCTTGTTTACTTACATCTCAGTAGTCCCGACACACTGCTTTATGAAAAGCCTTTTTTTACTCATTAGGCGATTTTACCGGCGGTAGGCAATGGGCAACTGGGAGAATCGGCCGATTCTTATGATACCCTGTCAATACGGTAAATTGAAATGTGCATGTATGATCTGAATTGACGTTAAAATCGGCGATTAATTTGGCAGAATCGCCCAATTCTAGCAATGATCTATCAGCTAACTCAGGGATAATCGTCTAGTGGGTATGAGGCTTAAGTAAGTTAATAGTGTAAGAAAAAAATAACACTTGCCTCTGCAGTTGTAGCTAGGGGTTTGGTATCTACCTTCACATACATTTTATCACTATTGCTGCATTTGATAACGCCCGGGCAGTTACATTGGGAATAAAGCAACCAATAACCAACCAACCAATCATTACTGACCAAAAGGATCGTGTCATTAATGCTAGCGGCATCTTCACCATTACTGCCTATAGAATAGTTACATGTTTAGTAAAAAAAAACTATACGATCACTGCACCACTATGTGTCACAATTACCTTTGCGCATTTATATAATTAACATTTTTTCAGGTGGACACATAATCATCGCGCCTTGCTGCTATGACGCTCGTGTTACTGCTGATAATGCAATTGATGTCAACAATAATCAAAGCCATCTTGAAACGGTTGGCTGACTTACTCGCTTCATACGTGAGAGAATGTTATCCTTATAGTCCCAGTTAAGGACATGGGGTCGTTGTCTGTATACCAATTCTCCCCACCGTGCACGGACAGTTGATTTACAGCATCTTAAGGATCTGCGGGCTAATTGGGACTGATTTTGTTGACAAAACCGGTGAAAAAACTTAAGGAAATAATCAGATAATTGTCAAGTATCTGTATACGCTGAATGAATTTGCAAACAACTCAGGAAACATTGAATGGATATGGATACTTTTTAGAAGATAATGATGGCTAGTTTTTCATCATATTAATCTACAAATTAATGATACAATTAATGGAAATCTATGACATATCAAAGCCTTGAGTTTTGTTGATATTTCCTGTTCAATGCTAACCTGACTAGCCGTGGTTTGGACAATTATTCAGATTAGCTTCACGAGAGATAATTATTATAACCAGGGTGGATTATCATTCAGAACTAACATTGATTCGATAGATATGTATTGGAGGGGCTGATCTGAAGGGGGTGCTGGGGTCCTTACCTCTCCCCCTCTTATTACTCCCCCCCCACCTCGTTTCTGTCACCTTTTTTTCATGAATAAAAAAAGGGAGAAGTCTGGCTGGTGGGGGGCAAACAGCCAAGTAATGGGAACGTCAGTTACCTGTTAGATTTGTGCGAAATACTTCAGTTATTTTAGGATGGAATGAGACTGATCAAAAAGGAAACAATAACATTGCATTTTAGTGCTGTTGAGACTTTACTCATACAGAATGTTATGATAATGTTATCTTTGCCTGAGGGTATGTTACCAAAACATCACAATAATGGTGCAATAGAACATTATAAGGATGTCATCAAAATAAAATAACAAGAACTGAAGCAAAAATAAACACAACATTGCTGTCACGTTATAATAACATTGCGTTCCTACTTGGCGTAAATCGCGGAGACAAATAATACCTGCCACCCCCCTCCTCACCAGGGGTGGATCCAGAGCCAGTCAGTAGGGGGAGAGGGGGGAATAATCCCCCTATGAAAAAAATGAAAATACATAACTTCAAATTTGTACGGATCAACAAGCATAGATTAATCGAAAAAAAAGGTTTCTTTAGCTGACGGGGGGGGGGGGGGGGGCAACCACCCCTTTTGCCCTCCCCACAAGGGGCCATCGATAAAATGATGTCACACACAAAAGGGGTGGGTAGGTTGAAAAGTGTAACACTGCCTGAAAACAGGCTTTTCTCATGTTTAAACCACAAAATCCCATCTGGCAGGGGGGGGGGGTACTAAAAATACCCTGAAAAAGTGTGACATCATATACGGATGGCCCCCGAGGATCCGCCAAAGCTTGCCCCCCCTTCCCTGCCTCCCTCCCATTTCCTACACTTCTTACCAATCCTCACTGGAGAAGAAGTAGGGCGTAGTGTGACTGTATGAAGTATCCCTTAGTCATTCTCACTTCACAGCTAACTGGTTGTAGGCCCACCTAAGGCGTGTCCCTAACTGTCAGAACCTGCTGATAGTTTACATTAACAACCTTTTTCAGCTTTTTCAGACGCCCAGTAAGCAAGTTTGAGGGAAGAGGGTGAAACAGGGGTGGATACATCCCAAGCAAGAATATGACGTTATCATAACGTTATCATAACGTTCTGTTTAGTTATGCTTTAGTTCTTGTTATGTTATTTTGATGGCACCCAGATACATCTTTAGAACCTAACATTGCAATGTCGCACTGTGACATTATTGTGATATTCTTGTAATGTCCTCATAACATTCTTTATAACTTAGGTCTCAGCTTCACTAAAATACAATGTTATTATGATATTCTTTTTTAGTGGGTCTCAACTTTACCTAAAATAGCGTAACTGTAATATGAAAATTGGGCAGGTTACAGACAAACAGTGTTTGTTATGTCGCTGCTTGACTGGGAGTTTTGCTGCAGGGGTGCGGTCAACATGTATGGATTAAGTGTTAAAATGTACATGCATACATAATTATAATGACATTCTCTTCTCTTTGTCAAATTTAAGATCCACGAAATGGGGGTGTCAGAACCCCTTGACCTCCTCCAACCCCCCCCCCCCCCCCCCACCAAGTCTGCCCCTGGCAATGGCAACTTGATATCTTGATGCTTGATGTATTATTTATCTAATATAGTTTTAGCAGTCAGGACAAGGGGTCTCTACTCCCATAGGAAGTGGCATCTCCAAGAGGTGAATAATCAGGAACGACTGGCTTTAATTTGTCGACCAGCTGTAATTTGTCAACGACTAGCTGTAATTTGTCGATGCACCTTCACCATTTATCAATTACACCTAATTGTTGATGACCAAGGTGAAAAAGTCAGAAATGTCAAATTGTTTTTCACCTTCATTGTCACCAATCAGTGCATCTATTCACCTCCCAACACAGCACTAGTTTGCTATATCTAAAGCTGTGTCTCCACTTGGGCGATAAATAATTCCGTCGCTGGCAATGAGTTTTTATCGCCGGGTAACCATAGGAAAATCTGGCACTCGGCGACAAAAATATGTTGCCAGGCAATGGAAATGTTTATCACAACGCAGAATTTCAAGGCAATAAATGGTCAGACATTATGGGCCGGGCCAACAGGCTTTAGCATAGGTTTCTATGGGAAAATTCAATGACAATTAACACCATTTCAGAAATTTTAAATGTGATTTTCCGGACAATTTTCTACTATCAACTGTGCTTTAGGCAATTTCACTTAGAGGCTAAACTTAAAAGTAACTAGAACTCTTTTTTACATTAAAATTTGACGTTGGTGAAAACTGGGATGGGCTTAAGATCAGTGTGAAAGACACATAAAAGTCCTCTATCGACAAGGCAGTGATCCAACTGATCGGTGCTAAGATTCAGATAAACTAGTACTATAATAAGAAACACTGCGGGTGGTGTCCGGGGGTGGCTGTACGACCCATAGGGGATCGTCACGTACCAAGGGCGAAGCCCAGGGTTCGTAGGATCCCCATAGGTCATACAGCCACAGGAGGACGACCCCAAAGGTGCTTCTTTATTTCATCACCCAAGAAATATTCAAAAAATGTCAGAATTACTGAGAACTATTAAAGCGTCTACAGTGAGCGGTGCATACGGCTTGGCAATACACCCTCCCCACAATACGCACTGCTCGTCGGCATGGTGGGTGATAAATTTACATACTGCATCCTGATGGGTAATGACAGATTGAGCAGTTATCCGAGAATTAGTCGATTCATGGACTGATTCAGTCTAGTGAGTATGTAGTTTTAGACACTATGATAACTGACCTAAATACAGTCCCAACCACTTCAGCATTAATTACCCTGAACCCGTGCCAAATCTCTAAAAACTACTACTTGGTAGGCTTGTTTGACCTGACTTCAGCACTTTTGACAAATAGCTTAGATACATCTCAGCCAAGTTGAGAAAAACACTGAGCTTTGCTTATATGCACGCAACATTTTGGTCCTTCTGTAACGAAAAAGTATCCATTTTGATAATAATATTTCGAGTAGACTTTACCAAATTAGAAAGTTATAGAAAATTGTATTTACTTGTGATGTTAAGCCCCAACCCAAAACTGAACTTTAGCCCACCATGGACTATTGGTTTAAGAATATAACCAGAATGTTGCAATATCCAAACTATTTTCATACAATAGGATATTTTGTGATTGCAGCATGGTGATGGAATATAAATTGTAATGATTTAAAGCAGGCCTATGGTGAAACTTGGGTTTTGTTTTTCTTTTCTTTGTTTTTTTGTTGTTTTTTTTGGTGGGGAGGTATTCTCCGTGCTTCGAGAACCGCACCTCTGTATTCGTTTTTGGTAGCTAGGAGGTAATAATCGGCTGGAGTTATACACGCGGGCATAACATCAGAAGACCGTGCACAAAGAATTACTTGTATACGCGGCTGTCAGGTCCGTGCACCCAGTTAGTCCTGTATACGTGGGACTGCAATGTCCGCGCACACTGATAGGTGCGTACGTGCGGGGTTGTGTCTGCGTATATAGACAGGGTAATATATGTGGATTTACCTCCATTTCACATCATCATATTATTTGTTAATCGGGGGCTAAGCCCCCGAACCCCCTATTTCTTTTTTTCTTTTCATATTTGATCTAAATTCCGAACATATGCAGTCTTAAAAATCCTTAATACACCACCTTTCCATATGTCCGCGTATATAAGGAGATGTACATGTACGGACTTGTGCCCGCGTGTATAGGAAATTATATAAACGCGACGGCCGCGTACGCGATGGTCGCGCGTATAACCACGCCCGTAATAATCTTATCAAATTCATAAGCAAAAGCGGTTATATGCTGAGAACACCCTTTACGGTTGGAGTTCTAACATGTGGTTGTGGGTGGAACAACTCCTCTATCATCCTAACAACAAAGCCGTATTCCACTGTCCGATTTTTCTCCCGATTTCAAAAACTAGCAGTGTATATATGGATCATCATATACCTATATATCATTAGCATTTGCCAGGATTTTGAATTCCCTTTAAAATGGTATGTAACATGCATGGGTCTCTGTGATAAGTCTAAAGAAATTTTAGAAATCGTCAAATTTTCAGTAGTCAAAATCGCCTGGCTTAATGCAGACTTCAATAGTTGAATTGTTTACTCACCTGGTGTACCTCCTATGGGGCTACATGGTTCCTGTATGTATCACATCAGGGCAGCATCTAAAATGTAAAATGAAAGCTTTAACAATCTCATTGCAAACGAGTTCATCTCATCTGGCGGGAGTTGCATAACATTAGCGGATGTATTCTGTAACGGAGACCAAGTGTTACAATAATGGAGACAAAGGTGTTGCAAAATTCCATAAGAAAGTTCTAATAAGGCTTGATTTTAGTGGATTTTTCGCTGACAAATTCCACTAATATTATAGGGAAAATAGAACATATTCTTTAGCGGGTCCGTTAACAGAGAGAATATAATGAACAATTTAGTGGATAAGTTATGCAACTCTCCCCTGATTCCCCAACACACAATTCACTATTGCAAATAAAGCATTGTATCACCTCAACCATGTGGTTCCCACATCTATGTAATCACGATGGTGACAGGACAACTACCCCTCGGATAACTACCCCTGGGACAACTACCCCAGGGACAACTACCCATGGGACAACTACCCCCTAGGACTATTACCCCTTAGGACAACTACCCCTTAGGACAATTAGCCATATTGGTAGGACAACTATTCCCATAGGACAACTACTCCTGTAGCACTAGTACCCCTCCAGATAGGACCCAATTGTAGGATAATTACCCCTTAGATAGGGCAACTACCCCAATTGGTAGGACAAGTAGCCCCCTTGATAGGACAATTACTCCCTTTAGTAGGACAACTACCCACTTGATATGACAATTACCCCCTTTAGTAGGACAACTACCCCCTTGATAGGACAATTACCCCCTTTAGTCAGACAACTAACCCCAGTGATAGAACAACTAGACCCATTGGTAGGACAACAAATCATATGGGTAGTTGTCCTACAATTTAGTTTAGTGGTACTATCTGTTGGGGTAATTGTCCTAAAGGGGTAATTGTCCTATTTAGATGGGTAGTTGCCCTACAGGGATAGTTGTCCTATAGGGGTAGTTGTCCTACCCATTGAGGTAATTGTCCTAAGGGGTAGTTGTCCTAAGGGGTAGTTGTCCCATGGTTAATTTCCCTATGGGGGTAATAGTCCTAGGGGGTAATAGTCCTAGGGGGTAGCTGTCCTATGGGGTAGTTGTCCTACGGGGTAGTTGTCCCAGGGGTAGTTGTCCCTGGGATAGTTGTCCCAGGGTTGATTGTCCTAAAATTTATTATGATATATGGCTCCAATTTATAGATAATTATTGTTCATTTATCCCAAGCGTCGGGCTTGTGCATTATTTCACCCTATGCACGACTACTTACTTGTTGATAAGAGATGAATTTCTTCCATTCAGAAGTCACTATTCAGGAGCTATACAATTCGTTCTTTCACCATATGCTTCATGATGTTGTTATTTTTGTACTTTTTTGACCCCATTTTGAATGAAAGTTTTCCTAGTTTATGGTTCAGTGACATCGCACGATGGACCATCTTATTAAGAAATAGGTATACTCCGTGTGCAATGTTCCTTTACACTTAGACGGCCATTCCTTGTTTTGAAAAAAAATAGTACTAAAATAACTGTTCTACTTGAGCTCAAAGCCACATTATAAAGGAACAGTTCACCACGTTAGGATGTTGCTGTCTTTCTTATGGACAAAAAGAAACTGAAAAATAGTAGGGGTGAGGGAATTACTCTTAGATCAACGTAGGCCTTTAAGATATGAATATAGCTAGCAGTGGCGGATCCAGGGGGTTGGGGGCAAAACGGGGCAATTGCCCCCCATGGACCAAGTGCGAAACTTTTCAGATATTCTAAGCTTGTTGATTTGTACAAATCTGACATAATTTCTTCTTTTTATAGGGAGGGTTGCCTCCCCCCCCCCTTAGGTGACTGACTCTGGATCCACCCCTGGCTAGAGCCATTAAGGTGCCAACGAAATTCAGATCTAGACGTAACAACATGGAACTTGCAATTTTCGCGGAAAATAAATTTTGCGCCTATGTTGTTGTGATGTTTCCGACTCCATGTGTACAGAGTTGTTAATCTCTGCGGTCAAGTTTGAATGTACAGAAAAAAAATTACAAAGTGAGGGGATACACCTGCACCCAATGTGGGCCGCCAAAACCAACATGTAGGAAGTATGTGACCTAATAAATATTCATGAGATGCAGGTGTTCCCCGAAATATATACCTATATGATTATACAATTACATTTATCATATAAACTCAGCCTATGCAATAGGCCCTAAAAAGTGGCCCGTTGCCCGTCGGATAATAAAACAGTGCAATAATTTAATGTCTCTCAATGAGGACGTCGCTGCCTTGACAGGTCCCGTTGATGAATTATGGCTGTGGAACCAGCCGATTTTAATTTTGTAAAGACTTCTAGAAATATGCATATGTAGATCTAAAAGTCCTGAATGTTTCAGCCCAAGCAATCTCGGGGTCTCGCTGTGGTGGACAACCCTCGCAACAGCGAGGGGGGTTATGCTACGGACAGGTGGGACTTCTCTCTTTGATGAGTGGCCAGGAGAGGTGTTGAGTGGACAGGGGGCGACTGGTAGGACTTCTCTCTTTGATGAGTGGCGGGAGGGGTGCGGAGTGAAAAGGGGGCGACTGGTAGGACTTCTCTCTTTGATGAGTGGACCGGACGGGTGTGGAATGGACAGGGGGCTACTGACAGGACTTCTCTCTTTGATGAGTGGCCGGGAGGGTGTGGAGCAGACATTGAACAACTGTTGGCTATTTAGAGCCCTTATAACCCTTAAGGCGTGTCCCCACATGGCGACTAAACCCAAGCGATTAGTGGATTTCACCGGTGACCAAGGAAGAAATATTGGTTGCTGGGCGACTAACTGATCGCCGGGGGACCAAAACATTAATTTCCACCTAGGGACGCTCTTGCCATCGAACTGACGGCAACTAGAGAACACCTAAGTCGCCCTGCCCAGCGATTACCTGCACTAATCGCAGGCGACTAGAGGAAAATATTTCGCAGTGAAACCACATCGATTAGTGGTTTAGTCGCCAGACATCATGGAGCCTTTGTAAGGTAAGTCGTTGGGCGACCGAACCACCGAAATTCAATTTTTTTCACACTAGTTGCGCTGTTGGGACCAGGCTTTACAGAATCCAGATTTTTATGATAGCCCCCAGAGGTAGTTGTCGGACATATCTTGACACATCCTCTCATTTTTGTGTCTACATTCAAAACAGTAGAACTGGTGTCACGACACCTCTGGTAATGAGGAAGTTCAAGTTATTATTGATTTTTTATTAACATTTGATTATACTGGCCAATTCTCGGTATGATACCGGTTTTCATTGTTGCACTAGTAGGCTTACGTTAGGTACCTCGGGTCATTTAATAATGTCTTTAACATCTTTATAAAATGATAAAATGGATCAACATTAGATAAATCTTAGAACTACTTAAATCTAATAATTATATTTTTTCAATATTCAGATCAGATTAACCTATTGATCAACCATTGAGACCCTTAAGCCCATATTCCACATACCGAAAATGAGCAGTGCCGATAGTGAGCATCACTATGGTAACGTTCTTTATACATGAGGTTTAATTTCGGCGCACTTTCGATCGGCCACTAAAAGTGCAAAATCAGCTGCCGAAAGTGCAAAATCGGCCGCCAAAAGTGCAAAATCAGCAGCCAAAAGTGCAATATCGGTGGCCAGTCCGAAATCGGCAGAAAGAATTTACCAAGATGTTGGTAAATGTTAACGGTAGTGCTGACGATTATATATTGGCATTACAGCTATTGTATTGGCATCAAATCGGCAACGCACTTTCGGTATATATGGAATACGGACTTAAAATTTTCATCCAGGGGATCTTCCCTCCCCTTCTGGTCGGGACAGTAGACTTACACATGACGAAGAGAATAAGACGTTGCATGTGTCTTCATCTATGTGTAATGCTTTAATACTTAGCCTTTAGTCATACCCCTGCCCCTTTCTGAAATCTGGTAACTACCCATGACCATTTATAGAACAAAAACATAATAAGCAGGACATCTATATTTGATGTTTTTAGTAAGAAGACTATACATAAACATCTATTAAATTTTAAAGATAAAAAGACAGTTTCTAAAGAAGGATCCTATACTGACGTGGGCCACTGATTCTACTCACAAAATAAGGCTTACGATTCTACCCAACAGGCCATAGCCGACCAAAAACTGCATGAAAAGCGCAATCATAGATACCTTTACAGGATCACACTTATCCTCAAAACAATACAAATACACAAACAAATGACTTCCAATCAAATTAACAGTCACAGTAAATACATACCTTCAGAGTAGTGGACTCGCTATTCCATGGGGGCGTAATATCCGTGGTTGCTTTGGGAGTACTGGGGAACAGGTGGTCACACTATGAGGTGTCCCCAACTTCCCTCTGCTAAGGACGTGAACAGAACTGCAAGGGCAGGCCGTTTTTCGACATGCATCACCTGCTGTGTCACCCAGAAAAACGGGTCAGGTCTCCAAGTAATATATCAAAGGGGTGATTCCAGAAATTAAAAAAGGGGAAGGGGGAGGTTTATATCTGTGATTATCGCCCGCATGGCCGCATAGCGGTATGTACAGAGGGAGGTGTGTATTTACAAGCTGTACTTACCACGTGCACTCCACATTTACAGTATTTTGATGATATTTCGAGAATTATTTAGGTGATAAGATATAGCAGACCCTTAGAGGTTGTCCTTGGGTCATTGGACAGACCTTGGGCAGTACGCTGCCTGGCGGTTCGCCCTCCAACCCTAGGCTTACTCCCATTGGTCTTCTTATATTAATATATATCACATGTACAGGTAAGAAGTGACGTAACAAGTATGTTTTGCAACCATACATTTTTTATAAGCGTGTTACTTGCTAAAGTGTTACTTATTAGTTTAATTTATCTTATGTTAGGTTGAGACCTTTCCAACACAGACTGTTATGATAACATTGCATTATAGTGATGTTGAGACATTAACCTTAGCAATACAGAATATTACAATAACATGTTAAGTGGACACTCGTAACTAGAATGTAACAATAACTTTAAAACACAATGTCGTTATCTTAAGTTCTAAATATATTATGGGTTGCTATCAAAATAATGTAACAAGAACCAATTGCAAAACGGAACTAAGCAAAACGTCACTGCAACGTTATAATAACCGTGCATGCTTGCCTAGGTAATCCAAACAAAAATACAACGTCATCATAACATTGCAGCAACGTTTTAGTTAGTTCTGCTTTGATTCTTGTTATGTTTTTTTGATGGCACCCAAAAACGTCTTTAGAACCTAATGTTGCGATGTTTTTCTGTAACTTTATTGTGACATTCTTGTAACGTTCTTTCAGGTTATATTAACGTTATCATAACATTCTTTATTAGTTAGGTGTCAACTTTACCAAAATATGATGTCACTATAACATTCTTTTTTAATAAGTCATAACTTTACCTAAAATAAAGTTATTGTTATGTGAAAACTAGGCAGGTTTCGGACTAACTGAAAAAGTACACTGAACGTTCTTGTTATGTTGCCGCTTGCCTGGGGTAGGCCTGGGGGATTGGTCAAAGTGGGTGCATACTATCTGAATTGTTAGGACTCAACTGTCCCTGGCAATCATAAATATATAATTTTGATATTTTCCAAAGTTAATGCTCTCCTGTGGTCCGTGGGAATACGATCTTGGGAGTGTGTACACAATCATAAGTGATCTGTGAAGATTTTTTTGGGCTGTAAGGTGGTGTGTATCCAGCTTAATATAGGACTGCGTCGTGACTGTTGTGCATGTGATTAACACTTTTCTGTGACCTTTAACAATTTTCATTTTGTATATCTACATACATGTTTCTGTTCTAAAGGCAAAAATGTTTATAGAGAGACTCACATAATTCATGCAGTGATGTATGTCCGACTAAACTAAAACTATATTATTGGTGTATGCCCTACACACAAAGATCCCTGTATGTCCGGGAAAGAGGGAAGTGTAGATGGGGGTCCCCATGTCACCTTGTTGAATCTAAGAAATCACAATGTCACACTATCAAATTAAAGACATGATTATTGTGATTTTGCTCTGTTGAATTTAGGTATTGACCATGTCAGATGTCACTAGTTTTACGCCGTACACTAGATATGTTGTCGTGTCGGATTAAAGGCCATGATCTGCATTAAGATTTTGGGCCAATTTTGAACCAATTTTAAAAATCGGGTTGTTAAATAACCATTTTTCTTATACAAAATACACTTTTTGAAAGAGTTTAGAATGATACATATCAGAAAAGTTGTATTTTCATCAGGAAAATTGATTCCAAATATGTGAAAAATGCATGAGAAGAAAATCGGTCGGCCCAAAATCGCATCATGGATCATGCCCTTTCTATACCCATAGTGTGTGCGTGTGTACCCAATAAGTCAGGGCAGAGTGCTAAAACTACCTTCATAACATTTGTCCCTCTCTGTGAAGTTTATGTTCCTACCCAAAAGGGATGGGAGTGGGGGTTCCACACACCCTCAACCCCCTTTGAATCCAACCATGCAAGTCCTCAAATAATAGTTGCATGTTGTATGTCGAATTTAAGATACGGTTATATCCAATGTCACATACTCTCTTATGACCCATCTCACCCAATATAACATCTCATGTCACATGTAGAATTTAAAAAAGTGTTGTCTTTTTTATGTTACTTTTTTTTAACTTGTTTATTTGACTTCAGGTTGATACATGATCTTCCAGCCATATACTTAATTTAATAGTGGCCCATGCTGCTTGTCGGTTTTAAGAAATGGTAATTTTAAAGGTCTAGGGCCCCAAAATATATTACAAAGTCACACGCTCAGAGTGACCCTAACTGGGGTGACTCTATTTCCGTGTGTGAGGTTTGTCATGAAACTTGGTCCATATTTTAGTGAGATGGCTATCTGTTAGAACGCGACGTTACTTATACAAAGGGCTGACCTTGAGGGACGTCCACTAGGGTAGATCGTGGGGAGGGGGGAGGTGTCCTTGGGATCCTGCCCCCCACCCCCCCCCACCCTTTGGTGGACCCTTAAGGGGGTATTCCACTACACGACTTCAGCTACGATATGTGTGTGATACCGCTGCGATATGATCATATCGTGGTCAAGTCGTGGACCCCTACAATATCAGTGATGTCGCATTAGTGTAATAGGGTATGTCACAGTCCCCACGACATTCAAGTTGTGTGATACGACTTTTCATTGCAGTCAAGTCGTAGGGGAAATGTCGTAGGCTTTAACCCAAGCTACGATATTTATTTGACATGTTTAATAATGTCGTAGGGGTAAAATAGAAATGTCTTGAATTGCAGGCCATGTCATAGGGAATGTCGTAGGGAATAGTACTTTACATTGGCAAAAGCCTGAGAATGATGTACTGAGTGTAATACCCTTTATTATGCAATAATGCTACAATATTGCTGCGACATACACACTCAAGGTTAGACAGACTGGCACCTCTTCCTGCGATACCAACTATTGACATCGTACGACATGGTCCTTATATCGTAGGCCGTTCATATCGTGTAGTGGAATACCCCCTTTACACTAGCAGGTATGAAAAAAATGACAATTTTGTGAAAATAATAGATTAGCAATTTTTCCATGTCTATTTTGAAGGACTCATGTTTGATAAATATAGGCAAGTTTGGTGCCAAAGTGAAGCTGAAGTTATTGGGATTTTGGCTAAAGGGCTTCCATATCTGCATATATTATGGTCAACTCATGGTGGGAAACTCGAGGTGGGAGGGGTGTTGTCAACCTCAACTAGTTTCTTGGGTCTAATGCCTTTTAATACCAAAAGATTGACCCATGAAGCACATACATATTCAAGTTCAACTATCCTCATGAGGTGTTTCAGACTGATCGTACCTTTAAGATCGCACCTTTAGTTAAGATGCTTTGACTTTTTCATGGTTTAGTTTCAGACTTATCATCTCATATCCCTGTTGTTATCTATGTATTATCCGAGTTAGGATTCTTGATTATTAAAAACATCTTAAATTTTGTGAGATGTGAGAAACGCATTTATGATATATATAGTGTGAAACGTGCCCTGGTACTGCACACATAACACTTTAATGTTCGAGGAAGTTTGGCCAGGTAACCTAGCTCCGGTGCGGTTCCCACCTCTTTATTGCGGTTCTCAAGAAGGAGTGGTTGATGTCCCTTACAGCATACCTGCCCCTCCCACCTGACCTTTGGTCAGTAACCTAATTACAACTGTCCAATGAGGGCAAGGGGAGTGCTAACTTTCTAATTACCATAAACTCTACGATGTAGTATGTATAGGCCTACATATTTGACATATATTTTGATTATTATTTAGGAAATTATGAAAATAATATAGTTCATATAATACATTAGGTGAATACTTGTAAATATTAGTGGGGGGATATGCCATGCCTAAACTTAGGTATAACACTTGCTAGTAGTGGTGTCGCGGATGTCTGGGGGGGAATGGGGAACCAGCAGGGGTGGATCCAGAGTTTTCAAAAAGAGGGGGAAGAGGGAGCCCTATCATAATATTCCGAGAATTCTATATGTATAAACATTGTTATTCTGACCAAAAATAGGGAGGGGGGGGGGGGTAAATCCACCACTGCCCATGCAAGCAGTGATGTTCAAGCAACCATATTTTTTTTGGTCAGTCTCTAACCTACCTAATTTTCATCTAATTTTCATCTGACAGTTACATCGTTTTAAGTTTGGTTGAGATATAAGATTACTACAACATGTAAAGTAAACCTAATTTATTGGAAATATTGAAAGTAAAATGCGGTTGCACATTTTTCCACATTTTAGTAGTAAGCTGATACAACCCCCTGTTATGACACTAAAGGCCGTATTACACTTCGCGTCGGGACTGTCCTCGCGTCGGGCAATTTTACCCGACACAAGTGATTCACTGGCAGGCTATATTACACTACACGTCGGACCCAACGCGAAGTATATTATACTATTTGTTTTGGGTCGCGTTGGGGTCGTGTTGGGGTCGCGTTGGGGTCGCGTTGGGGTCGCGTTGGGTCATGTTGGGCAATTAGCTTGCGTCAGATTTACAAACATGTTTGTAAAATAACGCGAATCCCTCGCGTTTGCCAACGCGACCCAATGCAAAGGTGATCTGACGTGAAGTATAATATGGCCTTAAGTCTTAAAATAAACTAAGTCTTGAGACTTCAATCAATATTTGAGACTTAGTATCATGAGCATGACACTATATGTCTCAAAATATGTGTTTTTGAGACATTGTGTCATTTTGAGACTATAGCCCTAATTAGACTACGTGTTGGGTCGCGTTGCCCTACGCGTCTGATGCACATTATCACGTGTAATATACCCTGTACTAAGGCTATATTACACTTTGCGTTGACCCAAGGCAACCTAAGGCGACCCAACGCAACTCAACGTGACCTAACGTGAAGCATATTACACTACGCGTTTTGGTACACATTGGGGTTGGGTTGCGTTGGCACATGTTGGGTCGCGTTGGAAAGCATTTTATTTACAAACACGTTGGTAAATTAACGCAAACCAGACGCATTGGGCAACGCGACCCAACGTGAACGTGACCCGACCCATAGTGTAATATGGTCTTTAGTGTCATAACATCCCCATGTCCTCTTTCCCACCGCCTTTTTGAATATAATGGATCCGCCCATGACTAAGCCTTTTCAAAACCTGGGCGTGTCCCTAATCATATTCTATATCTGCTCCACCCATCGAGGACTTGCAGGGGCGGATCCAGGAATTTGAAACAGAAAAAAGAAAAAAAAGGGGGTGTTATAGCAAAGTTTTTGCACGCGTCGTCCAGGCACAAGAATTTGAGATTCAACAATCTAATATTTGGGGAAAAAAGGGGGCATGTGCCCTTCATGACCCCCCCCCCCCAAATCAGCACTTGATACGGATACTCCCTTGCACGTAACTATATATATACTTAATAATGTGTCATTCTGTTGTGATCTCTTTGTAGTAGTGGTCATTCCCAAAGCCACTGGAAGCATCATTATGTTTCTTTAATCTGTTTATTTTAAACTTCAAGCCTATGCAAATAGTCTATAAAGGATTGGTTTAATTTTGTTTTATCTTTTAACGTTGAAATACAACTGGTTTATGTCTAATTCATGAACACTGAAAAGAAAAGAACAGTGAAAAGTAATGGAACTAAGGAGGGAATACCAAAAATAGTAGAATAGAATTTAAAGCAAAAAGGTTGCCCACTTGGGTGGGTCGGGGGGAGGGGGTTATTAAGGAATTCTAGAAAGGTGGGGGCACACCACTCTCATATTAAATAGATTGCAATTTGACACCCCCACTCATGTCTCCATGCCCCTATTCAAAATCATGTTTCCACCCCTGCTGTGGAAATTTCACTCCCCCAACTAGATGAATGTCACTCAGACAAAATGACTCTCATCAGAACTATCGTCAGAAGAAATTGTATACAACAAGTGGGACACTGAACTTTTCTTTTCTAAGATGTCTTTTTAAGCTTTTACCGAAACAGGAAGATTAAATTAGTCCTCTTTGAGGTGATGGCCTACTTTCCTGCTCTGTGGCCAGGGAAGAAAGGGGTAGGTAGGGGGAGGTCAAGGGGAAAGATTGCTCCTCGGCCGTACGTACAAGGGGTAGTGCGTAGTGACTGCCCAGGCAAGCAGTGACCTAACAAGAATGTTCTGTGACTGCACAATTTTTAGTTAGTTTGAAACCTATCCATTTTTCATGTAACGCTATTTTAGGTAAAGTTGCAACTTATTAGAACAGAATCTTATAATAACATTTTTTTTTGGTCGAGTTGTTTCCTAACTAAGAGAGAATGTTATAATAATGTTACTATAACATGAACGAAAGTTACAAGAGCGTCACAATAACATCACAGCGTGACGTTGCGATGTTAGCTTCTAAAGACGTTTCTGTGTGCCATCAAAATAGAGTAACAAGAACCAAAGCAGAACTAACCAGAATGTTGTAATAGCGTTACTATAACATCATATTCTTGCTTTGGGTGTCTCTATGTACCTCACCTCATTTTCAGTATTTTTAACATAATTATTTCAAACTTTGATTGGCTGATTAAATATAGAAGAACCTTACTGGTCGTCCTCGAGTGTGTGTATGACCCATGGGAATTGTACAACCCTGCACTTCGCCCTTGGGTCGTGACGGTTCCCTCTGACACACACCTTAGGAGGCCCCCCGCGGTTCTTATATTAGTATATCACCAGTCTATGCTGCAAGTCACGTTTTTCTGTTCTATCTAGGCTTTTTTCTTAGCCTACTCAATAGCAAAAGGAGATTGCAAATCTTGGTTGTCAAATGTAACATCCAATCTGGTTGCCAGAGGACAACCAGTACAGTTGTCAGAGGACACATAATCAGGTTTTCAGAGGATGACCAATATGGTTGTCTGAGAAAAAACAAACTAGTTGTCGGGGACTGCTGAACTTGGTCGTCAGAGGACACTCAAGCCCCATACCCACTAGGCGATTTCCCTGTTGACGGGCGATGGGGAGAACTGCCATCACCGTCACTGGGGGACTGGATTATCAGGCAAGTTTGATAATTTCCCAATGATTTTCCAGACAATTTTCCCAGCAATCCTGTCATCCATCGCCCGTCGCCCGGAATATGCACCACACCCATGGAGAATCGCTGCACGATTGGGATCGCCCTGCGATTTCACCACTGATTCTGCAAGTCACCTGTTGCCCGGCGATGGTAAAATTGCCTAGTGGATATGGGGCTTTAACCAGGTTGTCAGAGAACACCTATTTAGTCAGATAACAATAAACCTTTTTTACTGAGGACTTCCATCATGAAAGTAAGAGTAAACCTAATCTGCATGTTACAAAACACCCAATCTGGTTGTCAGAAGACCTATTTCTTACTACTTGATCTAGTTGTTAGATCACACATTGCCCAGTAAAGTCACTAGGCAACTCAGGATCTCGGGTGACTCCCTGTGGATATGTCCAAATTCTGGGTGACGGGCAACAGGATCAGCGGGAAAATTGGTGTAAGAATTGGTGGGAAAATTGGCAAGAAAATAAGCAGGAAAATATCAAAATGGCATGATATGACAGTTGCCCAGCGATGACAAAGGCCATTCTCCCAGTCACTCGTTGTCTGTCCCTGGCAAAATCACGTCATGGGTATGGGGCTTTAAACCATCATGCGCATCCTTAAACAGCTTTTTTACTCAACATAAACACCATTATCTTGGTTTGAATTCTGTGAACGGTGAAGAATAACGCACAGTCATAGGTATAAAAAAAGCTCGGGACTTCTTGATTTACAAAGCAGAACAACAGATAGCTTGGTGACTTAATAAGAAATGCAGGCAGTTTGAATACGCGAAAAACACTACAGTAGTGTTGGGAAGTAGCCAAGAATACCAAAGACTACTTTTACAGAGACAAGTGACCCATGAAAGAATAAGCCATTATCAGAACAAACTCTTTATGATCACTTAAACCAAACGAAAAAGATGCATTTCTTTATCAACACAACCTGCGATATGATGCTAATGTCACAAGCACTTTATTGCACGGGTGTAAAAACACCTTATGGAACGAGTAGGGATTAGCATGAATCTGCAGTCTATCCTAGCATGTATGTCATATAGCACAAGGTACGTAAATGCTTCATGACTTTCCTGGTAGTGTCAATGTGCGACACAGTCCAATAATCATTGCGACTTAAGCCCCATATCCACTAAGTGATTTTACCGGTGGCGGGCGATAGGCCACTGGGAGAATCGGCCAATTCTTATGATCACCTGTCAGTACTGTATATTGAAATGTCCATGTTTGATCTGAATTGGCGCTAAAATTGGCCAACTCTACCAGAGGAATCGGCTGATTTTAGCAATGATGAGTCGATCGATTGTGTAAAAATTGCCTAGTGGGTATGGGGTTTAAAGGGCCTTTTACCCCACACAATTTGAGGTGCGCTGTAAACACAATATGACTACATTGTCACCATTGTAGCCAAGTTCAGAGGCCCCAATATAATGTTATATCAAACACGTGTAATATTGTAAGTCACACTTGGCTGAGACATTAAAATTGCAACATAGCAATTGTATCTCCGTAATTTAGGCCACAATATTAATTCAACATTTTGTAATAATGTTTTGGAAGTCATGGTAAGTTACAATGGTCTTGATTTGTTGTACATGTATGTTGGCGTCTCTTGTCATAGGGAAATAGTTCTCCCCATAAACAAAAGACTGAAAGATATCGCAACAGTGAATAATTCATGGACCTAAATGTAGCAGTTGACCATTGCATAATGGGTCTCGCTGTTGTATGGGTTTGCACCCAACAGCGAGACTCATTGCTGTTTAACAGTGATGCTTTCCCTATAACAGCGAAGGTTTGAACACCAGTTTTTAAAAATTGGTGAGGGGGTATTTTGGGATCATTGTTTTGATATTCTGTTTTCCACACTATCTGTTTACTTGAGCTTATAAAATATACAGCAAGTAAGTGGCTGAAATGTATTCATTATTCAATTAAATGTTTTCAAAATGCATTTTTTATCGCTGTTGTGACAACTTGCATTTTGAAAACCTTAAGGATATCGCTGTTGCAAGATTATAAGACTGTATTGCTGCGACATCTATGCTGGCCCGTTGCACAATGCTTAATGTTTGCTTAACAACGAAATGTTTCGTTGTTACGAAAATCCTAAAAACTCTAATTCTACTCGATGAGATTAGATTCTGTATATTGATATATGAAGGGGAAAATTTCGAAAAAAATAAGTAAAAGTTACAGGTCATTGAGGGCATTCTAAATAAGTTTTTTTAAAGTCTCAAAACAATCGTTGTTACAATAAAAGTTACAGATACAATTTTCGTTGATTAATTGATTTTCGTTGTTATGAAACTCATTGTGCAAGCCATGTACTGTGTTGCATAATCAAGTTATCATAACAGTCAGGGTTCGCTATACCGTCATTGCACCTTTCAACACATCATGTAAACACGGTTTATGTATCACGTTACAGGGGGCGGGGAAGGGGCTGTTAAGGCGGATTATCAGAGCACGGACCGATGTGGAGACACTGCTGAGCTGTCACTCAACACTCAATAGTTTTTGTCAAATCCATGTAAAGCAAATCCATGTAAAGAGAAGGCATGAAACAGTCATGAACTGGTGGATGCAGCTCAAAGGAGTAAAAGATACAGACACAGGGACTGTGTAGGGGCCGGCCCACACAACCCGAGCGGGTAACCCTGCTCGGGTATACCGGCCGGCTCCCAGGCTGGGGTCTTGTCGATTTGTTTGTACCGTCTAGATCATTAAAAGGTTTGAAACTGTATTTGGATCCGTGTGGCTTATCATTGGACTTAATACTTGTATTAAGGCCAAGGAGTACCTCTGTGCTCGACAAATACCCTTTAACTAGCTTTCAAGTTGGAGAGGTTTCTTATTCGCATATCACCACGCAACATCTGAAGCTCAAGCGACAAGCGACTATTAACTTAACACCTATTGATAGTCTTCCAAAATACCTTTCCGGCACAGGACAGACCGGGGTTGGGCCTTTGATGGGGGGGGGGGGGGGGTCCCCATGTCGCATGTCAAATTTAAGAAATCATTACGCTTAGGTCCTGTGTAGCTCAACTTCTCATGTCTCTTGTCACTTCTAAGACCTTCTCACGTCCCATGTTGAATTTAAGAAATGGTCCATGTCATGTCGTTTATTTTTTCTACATGTCACTAAGCCTCATGTCGCATGTTGATTTTAAGAAATAGCCATGTCGCCGCATTGAATTTAGGGTCTAGGGCCATAGGGGCAGATCGAGAGGTTCTCAATAGGAGGGTGTGCCCTAGTGTAAACATTTAAACCCCATACCCACTAGGCGATTTTACCGGAGACTGGCGACGGGCAACTGCCAGAATAGTGTAACAACGAAAATAAAAAAAAACAGCAAAATATTTCGTTGTTACTTTTTCATAACAACGATCGTTTTGACACAATTTTTTTCTATATTTAGAATGCCCTCAAAGAGCTGCAACTTTTACTGATTTTTTTCTATTTTTTTCCCTTTATATATCAATTTACAGAATTCAGTTCCATTCATTAGAACCAGAGATTTTACTATTTTCGTAACAACGAAACATTTTGCTGTTAAGCAAAAATTCATTATGCTATCTTAACTTCTTCCTGACAATGAAATTCTATTGTGCAACGGGCCACTGTTGAAACAGTGACAGTTTTGAATTAAAGATCACTTGAAGCACATTGTAAAGTCATATAGTCATTTTCAATGTCTAATAGACATATAATTTCTTAGGTGAATATACATTGCAATACTATTTTGTTATAATGTTAAGATCTGGGTCAAATGTGATAACCAGGGCCAGGCCCCAGTGTGGGTGCAAAGTCCTGGAAACCTTACAGCTGTGCATGTACGGGGAGTGTTATGTAACTTGGTGATTAGTAGGATTAACTCTCCAGATATAGCTACAGTCCAGAGTTCAATGTGAAAAGGACCACCTGGGCAGACATGCTTGGCCCCTGGTGTACTAAGCAATAAACAAGCCAGATCAGTCTGGACCCAACTTACAAACTGACCACATGTACTTCTGCCTTGGCTCCAGTTATTCTTTAAGTTATTCTTAAAATGTAGGCTACAACACCTAGATTTTACAACACGTTTATGACGATGTTGTTACGACGTCATTGTGACAAAACGCCTACAACATCGTTTGCCATTGATCCATTTGATTTTTGTAAATTGATATATGAAGTTATAATTTAGGTCTATATACTATAACAATTACAACTCATTTGCAGCATTTTAGATTGTACTTTTGCATGAAATGACACCAGTATGATCAAAGTGGACAATGATCACCTTTGTTATTTACCGAGGTATTGCTGTCATGATCGATATTATTCAGCCAGCCACTGTGGCCCGTTGCACACATGTTGTTTGACAAAAAGACACATTTTGTATGGTTTTTCCTTATCATTTTCACTCACAACAAAATATAATTTGGTCAGTCGAATCTATTGTCAATGGATGTGTCTGAACCGGATCTATCCCTTATACTTTCACCACTACCCTTGATTTGGCTCTGGCTGCCAATTATTTCCTGATAAAAGCCTAAAAAGGTAAGTGAGGGTATTTTCTGTTGGGAAAATGATACAGAATATTCTTTATTATTTCTGGTAGTTCACTGTATGAGTGCTGGCCGTGAAATAGTTCTTTGCATGTGCATGTTAAGAATATTTCAAATGATTCATATGAAGTTTGGACCAAGTGGTGGTTGGAATGTGTTTGGATATCTGCGTAGTCTTGTTATGCGTCTTGGGGGCCAGACAGGCCTTATGAAATTCCTTGTCATCGGATAAAATCTAGGCGTCGCGTTGATTGGTCTGTAGAAAGAACATGAAAATATCCCATTATGTTAAACTATATTGTATTTTATGATCATCATCAATTTAATAAGCAAGTAAAATTAATTGTATGAGGTAAAGAATTAGTTGGTCATCTTTATAATCCTTTGCACTTCAAAGATCTCATCAATATTGCACCAATATTATGGGTTAACTTAAACTTTACTTTTTTTGTCTTACATCAATACCTACCCTCTTCTAAGGAAAATCAACAGGATTATAGCAACAAGAAAGGCTAAGGCACATGTTGATCCAAGTGATATTCCAATGACCATTGCAGGGGAAGCTACTAGTATTGGTCCTGTGGTTGTTGGTTGGATAGTCGTTATGGCAGCAATTGAAAGGTCACAGCAAGCCTGCTGAGCACTGTTTATCAAACCCTCTGCCATAGACAGAATTGCAACCAGTAACTCTCCAGAAAGTGGGAACCCACCATCTGACGAACCTGTAAAGTGACAAAATAATTTAAGAAAATCAAAACATACCTGAGCAAGCAGTGATGTAACAGGCATGTTCTGCAACCATACTTTTTTGAATATTCTGTGCTTTTTGTCAGTAACAGTTATGCTATTTTAGAATAGGTTGTGACTAACCAGAAAAGGAGTGTTATACTAACATTATATTTTAGTGAAGTTGAGACCTTACTAAGACAGAATATTATA
The DNA here is from genome assembly GCA_936440205.1 of Lepidonotus clava. Taxonomy (NCBI): domain Eukaryota; kingdom Metazoa; phylum Annelida; class Polychaeta; order Phyllodocida; family Polynoidae; genus Lepidonotus; species Lepidonotus clava. The sequence goes on along the minus strand of OW387146.1, from coordinate 11,391,984 downwards.
ATAAATTCATATTTAAGGATGTTCCTAACATAGAGATGGTTATGAATGTCATTTTTACAGTCTTTCTTAAAGAGAGGGGCCAGTGAAATTTTAATTTTGTAAAATTCTTGTCTTATACAGTAGATATGATGCTTAAATATGAGTACAAGATAATTATATAACTATAAATTGATATACTGCATAGGAAAACTTGTCTATACATCAGATCATACTTTGAATCCTCTGTCCACCTGACAAAGGATGTCTGTGTGTGACGTCACACAAAATGACAGTTATATTCAAATTTCAAAATTCAAAATTCGATAAAAATTATATTTTTTCACATTTTCTTTTCTAAATCAATTTATTTGGTAATTTGAAATACTTTTAGGCTTATAAAGAACACTTATATGAATTAAATATTGATTTTTTTCAGGTTTATCATTTTTTAAGTGTTCTGCTTGTGACGTCACATACAGATAAATGATCTGTGCAGGCAGTGTAAGATGCAGGCAGGGGAACTCAGTTTGATACACATAAATCTCCATAAAACAAAGACTATTAGAGATAAAAGTATGAAATTTGGTATGATTACTCCCTGGATGGTAAGGATCATGGCAGTATACTAACGTATGGTCACTGGCTCCTCCCTTTAAGGAAATTCATAGAATCTGTGGCACTATAAGGACCCCAACCTTTCGATAAAGGAAAACCCTACCTCTCAAAAGTGTGTTGAGACAAATTTCTGCTTCAGCTTCAGGCTATTTTCATTTGTATTTTAACTTGTCTAAATTCATTCAATGACCAAAGTTTCTAAAGTTGTTTATCATTATCATTGCCCAGCAAGGGGAGTACTGATAAGCTCAGAACAGAGGGACTTTATTTCCTGAATATGTGAATAACATCTTAATATTTGGCTTTTTCTTCAATTCAAATAATTTTAGTGGGTGGCCTATAATATTATGAGAACTTTGGGGTCACGTCAAAATTCAGAGGCCGTGAACCTGAGAAGCTGTGGCATGCTGCGGCAGGATGTTGGTTATAACCCCCATGTGCCACGAGGGCTGCAGCACTCTAAAACCCTAATAAATTAAATAAAATGTATTTAGAATAGTATTCTAATCACATTAGGGTGCCAGACATGAGACAACATCAGTTTATCATGGAGATGAATGACAGAATGGAACTTCTCTTTTATGTTTGTATACATAACATACCCTTATTGCTTCATTAAGGCTAATTTATTGATAACTTAATTAGTTGATGGGGTCCTTAAAGGGAGGGGTCAGTGTCTTTGAAATAGCATAGTGCCATGACCATAACTATCTGAGTAGTCATCATAAAAATTTTCATACATTTATCTCTAACAGTCTTTTCTGAAAGAAATTTCACTGGCTCCTCTCTTTAAGGGTCATTAAGCTAGTGTATCCACCCTCCTCATAATCAGGCTGCAGCCACATACCAACAGGCTGCAACCTTAGAGCCTGTGTGTGCAGGCTACAAGCTGTAATGTCACTGACCAGTGGCTGGTGCCTGCTGTGGTGAATTTTGAAGTCTGGCCTGCTGTGGTGAACTTTGAAGTCTGGCCTGCTGTGGTGAACTTTGAAGTCTGGCCTGCTGTGGTGAACTTTGAAGTCTTGCCTGCTGTGGTGAATTTTGAAGTATCCCCTGACTGCCTTGGCAAAGAGTGTTGTCAGCAGCACCAGTAACATTAATCTGTATAGTTATTGCAGTGAAGTTCTGTCTAATTACCACAGCTTGAACATCAGCTTCAGTTATAAAAACTCCTTCATTGCTGAAATGATTAATTTCACAGTTTTTATGTACATCCGACCCATGTAAGTCTCTTCTAGATTCGAATTGATAAATCAGTTTCAATGGTAATATATTTTCAGTCTTCTTCTGATATCTTTTAGTCTTATTTCTATCAGTTTGTTTCCATAGATGACTTACATAACATCTAAATGAAGTGAAAAATATATAATATTGATATATCTCAAAAACAATACACATAAAACTGTATAATTAGATAATGTTGTTTTTCCTAAAGATATGGTATATCATTGATTGGATTATTACAAGAATAGGTTAATTAAAGCCCATACTGACTAGGTCATTTTACCAGTGACTGTCAACCTGGGATCATCGTCTGCCAACAATTATTAGCTCATGAATTAGCCAATTCTATTGCAAATTTGCATACCTATATTATGATTCTGAACATTGTTAACCATCACCAATAGAATTATCTGTGAAATATCAAACTTGCTTTTGATTTAACCACTAGTTCTGTCACGGATCAATGGTTGGAGGACACCACTTGTCAGTGAAATTTGCTGGCGAATGATCGGCTTTAGGCAGTGTGCTAAGGTAATATGAATAAAACCTACTTTTCTGCAAGTGGATCCCGGCAGCACTTGGCTTGGTTATTCAGGCAATAGGCATTTACTGCTGCTGTGATTGAGGCTCTGAGTGTATCAGTCTGCAATAATAGTACATTTACCAAGAAAACATGGCTAAACATCAAGCCAATATTCAACATGACGACTTTGCTACCATTTTTTAAGATCAACAATGAGAATCAAGGTTAATTATATAAATGTTATGTATTACCAGATGCATTCTATTCTCTTTCAAAGTGAATTCAGGATGTGTGGTTTGGTGGCGAATTCTTGAATGAAATTAAGCAACCAAATTATTGTAGCATTCAAATTGGTATGTGTTATACTGGCTTTCGTCCTGAGTCTCAATGAATATATTATGGTTAACAAAATAAGTATAACTACTTGTTTGAATGTATTTGCATTACGAAACAAAGGAACACAAAACTGAATAAAATCACTGTTGCCAGCTATACTCTGTCTGATGCCAAGTCTATGGAAGAGGAAAACTTTGAAGAAAATGTTGGTATGCAGAAAGAGAGGGAACAGGTCTTGCAAAATATTTTGATTTAAAGACTCTTGGATGGATACTCTCCTCTGATGTCAAACTAGTTTTCTTTGCAGACATGTTTTGAATGGATTACGGTTCCACAATAAAAAGAATCAACTATACACAGCAACCAACATAACCTGATGTTCTTATAAACTTCTTTGAAATGAAATACCCTTGTTGTCCTAGGATAAAAGGCTTTTTTGAATTAAACACATTTGATAAACTTTCTAAATATGAACATTTTCCCCTTTGATGTACCATTACTGCTTAACTTTAATAAACCTAATTAATATCTTCTTAATCCATATTAAATATAACATCAGGCAAAGGTAGTCAATTGAGCATTTATTTCTTTATATTTTCATTATTTTCAGGAATAGAATAAGATTTTTCCTGATGATCAAGGGTTTATTTGACCTGTTATACTCAATATGGTTCCTCCTACTCCGGCATTTTCAGCATTCAAAGTAAAAATCATATATACTTTTTTTTGAATGTTGAAAAATGTTTTTTCTCCCATTGACTCTTAAAGTAAACTGTTGGTTGAGTCACCAAAGGTCGTATCTGACAAATGGGGATTTTGGATAATTGCAATTTAGATAAATTTGTATTACTTTAACTGCCAATAAAACATTTTATATTTCTCAAATCATTATAAACGTACATCCTAGGGATGAATATTATGCTGCAAACTTGAAAATAGCTTTTGAGACCAAAAAATTTTGATATTAAAGTAACCATGGTGATATCAAGGGGAATTAATTCAGATACGACCTTTGGTTACTCAATCTTTCAGAGAAAATGTGAAATTATGTTAGTAACCAAAGGTCGTATCAGGTAAACATTATATCCAATAAAATGCATATTAATCATACACTTTTGACTTAAGATATATGAAATGATGATTTAGAGATAATGTCAATGTAACCTTATTCATTTCATGATATTATGTCACAATAGAATTATTTGAATATCATTTGTAATGATAGTACTGAAAGTAAGTGTCAGATACGACCTTTGGTTACTCAACATCTTAACCTTCAGCTGAATAACCAAAGGTCGTATCTGGTATTTCAACTAATTTATTGATAAATTCACTATAATTGATAAAAGTTTTACCTATATCTTCTGTCTTATGACCTTTTGAACAATAACTATTATGTAAACGATATGTTGATTAAAATGATAATATTTTGTCAAAAAAAACTATATTTTCACATTTTTCCTAATCATATACTACCTTTGGTTACTCACTGAAAAAAGAGCCAGTGCAGATACGACCTTTGTATACTCACTAATAACATTCTAAAGAATGTTCAAATTCGAAAAATTCCAAATTCTCTGTAAGACTCAGGGAATAAGGAGATACTTTCAACAATAAAAAAAAATTGATTTTTTTGAGATATGACCTTTGGTTACTCAGCCAACGAAACAGTCTTTTTTTCAGATACTTATATCTCTGAAATAGATTTGGTGACATAGGATTTTAAAAAGTTTTTGTGTCCAATTTACATAAGTCTAATGACCTTTTTGGTTTCAGAACTTTGTCACAGGTTCTAAGAAATCATCCCAGACATTGTTTATTACCTTAAAGACATAAATCATATTTCTATGAGGAAACAGATTGAACAGATATTTGGACATTCAAGGCAGCTTTGACAACTGACTGAAGAAGGATATATAGATACATACAATAAACACACATACTTATGCCTAAAATAAGTGGATTTCTAGTTATACTTCAAACCACATGATCTTATTTTCCAAATATCTATTTCAAAGCTGTACCATTTTGTTAATGTTGGTGTTATTCTTAAAATATCTTACAGATTCAGTAGCATCGACGTCTTCTATGTTTGTTCCAATCAGATATAAGAATACATATTGATCTGAAAAAATGCATCGTAGATCAAAATATGAAAACATTTTCCAGCATACACATGTGTGAGATAATTGTAGGACAAATAAGGTCATCAAGATAAAACACAAGAGTCTGATAAAATCTGAGAAGCCTTTGTTTAATCCCAAAGAAAACTGTTGGAACAGAATTATATTCCTTACTAGACAATGAAAGTCAACAAGTAAAAAGATCAAAGCATCACTGTTTTGGGCATTTTCATTATTGAATTATAAACAAGGGAATTATGGACACTGACCTAATAAACATGTCATGGGATTCCCACAGAAGGATTTGCTTAATCAACAATACAAGTTAATTTTTCACAACTCTCAAGTCATGAATAGAATATATAACTGGTCAGTCAGAATGTGTTATGCTTCATAGATATTACAAACTTTCCTATCTTTCTGTTAATCAGAAGAACGAGAGAAAAACACATTTACAATATACTATACCTGACATAATATCTGCAGTTGTTATTGGTATACCTATCATAGAAGTGGGTTATATTTCTTGATGCAGAGCTAGCTATACCAGGAAGTATGGTATATCGGTCGTAGTGCTTTGAATATTTGTACCATCGATGTCATGCATATGTTTGCCTGTATTGGTTGTTGATGTATAACTTGTGGAAGTTGGCATTTTTGCAGCAGATGTTTGAGTGACTGTAGTTGAGATTTGCATTTCTGTGGTAGATTTTGACATCTGAAGTGTGGAAGCTGATGTTTGTGGTCAGGTCATAATGTCTATGGGTGAGGTTGTAGTGTCTTGTTTGGGAGTTGTGATGCCTGGAGTACACTTTGCTTGGAGTACACTTTGACATGCTTGTGATGGAAGTAAGCATTAACAATGAAGGATTATGCTGGTAAATATTGTAAGGTGATATTGAAAATGCTCACATTTTTAACGAGTTATTTTCAAATAATGAAGTGAAATGAAGTTAAACGGCATAATAACATCAAATTACCTAATTACCTGTTATATCTGTAGTTGTTATTGGAATACCTCTTGTAGAAGTAGACATATCCATGTTTGACAAGGTAGCATCTACCGTTGGTAGTTCTGTTGAAGTGGATGGTATTTCAGTAGAACTCAGTATTTGTGTGGTTGAGGTTAACATGTCTGTGATAGAAGTTGGTGGTACTGTGTTCACAGTTGGTTCATCTGTAGTGGAAGTTGGCAGATCTGTGTTCACAGTCGGCAGTTCCGAAGTGGACGGTGGGATTGTATTCACCGTTGGCATGTCTGTAGTGGTAGTTGGTGGTTCTGTGCTTACAGTTGGCATGTCTGAAGTGGTAGTTGGCAGGTCTGTGTTCACAGTTGGCATGTCGGAAGTGGTAGGTGATGGCTCTGTGCTTACAGTTGACATGTCTGTGGTGGAAGTTGGGCGGTCTGTGTTCACAGTTGACACGTCTGTAGTGGTAGTTGGCAGGTCTGTGTTCACAGTTGGCACATCTGGAGTGGTAGTTGACGGCTCTGTGCTTACAGTTGACATGTCTGTGGTGGTAGTTGGCGGGACTGTGCTTACAGTTGGCATGTCTGTAGTGGTAGTTGGCGGGTCTGTGCTTACAGTTGGCATGTCTGTAGTGGTAGTTGGCGGGTCTGTGCTTACAGTTGGCATGTCTGTAGTGGTAGTTGGCGGCTCTGTGCTTATAGTTGGCATGTCTGTAGTGGTAGTTGGCGGGTCTGTGCTTACAGTTGGCATGTCTGTAGTGGTAGTTGGCGGGTCTGTGCTTACAGTTGGCATGTCTGTAGTGGTAGTTGGCGGGTCTGTGCTTACAGTTGGCATGTCTGTAGTGGTAGTTGGCGGCTCTGTGCTTATAGTTGGCATGTCTGTAGTGGTAGTTGGCGGGTCTGTGCTTACAGTTGGCATGTCTGTAGTGGTAGTTGGCGGGTCTGTGCTTACAGTTGGCATGTCTGTAGTGGTAGTTGGCGGGTCTGTGTTCACAGTTGGCATGTCTGTAGTGGTAGTTGGCGGGTCTGTGCTTACAGTTGGCATGTCTGTAGTGGTAGTTGGAGGGTCTGTGCTTACAGTTGGCATGTCTGTAGTGGTAGTTGGGGGGTCTGTGCTTACAGTTGGCATGTCTGTAGTGGTAGTTGGGGGGTCTGTGCTTACAGTTGGCATGTCTGTAGTGGTAGTTGGAGGGTCTGTGCTTACAGTTGGCATGTCTGTAGTGGAAGTTGATGGGTCAGTGGTGGAAGTTGACATATCAGTGGTGGAAGTTGTTAATTCTGTAATGGAATAGTAAATGTAGTAGAGTTAGGCAAAGACAATGTTACAAGCAAATACTTTTAAATATTTCTGTTTGTTACCTATTCACACTTTATTTTCATATCTGAATCAATGTGAATTGAAATAAGTATGTTTTAGCCAATGGTGACATTCTTTGTATTTTAACACAGATACAATTTGAGAACCAGTTCTTCATGTGGTCATTTTCTTTATCAGTGACCCAGGTTTACTATACATAACAACATTAGCATACACAGTTTAAACAAGATATGACAAAATAATGATTGTCATTGACAGCATCCCAAATGAAGAAGCTTGTTGAGATGCTTATGAAGCCCTATGCCACTGCCACACTAACAACAAACAACCAAGCAGCATCTCCTTAATAGCAACTTAAATGAATTCTCCGATGGATCCATCCTCATGTCTGCATAGTGGTTACTGGACCAACTGGTGTAAGAAGCCTCTAATTCGTGTTGTGCTACACCACCAACCTCCTCTCCCCACTACTGCCAGTGTGCCTTGAGGTTAAAGGGATTAAGGACTGTCTGGCAGGTTTCTAAATGAACCAGCATATAGTCTTGATACTGTTTGTGAGGTTAGACCAATATTATGGGAATAAATAACCATGATAAAAATCATATGTCATCGTATTCGTTTTCAAGATAAATGGGCTTGTAAAAAAATAGGTTTTACTACAGGTTTCTATGGGAAAACACTAGTTCTTCATCTCCTGAAAAATTCAACCACCATATATTAGTCAAACATAGTTCGATATCATCTGTGGACCTGTACCAATATATTTCAGCAAAAAAAAGTGGGGGTCACCGTGCTAATTAAAGAGCTACAACCCTTAGAAACAAAATAATATGGAAATTCCTGTATGTTCCTATGTAAACAAATTTTCTTTAAATCTCTCATTATCCCATTTTAAGTTAAAATTTTCATGGAAAAGTTGGTATTTCTTTGAATTTTTTTTTTTTTTGTGGTTTGAGATAGCCATTGTAGGTTGAGAACCTTCACACTACATTCAATACATATGTTGAGAGGCCTGTCATGGGGTTATGCCTGGACATCAGGTCCACTCACATGAAACAAGATTTCATTGGTTTGGCCTTATAGGAAACAGGAAAATGTGGAGCAGCCACACTCAGGCAGGAGGAGTAACCATCATTGCCATAGTAATGTATTTTATTCATGGACACTAAAACTGAAAAAGGGGAAGTCTTAATTGTTCTAATACTGAAAAAAACTATTGGATTATTTCCCTGAAAAGTTAAATTCACTTTGGCAGGGCATGTTACGAATGGTTACTTTCATAAAAGCCATTATTCTTCAAAAAGTAAACAAAACATATGATGCAACCCACAATTTCCTAACAGTTCTCTTGTAATGTACCAGTAGCAGGAGGAAATATAATAGTTTTTGATAGAGCATATTAAAAATAGCCAGTTTAATTTTCTATAATATATAAGAAAATAGAAATATATTTGATAAACAGCATGAGCTGTGGTAATCATTTACCTGTAGATACGGTTAATGAGAATGATCCAGGGATGCCGAGAACAGCATTTACTGTGAAGGCTATGAGAATTTCAGAACAGTCAATTTCTATATTTGGTCCGTCAGTAGATGCGGTTGTCCCACAATATCTGTGAAATGGAGAAAAGTAAACGTGTAAAGCCTTTGACCCAGGGATGGGTTATGCAGGATCACTAGGGTTCAATAACTCGCATGGTTATTGATTGACCACATTTTGGTATTTTCTGGTTGCATTGCTCAATGGAAAACAACCACTATTGGTTTAAATGACTAGAATGTTAGTTGAAACTCAATGGCAATTTGTGGCCCCCCGCGGTTTTTAAAAATATATATTTTCACAAATATTATTATATCAAAATATTTATATGTGACCAAAGAAGAATGCTGTAGGGCCTATAGTTTATGTTTGATTAAAAAAAATGAACCAAAAAAATGAAAAACTAAAATTTCATGTGATGATAACACTTGTTGGTATCCTGGTATCTATTCAAACTGGATTATCACGAAATTTTTATGGAATGTACCCCTGGTTATTTTGAACAGAGCTGGTCGAAAACGACCTGGGCCCATATCTTCATAACTAATTAGGCTGATCAGGAAAATGTTTATTAGTGTCTCCTGATTAGAAATTCCATCTATCACTGATAAATGTTACATTTAATAATATCTCTGTAAGATGATTTAACAATAATATAACTACTTTTTGGAAAATTTGAAGTTGCTGATTCTGAGACCCTAATAACAATTTCCCTGGTTAGCCTAATAATGGACCAAGAAATGGTGTTCCCACAAAGAGATTTGACCCGGAAATCTAAAAAAGACAAGAATACCAATTGTTTGCTAAATATCTGACAATGTTAGATATTGCCCAGTGTGTTCTTATCTTTAAAGTGAGAACCCATGGAGCCACGAGACTAAGATGTTAGTTAAATTAGAAATTGCTTGCAACCAATATCTAGCACTATCAGATATTTTCCAGCGATACTTTCTGATCAATTGCTTGTCCCGTCAATCAACACCATTAAATGGTTGAAAATGACCAAAGGTTATTGGTCATTTTCAACCATTTCTAATCATTTTAGATGGTACCTTAAAGCTTGAATAGTGAGATTCAACAAGAATTTTAGTTGCATCGCACAGTTAGCTCTTGCCTTTAGATATGTTCCACATAATCAACTTTTCACTCTTTTTACATTTCTGATCATATTGCTCAATATGAAGACATTTTTGGTTGTTTGTGACAAGAAATTTAATCAAAAAGTAGTTCCAAGGTTAAGCTTATCAAAATATGTTTAGATAAACTATGAAGGAACATACATTATCACCATTTTTCTTAAATAAGATACTCTCAATGAACTTAGCCATGTATTTAAAAAAAGAATGAATGTGATGGAATGTCTACTCTTATAGTGTAGCTTTATTTATATAGGAAAGATTGCAGAATAATGATTATACCTCTTAATAAAACAAATCTTTATCCTTTTCCTGATTATGTATTAATTTTGTACGTAAACGGTTTACATTTTCGAATGGATTTTCGATTTTAACGGTTCACACCTAATACTAACCAAATAGATGTCCCCAGAGCAGTTTATTTGTGTTGTATAACAGCAGTTTTCCCACACCCCTGGTCATCACGGTGTGGCCATGACAGTGTTGAGCTACTCCCAACCCCTTATGGACGAGACCATGACGGCTGAGAGGGGTATTGATAAGAGCCTATTGATGGATAATACTGGAGAATTCAGTCTGGGAGAACTCGGGCTGCTGGAGAACTCGGTCCAGTCAGGCTGGAACATTCTTTCTAATGGAAAGCAAACTAAATAGTTATCCCAATTTCCAGGATTCATACCTTAAAGGCCAACTCATCCCTATTCCAGAGTTTGTGGATGGGGAAGTGCCCAACATCATAGGACTGAGTTCTCCAGCTGGCTGAGTTCTCCTGGACCAAGTTCTCCTCCAGACCAACCCAGCAAACAAGGCTCGTGTTTTCTTTCACTTTAACATGTGTTTTATTAGTTATAAACTGGTTCAGGACCAAACTCCAAGTTTACCCCATGAAAACCACAAATTCATGACACGAGGTTTGGTTTGGTGATCAACTAGTGCTTTACACATGTTTTACAGGGCACATTAAGCTATAGAAAGTTGGAGGAAACACGAGATTAACATAAACATGTGAAAAACAATGGAAATGGTGTTAACAAAATCTCGTGAATACCACCTCTTTTTGCTCCCTGTAAAACATGTGTTAACACGAAACTTTGTTTCGTGGGAAGTTCTTCAGTTCCCTTGGTGGGCAGCACCTTACCTTTGAACTATCAGGTTATCCGGCTCACAACCTGAACGATACAATTCTAGCCAATGGGCACGGCAAATGCCTGGGGTAGGTGTGAAAAAAGGTATGTTGATCTCATTTGTATTTACAATCACTGAATGTCCATCAGGAACCTGAAATGAGAAATTTCAACCGTTCTTAGGACCACAAAGGGTTGGCTTCCATTAGGCAGATAATTTGTGTGAGGTCCTTTATCACTTGCACAGCCAACGAGCGGTGCTTATAAGGGTCAGCTGCAGTGAATAGTGACAGGCTTTATCACCCGCACGGCCGCTGAGCGGGCCATAGAAGGATTTAACGTACAGACACACTCTCGTCGGCTCCGGAAAAGTAGTTCCGGTACGATCCAAAAATATTCATTTTGTTGGCAAATATTTTAATTATTGGATGGAAAAATATGAAATTCAAAGTGAGAACATCTAAAATAACAAAGAAAAATATGGGCTAATCAAAAAAAAAAAAGAATTTGTTTTTGTATTAAGGCGTATGAATGATGGTCCCATTTGTCACATTACGCACTGTGTAGCGCTACGCAGGAAGAATGAGCACAGTGTTTTTGTTGCAAAATATGTGATTATTTGGCTTTTGCTTGGGTAATAAAATATAGTAGACCCTTAGGGGCCATCCTTGGGTGGCTGTATGGCCCTCCGGCGGCCAGGATGGGCCGTGGGCTTTGCCCTTTGCCCATCCTGGCCGCCATCGGGCTGTACGGGCACCCTCGAACGGCCCCCGTGGGTCTTCTTATATTAGTACATACCGCCCATCGTTTTCACTATTTTTAACATATATGGAGCTTTGATTGGGTGATAAGATATAGAAGAACCTTAGGGTCATCCTCAGGTTCCTGTACTACGCATGGGGGTTGTACACACCGAGGGCAAAGCCCGAGGATCATACTTTTCCCCTATGCGTCATACAGGCACCCTCTGACGACCCCAGCGGTTCTTCTTATATTATCATAACTCAAGGTTTTCATTCACCCTCTAGACATCACCAAATATTTTAGGGTGGTGCCAGACGGACGGGCAATATGTGAAAACATCTTGTCTGATTTGGGCCAATATTAATCTTGTTGATGAATCAGTCCCCTGACTAACAAAGGTGATTAGAGAAACTAATTGCAAGCAGATAAAATTATTGTAGACATATCGGATATGTTTATATTTCTATTCTATTTGTCAATGATGGAGGGTTCGATGCTCTATTGGCCGAGGAACCCTTCATCCTTAACAAATAAACAGCTTATTGTCTATGAATATGCACCTATATTTGCAATAGTTATTTGCAGTTTCAAGTTCTTTTGAGTATTTCAATTAACAATTTATCTTATTATTGCAGTATTCTATGCAAGTATGACTGTTCTATATTCGCAGATTAATTCTGCACCTGGTACTACTATTTGTAAATGATTCTTAGCTGTTATGAATAAAAACTCATATATGATGCGGGGTATTATTGGGAAGGTGATTTAATGTGGAATATGATAGTTAAAAAACACTTTGAACTTAAATCACAAAATTATTGAAGAAACATAAACAGACTAATGAATAAACAGCTATGAGTTGCTAATTCTCCCACCCACGGATAGCGAATTCTATGAGTTTAACCTGTGTAGCCCAGTCTTGGCATGTTTATCTTGATGAATCAGATCATTTTGTTGTTTAACGAGATCAACAACTAGCTATATAGTTACGCACTGCCCCAAGTACGCACTGGCCATCAGGCCTAGGCATGTAGGTGATGAAATACCATGACATTGTTAGGGGCCTTCCATTTAGTACATATGCATGAAGGAGGGGGGTCCTAGATTTTTGAAAATGTGCGTACATTCTGGTACATATTCAATGCGTATTTTTGCCTGAAAGGGGTTGGGGGATCTGAGATTTTTGAAAATCTGCGTACATACTAAATGGAAGGCCCCTCGTAAAACTTATTGAAAACTTTGTCCCACAGTACCTTTATTTTCCAGACACAGATCATATCTATTTCCGAATAACTGACGCTGATAGTTTCACTTTGTCCTGCAGCGAGCACTATCTCTTGGGCAGTTGAAGAACACATGGCTAAAAATGAGATTTCAATTATTGTTAGCCTTCTTATACAGTATAAATAACTGTATTTAATTTCTAAGTGTGCATAATGTCAAACTATCATTATAACTTACTATTTGAACACATAGTTGTCAAGAAGGACTTGGGATTATATATTCAATTTTGTTAAGTGTCTTGATAACTTTCTGTTTTCCTGATTTTATACATTTTTTCACCATCAGATGTCTTATGAAGTACTATAATGCAACAACAGATTTAATAAGATAGCAGTACCTGCCACAGATAATAAGGACTTGCACACATCTATTTCTGCACACAGTATGCAGAATATTCATGCATGTATGTAGTTTGTACAATAACATGATAAAACAGTTTTGTGCAGAACATTTTGTGGAATGGCACCCTGACTGATCATTGTGCAGTGGATCACTCCCATGTTATATTTTGCTTACCATCAAGAGGAGGTAAGTCAGCGCATGTGAGTCCAGTGTAAATCGGTGGACAGTTACATGATGTGCAGGTCTTTGTATTCAGATAACCCTCATGTTCACACACTAATGTTGCTGAGGGGCAGCGGTCATCGGCTAGAAAGGTCAGCAAAGTTATGTATAGACATTGTCTTTTATATTGAAATCAATGGAGTTCAATTTTTATCCCAACAATTTTTTGGGGGGAAATATAGGAGCAGACTATATTGTGGTATCAATGCAGCAGGTGGCACCCTTGGCAGTACCCCTCAACTGCCACCTAGTGCCAGGAGACACCGTAAGTTATCTGACCAGGCAGTTAGACTTCTGCAGGACCACCTCTCGGAAGAAGTTTTTTCTTTGATAAATTGACAATACAATTATACAATGAATACTGAAGATTAGAGGTAAGTATATATATATATATATATATATATATATATATATACATACATATATATATATAAATATATCAATAGGCATGATATAGTCACTTAAGATAAAGCAAACCAAACACAATTTGCTGATGCCGGCGTCTGAAACTGACCGCCCTAATTGTTTAGTAAGAATACTTTGGCATTCTGGCTTAGCCAGTATCAAGGTTCCTACAGGCTGGTGCATTGAAATAGACAGGTGATTACCCCTGACAACACATAACACTAGTAGTGTGGAGCTATAACACCAGGTGGGGTGTCATCTCCTTACCAGCCTGTAGGTTTATATAATTATAGACAATGAGGGTTGTATATAATAATATATATATATATATATATATATATATATATCAAGTAGTTTTGAGAGAGAAACAAATTTTTCAATCATTTGATTATGTCTATTAGCAAAAATGATTGGGGTCCCATCTGTAAACAGATGTATATTAAATGATTCATCCATCAATTCAAGAAAATATACATTAACAGAAAATTAATCAATCGGGTTCTGACAAAGCAACATATAGGGAAAGGAACCAACCTGACTTTTTTTTTACTAAACAGAGATAACAATTACCAAGAACACCTATAGGACCGGCAATGTGACCATGAATAGGCCTGATAAGGTTTTGCATCAAAACGGTTACGGTTGCCTGTGCTACCAACAAGTAACTTGGCCAGTAATCAGTGAGCAGGCATGAAAATGCCAGCACCACTCTTCCTTGCACCTCAATAAAACAGTCCACTTGTGCAAACAACACCACCCACTGACAACCTCCTAATCAGAGAAGTTTGTTCACATAGCACAGGTTTGTATGAGTTGGGCAGCTATTTTGTCTGTCACTTATAACTACCTTTTAGGTGTTATAGGCTTCCTTCTGACAAGACTCAAACCATATATCACAAATAGCAATAGTCTTTACATACAGTCCCTGGTTGAAAATGTCTTTGTGACAGTTACCACATAGCAAATACCATAATGCACAAAATTTATTTAATCATATGAGAAAAACTATTTGAGAGCTAGCCCTTATGTTAAGGGAGACTACTAATTTAGCAATTCAACTAAAGTTCTGGTCATTTTCTCAACCCGAACTTGTAAAAATCAACAGGAAATTGTATCCTTTTTGAGATATTTGATCATAAATCTATAAGGACCGGAATCAGCCAACTGTTTTGAAGATATCTAATAATGCTAGATATTTGTAGGTAGCAATTTCTTATTTACATCACTCAATAAGTTACCTTTCACTGAGGTTATTAATTTTTCAATTGTTACATTTAATATCTAATATATTTTTTTATGTAGAAAAAGAATACAAAATTGACCTACCAGGGCAGTAGAGTTTGTTAATGAGGTACAGGTCATAATGCGTTATGCCACCTCGTTGTCCTAATGATTTCATGAAGATTGGATCAATAGATTCAAGTGTGTTCTGGTCATTAGAAGAGAAAGCCTGAAAGACAAAAAGATCTGTCATAAATTGAATTATCAGTTAAAGTGAAATTACTGTTGGGGCGAAAAGTATGGATCAACGATGTGGGGATTGATTGTGTATTTCTCTGTTTTGGGGATGCATATTCTTTTTACACCTGCCCGCCCGTGTTCTGGGAATGGAAACACAGCTAGATGGGGAGATGCTGTTAAGAGATAGACTGTTCATGATATACACCCTTCTCACGAAGCTGCGCAGTGCAGGTCTGCTGAGCCCAAGCCTAAGGTGGCGGGAGTCCCCTCACTGAACCACTGCCCTGCATATAGGCTAACAGAGGGACAATTTGGAACATTTTTCCTATATCTTACTAATACACTAACAAGAAAGCAAACTTGCCATTTTTAGCACTCATATTAGCATGCAAAAACATTTGATTTTTGCAACAATTCATTTAGTTTCATGATAAAAGATGTAGTTTAGATACATTAAGGAAAGTTTGAGTCCATCCTGACTATTGTTTTGAAAGGAGGTTAACTCTAAAAAACAAGTAAATTATAGGTACTCACCAACAGGAATTTTTGAGTACCTCACCTTGAATGGGTGTTTAGGGGTCTTGGGCTGTGGTACTGAGCTGGTGTGAACAACAACTAGTACCCCCTCCCCCATTTTCTGCCACACATACATTCTATACACTGTTGATAATTACAGACCCTTGATCTCCCGAGTGGAGACCAATTGTCACTGTGCTCTGCTCCAGGCCTAGATGCCAGTGCTGCAGACTGAATTGGACTGCATTCCCCTCACCAGGTTTCATATTTCTGACAAGAGGGGGTGCCACCTTTAGTAAGAAGGGTGTATAAGGTAAAGGACATGGGTATGAGCCTACAGGGGCTCGTCTCGGGAGTATGAAAAAGGATGGGGATGGTGTGGTGTGAGTATCTATTGTGTTCGTGTGACGCCTACGTCTAAGAGGAAGATGCAGGACATTTTTGCCCTCTTATTTATGAACCTTAGATCCGGGAGGTATCTACTGCTCATGCTCTATGCTAATCAACACCGGGTCATTTCCAGCCTTCCGTGCCCCGTTGTTGAGTCAGAGCCCTCAAAGAAAAAGCGGCCACTGGCCCGATGTCTCCTGCCTGGTGTCCCTCATCTTCATCATTGTGCCCATGTCAGTTTGTCCTTCCGTCCTTGTGCCCTATGTCCCTGAGCTACCGGCCACTATGTTCAATGTCATGCCCAGATGCCATCATGCCGAGTGTTTTGTGTCAGGACTACCAGATTTATTTCTAAGTTCAATCAACTGTTTTTACCATTAGTAAGGGTTAATTCCCAGCTCTGTGTCTCATGTTTCATACTTAATAAGCTAGAACTAGGCCTTAAAACGGCTTAAGCCTAAAAACAGGAAGACTTAACACAATAAGTTCTAGATCAGGACAGTTTAATCTTGGTCGACCACATGTTTTTATAGGCACGTTCTCTTTTATTAAACTTTTCCAGAATTGTCAAATAGGCATACAGTGAAGACACGGACTGTGCTGATACAGTTCCATATCAGTAGTCTCTACTGATACAGAAAAGTAGTGCGACCTACATTGAACCAATGAAGAAGCAGAGATTTTGACCTCTGACCTACACTGACCTGACATACATTCAAGTCCGCGATCAAACTCGTATGCAAGAGGTAGGTAGGTCATGAAAGGACTAGAAGCCACTAGCAGTGTAGGCCCCGCCCCTCCTGTCACCAATGCAATGTCCTTACCAAGGCGAGCATAGATCATACGACTTACTACAATCCGACAGTAACTTTTTCTTAATAAGTCATTAACAAAAAAATCTTACGTTTTTTCATTAGATATGCCGCTGAATAGTTGCCGATCTTATCTGAATACTATATATTACACTAATAGTAATATAGATAACAATAATGAGGACATCTTTTATTACTCATTAATTATAACTAATTTGTATTAATTTGTCAACAGTTTCAGTTCAATTCATAAAACCTATACTGCAATCTCTAATTTTCTGTGTTGTAGGGGCCATCCATAAAGTTAATGATGTCTCATTGTGGTGGGGTAATTTAAGGACCCCTGCCCCTGTCACAGTGAATTTTCCGTTTTAAACATGAAAATAAGGCCTGTATTCAGGCAGTGTCTTACTCTTCAACCTGCCTACCAAACCCTTTGTGTGTGAAATGATTTATGGACGGCCCCCTATGTGATACAATTGACACAATTAAAATAATTATGAATATGAATTTATATATGATATGTGTGAAAACATATATTTTGGTACAAAGGGTATAACCCTCAGACCTTAACAGTTTCTTTATAGGCCATATTGCACTTCACGTCGGCTGGCTCATGTAGGAGCTGTTTCATTAGCGTTTTTGCCTACACAATCTTGATGCCCAATGCAAAATGTAATCTATAAAAAAAGGATCTGATTGCCCAATGTGACGCAATATTCTGGCTTGAATACAAGACAATATGTGCAGACTATACACTGTGTATACACATATTCATATTCATATGTATAACCCAAAAATCTAGAGGGGGGCGACAGGGCAAAAAGCACCTTCTCCCTCTACCTTGACAATTTACATAAATATTAGGTGATCTTGATGTAAATGTTGCCTAAAAAAGCTAACAACTTTCCAATAGAATGTCCCCTCCTTTCAAATATTTATGTGCCTTCAGTAATGAAAAGTGTCTACATGTACTTACATATGGTTCATACTGCATGACTGAACCAAAATCATAGGCCTTCTCATAGTATGCATTAACATTGATATCGAAGTTTGACAGGAAGGAAGGGTCTATATTAGCATCATATATTTGAACGTAGTTGTCACGATCTGGTCTTGACTGCTCATGAAGAATTCCGAGGGCATGGGCAAACTCATGTTCAATTATTCCTCTCTGCAAAAACAGAAGACAGCAAATAATGTTGAAAAAAATATTTCCTTTACCAGGATAAGATGATGGGATATTGCCAATAACTTCTGGACTTCTTCTGTGGAATAATGTAAGAAAGTCTTAAAGTGTAGTAGCATGTATTGTCTGTTTTGTTTCTTGTAAAAGATGAATATGTACTATTAGAGGTTTTGATTTCTATTTCTGCTTTTGAGATTACATATTATCCCTGTATATTATATGAGATTGCCTCCTCGGAAAAATCAGACCTTCAGTTAGAAAATTAGCTGATAATGTATCTTAATAATGGTCTTTATGTACATTTGATTTGGTCTAAAAAGCTTAATCCACTCTTTTCAAAAGTGGCAGCCTACTAATTATTCAGTTTGCATTAAATCTATACTTACCACAAAGCAGCCAGGCTGATTTAGCCACAGATTCTGAGCCCCTCCTGTACGACCAATATAGGAAGCACACCTGAATTAAATCAGTTGTACGTATAGAAAAACTAAGATTTGATGTATATTCACTAGTAATAGCACAAAACAACAAGCAATCCACAAAGAAACCTGTACAATCTAAACTATGTATAACAAGTTGTTTATATCTTAAAGGTATCAATCTATGATAATATTGAAGTTTTAAATATCAGCCACCAAAAAAATATCTGTAGGTAATCCAGGAAGCTATCTAGCAAAAAAGTCAGACTCATATCATGGACTTACATCATTACAAAAATGTTACTATTACCATACAGTCCCATACAAACTATGTGATTCCACATAAAATATACTCGATTTTTTTGAATAATGTTTTTGATAGTCTTCAGAGTTGTCTGAACTTCCAGACATTACAATAATAAATTTGATTAAATGGATTTTCATTTGTCATAATCCTAGATTGTCATACCCTCCTGACGGGACTATGTCGATGTAATCTGTTGCGAAACCTTCTGTAAACATCAGACATGTCATATCTCTATACACATTGATAGCATCCTCAATCATCTGTATTTCGCTTGCTAAAACAATAAATGAAAAAGAAATTACATAAACAACATAAGGAGCACTGGAACCATGCATGGTTTACATTCATAGTTAATTGTCATTGCTAGTCAAATAGTCAAACTCCTGGAAAATAGTATAGATATATACAAGCAACTGGGAAAGATGTAAAAAGAGGTGTGCTTGGGATATTGCTGAGTTACAGTGCCCCGAGGGCCACATTGTGGGCTCAAATCCCTGAGACATACTTGGTTGATAAATCTTTTTATCGTACCTTTGAGTGATACAGGTTCAGTAGTTAAGAGCCTAAAGTATCACTAATACAGGCAGAATGTTAACCAAAGTGTTATCACCTAACACATTGATACAGGAAAGCAGTAGAAAATAGTTCCGCTTGTTCAGTCAGTCTAAGCTCTAAGTTCCCACTTTACGATAGTGAGTATGATAAATCCATACCAACCAGGGAGAAGTTGCTTGTTGGGTTATTAACCCTCAGCGTATCAGGGATATTCCTAAAGCTGGGTCCCCACTTGGACAACAAACATCAGTAAATAGTTGTAGGTGGTGGCCTGGAAGTGACAGATGCTTTCATCCCTGGTGATTAAAGCTTGTAGGGTACTAGTCCTGGGAGATGGATCAGGGTCGGCGCTTTGGACCACAATCGGCAACTAGTCAGCGGCACTGAATGTCCAATTGGGGACCCAGCTGTCCTTAGATTTATAAGTTGAATTTGACAAAACTATATTATCTACATACTTATTTGATTGTTGATTATAACAAATGAAGATTGATCAATTATATGGCGCCTCACACATTATAATTCTGACATTATCTTCACAACTTCTAGACAGCTGACAGTCTCTTATTTCTATTCAATGAGACATCACCTGCATGATATCTGGAGGTGATATCTTTTGTGAATGCATGGACATAAAAATGAAGCTCTTTTCAAAATGGAAACACACTGGCAAGTTTTTATAATGAACATTGAAATTTACCTGAGAATGATGGGCTTATGACATAGTTGACTGTTGATTCCCACCTACCAGCCGGAATGTTATAGGGGTATGGGTGAATGGCTCTTTTTTTTCTTGAGTCAGGAGAATCTGGCTTCTGTTCACAATCATATCTCATAGATGCTGACTGATTTAAAGTACAGCATATATCATCCAGCAAACATGAAGAATTCATAGATGCCATCTACAATTGAAATAGAATAGCAATTAAACAATTGGTTTCTTTGCCATTGTAAGGTAATTATAAAATTGCCTTTAATCAGTACACTTCGCCCCCCATATAAATCCATTTACTTACTTCTGGCACCCCATAATGGAATGCCACCAACCACTTGAAAAGCTCATTTCAAATCTGACACTGAAACTTACACCATGGTCACATGACCCTTCCCTTTATAAACCCCTGCTGCCTTCCACATGCAGCTGCACATTAAAGAACACCTACCTCGGTAAATGTGTAGGGGTACGGTCTCTACCTCCTCATAGATTCGATCATCCAGGAGCAAGGGTGAAACATCCCAGTGCTCCAGAACCACTGAGTCTGGTGGTTCAAACCAACAACAACAACCACATGCAGCTCAGTCTTTCACTGGTCTAATCGCTGTCACAGACTACCCACCCACCACACCCAATATTAAGGCCATTTACCATTATTATTACCATTTATAAGGGCCACTAAAAGACAGTACGATTTTAATGCTGATGTCTCTCTTATTGTTTGAATAAAACTTGTATGTACCCATGTCCGTGTACTGATTATAAAATATAGATTATTTCTAAATGTTTCAGTGTGGCTGAACTTACCCCCATCCCATCTCCAACCCAGAAATGTAACCAAAAAAAAAGGTAAAACCAGCATTCATGTTGGAGCATATTGAGTGATGTAACTGAAATTATTGTTGAATGAAGGGGGGCCCAGTAAAAGGATTCAATTAAAATTCTAGCTAAAAAGGACTAGAACTAGTTGAAAATGACCAGAACTGGTGTAATCATTGAGCAACTTGACCAGAAATCGATCCGAAAGAGGTCAATTGCTTAGGAAAAGACTATTACTATAGAGCCACTTTACACCAATATATTAACGTAAAGGAAGAACAGAGGTGCCTAATATATCCATTTTCATATATCACAAATAAGTCTCATATAGAAAATTCAGATGAAAAATATAAAAACAGGGGTGGATTATGACCACATCAAATTGTTACTTCAACATGAACAAATGTTAGAAAACAAACAACGACCGGGAAACTGATGACTCACCATGTCATCAAACTGAACGTCCGACAAATGGGCCAACACAGTTTTTCGTGATTTGTTCAGGACACAGTTCCGAAACATCTTCATGTTGTTCCGAGTGACACTGTCACAGCTCCTGTCACATTCATTGTCAACCAGAGCTTCCTGAAGCAAATCATCGAATGGTTTTAAATATTTTAATTTAATTCATATGGCCTCAGAGTACCTGGTACATACTACTGCTGGGGGCATCTGTGCTCCGTCGCATAACCAAACGCTCGCAACAGCGAGACCACAGCGAGGGTTTAGATTTAAGTCTCGCAACAGCGATATCCTTATGGTTTTCAATATGTCAACCCTCGCAACAGCGATGGTTTTGTACAAACTTTGAACACAGTTAATTTATTGACAAATACATTTTCGCCACTTGCCTTCTGCACATTTTAAGAGCTGAGGAACACATCTAACAGTTAGTGAAAGCGAAATGTAAAAATTCCAACCCCAAAATGCCCCCCCAATACATTGAAAATTGGGGCGTGCCAACCCTCGCAACAGCAAGGAAAGTTGGATACACTCGCTGTTGAACAGGGAGAGGTCTCGCTGTAGTGGACAACCCTCGCAACAGCGAGGGGGCTTATGCGACGGACCACAGTGAGGGTGGTGTTACAACCCATAGGAGTTTGTACAATCCCCATCTTGTACAGCTGCAAGACATCTCAATATGCACTACCCATTATATGCAATGGTCCAGGGTTGTGTTGGTGATAAATTCAACCGAGGACCTCATGTTTGGTTCCTTTTAGCAATTATATATTATAATTATTATTTATTATTAATACCATTATTATTTATTTTGCAATCTACATGCAAAGCCAGTTGTCCATATAACTATAGTTATATCAATGTGTATGCATGCTTGATAAATATATCTGTATTTATACAGAGAATAGGTAAAATAATATAATTGTATCAATTTGGTAGTCCAAAGTCACTCAAATCAAACAGTGGCTCCCTCTATTTCTTTGACAAGTCTTTGACAAGTCTTTGACAAGGCGACAAGTCTAAACTCGTCAAACACCCTGGAAAACGCTTGACAAGGTTAAAGTTTACGGCCATTCAGGTTTTCAGTGTACATACTTATTATAGCACATATGCAATAGCAACAGACAGATAGAAAATATCAGTTTTAAAGTAAATATTGTATTTGACAAGACACGTTTAACTTTCTGAACTTCTTTTATTTTACAGGAATACGTGTATATTCCATAGCATAATTTATGAAAGAATATCCAAAATCTTTTCTAACAATAAAGAATATGTTTATAAGGGGACCTACCAAGTATGTACACAGCAAGTGCAAATGCAAGGTTCTGATTTTTTTCTGAATATGTTTATACGTTCCTTTACATATCCAATCCATATTTTAGACCTACATGGGTTGGGGGGATGTAAAGTTTTCAAATTTATGCATTTATCTACTAAATGGAAGGCCCCTAGGTAATTTTTATTGCCATTTTCGGCTAGGATCTTCTTTTGATAAGACAACGAGATTGTGTTTCAGATCCCAATGTGTTGGTAAATACCAAAGCACGCTGTGATGTTAAGACAGAGTATATTACATGCATTGCGTTTTTTGATGACCCACTGCAAGTGCCAACTGGGGGTGTAGATAGAGCACAGTGGATGCAGGGTCCCGATGTCGCCCTGTCCAATTTAAGAAATCATTATGTTGCCCTGTTTATTTTAAGAAAACATCATGTCGCCCTGCTAAATTTACAAAAACATCATGTCACCCAATCGAATTTAAGAAATCACCATGTCACATGTAACTTAGCCCAGAAATGGCTGCATTGCTATGTTGAATTTCGAGGTCTACACCCATGCAACTGCAATTGAAGCACATGTCTATATTCCACATTGCATTGCTCATTATAACCTGCATTGGTGTACTTAAGTCTCCATAGATATACCCAACAAAACAATGCATAGTGGAATATTGGCTTTATTCAGGCTACAAATTTCTGAAATTGCAGGTAAAGTATTATATGGAATGCAGCCTTTAATAAGGCAACTTACCATGTGTTCGACCATAGTATTGTTGGTAGTTCCATGTTGAATTAGACAAAGGACAAGGATCAGAAACGAATACATCACTCCTCTTTGCGAAAACATCTGAAATAACTTTTAAAAGGATAACAATTTAATCCAAGTTATGTCTCTGTTGTTTTACATAGACAGTTATCAAACCACAAGTAACTTTCTCTGTTTGGAACAAACCCAGCCAAGGTGTGACATAACAGTCACGTTATGCGACCATGCCTTTTTGGTTTGTCAGTTACTTACTAAAATGTGATGTAATGGTTACGTTATTTTCGTGGGAGGTTGAGACCTAACCAAAACAGAATGTTATCATAATGTTCTGGTGAGGTATGGTCAAGATCAAATTAAAACGGAATGTCATTGTGATATTCTGATTAGGTGGGGTCAAGACTTTACTTAAACAGAACATTGTTGTGACCTCCTGACCAGGGGAGGTCCCAACCTCACCTAAACAGAACATGATTGTAACATTCTGATTATGTTAGGTCTTAACCTTACCTAAACAGAATGTTCCTGTGACCATGTGATTAGGTTAGGTGTCAACCTAACCTAAACAGAACGTTATTGTGACATCCTCATTCAGTGAGGTCTCAACCACACCTGAACAAAACGTTGTTGTGACATTGTTATTAAGTTTCAGCCTCATGAATAACGTAACAAGAAGGTTGACAGAAGGTTGCAATGTGACGTCGCAACATTCGGTTGCCGCAACGTAATTGGGAGTCATCAAAAGAATGTCACTGTAACCTAACAGTGTGACGTAACAAGAATCAATCCAGAACGCTGCTAGAACGTTATTAGAACGTCATATCCTTGGCTGGGAATAGAACCTAACTTAGAAACCAGATATATCTCTCTGAAAATTGATTTATATATCTTAGCTGTCTCCTTGATGGACAAATAGGATTTTCAAAGTAGTATGATTGTTCTGATTGTAGGTAAATCAGTGAAACTAAGTAGATTTTCTCATAGGATGAATATTTTCTACACCTGATCAATTTTCAGCAGCTACAAGAGAATTTTATAGTCTGTAACTCCTGTTAGAAGGTGTCGAGGCAGCAGATCTAGAGTTGGTATGGTACATTCGTCGCCATGACAATGTTCCCATGGCATTGTTCAGTGTCCAATAAGCCCATCCCACATTGGATGTACCCCAGGGTTGGACAAGGGTTGGACAACATTACTGTATGGCCCATTCTTGTCTCCTAGAGTTTGAGTTAATGAAATAAGCAACAATTATAATTATGTCCTTCTATATCCCCAAGTGTTGCTTAAACATTATGATTTATTAAATTACATCAATTTACAGATTTGCAGTTTTTCAGCCAATCAAAATCTTGAATTTCAGGGCAAGCTAGTGTTGGACATTATAGGCTGGAATGACAGGCTTTAACATTTTTTAATTTCCTATAGGAAAAAGCAAATATATAAAGCTGTAATTTACCAGTTTCAGGAGCAATTTCTTAACCAAATTTCTTTGGTTAATATAGTTTTATGCAATTCACTTCACAGAGTAAGCACAGAAGCTTACTGTATTGACGGCACAAAAATGGCAATAAGCTTTGGTAACAACCAAAAGTAATTAATAAATGTATTGCCTAAAATCCAACGTATGAATTCGTGAAAAAATCACAAAATTGTAGATGTGTAATTCTTTATATGTCATTCAAAAGTAACGTTTTGATAGATTTTTTGAGGTATCACATACAGATATTTATGTGTTATGAATGTTATTGAAATTTCTCATTCATAATTCCATCACACATCTTTGTACATGTCCATTCATTTGTTTGGATTTCTATCAGACAGAGACTTTTCTGGATGTATTTTTGATTTGTGGTCATTTTGTCAACGGAAACTAAAGTATGATTTATGTTTACTTTCTGTAAATTGTAAAAATAAAATTGAGCAAAATATAGTTTTAGACATATTGTCATGCAGTATGTCCAATCTATAATTGACAGTAAAATAATCCTCTCCTATACATATACAGAAAAAAAACCTATTGTTTTATTCCATTTATAATGTTCCCCGTTAGCCATATACTAACTTTGTTAGAAAATCAATAGTTAACCCTTTAGTCGCCAAGGTGGAATAATATCAGGCCTGTGCTCCGGATTCGGCCTGATACAATTCCCACCTTCGGGAATACTGCAAACCGTATCTCTATACTTGTACAGTTTTGTGAATAAAGCGACAGCAAGAAAGCTAGAGTTAATGAGTTATGTAGAAATGATGTCACACTAGTTATGTAGGTCATGTAAACCAATAGGAACAAGAGACATGCCTTTATAAATAGTTGTGTGATCACGGAACAAACAGTACCTCTATTGTACTCATTGAGTCCAGACCTCTTTCTTCCTTAGGGAAACAATCGTAGAACTTAGGCAATATTCCAGTAACTACACACAAAGAATGGGGGAATGCCTAGACAGTACAGTTAGGCTAGAAGATTAGAATTCTGGCATTACGGGCATGAGAAAATGGGAAACATGGAACAACTAAAGGGCAGGATGAGTCCACAGCTAGGCTTTGGGAAAGAGATGTCGGGCAGAGGGCTAATTTTTTAATGTGTTTATTCAGAGCAAAACTTTCAGGTAATTACCTGTTCTTCCAAGTGTGCCAGTCTTGGTACAATAAGGCACTATAGAAATATCACATCGTAATTTATTGTATAAATTTATGAAATTGATAATGTGAAATTGATTAATTAAATGATCAAATTTAAATACACACCAACATGTATAATCTTAATAGCATAGCCTTCATGCCAGCAATTACAAGTATTCAAATAATTCATAAGCATATTTCAAACCTTGTGAGAGAGACTCGCAGTGAATGAATGAGTTTGATAATGTGATATATAAATATGTTTATATGTTTATTAACCACAGACTCTACCAGGGGGCGCCACCTATCCTACTGGTCAAGCGACAGCCACCTCTCCAACAGTCACTGCCCAGGCTGCCAAGGTGGACGGACATATAAACTGAGACATTAACTTCTATTCACAGATTGGTTTTTTTATGTCTCTGATTCACTAGTGTTCAGTCAAAAACCAACCCTAATTGATCCGCAATAGCCCCGCATCCTGGTCCCTCATACAGGGTCCCCATGGCCCAATAAGTGTCTCAAAAAAAGTATATACTCTAATAAAGCTCGTGATTAGCCATGCCATCCCCCTCTTTTTGATCTCTCGAGGTCTACTCTTCCCCCATGGAATGATGTCCCAACTGGCTCACCCTCATGCATGAGGCATGACTGTTAGTACTCCTAGAAACCTCAATGACCTTATATCCCCGTGCTCAGTCTACAGTCCTGTGCTCAAGCCCAAGGTACAAATAGGCAACAAACACAAACATGCCCCTCTGTTCTCCCAATTAGTGAGGAATAGCTGAGCACAACAACGGAAGGCCACAGCAAAGAAGCCTTTTACCCGTGTCTGAATCAATTTTCCCCTACCAACATCACATTATTAATCTTGGTATATTTGTGGTTTAACATAGAGAGATGTAGATTTGGGCATCTTTTGTGTGCTCTCAGGGGCATGCCCCTCTTTTGAAAAAGGGGGGCATGTTATAGCAAAATTTTTGCCGGGCCCTCCAGGCATGGTAATTTTACATTGGGAAAATTAGAATTTGACCCAAAATAGGGGGGGGGGGGGACGCACACCTGGCACGCCCCTCCCCCACCCAAGTCCGCGCCTGGCTCCTGAGTATATTCAATCTATCTAGGTTGGTTTGAAAGTTGATTCTTTACAGACAGAGGTCTAAAGATTGATACGTCCAAATTAACCTGCAGTTAACCTAATGCACATCAGCCACCAGTAGTAGGAAGAATGAGGCAATTTATTTCCATTTTTTATCTAGGTTACTAAATTTGAAAATGAAATATATTTGCATCAGCAATATACTTGGTATATTGAGCATTCATATTGCTCTTTATAGTAAAAGACAACATTTATAAATATGTGTGGGTTGTTACACCATCTCCTCTGCTTTCCTTACTAGGATTTTCCAAAGACCTTAGAGCAATGACTTGTATGTACTTTAACTATTCTTGATTGAAAGCAATGATCAATTGGGACACTTTTAAGGAATGTCTACCAAGGAGAATTATATTATCCCGTCTCATTATTTCATGTTCTACATATAACCTACCTTTCTAAATATTTTTCATACATCCTATATGTACTGGAAGATCTCGATGTCTGTTGAGAAGTGAGCTTTTTGAAAATGAAAAAAAAATTATAATACAACACTTCTGCAGTGAATGATAACTTCTCTAAGTACCTACCTGACTCAGATATCTAGCCCCAGGGGTAGATTCACACTCCTCCCTGTATGAGGGGGTCAGGATTACCTTTGTCGCCGACCAGCAGGCTCTTCTTATCAAAATGCTAGATGGGGCGCGAGGGTGGTGGAGTGGTCAGCGTGATCGCCTCGCATGCGGGCAGGCCGGGTTCGACGCTGCAGGTGGCTGGCCACTTCACCTCTTTGCGTTCCCCCTGTGCCAACGACAGGGATATCAAAGGTCCCTAGAGGACCACCGGCTGTTGTTTGTAGGGCCCTACCTATGGGACCCTGCACATTAAAGAACACCTGCCTTGGTAAAAGTGTAGGGGTATGGTCTCTACCTTCTCATAGATACAGTCATTCCATAGATTCGATCAGCAAACTGACAGAATAGTCAAAACCTTGTTCTCGCCGTGATATAACCATAGCTGTTGATACGGCGTTAAACACCAATAACCAACCAACCAAATGCTAGGTAACAACACTCTGCCAGTGCCATGCGTTGTACATGTGTACAGCTATTGCTGGTTGGCTGCCAAGAACAGCCCCCTGGCCCCCCATACCACTAAAGACCGAAGAGAAGGGAAAATTCTCCTTGTGCGTGCACAAATGCTTGTCTTCTTAGACTCTTAGAACATAGCCATTATGATGACTGTGTAGAAAAAAACTGTCACTGTGTGAGAGTGTCCTCACTTCTTTGGATAAGGTGATGTCAAAGGTCTATATATTACAACTAGGCCAGTTGGTTTTACTGGTTAAGGACAAAAACCATTAAAATCCATCTTAACCCTTTATAAACCTCAATCCAGCCATGTCTACTCGAACGTGTCCTGCCCCACCTGGCATATTTTTCCTACAACATTTCCATACTTTTCCAAGGAGAATAATCTGTTTAGTCTTCATTAAACAAAAGCTGCCCATATCGTTTAAAAGCTCATTAAATATGTTGATGAATGCCTTAAACAATTTTTGCAATTCTAACTAGTATGTCTCACTTGTAATTGTGGAGGAATATGCAGGGAAATCCAGGACTCTTTCTGTTAAATATTTGTCCCTTTTCCCGGGACTACCTGTCATCCTTCAAAACCCTCACCTGTCCCTATGCCCATCCCTACCTCTCCCTCAACACATCCCATATTTCTACATCTACTGCCCCCTACCTCTCCTACTTCCCACCCCTAACTGTCCCTCTTCCCATTGCCACCTGTGCCTCTTCCAATTCCTTACCTGTCACTCTTTCTGTCCCCTATTTATCCCTATTCCCATCCCTAAAGCTACCTCTCCCCTGTCCATCCCCTACCTATACCTTTCCTGTCCCCAACCTGTCCCTTTTTCTGCTCTACTTGTCTTTCTTCCTATCCTACCTGTCTATTTCTCACCCCCTACCTGTCCCTCCTTCTGTTTCCTGTCTGTCCCTCTTCCTGTCCCTCTTCCTGTCCCCTACCGGTCCCTCTTCCTGTCCCCTACCTATCCCTCTTCCTGTTCCCTACCTGTCCCTCTTCCCGTCCCCTACCTGTCCCTCTTCCCGTCCCCTACCTGTCCCTCTTCCTGTCCCCTACCTGTCCCTCTTCCTGTCCCCTACCTGTCCCTCTTCCTGTCCCCTACCTGTCCCTCTTCCTGTCCCCTACCTGTCCCTCTTCCTGTTACCTACCTGTCCCTCTTCCTGTCCCCTACCTGTCCCTCTTCCTGTTCCCTACCTGTCCCTCTTCCCGTCCCCTACCTGTCCCTCTTCCTGTCCCCTACCTGTCCCTCTTCCTGTTCCCTACCTGTCCCTCTTCCTGTCCCCTACCTGTCCCTCTTCCTGTCCCCTACCTGTCCCTCTTCCTGTTCCCTACCTGTCCCTCTTCCTGTCCCCTACCTGTCGCTCTTCCTGTCCCCTACCTGCCCCTCTTCCTGTCCCCTACCTGTCCCTCTTCCTGCCCCCTACCTGTCCCTCTTCCTGTGCCTACCTACATATTTGTCCCTTATCCTGTACCTCCTTCCCGTCCCGCATATGTCCTTCTTACTATCCCTACCTGTTCCTGTATGTAGGGTGTTACAGGGATGCTATTGCAAGAGGTAGGGGGTGGAACAGTGAAGGTAGAGGGTGGAACAGTGACAGGTTGGGGTTGGTTGAGTGAAATATACATATATATATATATTTTTTTTTATTGAACTTAACATCATCACCAACAGGTGCTTTTCAAGATGTCGTTTCAATTTTGTATATAATACAGAACATACATACATAAACAACATACTGATCATTTTAAAGTCCAGATATTGATTACACAAATAAGATATCACATTAAAAGATTTAACGACGTACTTTTAAGATTACACATCATAATAACAAATCACCTCTCATAATTATACAATTATTTTTAGGTTACTCCTTGTTCATGTATCTTCTTCCAAATGTCTGTTAACAGTTTTAATGTCAAACATTTTTTAAAGTTCATTTTTGGTTCTATTATTTGAATATTTACAGGTAATTGAGTCCATAATTATTTCATATGCTCGATACATCCAATTCTTTTTATATACATCCAACGTCGGTTTTTGTAAATAACTTTTTTTTTACACAATCACTACGTAATTCCCTAGCTCCCGACTTCTTATATACAAAGGCATCTCCTGAGTTTATAACATCATATAATCTCAATAACAACCGTCTCATACGTCTAATATACAACATTTCGACCTTACATTCTTCATGTACTATTTCCTCATCATCACGCCTTATACACCTGTTATCTATCAGATAATTTTTTACAATCTTAAGGCCCCTATATTGCATCTTTTGTAGTCTATATAATAATGATTTTTTACCGCCAACCATTAATATGTCTAAATAGTCAAAAAAGGGTAATATCATTTGTTTATAAACTAACAGCGATGCATGTTCTGTTAATAAATATCTTATTCTACTAAACATATACAATTTGTACAATACCTTCAACTGATTTCAAGATTTCAAGAAACTATCATAGTCTAAACAGCTATCCAATGGTGATAACATGACAAATAGGGGACTGTAGGGGATGGAAAGAGTGACAGTAGGGGCAGGTAGGAGTGAAAGCAGAGACATAATTTAGTGCATTCAAAAAGATTAATTCTTTGGTCGCCGCTAATCGCTGAGGTTTAAGCCTGGTCCCCACAGGGCGATTAGTGTGGAAGAATAGGACGGCGACCAAGGTGATAATCAGTGGTCTAGTCGCCCGATGACTTAGCATACACTGGCGCCGTCATGTCTGGCGATTAAAACATTAGTCGCCGTGGTTTCTAGGCGAAATATATGACATGTTTAATATTTCTCTCTAGTCGCCGGCGATTAGTGCAGTTAATCGGCGGGTAGGGCGACTTATGGGTCCTCTAGTCGCCGTTAGTTTGATGGCAAGAGCGTCCCAACATGGAGATTAATTTTTTGGTCCCCTGACAAATAGTTAGTCGCCCAGCGATCAATATTTCGTCCTTGGTCGCTGGGGAAACGCACTAATTGTCGAGGTTTAGTCGCCACATGGGGACCTGGCTTTAGTCACCCCGTGGGGAAGCTCCCTTACAGTGGTCACTTCCACTGACATGGTTCCTTAATTGCTTATGCTCTCATCAACCAATTTCATACCAACATGTAATTTCTCGTGCCACTCC
The DNA here is from genome assembly GCA_936440205.1 of Lepidonotus clava. Taxonomy (NCBI): domain Eukaryota; kingdom Metazoa; phylum Annelida; class Polychaeta; order Phyllodocida; family Polynoidae; genus Lepidonotus; species Lepidonotus clava. The sequence continues at coordinate 11,360,474 of OW387146.1, read as the reverse complement.
ACACTTTTCATTCCTAAAAGCTAAACGACAATATAATCAACAATTCGATTCCCGGCATTTATTCTACATCTTTTGTTAATAATTTTGACTAATTTACATGCTTCAAAAACTAGTACTCATGCCTCACATTACGAATTGGTATCTGATTCACCACAATATAGGACAGAATGGCTGGCTTTAGAAATGAATCGAAGAAGATGACACCTTCCACACAAAATCAGTTTGTTTAGAATAATAAAATTTCAAAATACATTCTTGTTCTAAGATACCAAACTGAATATGAATAGTAAAATATGATTTATTTTTTTTAATATTTTATTTATCCTGGGTAAATACAATTTGGCAGGATGCCATTTTTCGTTGCAACCCAGCAAACTACATCTAAATAGGTATGCCACAGATAATCATACATATCGTTAGAACGGATATGTATACCATTATAAGATAACCAAAGAAATTTAGACAAGTCAACAACCAAATAGTTTAAGAAACAGTTTACAACCAAATAGAAAAGTACATAGTAGCTTAAAAAAACAAACAAATCATAAGTCTGATAAAAGGAAATTTGATGATATTATGAATATAATGCGGGAAGCCAAGGTTAGTTACCACCTACTTGTTGGTTGAAGAGAAGCAAACGGTGTTGATGATGGCGGGGTTCACTCTAGACTGTGAGTCTGTATGGATGTATGCCGTCTGTATGCCATGGAAGATCATGCAGCTGAGTTTCATAAGTCCATTTGTGAGTGTCCGGCTTTGAATGCATATATGTAGTGACAGATCGTCAAAGGTTGTGGAGCGTATACTGGTCACACCTAAGCCTGGTGCTGAGATGGCTGTTTTTAAGGCCAGAGTAATTTGTCAAACAAGAATGGGACAAAAAAAATGGGACTGACCAAAAAAGATTCACGAATCTGAAATTTGTTAATAATTACGATTCCAAAGTTTGGATTCTTAAAAGATGCTCGGTCACAAATCTCAAACTTTTCCATTTTTTCCCTTCTTTTGCCTTCCAAGTTATTTCATTGCACTTAAAAGGTATTCTAATATATATAAGGATGTATTACATACACATATATGTTATGTATGAACACCGTTTTTAGTGTTGGAGAATGTTCGTGAATGCTCAGGAAGATTCGTAAATGTTTTCTGGGCACACCTTAGGTTCATGAAACACAAAATTATTACCACGAATATGCGTGAAAGTTTTTTGGTCGCCATTCATGGTAGACAAAAGCTGGAGCCGTCTGAGGGTAAGCTTGCATGTCACTGTATAGTATAAAGCCCCTATTACACTACACAACCTGAAGAAGTCCCAGAAATGTAGCAGATATTCAAGATAAAATTCTTTCCTACACATAAGCAACATACTCAAAATTGCCAACGTTTAATAATTATATAATATAAATACGGATTTGTCTTTATCACCCGCACTGCTGACAAGCAGAATGTACAAGGGGCGACGCGTGTAGACCTTGTGCAGACATCGTCACGTGACCAGATTTTGGTGATCACCACGTGGTTCTCTACACCACATGGCTTTTAAAAGAACAGAAAGGTAAATAATCAAGATTGTTTCAGTGAGTCACTGTTAAGTGAATCTAAAAGATGTATGCCTTCTAAATATTTGAAAATGGTAAATCATTGTGATTCTAGATTGATCACCAATATGGCGGTCTGCTTATTTTGAGAGATATGACGTCATCTGCACATCATCTATATTACAGCCCAAGTCATGCAGTGTAAAAGGGCCTTAATAGGACACGTGAGTAGGGCATTGGCTGGGGCCAATACAACTGTACACCTGTCCGAAGAAGGTACTACTACAACAGGAGTACATACAATCGGAAATAGAACGGTTAGCTGCTGGTATATTCCTCTAAGATGGTCATACTCCATGAAATGTGTTCTTTTACGACTTCCCCAATCAGCAGAGTCTTGCCCTTTATTTACTGACCACTATTCCTATACCTAAACAGTACCTAAAGATATACAGATTTCATGGTTTGATAACTTGGCTAATATAACTTCAGTGCCAATTCAGATCAAACATGCATATTTTAATATACTGTACTGACAGGCAATCATAAGAATCGGCTGACTCTCCCAGTTGCCCATCGCCCATTGCCGATAAAATCACCTAGTGGGTATGTGGCTTAACTATGCTTTCACTGTCGCCACCTTGTGTGCTCATGATACATTACATCTACTTAGGCCTGATATTTCGAAACACCTTAACCTTAAAGTTTTGGTGCAGTTCAGGTGGTTGCTAGGCAGTTTCTGCTGGTTTAAAGTGCCACCTTAAAAGTCACAGACTTTTAAGGTGGCACCTTGTGGGAAAATGTGGTATTTTGAAGGACCTTACATTTCATTTCTAGTTGTCCATTTTTGTTAAACCACACCAATTACTGTGATGTTCTCTGGGGAAACTTGTGGTTTCCCGACGGAGATAGTTGTGTTCTTGATGGTCATTGTTCTCGATCTTTTGATACACAAGCGGAAAGGAATGACACGAGCACTCATCTGGGCAGCCTATTGGCAACCTATGGACGAGTGGTCGTGAATGTCTTGAAAACATGCCCTGGTCACGGGGCTTGGCAGTGGGTGTGCTATGGTCAAAGGGAGTTCACTGAGGGCTATCGGAACCCTCAGTTGAGATTCAGCTCCAGCCAAGCTTGTGGTTGGTATCTCATGCGATGTGCCTAGCAGGTGCTTTGGAATGTCAGTCTGGTACTCTGTGATGGGGACCGTGACAACATTTTTTAAAAGGTGGTAGCGTGTAGGCCAAGGTCCCATGTCTTCGTCGTTGTACCCTTTAACATCCCGAGCCCGTACAAAAAAAAGAATTCGTCCCCATTTTCGTATGGTTTGGTTTGTTCCTATGTGTTTCACTCCCTTTATTTCTTCCTACTCCTACTCCCCTAATTGGACTAAAGTTAGGTCTTATTCAAGCTCTCGGACAAATATTTTCAACTGTTAGGCTCATCTAAGTCTTTTCATGGTCCATTCCCAGGAAGAAAGGAGGTGTGAACACAGTGAGTACCAAGACGGGACTGTTTATTTTAGTGTAATCACTTCTATTTATAGCCATAACCTAGCTCCTGATGGGTTACGTAACATCACATGGTCACGTTGACCCTTTACAGAGGTCACTTCCAGTCAATAATTCATCATGCATTACAATTCTGTACTTATAAACTTGTGCATGCATTTTTGTGCAACTCGTACCTTACAAATTTGTACCACACGATCACGTGTACTTCGTGGTCCCAAAACACAGCTTTACTCATATCTTCAACAGAGAACATTACTTGTCTTTTAACCTTTATAATTATTGCACAAACTCTTGTCGTGACATTGAATTGATTACTATAATTCATCACACTACCATGCAAAATCATATGCATAATGTATGTGACTTGTCTGTATATTATTCTGAATGCATCTTAATCTAGGGAAGTCTGCAGATATGATATCAGCAGTGCAAAAAATCACACTTTACTTCCTTTCTGTACCAACTGCAGGCCTGAATAAGATATGCATGCTGTGAAATATGCCAACAAGTCAAAAGCTTAAGCATGATGATTCTAACTAATCTTGGCATTACGTATACTTATTCAGTTTGTTTCCGTATTCATTTCATATTCTTTGATTTGATTGTAATAGTGTAATCATTACAGGAAAATACATAGCGAATCCTCTCATTATTGTGAATTAATGAGGAGCATAAAAAATGTATTAGGCCTACATGACTGATATAATAATTGGGGTGTTATAACATCTACACAAGCTCAAGAAAATAAGACAAAACTATTTTTTATTGGTTAATCATTTTCAACTAGTTCCTTATGAGGATTGGACACATCAACAAATCTGAGGTAGGTACAGCAAGTCATAACTTATACTAGAATTTTTGACAATTTGCAAACAGTGTACATTGCCAACCTCAAATTATCATAATTTTCTTGCCAAAAGGCTTTAGGCCATACATCCATAATCGATTTACCTAAACTACGATACTATTATCAGTGTCTCATGATTAGTAATACATACTGTAAGCCTGTACTGCAATTGCTGTAACATAACTGAATAGCAATTTATACAGTAACTACTGTGATGTAACTGGAAAATAAGATTAGACTTTTCCATACAGCACCTACATTTGATTTAGCATCTGAGCTACCATAGAAAATTATTAGTCTCAAAAGACACTCCATGTGGCACGTTTATATACTTATATAACTGAAATGATAGTATGACACATTATTTTGAATGATGATAGAGATCATTTAAAGACAATCACTTCATTATAGTTCTAACGTTGACATTTACTTTAAATTTTGGAAATAAAAGTTTAGGGTCTCTGAATTCCTTAATCATATTCATGAAAATCGTTGATTATGTTTTCAACTCATTCATTTAATTATGAAGTCAATATGTTAATCTTTATACAAAATGCATTAATCGCTAAATATACAAAACTAAAGTTACTTTGGGGGAATTCAATTGGATGAATCTGGTGATAAAAAAGGATATCTTTTTATCAAATTGGTAAAAACAACATTTTCAATGTAGCAAATTACATGAAATACCTACATTTGATTGGGATATGTGTTAGCTATCATTTAATGAAAAGAAATTAGGGGGTCACCATTCTTACTTTTTCAGAGAATCCACATATCTATTAATAAATTTAGACACAAATTTGTGAAAATTAAAAAAATTAATCAATTATGGTTTATCCCTATCCACATTTCTAACACTGTGGAACCTACATTTATGTGCTTTTACATATCATTCTTCATATAAATTTGTGTGTTTCATGATGTATGATGCAGAATCCGTGCAATGGAAACTTAAAGACTGACATTATAATTACCAAAATGGAAGGGTAGGGTCGAAAAATAATACTTTTATTACAAATAAATTCATAGTTAATTCAAAAGCAGAAACCTATTAAATCTGAGAAAATAAATTGATTTGTTACGTTCTGGACTATAACTTTGTTGGTTATTGTATGGCAATTGGATGAATGTTAAAGGATAGAATTATGAGCAAAAACATGTTTTCTCTCCATAGGCTTTTATAGTTAAGCATGGTCACGCTCCACTGCACACCGGCTGGAGTTATACATGCGGGCATGGCAGCAGAAGGCCGCGCATACATAATTGCTTGTATACGCGGGTGTAAAGTCCGCGCATGCTGGTTGGCCTGTACGCGCGGGGTTGTGCCCCTGCGACAATTAGCACCCCTGTACACGCGGACCCTCAGTACGCGCTTGTAAATTGCACTGTATGGGCTGAGTCACAAAATTCGCACATACAAAAATCCTTGTATACACGGATATTATATTAACTGATCATATATCATATGATCAAATGATTTTGAAAATGTATCTAAATCGGGGCAGAGCCCCGAACCCCCTTTTACTATTCTTATTTCTATGTTTTATCTTATTTCTGCACATATAAGATTTTGGAAAAACAGGATATGCCACCTCACCTTATGTCCGCGTACGTAAGCAGATGTGTATGCGAAATTCTATATACATTATGGCCGCGTGCGCGACTGTCGCGCGTATAGCCACTCCCCTGCACACCAGGCTGCCAGGCTGCCATTACCTATGTATGTGCATGAACAAATGGTGTGATTGCCCTTATGCCCATGGGAAAACCAGATTTAGTTTTCAAAAGTTGACTCTTATATTCACTATTATGACATTTATGGAAAATATGCCTCCAGGTCTCTGGCGTATATATGATGGTGATACCCCAAGGATTCATCTGCTATATTTCAAGTGATGCATCTGGTGTATTGAAAGTGTTAATGCAGTATTTTTAGGTTATTAGACCATTTATGATATATCAAAGATATCAAAATTTATCTGAACAGCAGAATAAATTTTGGAAGTATGGTAATAAGCACGTTATTATGGGGCTCAATCAGAACGATTGAAATCTAAATATTTGTATCTAAAGTGTATTTTCCCCCACCACCAACACACAGTTCACAATAAGGGTAGTGAATATTGACACATTGTACATACTGCTCCTCACATTCATGTTTTTCAACATTTACTTGAATTTTTCTATTTTTTTTTTTATCACCACTGCCTCAGATGTGCTTTTGGCTGCAAGAATGGCATAAACAATCCAAGACATAAAAAGTTCATGATCAGCAATGATAATTTATGGTAGGGAAATATATGTTTTTCATTAATATTTCTGGTATTCTGAATTGATGGCTTTCACCCTAAAAAAATGTGTATATAAAGTACAATTCTTTTTTTTTTATGGTCCATAAAAGGCTTGACCGTATGGTTGGAATGGGTTGGGAAGTCTTCGTGTTCTTAGTATAAGTCTGGGGGGCCGAACATTCCTAGGCCTTCTGTTGTTCCTTCTGATTGCATTAAATGGCATTCTTGTTGGCAGGATGATTGGCCTGTAGAAAGAACAGAAAATGAGCATATTATTTCAAAAGTATTGTGATTTATCAATCATGATTCTCCATTGTGTATCACTAACACACCAGATAGGGAATTGTACATAATTATATATGGATACACATGTACTTTTTAAAGATATTCAGAAAAGATGGCTTCAAACAACAATTTATATATAAATCAAGATAACTAGGTTACAAATATATACATGTTTGCTGTTTAAATACCTATTATGAATTTAATATGCTTCTTTGTCAATAATAGTAATTATAAGTAGATAATTTTCTGTGTATGTGCTACCTTGATACATCTTAAATATTTTTCTCATGTCTCGTATCATGTTTATGCATGTCTTAATTTGTTACTGTTTGACCCTTTAGACCCCACAGGTTGCATTTATGAATTGCCTAATTTCCCCAGTATGTCCATGGATTTCCCTCTGGAATTCCCTAAATTCCTTGTTATTGAATAAGTTCAAAGGTTTGTAGTATTGGATAGGAAATTAAATCAGCTTTTTAACAAAATATAATATTATTGGCCAATTTTGTACATTGAATGCTCATAATAGGGTTCTCCTTGGAAAAATATGGAAAAATCAAGGACAAATTCCCATTTTTCCAGGTGGCTACGGCCAGATTGGGGAATACACCCTCGGGCGGCTATGGCTGCATTGAGGGCTAAAGGGTTACCAACTGTATTTGTATTATTTTTACTTTATCATTAGCACTTACACTATTCAGTTATAATTATAATACAAGAATTGATTTGAAAAATGTAATGAGAACACAGGATGTAAACTATCATTCATTTGTTAATTCAAATGTTTCAGTATGAATAGATGAATGTATCAATATCAATAAAACTAGCAGGGGACTAGCAGGGTTAAAATTAATGCCATGGGGTAGGGTGCCAGTTAGCTATTACATAAACCTATGCCTATCAAAGGTGTGAATACGCAATTTGATATCTAAAAGAAGTCATCTTTGTCATAATTACTATTCAAATCAGTTTAGATGTTTTTAGGTACATATCAAACGTGTGATCACTTTGTGTCTACCATAAAATAAAGCTTGCCATGTGAAGAAAGCTTTTTTGTTATTAAGATTTTTCCAAATTCTTGGCTTGACTAAAGCTTTAGTTTTGTTTTCTTAGATCAATACCTACCGTCTTCTACAGCAAATCAACACGATTATAGCAACAAGAAAGGCTAAGGCACATGTTGATCCAAGTGCTAGTCCAATAATCATAGCAGGGAAAGCAGCCAGTATTGTTTCTGTGGTTGTCGGTTGGATAGTTGTGATGAGAGCAGTTGAAAGCTCACAGCAAGCCTGCTGAGCACTATTTATCAAACCCGCTGCATCAGACAGAATTATCACCAGTAACTCTCCAGAAAGTGGGAACCCACCATCTGACGAACCTGTAGAGTGGCAGAAAAGTTTATGAAAATTAAACATACCCAGGCAAGCAGCGATGTAATGGTATGTTCTGCAACTATACTTTCCTGAAGAGTGTGTTACTTGTCTTTCTTTTTTTTAGGTAACAGCAACATTATCTCTAGTTAGGTTGAGACTTACCAAAAAATTAGTGTTATAATAACATTATATCTTAGTGAAGTTGAAACCTTACTAAAACAGAATAATTATGATAAATTCATTTTTCATAAATATAAATATGGTTATGAAGTGTCTTCTTTTTATTATTTTGTAAGGGAAATCCCAAAATCTGTGACACTATCAGGAGCCTAGTTCAGAACCCCAATATCTTGATAAAGGGAAACTCTCAAAAGTGTATTGAGACAAATTTCTGCTTCAGTTTTAGCCTATTTTCACTTGTATTCCTAACTTTTCTAGATTAATTCAATGACCTAAAGATTCTAAACTATTTTTGAAAACGATTATCATTGCCAAGTATGGGGAGTACTGACAAGCTCAGAACCAAGGGTCCTTCTTCTCTGAATAGTTAACTAACATCTTAGAATTCTGCCTTTTCTTCCATTGAAATAATTTCAGCGGGTGGTCTATATGTGAACTTACTGTCTTGGCAAAGAGCGTTGTCAGCAGCGCCTGTAACAGTAATCTGTGTAGTTATTGTAGTGGAGTTCTGTCCAATTACTATAGCTTGAACATCTTCTTCAGTTATAAAAGCTCCCTCAATGCTGAAATGATTGATTTTACAGTTTTTATGTACATCTGACCAGGTCTCTTCTGGATTTGAATTGATAGATCAGTTTCAATGGCAATATATTGCAACTGTGTTGATAGTTGTTTAAACGACAAGTTTTGAGTTTTCAATCTTGTTCTGAAATCTTTTAGTCTTATTTCTATCAGTTTGCTTTTACAGATGACTTACATTACATCTAGATGAATTGAGAAATAATTATATGATATTGATATGTCTAAAAAACAATACACATAATACTGCATAATAATTAGATAATGTTGTTTTTCCTACAGATTTGGCATACTGATGATTGGATTATTGTAAGAACCTGATAATCAAGACCCATACTGGCTAGGCCATTTCACTAATGACTGTCAACCTGGGATCATCATCTGTCAACAATTGTTAACTGATGCATCAGCCAATTCTATTGGTGATTTGCATGCCTGTTTTACGATTCTGAACATTATTGACCATTACCTATGGAATCACCAGTGAAATAGCAAACCTTTTTATTTAACTAAAGATCCCATCACAGATTGACAGTTAGGGGACATCGCTTGCAAGTGAAATGTCCTTGTGGGTAAGGGGCTTTAGGCAGTGTGCTAAGGTAACAAGAATAAAACCTACTTTTCTGCAAGTGGATCCATGCAGCACTCGGCTTGGTTATTCAGGCAATAGGCATTTACTGCTGCTGTGATTGAGGCTCTGAGTGCATCAGTCTGCAGAAAGAGCACATGTACCAAGATAACAAAGATAAACATCAAGTTTGTATTCAACATGCTGATTTTGCTGCCCCTTTCCAAGATCATTTATAGAAATGTAAGTTAATTTCATTTACAGGTTGTTTCACCACATATATTTTATTCCCTTTCAAACTGAATTCAGGATGAATTCATATTCTCAGATAAAATTAAACAACCAAAGTATTGCCAGTTCCATAATAAAAAAAGAATCAACCGTATAAAGGAACCAACATTTCCTTATGTTCTAATCAATTTCCTTTGAAATGAAATATCTTGATAATTCTATGATAAAAGGCTTATTTGAGATAAACACATTTGATAAACTTTCTCATTCTCAAAGTTTTCCCCATTGATGTACTGTTACCGCTGAACTTTAATAATCCTTAAATGTAAGCACAGGTGACCACTATAGCGCCATTTAGCAATGATGAATCTCCAAATGTGAATGGGAAAAGAAAATGTTGCAGAAAATAATTGGGCAAACGAAGTCCATTAAACAGTTTTTCTTCATGTTTTCATTATTTTCTGGAATAGAATAAGACTTTCCATTGTGACATAAGGTTTTCTTTGACCTTAAATAGCCACTAGGATACATGCTACTCAGGCATGTTCTGCATTTAAATAATATTAACAGATATTTATTTTCGAATGTTCAAAAGTGTACTTTCTCTCATTGACACCAAAAGTAAACAGTCATTTCTTGAGATTGAGAATTATATATGGTGACATTGATTTAGAAAAGTTTTTTGTGTCCCTCATACATCCCTCTAACCACCCTGTTGTTTTCAGAACTTTGTAACAGGTTTTAAGAAATTAGCACAAACACCCATATTCACCTTTAAAACATTTATCATATCTTTATGAGGAAACAGAATAAATGATGATTCGGAAATTCGGGGCAATTATGAAAACTGACTGAAAAAGTATAAACATATGTATATAAATGCCTAAAATAAGGACATAAAATTTTCAAGATATACTTCAAATGATATAATCTTAGTTTTCAAATAATCATTTCAATGCTGAAAACTAATGCATTGTTCTTAAGATATCTTACCGATTGTGCAGCATCTCCTGAATTTGTCCCAATAAGTTGTATGAATGCATTTGGGTCTGAAAAAAGCATTGTAGAACAAAAGATAAAAATACTTTCCAGGATACACTGATGTGTGAACTAGTTGTATAACAAACAAGTTCATCACAAGAAACAATAAAATATACAATACTAAGGTTAAATCAGGGAAATATTTGTTTCATCTTCAAGGAAGCAGAATGGCATTCCTACTAGATTTTGAAAGCCAACAAGTATGAAGATCAGATCTTGGCTCTTTTGGGCATTTTCATCATTGAAGTAAAGAAAAGGTTATGTATACTGACCCAACTCAATGGTTGCACTGAGTTGGGCTAAGTTGATGTATGTGTCATGAGATTCACACTGAAGAATTTGCTTAACCAACAATACAGGTTAGCTTTTCACAACTGCCCAGTCATGAATAGAACATACAAGTGGTCAGTCAGAATGTTTGATGGTTTAGGGGTGACATCAAAATTCAAGGGTGTGAACCTCATATGCAGTGGCAGGCTGCGGTGGAATGTTAGTTATAACATCTAAGTGCCAATAAGCAGTTGCAGCATTCTATAACCCATAACTATCCTATCAAAGGTACCAGACACTTTCAGGGGTAATTAACTACTTATTTAAGAGATTAGTTAATGGGGTCATTGAGATGGTGAATTTTGATATCTCTTCTTATAGACATTATGCGGTTATGAGGCTGTTGTTTTTTTGTAGAGAAGCCTCACATACACACACCTTTGGCTGAGTCCAATAATTTAGAAAATTTATTTCAGCTCTGGCTTTTAGTGCCACGATGCCTTCATTTACATTGCTGATATTTGGCAGACACTGTATAATACTATTATACTATTAAAAGATCACAATTGAAGAGAACCGTTGCAATGGCAACCGAAAACTTAAATTACTGCATTCTCGTCAATTTTAAGATTATAATCTAATAAGCTAGAAAATGCCAACCAGTATGGTAGTATTTCAAATTTAATGAACCAAAATTATTTCAATTTTTCTTAAAATTACCCTAGGAGCATAGCAGCTAAGTGGTTACAAATTTGAAATGAACTAGGACCAGCTACAGGGGGTGTTTGTGTTAGGGGATTCATATGAAATGAGACCCCTACGTACAACACTGCGTTTAAAGCCAGTGAGTATTTGATTTTCCGTTAGGTGATACTGTGCTGTTTTCGGAAACAACATATAACAATATTGAAGACTACTGATTCCATCTTTTTACAGTCATGACTTTTTGAAAATTGATAGTACACTAAGTGAGGGTAAAAGACACAATAAAATGACTCTACCTGATGACATCGCTGAAGTGGTTATTGGTATGGATGGTATCTCAGTAGAACTTGGCATTTCTGTAGTTGAGGTTGGTTTGTCTAGATCTGTAGTGGAAGTTGGTGGGTCTGTGTTCACAGTTGGTGCATCCGAAGTGGACGTTGGTGGGTCTGTGTTCACAGTTGGCATTTCTGAACTGGACGTTGGTGGGTCTGTGCCTACAGTTGGTGGGTCTGTGCCTACAGTTGGTGGGTCTGTGCCTACAGTTGGGGGGTCTGTGCCTACAGTTGGAGGGTCTGTGCCTGCAGTTGGTGGGTCTGTGCCTGCAGTTGGTGGGTCTGTGCCTGCAGTTGGTGGGTCTGTGCCTGCAGTTGGTGGGTCTGTGCCTGCAGTTGGGGGGTCTGTGCCTGCAGTTGGAGGGTCTGTGCCTGCAGTTGGTGGGTCTGTGCCTGCAGTTGGTGGGTCTGTGCCTGCAGTTGGTGGGTCTGTGCCTGCAGTTGGGGGGTCTGTGCCTGCAGTTGGTGGGTCTGTGCCTACAGTTGGTGGGTCTGTGCCTACAGTTGGTGGGTCTGTGCCTACAGTTGGGGGGTCTGTGCCTACAGTTGGAGGGTCTGTGCCTGCAGTTGGTGGGTCTGTGCCTGCAGTTGGTGGGTCTGTGCCTACAGTTGGTGGGTCTGTGCCTACAGTTGGAGGGTCTGTGCCTGCAGTTGGTGGGTCTGTGCCTGCAGTTGGAGGGTCGGTGCCTACAGTTGGCATGTCTGTAGTGGAAGTTGGCGGGTCACTGGTAGATGTTGACATGTCAGTGGTTGAAGTTTCTATTTCTGTAATGGAAGCAGTTAAAACATACTGTATACTAGATAACAAATTGTTAACATTGCTTCGAATTATTTCTGTTTGATGCATATCCACATTTTCTTTATATTTCTGAATTGACATGAATTGCAATCAGTATGCTTCAGCCACTGGTCAATTATGTAACTATTCTTGGTATTGACAAAAACAAGTGTGTCAGCAGATGCTTTTTTATTTCAATATGTGATTTATTCTGACTTAATGGAAAGTAAAAAGCCAATGATATTAAATACTTTTTTGTAAAGCTGATGGATCTGATACAAAAATGGTCAATTAGAATTTAATAATCAGTCACTTATTCTTGGAAGACTTTCAACAGTGATGTGTATCAGAATGAACAATGATAACTTCTTCTGAGCTCAAAAAGACTTACTCCAGAAGGAGGATTCATAAGACTTAAGCAAACGTTATTTCTTTTATTTCAATCTCTTTTATTATGAAAAACTCTTCCAAAAAACGTGACGTTGTATGAAGCTGACATAACAATATACAGAAAACAAACCAATTATTGATCATAGATGTTTTGCAAATAGTTTGATGAGAAGGGGTGGATCAAACATTTTCAAAAAGGTGTGGGTGTGCTAATAAAAAGAAAAGGGGTGAAGCCCCTATTTTCCAGAATTTTACAAAGAAAATATCCAATTTAGCCATAAAAAGAATGGGGCATCCCATTTCAACCTACACTAATGTTGGGTTGGTACTTACGGTTTTGTAGCACACAAAGACCATCGCAACATCCATCCCTGCCAATATTACATTCAGAACATGGTGCTCCTAGATTAAATGGTTGTACATCGTCTCGAAAGATACTGAAATCAATTTGAAACTCAGGTCAATTTATGGGACTTAAAGCAAAGGTTCAAGGTCTGCAGCTGCCACATATAAAATCAATTATCAGATACATTCCCAAGACAATGAACTATAAGGAGCTTAATTATCCATTAATGATAGGGTGTGTAAGTTGTATTTAATTTTATAGATAATAGCTAGCTCCATACGCAGTCTTCTCCTCGTCGACTGCAGTCGTCCAATACATAATTATAATTCCCACATCATGTAAGACGTGAACACTCGTGTGAAAGGATTTTGTTTGTTTATTATCCAATGTATAGTCATTCCGTGACAAGAACTCGATTGACCATGATCAGTCCCAAGGTAAGAGTCCCCTCAAACACATTCAGTCAACGCTCCGCGCTCTAACGCAATTTCTATGCCTCAATCCAGAACCTAGACTGCAGGTTAAAGGGTCCAACCTTCACTGGATGTTACTCACACAGCGTTTACAGCTACTCTGGCTAGCTAAGAGTGGAACACATTATTATAAGATGGTACGTCACACCGTGACTCCTCCCTCATTTCACTACTGTCCAAGTGAAACATATGCATTGGCTTACACGTGCGCTTCTAAGCTCACGCTATGCTGCCCAAACATGGACTGGCCACCTGCGTCAGTTCAACAATGTGTGTTTAACCTGTTTGATTACTTTTACCTATGTCTGTTGTATTTGACAACTTGACAATACAACAGATCTCAAGACACTTAAGTATATATATCGAGGCATCTGATTCCTGTTCACCCTTTTTCCCTAGTTCCAATCAAATAACAGGCTTTACATTGGTGGATGCAGAACTTCTTCAAGATCATTTAGACTCTTTGCCAAGGCCATGGTTTTTAATAAGCCTGACTGAGACGTCCATTTCAAGAAGAAAGGGATGGGTCACACAGCCACCCTCAGTTGCCCCCTGCGGTTCTTTCAATTTAGTACTTACTTTGGTGTGAAGGCACAAACTAACTGCATCAATGTTCCTGAACCTGAATACAATGTTGTGCCGGATCCACAAAGTTGAGTAGCACATGCGAAGTCAGTGAATGATCTCCATACAACCTACACGGTGAAATAAGAACCAAATAATTACTGCTTGAACATTATGATTTCTGAAATGTTATCACTTGTCAGATTTGCAGGTTTGCCAGCCGATCATAATACTGTATTTCAAGACGAAATAGGATTGGACATTATAGGCTGGGCTGACTGGCTTTAACATTAGTTCCCATGGGAAGAAGACCAAAATATAAAGCTGCATTTTACAAATTTTAGGAGCCATTACATTTTGTCAACCATAATGCTTTGGTTAATTTTGTATTATACATCTTCTGGGAATAAATGTTGAGGCAATTTTCAAAATATTTCATAGTAAATGATGTTGATGTAAACTGGGATGGGCTTATTGTCTCACTTATATAATGCAATGCACCACTGGTGATTTTCCCAATTAGGCCTATAGATAGCTCAAATACTGAATTGTACATACAGACTAGACTAGTTCATAATGCTACAGGTCTATATAACATTTAATGCATTCTAGTTTGGTTTCAAAATTCATCAATAACAGATAAAACATATTAAAAATATTTTGTACATTTTCTAAATATTTCCCTGTGTTTTTTAAAAAAGAAATGGGCAAAAGTTAAATTGCTGGCTCTTAGAACATTGTAAAGCAGCAATCCATGGTATGGAAATTTGGCAGATCATGCATTGTGACACTAATCTTAATTAAGGATGGAATTGCCATAGTGTTTGTGATTCAGAAAGAAAACCATTCTAGAAATACAAATCAGGCTAGTTGCAAAGCACTATACATGGAAACATCTTTAAACTATATACAAATTGGATGAGTCACTGCTGTTGGTTTTCTGGCAAAGTGAATTTTCAGATTGTCTACCATTGATTTGAATGAAATGGATAGTAACACAGGAATTTACAATGATTCCAATTAGGTTTGTTAGTTTCCATAGTTATATAGTTCTGGGACAGCACTGAATCTACTCTCAAGCCTGTATTCCACATAGGGGCCTTCCATTAAGTACATACGCAGCAAGGGTGGGGTGGGGGGGTCCAACATTTTTGAAAATTTGCGTACGTTCCTATACAAATCCAATGCGTACTTTAACCCCAGGGGGGGGGTGGGGGGTCTAGAATTTTGGAAAATTTGCGTTCGTACTAAATGGAAGGCCCCATACCGATTTTGCTGCTGATTCTGAAAATCGACAGTTAAAACAAAGGTTAGATATACACATATGCTATGCATCAATAGAAAGGTCTTACAATTCCCTTTTGAATGGTATATAGGATATAAGGTCTTATATCATATTCTCCCTACCATGGATAGGCAATTTCTCCACTTTAACCTGCAGGTTAGTCTTTATCAGGGTGCATGCTGGGTAATATGTCGACAACTCACATGGCTTTTGCATAGAAATTTTCAATTATTATGTCACTATTTCTTGCATGAGATAAAGAGAACCTAATGACCATTATTTCTTAAATTTGTATCAATATACACTACATATTTCAAAGTTGTTTGAAAATTCAGTTATCATAGGTGGAAATATGACAATTATTAATTAACTTTCTATAGTTTTTCAAGGGGATTTGTCGACAAAATTGGTCAGAATTAGCCTGCAGGTGCTTAACATACTTTAAATGAGCTATCCGTGGTAGGGAAAATCAAATAAACACAAAAACGGAAACACCAAAATCGGTATGTGGAATACAGCCTTAAGGACCATATAAAAGTACATACACGTCTGAAGTTGTTGCAGCGAGCAGATGAAGTGGGATTGGTGCAATCATTACCAGCATAGTCAAAACCCACAGCCTCATAAGATTGAATAAGTGCTGGTGGATCAAATACAGTAATCGGTGCATTGGCTATAGTAGTAGTTGAAGTTATAACTATTCCACGTGTGTTGGAAGGTAGAAAGTGACCGCCGCATGCGGAGTTGAGTATTTCCAATGAATCTGCAAGCTCGTCATTCCATGCCTGAAAATTAATGTATACATTCAATCTTTTTGGAACTTCTGCTGAGCAAAACTTGAAATATAAAATCTGGTACTACCCAATCTGAACTTGCTGCCACCAGTAATTTTCTCAAATATTCTTTCAGGAGATGGGAGACTGAAACACTGATACTGAGACATGAGATGTGGAGAGAGTGGCAGATGTACAATGAGAAGTCAATAAACAATAAATAACCCTTTGATCATGTTTGATTGATTATGTCACACTGTAAATTTTGCCACTTGGTCAATCTCAACTTGAGAATCTTCTTTGCACTGCAGCTAAAACTGGGTTAAGCATTTTTATCTATCAAATTGTTTCTTATGGCTTATGAATGAATATACATGGCACTATTAAATCATCAAGGAGTGTGTTGAAAGTGTTATATATTTTCATGAATTTGTGAAAAATTATGTAGTTGGATTGGTTGTGGGTTGCTTTAATGGTTTGATGATTTTCTTTGCTTCTTGTTGTACATCTGCAACCGACTCCACATCTCAGGTCTCAGTATCAGTGATTCAGTTTCCCATCTCCTGTCTATCCAGCCCATGCCTCCCAGTGTGTAAATATACCCTTCTAAAGAGTGTGGTGATCACGGACATCACAGTGATCTCTATCAATATCCTTAATCCGGCCATGATCATGCCACCACCATGCCACTAGTATTTTGGGAGGCTCAGATGAGGTTCTTACGAACAGTATAATGAATTTCAGGACAACAGATTAACACTAAACAAAGGGCACTCTGTCACACAGGGCCCCTAGATATCAAAAGTTAGGGACCAAGCTGACCTGCAGATATTAAAATTTTTGATCACCACTCAATAAAATCAAGCAAATATATTTTAATGTATTGTGTTTTGAGTGATAGCTTATAATGAGCTAAAAACAACTAAATAGAAGTCACATGTTGAGTTCCTGGTGTTATATACAAAAACATCTAGCAAGATAACATTTTCTTGTTAGTTTCTAATTATTAGCCTGATTTAGGGTACAGTAAATATGATATTCACCAAACAGTTACTTCTGGTACTTTTTCTGTACTTCCAATGTAAACAAAGAAGACTTACTAGTTTGTTGATATCTGAGCCACCTCTTTTGCTTCGAACATCATTAATAGTGCTGACCATACTTGTCATTAAAGATGTGTCTGTCGGCTGTGTGACTGCGCAACCTGCAATCATTCAAAAAATGATAACATTAATGACATTATATCAATATACTTTTTTTAGCGAAATTACGGTGCAATGAAAGCATTTTGAATGGCATGAAAGTTAAGTGGGCACTGAACATGATGTTCCATCAGAAACGTTATTACTTAAGGAATATAATGGTGAAAATAGTTTTAGAATTGTGTGGTTACTAACAAAGTTATTATAGAAAACAGGAAGAAATCATTCAAAATGGAATCCTGAGTCACTGGTAAGGATTTTGTACATAATTCACATCACGCAAGATTTGACATTTTATGCACTTTTGCAATTGTCACTCCATTGGCATACATATTCAAAGTGAAATCATGTTAGATATGTACAGTTTTTGTGGAATGGTGTCATTGGTACCATTCCAAAAAGGTTACTACAAATAAATCTAGTTCTGACTTTTCAAAGTTAACCCTTTAGACCCCAATCCAGCCATAGCCGCCCGAGGGTGTATTCCCTGATCCGGCCATGGCTGCCCAGAAAAACGGCTGTTTTTCCTGAATTTTTCCATAATTTTCCATTGAGAACACTTTTATAAGCCTTCAATGTACAAAAATGGCAAATATATCGTTTAAAAGCTGATCAAATTCCCTAATCATTGCTTCAAATAAGATTTCTATTATTCTATTTCTCAGAATGGGGTCAGCTTTGAAATTCCACAATTACAATAAATTCAAGGAACTCCTGAGGGAAATCTATGGAAATAGTGGGGAAATACAGCAATTCATGATCCCAATATGCCGGGTCTTAAGGGTTGATGTTTTGTATAGTGTGCATAATAATGCAAAAGTGTCCATAGTTATCTGCGATTGGAATTGCTGTTAATATATATTTCTATTCTGGTATGATACTTGAGTACACTTAGGTAAATGTTTTTTGTTGATCTGCAAGGTATTATTTTGAGGCTGACATATATAAAGAGTGAAAACCTAATCAAAATTAATTTGGAAGAAGTGCTTCGAGAGGTATCAATGCAGTCATTAGAAAATTGTCTAAACTTCCAATCACAAGCAATCCATAAATATTATTTTACCCTTTTACATACATTTACATTGACACATAGATTTCATTTATAACCCTATTTGTCCACAAGTTCAAGGAGAAATCTTGTCACTAGTTCACACTGTATTTGGAACAGTGCCCTGACAATTCTTGCTCCCAATACCTTTTTTTAACCCTTTCAGGATGCCAGTATCCCTCAGGCATCACTAGGCCTAGCCTCTGATATCTCTCAGGCAACACCAGGCCTAGATGCATGATGCCTGAGACATACATTTCAAGAATTTTTAAAAGTGCAAAAGTATGGAAAAAAAAATCATATAAACATGATTTTTTTGTGGAATCATAGATAACTCGTCTACACATGCCATATCTAACATGTGAAACGTTATAAGAATATCAATTCTACTTCATGGATAACAGTACTCGGCTCATGATCATCATAGTGGTATCATAGTGGCATCTTTTGGGACTATTCAGTTTGGTAGATTGGAGGTTTTTGAAACCTGAATGACAAACCTGTGGCGTCTTGAAAGGGTTAAAAGGTGGACTCACTAACCGTTATGACCATTATAATCAACCAATAGATTTGTAATTCATTATTCTTATCAGTCACCAATTTAAAATTATAGGTCAAAGTGTATACATTTAGAATTATACCTACTTTTACATTCTCCAACTTCTCTGCAGAATCCTGGTGCGCATCCACAAAAGAATGACCCTATGGTGTTCATACACATTTCATTGTCCCCAGTGCAAGGAGATCCAGTGTTGCACTCATTAATATCTGCATAATACAAAACATAATATTCTGAGGTACAACTTGTAAGAATATGGATAATTGATTATGGGGTTGAGAGGTGAAACCTTGCTTAGGGTTCTACTAATTATAAGATACCAAATCAAGGGTGGTACCCATTCTGCTATTCAGCTGAAATTGTGAATGTTCAAGCAATCAGAAATGATCAGAAATCTTTTTTTTTAAAGTGGGAAAAAATGCTTCTGTTGAGACATTCAATTAAAAATCTTTAAAAAAACACACAACAAAAACAGGCAATGTTTGAAAAGATCTGACAATGTTCGATATTGGTTATAAGCATACTCTTGATTGACCAGAATTGTAGTCACAAGGCTCACTGGGTTCTCCCCTTAAGTTGACAGACTGTGTCACAGAATATTACTATCACTGGAGGGGATGCCCCCTAGGTAAACAAACAAATCATTGGCTTTCATGGTTACATAATACATTTAGAGGTAAATATGGGTGTCTGGGTTGATTTCATAAATTGTTATTTTTTTGACAATAAAAACACTCTTGTATATGAAATTTTCTGCAATACCATCATATCAGGACAAAATTACTGCTCAATTTGGGTAGTATAGTTCAGTCTTAACTTTCTGCAATATTAAGCGGACCCATGTCAGAGAATGAATAATGCCAAAGGATAAACAGAGACACTAGCGATGTGAAATCTCTTTCCAGTTTTTTTTAAAAGTAAATTTCAGTGAATTTTATGTGCAAAATACCTGTAGTGGCTATGGAGAATAACTGCAAATACCAGTTAACTAAATTGCCAGATCAAATTGCTATATCAACTGAAATATATGGCACATGACTGCAAATTTCATGTAGCTTCCCCTGTTATGCCAAAACCTAAGGCAGAACAAATGGCAGTTAGCTTTTATTGCCAGTAAACTCAATGCATAATACAATATGGCTTTTAGCAAATTGATAAAAAAAAGGAAGACTGATAGAAGTACCTGAACAGGTGGCTCCAGTACCGGCGTAGCCTTCGTTACAGGTGCAGGTAAAGCTAGAAACTGTAGGCACACACTGAGCATTTGGATCACAGGTGTTGCTTAAACAGAGATCCGAAACTGCAGAACAAAAAGTAAGGTTAAATATTTGCTACATATGTAACATATGCAATATAGTATATTTTTGTATACATGCATGCATTTATCACCCTCTCAGCCGATGAGTGGCCCGTAGAAGGATTTAACATACAAACAACCTGGACGACCTGAAGTTCAGCTTGGAGCATGACAGCCCACTGGTTGCTATGGCAATGTGTGCTCTCCAAGCACAACTGCTGGCAGCAGAGCCTGGAATTGAGAAGCAATGTTCTGCTTGGAGAGCCATGGGGCAGTGAACACACGCAGTTGTATCACCAGCATCAAAATAATACTGAATTATTTTCATTATTTCTCCAATATTTTTTATATTTTTTCAGTGATAAAATAAAGAAGACCCTTAGGGGTCATCCTCGGGCTGATGGATGAACCTTCGGCCTTGGGCGGTGCACTGCCTGGCTGTTCATCCACCAGCCCTCTGACGACCCATGATACTTAAAGAGTTTCCTAAAAACGGTAGAGTATATCTAATTTTGGTATACTGTCCCATGAGCACATTTGGAAGTTTAGATTTGGATGAATATTAACATAAAATATGATTTTGCTGAAACTGTCACATTTGAAAGGAAATAAAACTAAAAAAGGGAAAAGTCTTGATGGTTCTGATAATTATGGCTATATTTCACTAAGATGTTACTCTCACTAACAGGCTAATCATGGTTACTTTTATAAAAGCTATTACTTTTAAAGTGCAAACAAAACATATAGTGCGACCAACAATATCTTTTAAAAAAAATTGTGATATACCAGTAGTGGGAGGGAATAGTCCTGTTTTGTTCCATATAACAAAATTATTGGAAATAAACCAAAAATAAATTCTATATCAGACAGAAAAAAGTATATGTTAAAAACTACAAATCATGGTAATCATTTACCTGCAGACACAGTTAACATGAATGATCCACCGTCGTTGAGAACAGCATTCACAGTGAAGGCTATGAGAATTTCAGAACAGTCAACCACCAAATTATTTGGTCCATTGGCAGTGCCAGTTCCACAATATCTGTAAAATGTAGAAAAGTAAACTGATAAACGCTATGACCCAGTGATACTTTATGCAAGATCTGTAGTGACCAATATCTTCTTTTTTTTCTAAATTGATTTGAGAAATGTAATAGTTAAAGTGGGATTGGGTCAAAGAACAGCTTTTAAGGGTTTGGCAGTGCCGTTCTTTCACACACTCCCACGTTAACTATTACATTTCTCAAATGGGGAGTGGGTACCTATTATTTACACATGGTTCTACACATGGTTCTACATGGTTATATTGTCTAACATTCTTCTAACATTTTCAAAGCAATTGAACACATTTTTGTATATTTCTGATTGTACAACTTGTAGCAAAGTGCCCACTGTTTTGTTTTAATCAGTAACTCTACAATTTATTATACATTTTGTGAAAACCTTAACTGAGCTTCCCAAAATACTAGTGGTGTGAGGGTGTGAGGGTGGCATGATGATGGCCAAATCAGGGATACACATCAATATGACATCTTTGATCAGCCCACTCTTGATAAAGGTAAATTCAAATGCCAAGTGGCTTGTGCCTAGGAGACTGGAGATGGGAGATTGACACTGAGATCCACGAAAGTGAGTGAATGATGGATGTTTTATGCCACTGTTCTCACATATGTTGTGCCCTACTTGAACTGATACCCCTTTATTTCATTATGACAACTTATTATCGTAGTACTTCTGGTACAACCTTCCTACTGGCATCTTGGATCTCAGATTCTGTTGGGGTACCGGGATGGGGCTTTGCTCCTTGGAAGAATATAGACCCGAGTATCCCCTGCTGATTGTATAAGTTGATGATTAGAGCCTATGGTGTATGAGGCATGGGAAGCCGGATCAGAACCAGTTAGGATTAAATAGGATGCTGGACTTATAGGTGACATAAGGCACAGAAATGGAAGCAGATGGGCACAAGCTCTGAAGTACGATAAGGGCAAGCACAGGGAAAGATGTAGCAGGCAGCCGGCCAACGCGCTACCTTCACATTTTTTGTGACGGCCCGATTGTCATCCCTCAGTGCGAGACGCCAAATAGCCATTAGCAAGACAGCACAAAGCTCCGAAGACTGATAGGCCCAAGAAACCTCACCAGTACAACCAAGTACGTCTAGAAGCCCCTAATCCATACCTTGATCCCGAATCACCGGAACCATACTAGGTGTCCCCTAGGAACAACCCAATCTCCGACCACCCTCACATGTGAGGGATGTCTTGGAGACACAAGGTCTCTCTTTGACACTCCCATGCAAAGACTGCAGTCCTGCAGCCCAGCTCGGGACTTGATCAAGGGCCTGTACTGACTGTCCTATCCGTTCTCTAATGCCGCCAATTAAAGAACGATTGGACCACAGCTTGAAGCCGATCTCAAAGCAGAAAAGGAACCCATCGCAATATACATAGTAACAGAATAATGTTCCAGCATGATTGTTAAAGAATGGTTTGACATGGTGAAAAGCTTTTCATTGTGATGACGTTTAAATCACTAAAAATAGAGAACATAAAAAATATATAGTAATACAGTAATCCAACTAAAATCCCCAATCCAGCTGTACCTGCCCTGAAAAAGAAACCTGATGAATTGTTTTATATACTCCAGCAATTTCCCAGTAATAATATGGACCATGAAGCCTGACAGGAGTGTTGATAAAAGTCTATTAATAGGTAGCTCCTTACCTTTGAACTATCAGGTTATCCGGCTCACAACTTGAAGGATACAACTCTAACCAATGGGCACGGCAAATGGATACTGGGTTTGAGGGAATATCCATGGCGTTTGTATTTACAAGCACTGACTCTCCATCAGGCACCTGAAATGTGACATATGAATTTGTTATCAGAACATTGAAGGACAGGTTTGCATTAACTTGCATTAAGTCGTTGATGACCCAAGGGGTTTATTTGCTGCTGATCAACCCTCTAGTCATCACCAAGATGTTATAAAAAATTTTGTCATAAGGAAAATAAAATCATCTTCTAGCCTTATTATTTTGATAGTTAAACTGTCATACTTATAGCATTTCAAAATTAATATCATAATCTAATCACTGTCTATTTGATTAAATCTAATCTACTATAGATCTGCAGGGCAAGAAAGGGCTGGTTTTGTTTTTCAGTTCTATTTTGAGTCCTACTTTCCAACGATTTGTAGTAAGTTTTTTTTTTATTTCAATCACATAAGTTTACTGGTGGGGGAGTACATTATTGATGACTTTTTGAATTTTCTAAACATATTTTGCATGTCATTAGTGGCCATATATCATCTGAACGTATTTGATATATTTTCCCCTCGTTCCCATTAATTATTATATTCATTAGCAATGTCATATGGATGGATGCTCATATTTTGAAAACTTGTGCCGTCTTTGTCAGATTCTACTCCCATTTCTTAATTAAAATACTTGTACCTGACAAACAATTTTGGTATTGAATGATAGAAAAATATATACTGAATCTAAATATACCACTTTCATTTTTATCATAACGTTATTAAAAGCACGACGTTTTAAAGACAGTTAGAAGGACCAGATATTTCAAGTTTTTCAGTCCTTTCTTGCCCTGCAGACATAGATTGTATTCAGCACCAACAACCACATACACAACTATACCTAGAAGAGGGTGTTATGGTTATCATAATTGTCTTTGTATGTCAACTGTGATATATATGACAGGCATAGGATGTAATATGAATGTTTATAATTAGACTGTAATGACCAATATGAATACTACCTACATGGAAGATCATTGTTGCATTGAATGTGGTTCAACATAAAAATAAAAGACTGGCAATCAACTAAAGAAGCTCCCCTATTTAGGTGTCTAATGATAGATACTATTGTACTACAGATGACCGTATGGACCAAGGGCAAATGCGGTGATCTGTAAATCTGTATGGCTACCCGGCGATGGCCCCTAAGGGTCTTCTATATTTTATCACCCAAGAAAAAAGCAAATAATTTCACAATAATGAAAAAAACAAAGAACTCATTCTTCCCATGTAGCGCAACGTCGTGCATTATGGGACGAGCTTCGCGGGGTACAGGAACATACTCATCAGGTTGGGGCTAACATAGGAAAACAGGAACGTCCCAAAATCTTGGTTTGTCCTGGTTTATCAGGACGTCCTGTAAATCCAGGCCAACCTTATAAGTCCGGCTAATTGATATTCCCCGCCTTTTTTATGGTTGCATCTGACCCCTCTGGACCTGCCTGGATTCATGTACCCCGGTGGTATACCTATAAATAGCACCACTAAGGGGATGTTGCACACACCGGAAAGCTTATGTAAGTCCCCATCGGGCAGCTCCTCCTGCCCAGGCCCAGTCACACAGTGCTGAGGGGCCATAGGGGAACTTATCTTATGTTTGCGAAAAAATGTACACATTTCAGGTCTGATTAAGATAGGTAGATACGTAGACACAAACTACCGATTTAGAATATTCAGCAAATTTCTCTATCCATTGATATTTTTAGTTTTATTTAGCCGTTCCTAAATCACAGGACGACCTGTGGCCCAGGATAATGGGACATCCTAATATCACAGGCCGTTCCGAATTTCTGTGTTAGCCCGGACTTGTTCATGCACTCTCTAGAGAAGAAAATCCTAAAATGTTGTTTATTGTTGCATAATATTCTATGATATTTTAGGTCTTCTCAGTTTGAATTTCAGAATTTTTCACCTAGAGTTAAAGATTTGCCATCAAAACTTTTTATGGAGTGTACCGGAACTATTTTTTCACGAGCGAGCAGCGAATTTGTTGTTGTAATTGCCAGGCATCATGGCCTCGCAGTATGATTACATTTAGTTGATCACCAGGCTACTTATTAACTTTATAATTTAGTGACTGGACACTAAGATAAACTAATTGCCCGAGTGGGGACCTGGTTTAACAGTAGCATTATGACGTCTGGTGACATGACAGCAATGGTTTTGTGCAATGAATTGAAGATGTTTAATATTTTACTCTTGCTGCTGAATAAACCATATTGACTAGGCCTTTAAGTTGCCAGATGTCATGAAACCATTCCAGCAAGTTGCCAAAATGATGGACACCTAACTAGTAGTAGATGCTTATTTCCAAAGGGAAGACCCCTGTGCCAGGATATAGCTATCGACTTATGTTGTCATTTATAGCAGGTGCACGTGGACGGTGATTTGGCACAGAGCATTGTGGACTCAGTTTCTAGGGTGGAGACGAATATACTTGAGAATAGACAACTGTTGATGATGGAGTGTGCTTACACAAACATGCTATTCTCATGACAATACAAGGTACATCAATAAGATCTGTATCAAATGAAAGGTAATATTTTTCTCTCCATGTTGTTTATTTCAAACATAGAGGAAACTCTGAAATAAAAACCTATTTTAAAACCTTTTTTAACACGGAACTCTAAAATAAAATGATGAAGTTAGAGCAATGAAATTTTGGCAAAGTTGTCAAAGACAATCAATAGACCTGTCCACTTTGGGATGTATTGCTGGCATAATACAGAGGTCAGACATAATTGCAGATTTTGCACTGACACAAATCTGAGCGAATAGGTTAGTACTTAAGTCAATAAGGTGTTGATAAATGAGGATGAATTATCATTTTGTCTCAATAAGGTAATCACCTCCATTTTAGGTGAACCAAAATAAAGTATGTTTTTGTGATTTTAAGGTTGGACCTTGTGAGCAAAGGTGAAGGGCTTTAACACTGTTCCCTATCGAAAATTGCAATTTTTGCTTTCCAGTCCTACAGCGCTACACATTTAACATCATATTGAAAGTAAAAGCTTATAAAGTTTAGTTTTGGGTAAGAGTACTAGGGAAATTACTGTGAATCAAGTATGATGAACATTTTTCTAAATATGTTGATATCACAGAAATAAGGAGTGGGTTAGCTGGCAAAGTCGACGGTCTATTGGAGGGAACCATGCCTCAGTTTTTTAATCTAGGTTTTAGTATTCATTTGTCAAAAAAAATGGTATTTTTTATAGATTATTTCAACTACATTTTCTACATTTTATAGAGTATCAACTAAGAGCTAAATCAAAATTCAGAGAAAAATCTCCTTTTCGATGACTATTCTGCACCTGTATATAAAATTTAATGGTCTTACACGCATTATTGCAGATATGTTTGTTCAAAAAATGGCATCAAAACTTACTTTTCTGATTTTCCAGCACTAGTATTCAGATGTATATCCTAATATATTTGAATGATTCATATCAATAAATAGCATCTTTCATTCATAACTTGATAGTATAGTGCACAGAATAATGTGCAGTTTACTGTGTCAGTGGCAAAACACCCCTCATCAACCTATCCTTAATGGCCCCCCACATGGCTTTAAAGGTAAATATGGGTGTCTTGGATGATTTATTAAAAACCCAAAACAAAATTCTGAAACCCAGAGGGTTGTGATAAGGAACATAAATAAACTATAAATTTCAGAGATTTGAGCATCTGGGAAAATGACTGTGTACCATTGGAGTCTATGGGAAGAAGTTCATGTCATCATAAAAAATATAAATGTACCCCTAAAAATGAGGAAAGAAATTGAGAAAAAGTGCATATGTAACTACATTAGATTAGTACTCCCTATTCATTTTCCATTCACATATTCACATTCATCATCTCTAAATGTTCCTTGATCCTCAACTGGTATCTTAAGGATATCCTGCAATATGAATATGATCATACCAGTTTGCACTGTAGTGGTCCCCCATGTTGACTTTTAAAACCCATTTGTACACTTTATCCCACTGTACCTTTATCTTCCAGACACAGATCATATCTGTTTCGGTATAAGTGACATCAATCATTCTGCTTCCCCCTGTAGCAAGTGTTATCTCTTGGGGGGCTGTACCACACATGGCTGAAAATGAGATTTTTAATCAATGTTAGCTTTCTTATAAAAATTTTACATGGAAAACTGTATTTGTACTATGCAAAAATACAGAATGCTACTAAATATTAAAGAGAGCCAAAACCAATGTTGTGTCAAAACTTGACAAAATAACAATGTAAATACATTCTAAGAGTCTCACTTTAAGCAGTGGTACAGTATAAATCATTTTAACTAGTTATAACTTCACCCGAATTCCATAATACTCATGTCATGTATGCCTGTAGACTGCAATGTTTGTAAACAAACCAATTTCGTGGGTCACCAAAATTGACTTGGGTGGGTTTTAATGTATTTTGATGTAGTTTAAGTCTGTACTCACAGTCTATATTTGACCACAGGCCTAGGTTATGGCCATAGAATATATTTCAAAAGTTAACAGAATTTGCAAACTTTTGACCCTACATTGCTTTTGGCTCCCTTTAAGGGTACTAGGGTGAAAAAAGTTTCAATAAAAATTAATCAAGTTTGAACGACAGGTTAAGTACCATTTAAGCCCCTCTCCCTTGCAAAAAGGGTCAGTGGATGGGAGTTGTAGGACCCTTTTTGGCCTTTCGCAAAATAGTTATCATAACAATGTACCATTGGTCAGCACACAATATTGGGCTATTTCTTTACACCCCTCAGGAATGTAAAAGGATACTGTCAATGACCTCTAATTAACAGAGTTCAGTTTGATCAATTAAAAAGGATTTGAGAGAGCTGCACTTAAGGTTTTTTTTTATGTTCATTGTTCTGGGCCCCATTCCACAAAATTGGAAATTTTTGGACTGATTTTACTTTGAGCCTGTTTACAAACAGTGTAAGGAAGCGTATGCAATCAAATTATTATGATATTTTGCTATTTCCATACATAATTGTTATGAATGACTGGGGAAATTATATTCAAAGTTTTCTTAAATTTCATGAAAACTTTCATTTTTTTTTTTTACCAATTTTAACCTGTTGTTTTACCATCAGATGCCTTGTGAATTAATCTTTCTATTGATACTTCAAATATTATGACCTTTATGTACTGGTAGAAAAATGAAACATTACATAAAAAGAGTTACAAAATAGTAATATATGTCAAAGATTATAAGGATTTGTACACTTTCATTTAATCATTTGAACAGTGTGCAAAAATACAGTTTATGGATCTATCAAGTTTGTGGAATTAAGTAGTGTAACCGTTTTGCGCTAAACTTTCTGTGGAAAGGCACCTATTGATCAATCATAGCCTATCTATGAAAATTGACCAGCAAATTGTGAATGTGTTTATCAAAAGTAAAACTTTGAACTTCAAAAAATGGGTCACTCTCTGCTTTACATTGTATTTTGCTTACCATCTAAAGGAGGTAAGTCAGCGCATGTGAGTCCAGTGTAAATCGGTGGACAGTTACATGATGTACAAGTCTTTGTATTCAGATAACCCTCATGTTCACACACTAATGTTGCTGAGGGGCAGCGGACATCAGCTAGAAAGGTCAGCAAAGTTATGTATAGACAATAGTTTTTATATTGAATTCAATGGAATTAAATTCTTATCAGTAAAATTTATTATGTTGAAGATATATATATATATATATATAAATCTATTATCATTTCATGTGGCTCACTTCCCCAGGGCAGTTTAATTGTGAGTCCCCATAACTCAGTACAGGAACAACATTGTCTATGTTGAGTGACAGTATGGAAGCAGGAATATGTAAGAAAAGCATGTAACCAGAAGTGACCTCTGTAAGGGTCACCGAGATCACGTGATTGTAATTGACCAATGGCAAGCATATTAAGGCCATAATAAGTGTGGAGTTGCCTGAAATAAACAATCCCTTTATGATACTCACTGTGTTCACACCTCTTTCATTCAGGAACAAACAGTCTCTTGGCTTAGATGGTTAAGGACTATGGCGCACAAGGCACAAATAATGGAATTAGGACCAAGTTAGGGTTAACAGACTTAGAAGAAAATGGGCAGCATAAGGCAAGAGAATGGGAGCCCGGGGCACATGAACGGAAGCATGCTTAGGGCAACCACAGAGAATGATGCAATGGGCAGCCTGCCATCATGCTGCCACCTCTTATTTTCAGTAACAGCCCATGCATTGTCCCCCAGCATAGGGTCCTGACTAGTCAGTAGCATGATAGCACAAAATCCAGCAGCACTTCCTTCACCGTGACTGAGAACGCCCTGGCACCCGACCCCCTCATCCGACCCAGAACTAGGGAACCCCTGCCAGTCACATCCTAGAGCTATCCCGAGTTCCTTCCACCTGCCTGTGCCTGATTCACAAACCTGCAACATGGCCCATAACTCAAGTGAGAGCCCATACCAACTGTCTAATCCGTTCTCTCATACTGCGGAGAACGTTTGGACCACAGTTAGAGCCTGACCCAAAAATGAAAAAAAGGAACCAAAACCTCATTTCTCATTACGATAATAATCAAATTATAAAGCCTATAAAACTAAACATCTAAAACTAGTATATTCATTATGTATGTTTAACAGATCTAATGCTTTAGACATTCATGTGAGAATGGATACAAAAACAGTTAATACTAAATATTAGAGGTAATTATATAGGAAGTTATGAAGATGAAAAATACTCCAATCCTTTGAGTATGTTCATATGCAATAATACGTTGGGTCACACATGTAAATAGATATATATTATAGAATATACCCATCCATTCAAGATAACAGACCAAAACAGAAAAATAGTTAGCAATGTTCCAACAAAGCAACATATTTTTGAACAGATATAATAATCACTAAGTACACCTATAGGACGGAAATTGTTGTCACCCTGAACAGGCCTGATAAGGTTTTGTATCAAAACCATGTCACAGTTGCCTGTGCTATCAACCAGTAACTTGGTTAGTAACCAATGAACAGGTTGAAAATGTCAAAAAAAGGTGGGAACCCGCTGAGTGACTCAGGTCTGGTGGCTCAATTCTGGCCATTTTCAACCAGAACTGGTTGAAAACTACCAGAAAAGTTGTTGAGTGATTTTGACCAGAAATCTATTGAAAAATGGGTAATCGCTTGGAGTGTTAGATATTTAGTCACTAGTGACTAAGAACCAACCAAAATCTCAGTTGCATCACTCAATGGCTTCCCACCTTTCACATGTCATTTTTAAACTACCTTTTAGCTGTCAGGGTAACCTTTCTTCAGACAAGACCCAAACCATATGCCACAATTAGCAATAATCTTTAAATTTATGTACAGTCCTTAGTTGAGTGATGAATTGAGCCTATTTCATTGGTAGCCACGTAAGTACTAAGCTATAAATTGGTCATAATTATCAAACAAAGGTGTAGAATCAACTTATATTATGAAATAATTGAAGAATGACATGATTTGGTGGCTAAGAGTCAAATTATGTATTGAAACAAAATTGGAATGAAATTGAAAATGAAGGTACTAAATCACGAAATAATGTATTACCGTAAGTGATGTCATGTAGGTCACATGATTGTAATGGACCAATGGGAAGAAGATTGTAGCTATATAAAGGTGCATTGGCAGACAAAATAAACAGTTCCTTTATAGTACTATAATACTCAATGTGTTCACACCTCTTCTTCCCTGGATGGACAGCCTTTCACTGTAGCTAAAGCATAGGATCTTAGAAAATGGGGATCCTTCGACAAGTAGAAGTTAGAATTCCAGACTTAGCTGAAAAATAGGCAGAAGCCAGGGAAATAAAATCACAAACAACCCGTATCTAAGCCCCTTGTTTGTTATTTTGTAACCTCTCCAGGAACACACACCTGGCATGACACCTCCCAGACAAATCCTTAATTTGTTCACTTTAGTGCATGAGGCACGACTCTCGAACAGACAATCTTCCACGCCAAACAAATGACCGAACCGAGATAAAAAATTAAACCTCCTTAAATTTCAGGAGAACAGTAACCCAGCTTTTCCAAATAACATCACAGTTGAAAGAGCCTTTGTGACAATTACCACATGACAATTACAACATTTATTTTACAGTATGAGAAAAAATAATTTGATAGCTAGCGCTTATATCTATGGGCCTACTAATCTAACAATTCATCTGAAATTCTGGTCGTTTGCTCAGCCCAAATTTGTCAACATCACTCAATAGGTTACCCCTTTCAAACTAGACTCAAGAGCTGTATACCATAAGGAAGTACCCACAAGACAACATACACTCAGAGTTTCCATCTAGGTTAATTCCTATTGTTATGTTTAGCAATATATCTTTGTTTTATGTAGAAAAAAAGTGCATAATTGACCTACCAGGGCAGTAGAGTTCGTTGATGAGGTACATGTCATAATGTGTTATGCTACCACGTTGTCCTAATGATTTCATAAAGATTGAATCAATAGATTCAAGTGTGTTCTGGCCATTAGAACTGAAAGCCTGGAAGACAAAACGTTCTGCCATAAATCAAGATGTGCTTAAAAGTGCAATTTCTAGAAAGATAAGGTAAATGTAAATCTTACATAAGAATGTGTGGTGTAGGAATTATTGTAACTACCAAAAGGCTGTCATGTTCCAGTGGAAAGGCATCTGGTTACTAGAATTAACTGCCTTACGTCTTATTATTGTTATGGCTGGTTTAGACAAGCAGTTAACTTTTCCTGATAACAGTTCCTTTATGTTGGTTTTAATGTTTGAAGGGAAGTAGTACCAACTGCCATGCATAGAATCACTCCCTGACATTTCAAAATGAAACCTTTAGCTTTTACTATTTCTGTGATTTTCAATGCAGAAATCACCAACATATCAAAACCCAGAGATTTCTTGGTAAGAAACCCCTTTTTCCTTAAAATGGAATCCCATCCTGATCAATGCTTGAAATAATATAATAATACTCACAGTATTTACATTTGACTTGAAACATCTAAATGAAACTTTAACTCATCTTTGTTTATATCTTAACAATATGAAGCTTTTAATAAATCATTTTCAATTATTTTTATTAGTTGTTGCGAGTATCCAAGCATTTTTATAGGTGAAGTTACCTATGTAATTATTGCTCAATGATGGACTTATTGAGGCTAGTTAAGAGAGCCGTAAAGGAATGTTTACAGGTGCACATATTAAACCCGGACAAAGAAGGGGGTATTTTGGTGGGCGGATATCAAAATACAATTTACAAACAATATGATAAAACAGTGATGTCTGTGAATTAACAATGCTTTTACATGAACCTCATTCAAGTGCAGACCATACACTGTGTATACAAGAAATTCCTTTCTGAACATATAACCCTAAAGCCTGTATTCCACGATGCGTTCTGGTCACTTGCATCGTCACCTTGCGTTGCAGCGCAAGTTAAACATTCCATGATGCAAGTGATAAATGCAACTGAGGTGCAACGCAAGGTATATTCCATGATGTGTTTTACTTGCGTTCATGATGCGTTGTACTTGCGTCATTAGGAAATGGAAGTTGTATACATTTTTACTTGCATCAAGATACCAACATGTTGGTATCTGGACGCAAGTTAACTTCCGTTGAAACGCAACTGAACTTGTGTTGAAACACAAATGCCATGAACGCATTGTGGAATATAGCCTTAACTTTTCAGAGTGGCGTGACAGTGCAAAGGCCACCTTCTTCCTCTCCCCTAAGAATGTGCAGAATTTTTTGGTGATCTTAATGTCATAGTTAACTCAAAAGGGCAACAATTTTCCAATAGTTTGACAGTTCCCTTCAAATATATATGTGCTTTCAGCAATGAAAAGTGTCTGCTTACATACAGTTCTTCCTGCATGACTGAACCAAATTATAGGCTTTCTCAGAGTATGCATTTTCAGTTATAGGGAAGTTTGACAGGACAGAACTTGAAATACTGAATGTTGACGTCTGCAGATATTACGATGGTTGTATATGAACCTGTGCAGACAAGTGAGTATGTGCAGATCATACACTGCCTCTTCCTCTACCTCAACAATTTACAGAAATCTTAGGTGTTCTTAATGTAAAAGTTGGCTAAAAAGGCCAACAACTTTCCAATAGTGTGACACCTGCTTTCAATTATATATATATGTGCTTTAAGTAATGAAAAGTGTCTACTTACAAATGGTTCATACTGCATGACTGAACCAAAGTCATAGGCTTTTTCATGGTAAGCATATTCAGTTATAAGGAAGTTTGACAGGAAACTACTAGCAATATTATTTTCAAATATTCGAACGTAGTTGTCACGATCTGTTCTCGACTGTTCATGAAGAACTCCAAGGGCATGGGCAAACTCATGTTCAACGATTCCTCTCTGAAAAAAAGGAGACACAAATAATATTGAAAAAAAAATCCTTTCCCAAGATGAAAATATGGGATACTGCCAATGACTTCTGGAATTCTAC
This sequence comes from Lepidonotus clava, assembly GCA_936440205.1. Classification (NCBI taxonomy): domain Eukaryota; kingdom Metazoa; phylum Annelida; class Polychaeta; order Phyllodocida; family Polynoidae; genus Lepidonotus; species Lepidonotus clava. The sequence goes on along the minus strand of OW387146.1, from coordinate 11,326,728 downwards.
TTTGGAGTTATGTAAGAAAGTTTTAAATGATGGTAAAATGGAAAGTATGGTTGTTCTTCCTTAACACTATTTTTAAAAATTTGTTCAACCATACTCAATTAACATTAATTGATCTTCCATATAGGTTTGATAGATTTAGCTACATTACATACCTAGATGCATAATATGATACAATATCTTTAAACAAGCACATATCATTACTCATTACTGAGGTTGGGGTTTTGATTCTACATCTGCTTCTGAAATAGTTAATATAATTATCCCTGTGTGTTTTCCAAAATTGCCATCCTTTGAAGATTACTTTGTCAGACCTTTAGAGAGAAAATTAACTGGTTCTCTCTCAAAAAAAGGCAAAATGTTAGATAGCTTACAAGGGTGAAGCATACAAATTTTGATTAATTCTTTTGCACTTTTTAGTCTATTTTTGGTCTGACCGATGCAGATCACTGGGATTAACTTAAATCTATTATCTTTACCCATGCTAACTTGTACAATCTGTAATAATCTTATCAGTTTCTACATGATCATTGATGATCTGAGCAGTCAAAATGGGTTGTAATAGCATAGCTTGTGGCCACTTTTAGATAATTTGGATTTCTTCATCTCACATTAAAAGTATACTCACTTCAAAACATCCAGGCTGACTGAGAGTGAGGGCTTGGGGCCCTCCAATACGACCAAGAAAGGAAGAACACCTGCATAAAATGAGTTGCTTTACTTATGACAAAGCAATGATGTAAATTATACAACCTTAACTAGGTGTTCGAAAGAAAGGTTTTGGAGATGAATTAATTGTCACCATACTAGAAAGTTGTATAGCGAAAGTCTTAGGTTATAATCATTACAAATATTCTAAAATTCCCATACCATCCCACACAAATTATATGAAATATTATGTTCTTGAAATGAACAACTGAATGGAAAGGAACCCCAAATAGCTAAACAATATGAAAATCACAAATCTTATGATCTATGTTTCCAAACTTTGAAATCAAAACTTCTTGACATACCCTCCACCAGTAACGATGTTAATGTAGTTCGCTGCAGCACCTTCTGTAAAGGTCAGACATGTCATATCCCTGTACAAGTTTATAGCATCCACGATCATCTGTCTATGGCTTACTAAAAATATGAATGAAAATGAAATTACAGCAGAGCATCATGAGCACTGGAACTATTCATGGTTTACATTCATAGTTAACTGGCATATTTAATCAAAACACTCCTTACAAATAGTTTAAATTTGTATAAGCAGCTAGGAAGGGGGTAAAAGGAGGTGTGCTGGGGATATCAGTGCGAGAACAATTCCTGCTGGCTACATCCCTGACATGTACAGGGTTGATACACTATTATCATACCCTAGGGTGATACAGGTTCTATAGCTATAGGTTAAATCATTACTGATACAGGCAGGATGATAACCAAAGTTTTTTTCACCTAGCTGGGTGATATAGGAAAGTAGTTTTATAGGGATGACTTACATTTTTGACGGAACATGTGTTACTTTATCATTAAATTCCATGTGGCCCATTGCACAATGGGTTTCTTAGCAACAAAAATAATGTCATTAACAAAACTTTTTGTTGTTATTTTTTCATTGTAACAATCGTTTTGCAACAATTTGTTTTCTATATTTAGAATGCCTTCAGAGAGCTGTAACTTTTCCTGATTTTTCTGATTTTTTTCCTTTTTGATATCAATTTACAGAATTCAAATTCATTCAGTAGAACCTGAGATTTTACAATTTCGTAAAACCAAACATTTCGCTGTTAAGCAAAAGTTTGTGATGCTATTGTTAATGTTACCATCACAACGAAATTATATTGTGCAATGGGCCAATGTGATTTGTTTTGAAATGTATTTAATATTGTTTTTGTCACAAGGATTTTCTCATACGGTAATCTGTATCACAAACAAGTTGGCAGTGGTACAGGCATTGACTTGCCTCAGAAGCTGTCAGGACAGGGTCTAGGAATATTTTATTTAATAGATGAGGGACACATGGTGATGGGTGAGATTATAAACATGTGCAAGTTGGAATGAACGCTGCCCTAATATAATTTCTTATACATGCAAATGAGGGGTAAGCCTTCATTCATAACATTGTTTGCATTGGTTTGTGCCAGCGTATACATGCAAGGAGTGCTATGTTCACATCCACATATGTTATTTATGCAGGACTCATGCATACACATACCAAGTTCCTTATATACACAGACATTATGATATCCTCACATATCGTATCATTATATGCTTTAGAAACTTTTTCCAAAGTTGACCCAAGCTGACCACCTGACAGCATCGGTCTCATCTTCACATCCCATGCAAGAATATGACATCATTATAATATTATCATAGTGTTCTGTTTAGTTCTGCTTTGGTTCTTGTTACATTATTTTGATGACACACAAAAATGTCTTTAGAAGGTAACTTTGCGAGGTCGTACAGTGACATTATTGTGACATTATTGTAACGATCTTTCACGTTATAACAATGTCATTATAACATTCTTTAATAGTTAGGTCTCACCTTCACTAAAATATAATGTCATTACAACATTCTTTTTTGGTAAGTCTCAACTTTACCTGAAATAGCATAAAGGCCATATTCCACTATCCGACAAACGGCCGCAAACGCGTTCAGGGCGGCCGCAAACGCTTGCTGGAAGATGCACCCTGTCTGCTATTGCTCGACAGGTATATTTACACCTACCAGCAGCTCATGTTATATTTATACAATATGAAATGGTACTTCCTATAATTTGGAATATTTTCTTTAATTCCCTTATATGCAACTGGTGACATTCTTCTTCGGAATATCTCTATACAATTAATGACATGCGCAAAGTGAATGACTCTCTACCTTTATGCAATACATTACACACAATTTTAAATAAATGATTGAATAGATCCCTGCTTTGAATACAAAAGGTAGTCTTAGTTTTGGCATCCCAACTACACTTTATTAACATTTTATTAACATGATATTATTTCTGTATTCTGAAAGGAACCCTATAAACTTCGATCCATGTATGTTTTAAGCTGCAGTATCCAGCATAATATCATTGCACATGCGCAAAGACACAGTAGTTAAAACATCAAGATGTCGTATTTTTTCAACTTTCCCCCTACCTTACTACCTCAGAAGTTCTAGGCAGCACATTCGCTCACCCACCCTGACCCGCCCAAAAGACCCTGCTTCTTCAGAAGTCCATAGCGGCATATTTGAAAACCAAATTAATATTTCTTGTGAAATGCAGCCTTTTCCCCATAGGAATCAATGTTATAGTCTATCAGCTGAACCCATAATATCAATCCCTTTATAGTAATGCACACCCTCTCCCCAGCTTTTGTCTTTGATCATGGCAAGACCAAGTAATACTTTAGCGACATAGGATAAGAAGAAAATCAATAAGAAAAAATAGGCTACTAATGTGAAGATGGGATACTGTTGGTATGACCATGCTACCAACCGTGCACACCATTAATACAACAACATCCCTTTTGCCTTTTATATGATGTCAGTGACAGTTTATTAATAATAAAAACAATTATTATTAACAGTATCATTAATTATATAATATAATTAATAATTACTATTGATAATAACAATAATTATGTAAACAAATGAAAAAGATAGACTGTTGTATTTTTGGTAATTGTAAGATTTTGTACAGACCCTTATGACCAATGCAAAATGTCAAAAATTACCAATCTTTGCTATTAAAACATTGCTTGCTCCAGACTTGGGGCACCTTTCCATGGTGGACTCTCACTCCATCCCTTCCCATTCACTGCCATGTGAATGCTGTCTGCCCCAGGAAAGATAATCAGAGTCCATAAAGGAGCGTAATATGTAAACAGAATTACATGCTCTGACCCTTATCTATTACTAAACTATTACACTTGACCATGTAAAATTCACATAACAAATAATTATTATTATTTATCACTAATTCCTCAGTTTATGATAATAGTAATATATCATCTACAAGCTTAGTTTATTCTTTAATTATAACAAATGGAAAATAATCACAAATATTTCGATGTACTTAACAGTTTTTATTAACATGGTAGTGTTTACCATGTGAGCAGACAGAAAAGTGAGACAAGTTTGTTTATAACTTATTTTTTGTCTGGTTAAATAAAAGAATTTTAAAAAAATACGGTGCCTAGCCTGTTTTGCGCGCATATGATGTCACAATATCTATATATAGCCAACAGTCCCTTGTTCCTATTCATTGAGATTTTACCTGAACAATATCTAGGGGACATTTTCTGTGAAATCACAGACCTATAAATGAAGCTCTTTTTAAAACTAAATTATACTGGCAAGTCTTTGTAAGGAACGTTGATACTTACATGTGAAACTGGTGCTTATGACATAATTTACCGTTGAATCTGGATCCCACCTAGCAGTAGGTATGAGATAGGCAAAGGGAAAAATTGCTCTTTTCCTTCTAGATCTGTTGAGAGATGTTGGCTCCTGTTCACATTGTTTTCGAATATGTACTGCCTGATTTAAAGTACAGCATATGTCATCCATCAAACACGAAGCATTCATAGATGCCATCTACAATAAATATAGAATAGCACTTCAACAATTATTATGCATACAGTAGAAGACATATTCTACTGACCTGCTAAGTTATGTGACTGAAATTCTTATTGAATCAAGAGACTGTAATTCTTATTGACTCAAGAGGGAACCCATAGATTGATTCAACTGAAATCCTGGTTGAAAACGCCTCATTGTAAATAACCAAAACTTATCAAACATGACCAAAACATGTTTAAAGAGAGGAGCCAGTAAAATTTCAATATTGTTAAATTCTCATATCATACCATAGGTATAGTGCTTATGTATAAATATATGACACTATTATAACTTTGAAGTGATCCCTTATAACAGAAAACTGTGTCCCTATATCAGATCACAAATTGAGCCCCCTTTAAGCCTGGCATAGGCTGTCTGTGTGTGACGTCAAACAAAATGACAGTTATATTCAAATTTCAAAATTATAAATCCCATAATAAAATATTTTTTTGATTTTTCCTTTCATGAATCATTTTATTTCGTTATTTTAAATACGTTTAAGCTCATAAAAAACACTTAAATAAATTAGATATTATTATTTTTCAGTTTTATCATTTTTCAGCTGTTCTGCTTGTGACGTCACATACAGATAATTGCTCTATGCAGGCAGTGTCTGATGCAGGCAGGGGAACTCAGTTTGATGGAAACAAAATGTAAATAAAACAAAAACTATTATAGATAAAAGCATGAAATTTGGTATGGTCATTCCCTGGATTGTAAAGATCACGGCAGTATACTAATTTATGGTCACTGGCCCCTCCCTTTAAAGGAATGTTCAATTGCTCCAAAATGATCAGAATTAGCTAGAGTTGAAGGAACCTGAACTGATAAAAAGACATGCCACAACTAATGTTCCAATCAGGGTGTAAAAATAATACTAATTGGTTTAGCCATATTCTGTCATCAAGTGTGTCATATATATAAACGAATATTAATAATTTGCTTTACATTATTGTTACCAGGTTGTATAATTAACCCTTTCAAGACGCCACAAAATTTTCAAATACTACATAATTGACACCAAATAACTGAGGGAAATTGCCCAAAGACGCCACTGATAGGATAATATTTTTAATTAGACAAATAAGAAGCTATAACATGATATGAATAATTAATTTCCAAATGGCAATACTTAGATGGAATATAATATGGTTCATTTCCGTCTTTTTAAATAGAAAAAACTGTTTTTTATGTTTATTAAGCATCAAATTGACAATTCTGACATATGTGCTATGTATCTCTCAGGCATCTGTCGTCTAGGCCTGGTGATGCCTGAGAGATTCAGGTGTCAAGAGATGGTGATGCCTGAGAGATACTGGCGTCTTAAAAAGGGTTAATGATTATGACACCGATCGTATCAATTGTAATTAGTATGGTCATATTGGTCTTAGAACATGTAAAGATATTTCACGTGAATGGTCAACTGAACATTCTGTGATAACACTCACATATAATTGGTGGGGCAGGAGATATCACGCGTCATGAGTGCCAGCCTGGAGAGCTTTACCATAAACTTCCTAAAACATTCTTACTGGCGGCCGGTACCAGCCCTGGACTATAGTGTATAGGCTTTGGATAACCTTTTGAGAGTTTACAGTGTGCCCCCATGAACTGTGCATGCACGTCCTTTCCCCTGGTGGGACTTCTGCCCCCTTGGTAATATCAACGGACCACTATGAAACTGATAATTTTGGGAATAAAAACGGAGAGCCATCTCCAAATCGTCGGTCATTTTGTACCCAGACTGAATTGTTGTGTGACCGTCATTTCTGCACTCCTGGCTATCCCAGCCAGGAGGGGCAGGGTTCCCTCCCCCTAGCTATTCCCTACCTATTCCCCTATCTATCCTGTAACTATCCCTTAACCCAGACTGCATAGGGCAAATTATTCCAAATTATCCCCAACCTTCTGGATCCATCATAATTTGTGGTAGGTTCATACATTGGAATCATGATTGTTTGTTTGTATAAAATTCATTACCTCATGGATATATATTAGCTGGACTGGAAGTATTCAAAATTATCTTTCATTGGAGTCAGATTAATCTAATGGAGTCAGATTATACATTATTTATTTAGAACCGGATCTGGATACTTAGGAAAAGGGGTTGTGGATTGAGATAATTTACAAGGGGATTGATCTATCGAAAAAGTGGAAAATTACAATAAAAATGTAAGATGTTAGTTGCTGGTGATCTCAACCAGAATTCCATGTACACCACCTAAATGAATTTCCCCTTCAGACATCACTATTTGATTTGAAAGTTAAAAAAAATCTTTCTGATAACTTATGAAAACACCATTAATATATATCTGTAGGTGAGGGGTCAGTTCATTTTTCCTTGGGTATTAGAGCAGGGGATGTGGCAACGGGCAGGACAGGAAACATGATAGGGGGATGCATGCAGGATTGTTTATGAAGGGAATGGCCCACAGCAGGAGGTGTGTGATAATGTTATTACAGTATTTGGAGGTGACGACAAATGAATCCAATCAGCACAATGTATTTGGTACCCAGGAAAATTGTGCCTAGCTGTTTAGGGTTTACCAATGTATAACATAAAATTCTCCAAAACATCTGTTTAATTTTTTAAGCGTATCCAAATCGCCTACCCTAATCTGTGCTACTGTGAATCATTTTTCCTCTCCCTTAATTTGGTTATGTCAAACAGCAACAGAGAAATAGCATATCAACATCTGAATAAACAATGCTTACTGCCCCGTCTACAGACCTCCATATCCCCAAGGGATACCACCACCCATCCCTTTTGGTGATATAGATGCAACTGAAAGTTTTGGCAAATTTCATTTCTGAATTGATCTGGAATCTTCTTAGATCATCAGACATTATGGGAAATGACCAGAAATTGTGTTCTTGCCATTAATTTGCAACATAGTTGTATGACAATGTCAGATATTAGTTGCTAGCGATTTCTAATTTGACCAGATGCACAAAGGTAGTTAGTAAAACACCTTATGCATATAATCAATTGTATAAGATTATAATGAAGAAACATCACCAGTTTTATAGAGGAAAATCATAAAGTATTCATAATTATGTGCTTTGCTACACCATATAGTGTAAATATAGCATGGACTGCTGGTAGGTGTAAATATACCTGTTTGGCAAATGCAGACAGGGTGCGTCTCCCAGCGAGTACCAATGCTTGGGTAAAATCAATAAACCAGAATGATATATATTAAGCAGTACCTATGGTTACGGAGGAGAACACTACTTGATACCATTTGGACAATACAAGTCTCAAGGATTCGAGGGGTTTGAATAGCTATATGTAGAAAGGACATCTGGTGACTGTTGGAAGTACTACTGTGTTGCGGATAGGATGTGAGATCAGGCAGACTCTCAGGAGAAAGCTTGCTCTCCATCAATTGAAATGTGAACCTAGGAATCTTAAACCATCATCGCACCGGCCTTTGTACGCATTCATGTGATCCACGAATAAAATTTGACTTTCAGCCAAGCATTGTTCACGTTGTGGATCTAAATGCCCATTTCGTAAACTTATCTACCACTTGACTAGCATTTATAGAAGAAGAGATAAAGGCAACCTCGTTGAATAATATAAGAACAGTTCCCCAATTATTAATTAACCTCATAACAACAACAAGCGTTCACAGATTCTAGTTGAAACACTTTTTTTCATAGATCATGCATACAAAAACTAAGTATTTACAAAAACTACTGTTACATGATCATATTACATGTACCAATATCAATGAAGTAAACTGAAGGTGTGACTTCATTCATAGATGCCACCAACCAATATTTGAATCGATAGAATTGTAATGAATCCCTCAGTAGGTAGCCCTCTTGAGTCAGTTTATTTTCATTATCTTTGTCAAGAACACTATTTCATGTTTATGCTAAGCTTCAGATAAATACTGTCCACAACAGAAATACTGGCTCTTAATTTGATCTTGATGTAGCATAATAGACTGTTGGAAAATATTTTTTTCCAATAAACTGTGTATATATTAATGAAAGATTGTATTTGCTTATTTACCTAATTATTATATAAATGAGCAAACATAATTCCATTCTACTACTTAAGAATGTAAGTAATACCTGTGTATAATATATATATATGCATTTATTTAATTTCATCCTTATGCATAGACTATTCGGATGAAAGTTATATAAACAGGGACAGATTTAGGAGGAAGAAAATCACCTGGTGTGTTCATCGTCTAACTTTGGCCCTGGTAAAATGTTAATCTTAAATGTTAATAAGATAAAAACAACAACAAGGGTTACTCACCATGGCATCATACTCAATGTCAGACATATCTGCTGGGGCAGTTGATCCTTCGGATTCCCCAGCAACACACATGCGTAACATGTACATGTTTTCCTTCGTCTCGTTGGCACAGTTCCTGTCACAGTCATTGTCAACCATAGCTGTCTGAAAACGAGCAATAAAACAGTTTTACATATCTATTTATGCATGGTGTGTTGAGTGCAGTGATAGTTAGTACTGAGTAAAGTTGCAGCTTAAGCTGGGTTTCAACCAAACTCACTAATCTGTTGTGGTCAATGAGAGAAACATTCAGTTGAAACAACAAATCAGTGGGTAAGGCATAGGTAAACAACTGCAAATGACAGTAAACGACTGCAGATATAGAAAAATTCATGAACCACAAAATATTCAACTTGTTTAATATTTCCTCAAGATTATAGCAAACAATTTTTTCCTAGATCAATTAAAAGCAATTAAGTTCATCGTTTTCTGTGTGTTCTACTGCACAAAGGTAGTTAGTAAAACATCTACTGCACAAAGGTAGTTAGTAAAACACCTTGTGCATATAATATACTGTATAGGAATAGAATGAAGAAACGTAACCAGTTCTATAGAGGGAATATTATAAAGTATTCAAAATTATGTGAATTACTATATCATATAGTGTAAATATAGCATGGACTGCTTGTAGGTGTAAACATACCTGTTTGGCAATAGCACACAGGGTCTGCTCCCAGCGAAGAACAATGTTTGTGTAAAATCAATAAACCAGACTGATATATATATATATAGAGCAGTACCTATGGTTACAGGGGAGAGCACTACTTGATACCATTTGGACAATACAAGTCTTAAGGATTCAAGGGGTTCGAATAGCTATACGTAGAGAGGACATCTGGTGACTGTTGGAAGTACTACTGTGTTGCGGATTGAATGTGAGATCAGGCAGACTCTTAGGAGAAAGCTTACTCTCCGTTGATGGGAATTGTGAACCTAGGAATCTTAAACCATCATCGCACTGGCCACTGTACGCATCAATGTGATCTATGAATAAACCTGACTTTCAGCCAAGTGTTGTTCGCATTGTGGATCCGAACGCCCTTTCTGTGAACTCATCTGCCACTTGACTAGCAGAAGAGATAAAGGCAATTTCATTGAACATCATAAGAACAGTTCCCCTCCTATTAATTAACCATATATACAAACAACTATCGTTCACTACATCTAGTCTTGGGAAATGGTTGTCCACAATGCCTCAGAATCGTCCCAAAACCCTATTTTTAGAAATTGTTCATTCATAAAAGATTATTACACCCGACCATTTGCTAAAGATCACAATTTTTTATAGACTTTTGCAGTCGTCAACGTTTCTAAACGAATATTGTTCAGTGGAAATCTAGCTTTATGCTCCACTCCTTGTTTCCGCTATTTTTCTGCGCATGCATACTCTCATAAAACTAGTTCAGCAATATTGAATCAGTTAATTATATGGTAAATTAAAGGAAATATGAATTTAAAACCCATTTAATTACCATCATAACTTTAAAGTGTTCATAAAATGAATACTTATCAAAATATTAAGTCATGATTCCCTCCTTTCCAATCTTAAGCACATGCAGGAGGATATATGACTATAGATTATACATGTGAATCATTCAATACGATTTTATGCATGGACCTTGGACCACTGGGCAAACCTCGTGCATATATCCCTCGTGCTTATAGTATTGAGCTGTGATCATAGAGATAATCTGTTCCTTCTTTCTGATATGTCATGTGATCAGTTGGTTATAGCCATATCATAAAGATTGTCATGATTATAGGGGCCAACTGATTATGGTAGCACCAGAAGAAAATATCTTTTAAATGATAATAGACCTATCCGCATTACCAGATAGCCCGCCCCTTATTTCTATGATATCAACATTTGTAGAAAAATATTCATCATACTTGATTAACAGTTATTTTCCTAGTAGTATTACCCAAATCTAAACTTTATAAGCTTTTACTTTCAATATGATGTTAAATATGTAGCTGCAGGACTGGAAAGAAAAAAATGGCATTTTCCCATAGTGAACAGTGTTAAAGCCCTTCAGCTTTGCTCACAATGTCCAACCCTAAAATTACAAAAACATACCTTATTTTGGTTCACCTGAAATGGAGGTAATTACCTTATTGAGAGAAAATGATAATTCATTCTCATTTATCTACACCTTATTGACTTAGAAAACAAAGTACTAACTCATTCACTCAGATTTGTGTCAGTGCCTGACTTTGCAAAAACTGCAATTATGTCCGACCTCTGTATCATGCCAGTAATACATCCCAAAGTGGACAGGTCTATTATTGTTACATATTTCTCATGAGTTTGTGAGTTGCAGTCCACCTAGATTGAAAAGATCAGTTTTAAATAGTATGAGAGACCCATAGGGGCTATCCTCTGTGGCCTGTTACACAATAACCTTTTGCTGTTACGATATAACTTTAAGATAAGTTTAAGATCATTTTTTGTAATAACAATAGTTATCGTTATTATGATACCCCAAACTCCCTACTGGATGAAAAGATATTCTGTAAATTGGTATTTGAAAGGGAAAAATAAGATCATTTCCTGTATACATTACAGCTCAATACAATCATTCTAAATAAAGATTTTTTGAGTGTCAAAACAATCGTTCTTACATGCAAAGTAACTATGAAAGGTTTTGTTGTTTTGCTGATTTCTGTTGTTATGATTGGTATTGTGCAATTGGCTACTGTTAGTCAGACAACCCATAGCCGGGGTCTCATTCTGTTGGGAATGAATGTCCGCATGTTAGCCATATGTTATTTAGTTGAGGGTAGATATCTAATTTGCTTGGACTACAGAGTGAATTACTTGCATTGCCATTGAAACAAATGCCAACACACTTCCTTATAGTCCACCTTTCATTGCCTGTTATTTATCTTAGTGTAAAACTTCTGAAGAAATATGTACCCAACATAAGCTAAACAATGCACAGTGGAATATTTGCTTCATTCCAACTGTAAATTTCTGAAATTGCTAGTAAATAGATGAAATTCAATGAGTGTATGTCGGGTCAGATATATTTCCACAAGTGGATGAGCAGAGGGATCCACGGGTGGAAGATGACTGGATTGTTCCACAAGTGAATATTTTGGACCTGACAGTCACAAGTTGAGTTTTGTGTTTATTTCAATTCATTCAATTGAAAATACTACACACCCCTATGTCAAACCAATTCTCTTTTGCTCAGATTGGGCTAGGCATAACATAAGGGTCGACAGCAAGGTCCCCTGTGACCAGATTAACTGTGGGGGTATATAAGGTCTAACATGAGCCTATACACTTAGTGTTCATAGACTGATTACTGGAATGACAGTTGAGAGCCCCAAACCCTGTATCAGATTTCTATAACAACCAAATTGACGGTCCAGCCTTAGATAATAATACAATAAGAAGGCCTGATGCGGCAGTCCTCGGGTGTCTGTACGGCCCGGAGACAGCAGGGCTCGGGCTGTCAGTGGGTCTCCGCGCCTTACAGACACCTGAGAACTGCCCCGAAGGGCCTTCTTTATTTTGTTACCTGACATTAATGTAAAATATTGTGAAATATTGTGAATTTTTGTAATAAAAAAAAATGTTATAAAAACAAATCGGAAATGATGTAGGGCGTATGGCCTGGCAATACGCCCGGCACACAATACACCTGGTGCACAATACACCTGACAATAAATATGCCAGAGGGTAATTAATAAACTAGGCAATGAACCACTCTCACATAGGATTGTACAGGAAAACAACAAGTTTACCCTGGCAGGCTTAAAAATGATGTTTTCGTTGCCATCTTATCTTCTCTGAACTATGAGAAAAAGGCATGTGGTAGCAGCAGTTATCCCCTTTTTGCCAAAATTTCACAAGTATTTTTTTTTCAATTTGTAATTCTATACGTTTTTCATGAATTTTAGTGCATAGATTATTCAAATTGTAAATATTTACGTATAAATTGTATTGAATCTTGGAGATATTAACTTAATAAGCCACCATGTTTGCCAAAATGCTAATGCCAAAGAGTCAATGGTGGTGCCCTGCAATTCAAATACACTTAACATAAGCTTGTGGAAATTGTAAATACTCATACAAATGTATATTCAGGAAACTTTGGGCGAAAATGTTGGTGCAAATAGGATATCCATGAATTTTTTCTTTGTGGACAATATTCTATTTTCATTGACATATCTTATTTTCTTTATAGTGCCTTAAATCAGTCCAATGCTTCACATTGTTCAATTTTATTGACATTCAGGCCAGTGAAGAGAGGGACGAGGCAGGATTTCTCTGAAAAAATATTCCACTGCCATGAAAACATTTCCTTTGGACTCTAACTATTTTGTTTGAAATAGAATATTATATGTCTACTTACACTGTGTTCTGCAGAAATATCTGTGGTAGCCCCTTGTTGAATTAGACAAATGACAAGGATCAGAAACCCAATCATCACTCCTCTTGGTAGGAACATCTGAAATGGTACAATAATTGAATTTTAGTGTTGACTCAGTTTTTTTAAGCAAACAATAATCAACCACAAGTTACACTTGTTTGGGACAAATAGAACCTAACTTAGAAACCAGATACTTCTCAAATAATTGATATATCTTAACTATCTCCATTATGTATAGATAGGATCATCGAAGTAGTATAAGCGTCGCATTACCTAACGCATCGGGTTCGTGTTATTTTACCAACATGTTTGTAAAGAAACATGTGCCAATGCCATCCAATGTCGAGTACCAACATGACTCAACACAAATTATATTATACTATGCATTTGGCACACATTGGGGGTGGCATTGGGTCGTGTTTGAACGCGTTGGGTTGTGTTGGTACTCAACATGACCGAACACACTGTGTAATATGCTCTTAATACGACCCTAATGCAAATCAGTCACATAGAACAACATTACTGATGCGAACTGATACCAGATGCATAGTATATTTAGGGCTTAAATTTTCTGATGGTGGAGAAATTATAAAAAGGCAGAGCATGTTTTCTCATGGGGCAAATGCTATGTTCTTCTCAACCTGTGTGATCAATTCTAAGCAGCTATGAAGCATTTTTTGCACAAAGAGAACAGGAATCCCTGTAGAAAAAATAGCAGAAGCACAAATGAGCTGTAAAGGGGGGTTGAATAGAGTGAATAGACTAAAGCCTGGTTGTTTATGTGACCAGAACTAGATGAAATGGCACAGAAGTACTCAAACTCTTTTTTGAGAACTCAGGCCTATTTCTTGTTAGCAGTTCCCAACTATAAACTCTGGAATAGGGACACGTTCGGGTCACATTCTGGTTAGGTCGCATTGCCTAACACATCTGGTTCATGTTCGTTAGGAGAGGCCTACATAATTTGTTTTCTAGCTCTTTTAGTAATCCAGCTCCAGTTGTCTGAGTTCTCCAGCCTAAATTCTCCCAGCCAAAGTTCGTCAGCAGCCCGAGTTCTCCAGAAGTCATTGGTGACTAGTGACATCCATTTTGACTAGGATTTAGATTGCACCATGCAATGGTTACCCCTCATCCTCTCTCATATGAGACAAGGGCTCATATGAATACATTTTTCTTATCATTACTTTCCTCCAAGACCATGACAGTGGAAACCCTTTCAGTAGTGCAACTAAGATTCTGATAAAATAAAAGGTCGAAAGCAACTAATATCTGACATCTGACGATGTCAGATATTTTCCAAGCAATTGACCATTTTTCCATAGTCTTTTGGTTGGACTATCCAATAGGTTAATAATTTCTGGTCGTTTTCGATAACTTCTGATCGCTTAAGGTGGGAGCCTACTGAACAATGTGACTAAGATTCTGGTTGAATTAGTAATTGCAAACTACTAAGATCTAACATTGTTAGATATTGTCCAACTGATTGACTATATTTTGGCACAAATATCAATTGGAACAACTATTTCACAATTTGCAACTACTTTGTAAAGTTTGCAATCACTTCAATAACAAGATTTGACCAGAATTTCAATTGCATCATTCAATGGGTTTCTGCCTTTTGATGACTATAATGTTTTTTGAATTGATAAGTGTGTCTTCAGAGTGAATATCGCTACCCATATATATAGTATCAAGTGCATTATTTACATCTTATAATAAGAAGGACCATGGAGGGTGTCCAAGGGTGGCCATATGACCCATAGGAGATCATCGCATACCAAGCTTAAGGGCAAATCCCTAGGTTCAAATAATCTCCATGGGTTATACAGCTAGCCGAGGTCGAATCCTAAGGTGCTTCTTTATTTTATAGGCCGTATTACACTATGCGTTGGGTCTATCCTCATGTCGGGTTCTGCCACACAACACGTCTGATATGCATTAAGGCTATATTACACTATGCGGCAGACCCAACGCAAAGTATATTATACTATGCATTTTGGGGTATTTTACTATATTACACTTTACGCTTGGTGTCCTGATTCACGTTTGTAATTCGCGTTGGCAAAAACACAAGTACAAAGGCCCAAACGCGAATCAAAAAACCCATAATGTAATATGGCCTTATCACCCAACAACCCTAACATTGTTGAGAAAATACTGAGAAAATGGAGCGATACCTTAAGCCTGTCAATACGCCTTGCCCACAATACACACCGTTCACTGGCCATACAGTTGATTATACTAAATTACATTGTCATTGACTATTACGATTTTCATTTTTGGTCAAATATTAAAGTTATAAAGATGTGTCATAGAAAGTGATAAAAATGTATTTATATTTAATTGAAAAGTGGTTTATATCTAATTTGAACCGCCCTTTTGATGATTTTCAAGTAACACCCAAATTTGGCTACGTTCAGGGCAGAATAAGACCCCTGAAGTGAGTCCAATTATCTCTGTGAAACCCTTTCGATAATCTGAAAGTCTAAGCTAGTCCTTTAAGGAACATTGTCCATCCGTTATCTTATTTAAATGCAAGATAACCGAGGAAGCCGACTCAAATTGAAATAAATTGGCATGGGAAATTATTTAACTTATAATATTGGCCCCTCTCACGGTGGGAAGGATTAGTACTACGTAGTTAGAGGCACAAGGAGGGGCATGGTTGAGATGGTCCAGGCATGGGTTTAGGTGTGGAGGGGGGGGGGTTGGTTGTTTATCAGGACAGCAGGCTGCAGTGGGAAGGGGCTGCCTGTCCTGGTCGATCGTTTCGGGCTCGGGCCGGTTTCGGGCGTTCATGCTGAATGCCGGCCAGTCCTCCTGTCCAGAAAGTTGGGTCATCACTTTTGATTATAAGGTGGTAGTGTAGCAATGAGCAGGTCACCCCTTCATTCCTGTCATTCTGGTTCGGCTGCTTAGTATTTTGGGTTTTCATACCATGCCAGTCTTTCAGGCTATTGCGGGGTTCCATGCCACATATACTTCAGACTTTCAGGCCATCTTCAGGCTCTTTATCTCAGGAATTATAGAATTAACTCTTAACCCTTTCACTTCCAGATAATTAGGGGAATTACATCTATTCAAGGTTTCTTAATATCAGATGTACTACTATCTTATAAGCAAGTGTTCAAGGTTAATTGCTTACGGTTATAGAAAGCATAGAAGGTGTTTTTTCATTTTCCCTAAGTATTTGGGAAATCCTTGGATTTTGGTTCCATGGTAACCAAATTGCCAATTTGAACAGATATTTACTAATTTTTGCATATTTTTGCATATTTTTGCATTGTTTTACTGATAAACCTGGCAAAATGAACTAAATTGTAAGCACCAATAAGCACACATCCTATTCAACTCAAATAAACAATTCGAAATCAATGGAAATCTGTCAAATAAAGTCGTTGTTCATAGGTATTTTCCACTATATTCCTATTCATTTTTCTCATGGTCTAATCTCCAAATATGTCACAATATCTTCAAATAATTAAATTTGTTTGACTATAATACATATATAAATGCTCTCATTGAATAAGGCACATTGTACTAATAAAATATTTCAATTTTTGTTAAGTTTTCACTTTTGAAGCAATCTAGAAGACATTTTGAAATTATAAGAAGGAATTTCAGGGATCCAGGGGATTCCCCAGGGATTCCCTGTTACTATATTTAGATTTTGGGGGTTTTCCATTTGGGCCACTATAGCGGCCTGTGGGAGTGAAAGGGTTAACTTAATCTTAATTTAATTAATCTTAATCTTAATCTTAATCTTAATCTTAATCTTAATCTTAATCTTAATCTTAATCTTAATCTTAATCTTAATCTTAATCTTAATCTTAATCTTAATCTTAATCTTAAATTAACTCTTAATTTAATCTTAATTTACTCTTAACCTTATTTAACCTTAACCTCAGGAATTATAGAATTATAGAATTATGGAATTATGAAAGATTGCCTATAATTCTCAGGAATTCCTGGTTCCTATAGGTCTGCAGGGCAAGAAAGGACTGAAAAACTTGAAATATCTGGTTCTTCAGCGTGTCTTAAAAATGTAGCGCCGTTAACAAAGATGAAAATAAAAGTGGTATATTTAGATTAAGTATATTTTTTTCCATCATTCAATACCAAAATTGCTTGTCAGGCACAAGTATTTTAATAGGGAAATCGGAGTAGAATCTGACAAAGACAGCACAAGTTTTAAAAATATGAGCATCCTCCCATGTGACATTGCTAATGAATATAATAATTAATGGGAACAAAGGGGAAAAAATATAATATATGTTCAGATGATAAATGGCCACAAATGACACGCAAAATATGTTTAGAAAATTCAAAAAGTCATCAATCATGTACTCCCCCACCAGTAAACTTAGGTGATTGATATAAAAAACTTACTACAAATCTTTGGAAAATATAACTGAAAAACAAAACCAGCCCATTCTTGCTCTGCAGACCTATAATTAGATTTTACTTTACTATTAACTTTAACTTGTGTAGATCTCAAGCTCGGGCTGGCTGGTAGGCAGAAGAGGCATGTGAACAAAAGGACTAATGAGAAGGAACTGTTTATTTCTGGCTGTTGCACCTCATTTTATAGCTACAGGTCAATTCTGATCAGTCACTCTGATCACATGACTTTTGTGACATCATTTCAGGTCAATACCGTTTTTCGGGATTTCCGTACCCAAGTACCAATTTTGTTCTATTATATCATTTCATTATTAGCCAGCAATTACCACATTATTCCATCATTTTTACATATTGCTAATTGGTTATACACGATTTCTAGCTTTATATTTTGTACTACAAAAGATGAATGGACAGTTCATCACACCAGTATGTCCATTTCAGCCATGAAAGACTGGATGCTCCTTATAGTAACCAACTTGCTGGTAATTATCAATAGGAATATTCATTCTACTAATACTCCAGACCCTCGCCTCCTGATTCTTGAAATGTCAAAGATTGCCTGTGTTATAGGGTCAGAGACCTTATATGTATTCTGTATTATGTGTGCAGGGGACCTTGTATGTATATATAGATATATTGAGTCTGGAAACCATTTTCCTGGTGGCTGGTCGGAACCCAGCTTCTCAACTCTGACCATGGTCTGATCATTACCTGTGTATTTTGGGAATAATTCAGTGGCATCTCATATTGCACCAGCACTATTGACATAATGGTCAGTCCATTTCTAGTCCAACAGCCCAAGTGGTGCCCCTGCAGTGAATAACAGGTTTACCGCTAGCTTTCAAGTCTCACTATATCTATACATATATTATACATACAAGGTCTTTACCTACCATTGGGAGAAAATTTAGCAAAATCACAGGATTTTTAGCCAAACACTGTGTCATGGAATATAGCTTTCATACTGAACAATATCTGGAGGCTGTCCTTTGGATTTATTTTCTGTCTATGTAAACACCCCTTAGGGGCTATGGTAAAGGTTGTGAGGTTATCTGAAGTTGTTACCGTCACCCTAGGGACAACTGATAATTGAAACGTGTGCATATATACATATTTTGTGCAAATTTATTTTCGCCCATCCAGTATTAATGTTTTTGCACCACAAAGTATATTTTTATCATATTTTATTCTATATGTTTTATAGGTCTAGAATTCTAGAATTTCATTCAAAACATATTTTCATGAATTATAAGCAGTTTCTTAATGCACGAAAATTCTACTCTTAACCTTTTGAAAAAGGACTGGCCTTACCTTGAGCCTGTATTCCACTTAACAATTTTTTCCTATGATTGAAAGAATCAGCAGGGAGAGAATATTCAATTTGGCTAACCATAGACGAGTTATATAGGATTAGAACAGGGATTTAAATTTTCTCTTCTAACTAACACGTAGAATGTAAGGTCTCTTGCCGTCTTACTTGTGAAAATTAATTGATTTGAAAGATTTCAACAGTCAGAATTACCTAGTGGAATACAGGCTTAGCACACAATAAAATCAGTTTTGAAAAATCTGCCATGGTCTACTTGCTGCGTTGAATGATGTCACGACCAGGATGGTGGTGTACTCTCAAGCGTTTTTTTCCTTGCTAACTTGTCCTAAAACTGCTGCTTGTTTGTTAATTTTTTTAAAAAAAAATTCCATAAGAAAAACAGTCCATGTTAATACAAGTGTGTGTTGATGTTGACATGGTAAACTGTTTTAACCATACACAATTTGCTTTATATTTGCTATACTAATACCAGGTTTTTCCATTAAAGACAAATGGTGGGATATCTATCAGTGTCTATTACTATTAAAGGAGGGATATCATTTGATGGCCATTGATGTCCATCAATATTAGCTTAAGCTTTATTGCCCTGGCCAGTTTAACACAGTGATCTTAAAATGGCAAACATTAAAAGTGCATTTCAACCAACGATAGAAAGGAAAGTTAAATAACTGGATTAATTTCGGCATGACGTCATCGTTAGTGGCGCCGTCTATGAGACCCTGTGCAACATGTTATGACGCTGCAGTTATTGCTGCCTTTTTAGTGACTTCACTGACTCTTTCTTCATGAATGACGTCACTAAAAAGGCAACAATGACGGCTGCATTGTAATGAGTCTCATAGCAACGCCATTAACAACAACGTCACAAAAATCCCGTAGGTAGCGGTCAGACTTGTCTATCTTTGTGTAGCTATAATATTTTTGTTTCAACTAAATGATCAAATAACTGTATGCATTGATATTGTTTATATATATATATATATATATATATATATATATACATATATATATATATATGCATGCATATTTATGTATGTTCCTGATGGTATGTATCTGCAGGTATGTATTTATTCATGATTAGATGTATAAAAGTACTTGTATGTATGTGTATATGTATGCATTATGTAAATATGTATGTGTGGATGCGTGTATGTATTTATTTGTATATGTATTTATGTATGTATGTAAGCATGCTTTTCATGAGCCCTGAGCCTGAACTCACGTACGTTCTATCGTGCAGTGCTGACTTCATTCAAAAGATTTTCTTTTGAAAAATCTGCAGCATGACAGAATAAAAATTGTTGTAAGGTCCTTGGAGAGTCCCAGGTCAAAAGCAGTGGTGAGGGTGTGGTATGTGTAACTAAGTCGACCGTGAACACAGCCCCGGGAGCGGTACAGTTTTTTGGTAGGGTGACAGAAGCCTTGTCCCCATTGGGTGACAAAAACCAGTGCATAGCCCAGAGACAAGATGAATTGACCCCTTGGATGAACCCTCTCCTAATGCCTCCCTCATGGGTGAGTTTTTAGGCTGAAAACTAGCTCCCAGGCCCATAGGCAGGGGGGATTGGGGGGTTCATACAAACCCCCCTCCCCCTGGGATGAAACCTCCTTTAAAATATCACTTATTTGGTAACTATGAATACAAAAATACTTACATATTAATCAAAAAACGACCCCCCCCCCCCCTCTCAAAAAGGCTGGCTTTGGGCTTGGCTCCCAAGAGTGAATTAATCCATATGTGTATTTTGGGGTGTGATTACCGCTTATTTCTTTGGAAATTAAAGTTAGTTAATGTATATATAATTGTTGCCATGTCTTGCAATACTAATCATAGTTGTTTGAGAATTTAGATGTGTAAAGGCAGTTTCTCCTATGAAAAATAATCTGAGTTTTTAGTTTAAAAGATGCCAAATGTTAGTGTCAGGGATTGCAAAATGTACCTGCTCTGAGGGTATTACACATACATACATACATACATACATACATACATGCACACATGCACACATGCACAGATACATATATGCATGCATACCCAAATGCACACATATATTTATACATGTATGTATTTATGAATGTATGCATGTATGTATGTATGTATGTCTGACTATATGTATGTATGTATACATGTATGTACGTATGTATGTATGTATGTGATTGCTCATGATTACGAATCTACATCATGGTGATAAACCTGATTAACCCCATGATAAATGAGAAATACCCAACCTTCATGACATGCAACGACACTAAGTCTTATGTATAATTGATTTATTTATTTACAATAAAACATTATGCCGGACATAACACTTAAAGGCACATTTAAAGGATGCCATAACATTTCGACCTCAATTTTGAATGAGACCCCACATCTTTCTGCAATTTACTTATGCAAAAAAAAAAAAAAAAGTTGGATAAAAGACATAAAATGAATCGACAAAAAATAGGCTCGTTGCTGTGTATAAGGCATCAGTGTATATTGTGGCCAACGACCTCTCCCCCACTCCCTAAAGCCCCGTCCCCACGGGGCCACGTACGCTGAGAATTCTGTCGGCCGATAAAGGGCACTCTGAAGCCAGGGGGCAGTAGACAGGCTGGCACCTAGTAATTATAGAAGCCACATGTTTTTCCGACGATTAAAGGGGACGACAAAGAATGTCCCATCGTCGTCGACGATAAACATATTAAACAGTGCTAATATTTCGGTGGAAAAGACTGACGATCAACAGGTTTATAAGCAGGTTTATCGTCAGACAGCCTGGCGCCTTTTTCTGGACGATAAAGGCCTGTCTATCGTTGTTATTTTGGTCGTTGATTGTGTCCCAACGAGAAACGACGGGTTTCTCATCGTCAACGACATGATTTTCGACGATAAAAAACATTTTATTGTCGGCCGACAATGTGTTGTCGGCCGACTTTCCTCAAGTCGGCCGACAACGCATTTATCGTCGGTAGATTTCCCTCCCGTGGGGACGGGGCTTTAGGGTCGGGACACCCCCACCCAGTCCTTTGTACTCCCTTTTTCAATTACCCACTGGTATGTGCACAGTCAGAAAGGAGGGAGATTATTTTTCTGGCCTGTTGCTTTCGGAACATGCCAGGGCAGATTCAGGTTTTCAGAAAGTAGGGTAGCAGCATAATATCACGCACATATGTTCTAATTTAAATCATTTACATACAAATCTTACCTTGAATCTTAAGATATAGCAACAAAGAATTAATATAATACAACTCATTAATTTGACAGAATTCTAGGTAGTTAATTTCAACTCTTTCAAACCATTATCACCATATGGTATGATAAATGGTATGATAAAACTTTATCACCCTATGGTATAATAAATGGTTAACTCAGAGGTATCGGATCAGGGTTTGATCGGGGGGTTGGAATGGGGTGGGGCAGGCTGTTCCGTGGACCCCTAAACATGAACGACTACGGAGAATGTTGCATGCGGTGCACAAATGTACATCTTCTTAGAACTAAGCAGGTATATATATATGCTGACCCTGCGCCCCGACCCTCTATGGGAAACCAATACACGCCTCTCTTTGTCCTCGGGTGAAGGCAAAGGGCTATATATTACAACTAGGACAGTCAGTTGAACCCATCTAGGATAACACCTTAAACGTTAACCTTAAAGGCCGTATTCCATACACCGATTTTGCTGCCGATTTTCAAAATCGGCAGCGGGAATATAGGTCAAAAATAGAAACGTTATACATCATTAGAAAGGCCTTATGATTCTCTTTCAAATGATATATAATAAGTAAGGATTAATGCCATATTCTCAGAGAAAACCAACCAAATGCAAAATCGGCAGCATTAAAATCGGTATGTGGAATACGGCCTTAACCCTATATAAACCCCAATACTGCCATATCCAATGAAGGCTGTACGGCATGTATTCAATAGGACAGGAGGAAGTGGTTAAAGGGGTGCAGGCAAGCAGCAACGTTACAAGCGCTTCTGCAATCATCCTTTTTTTTCAGTCTGCAACCTGCCTGACTTTTACGTAACAGTTTTGATATTTTAGGTAAAGTTGAGGTTTACTGAAAAAGGATGTTATATAAAAACCCTATTTTACAATCAAGTAGAGCATTTTGATTGGCTAGCAAACATGCAAACATGTCCGTTGATAAAATTTAAGAAATGATAATGTTTTAGCAGTACTTAGGGATATAGAAAACACAGTTATTGCTTATATATAATTAAGTAATCCCAAGTCTTGGAGACAAGGATGGCATTATGTCTATTTCTCCAACCCTTGTCCAAGACTTCATGAACATTCACAAACATTCTCCGACACTTAAAACGCTGTTCATATATATTTGTATGTAATACATCCTTTTGTATATAGGAATATCTTTCAAGTATAATGAAATAATTTGAAAGTCAAAAAAATGGGGAAAATGAAAACAGAAAAACATGAGATTCTTGGCCACAAATCTTTTATGAATCCAAAATTCGGAATTGTGACTATTATTGAATTTCAGATATGTGAATCCTTTTTGGTCGCCCCCCAGACCTGGTCAAAACTATCAAAGCTAAATATCCAGAATTGGTTGATACGACCAGATTTCTATCGCTCAATGGGTTCTACCCTTATGGTATGAGGACTATATCACTTGCTAACATACCTTGGTATCACAGGAGGAGGTGTGAGTCTGTCTATCCCATGTATCATAATTATCTGAGGTACATAATTAACCATCCAGCATAATGACCTTTGTGTCATATTTACTTACGCTTATGCTATATGATTACTCAGGCTGCATACACATAGTTTATTTCCCCACTGAAACACTACATGGTGGTTATATGGCCGCCAGCGGGAGTTATAGGGGTTTATAACCCCCTCTCAGCCAGAGGAGGTTATAGTCACAAATATAACTCCCGCGGGAGTTATTGAAATATAACTCCCTCTGGCATTAATTTGCAAATTTCAATCATCAAAATAACACACTTAAACTTTAATTTCTCCTATTAGTGGTGAAATAAAATAAAGAACACCCTCCAGGGAGTCATTTGAGAAGCAATAACCCCCGTGAAGCCCCAGGAAGCCCTTGGCCTACGGCCGTGGGCTTCCTGGGGCTTCGTGGGGGTTATTGCTTCTCAAATAACTCCCTGGCAGGTATTCTTATTATAATAATTGTTATAGATAATTAAACAGGAGAAACCTTGGAAAAGGTGGTTAAAGATTTATTTCAATGATTCACTGGATTAAGGCCAATGATAGAAAATGCTAGATTACACTTCCTAAAAACACTTTTAACAATAACAGAGGTTGAGCATTATCCTAATCGGAATTGCTAGAAATAGACTTAGCAGCGATGCCCTCACAGCACTAAAACTTGGACAATTAATTAACCCTTTGTTTGATTTACATTTTTATCTTTTTCATATAATCATGATTTCATTTTGTTTGCATTTACATAATACTTAAAGGAGACGCTTTTAGACAGCAACAAATGATCCGAATGTATGTAATTAGTTATATATGTGAGGAAAGGTATCTTTTTAAGGTACCTAGTCATCAAACAGGCTGAAATAGAATGCAACAGTCAGTGGGGCTGTACGCACCTCCCTGTGTGTGGTCCAATGTAAACAATGGGTTGTGACGTAAGGGGAGGCATAAGGCCTTATTGGCGCATTACCATAGGTTATCCCTTTAGCCCCCAATCCGGCCATAGCCGCCCGTGGGTAGTTTCCCCAATCCAGCCGTAGCCGCCCGGAAAAACGGAAATTTTTCCATAATTTTTCCAAATTATTCCAAGCAGAGCAGCTTTATGAATACTCAATGTACAAAAATTGGTAATATATCATTTGAAAGCTGATTGAATTTCCTTTCCAATGCCACAAACCCCATTCATATTATGTTAATTGAATGGGATGGGTCCTCCTTTGAATATACTCAATTACAAGACATTTAGGGAATTTTGAAGGGAAATCCATGGAAATCCTGGGGAAATCAAGCAATTCATGAATGCAAATTGTGGGGTCTAAAGGGATAACTTTCAAACTTCATATACCTAAAACTACTATATGAAAAATTTAGGTAAAGATATATCCATGAAAAACTCGTGTATATCTATAGATTCTGAAAGTTACATGTACTTTTGACTAATTATTTTTGAAGTACATATAGTATAACTTTGCCCAATACTTGTAATGGAATCAATAACCTTAACTCTAAAAATATATAGATAACAATAGGAACATGAGATCAAAAAGTCTGAAACCCAACCATGAAAAATTCTAAATGTCTTAACTAAAGTTAGGATCTTAAAAATCGTGAAAGGGTCGTGAAACCCCCCCTAAGTAGCAACCAATATAATTATAACAGTGTCAGATGATTTCAAGCACTTCTATTTTTCACTGATTCCTGGTCCTATCGCTCAATGGAAACACCATTTCTGCTCATTTCCCACCAGGTCGAATTGTCTTATCCAGAACTGAGCAGCTTGAAATTGTCACACACACATATGTATGTATGTATATATATATATATATATATATATATATATATATATATAAAGAGTCAAATTGGCCAATGGATAGCCCCCTTTGCAATAACTTGTAGCTCCAGTGGAACCTATCGAGCAATGCAACTGGAACTTCAAGTCTCATTGCTCAATGGGTTCCCGGCCCTTTTCCACATCATGTGGTAAAAGCAGTTCATACTTTGTGCCACAGGCAATATCAAATTGTCTTGCCCCATCTAAAATAACATTTTTCCTTCCCCACTAGGATGATACTCACACTCTGTTCCGTGTGTGTGTGTGTGTGTGTGTGTGTCTGTGTGTAATATAAACATAAGAAAAATAAACTACAGTGCAGGTGGTGTGTTTTACCTTTTCAGAACCTCATCAGACAACATCATTGGCACATCAATAATTTGCCTCAGTGTTTAGGCAGTTACAAAAATATAATCCTTTATTTTTCTTAATTCCTGTGATTACAAGTTCAAATCAATTTCTCATTTGTTACCTCTGACTCATGGATGACACTGTCCCTTTAAAGGTACGCACAACTGTTCAGGGCGCCACCTGATGATGAATTATAAACTAAAAAGAAATACATTTATTTCTGCTGATTTAGATTTCTCAGAAGTATCTTTGTATTAAATACATACTTTTTATCATGATTTTTTCCTGATTTGATTAATCATGAACCAGCTAATCAAGCATTTTATACCCAAAATTACCCTCTTTTTTGAATTTATTGTTATAACTTTCTTCAGAAATGGTGAACATTAGTTCTTTAGTGTTCAGTATCTACTTTAGTACTAATACAAAATACCTGTCAAATTTCAATAGTAAAACATTGGTAGTTTTTTCTCCATTTCATTTTTCATGATTTTTCCCATTGAATCAATGGTTAAGCCTCTAATTTTTAAAGGTCAATATCTACTATCACGAATGGTGAATGGTGAATTTTCTTTTTGATATGTACTTCTAAAACCATGAGAAAAGCCAAGTAAAAATATCTAAGACATATTATCGGTCATTCCAAATCATGTTGAACAGTTGCATGTACCTTTAAGTAGGACCGAATAGTTGAGGATGGCTGCTTTTCAATAAGAGCTGGTCTGAGACATATAACACCCAATACCATTGGGTTGACCTAAGTTCTATAGACCTTGTGCAGACAAGGTCACGTGACCAGATTTAGGTGATCACCACGTGGTTCCCTCAACCATGTGGCTATGCAAATATCTGATGAAAAGTTATCAAAAACAAATTTTATGATTTTACTGAGGTATTATTAAGTGAATTAGGCAAAAATATTGTTTACATATGTTTTAAAGTTGTAAATAATGACAATATTAAATTGATCACCAACATGGCAGCCAGTTCGTTGTGGGGTATGTGACGTCATTTGCACAGTGTCTATAGCATGGATCTAGATGCCAAATCCAACAGTTTTTTTGTTTGTTAATTCAACCCACAATATTATGGGATAAACAATACAAAAAGTGCAGTTAAAATCAAGTGAAATGAGACAAGGAGTTCTTTTAAATCTTAAATTGACCCACAACATGGAAATGGTTAAGCAGTTGGATCCTGGGATGGCGACCATAAAATTTTCACGAATATTCGTGATGATAAAATAGGCCTTCACGAACCTAGGGTTTGTCCAGAAAACATTCACGAACCTTCCAAGTGAGTCACGAATCTTATTGAACATTGAAAATAAGGTATAAAAAGTAGATACCTATGTAAATACTGTCTTGTTACATCTATTAGAAGACTTTTATAATGGAATGAAATGGTTTGGGAATGGAAAAAATGGAAAAAAAGGAAAAAATATAAACTGCAAGATTCGTGACCACGAATCTTTCACGAACCCAAAATTTGGGATTGTGACTTATATAGCTATTGAGATTCGTGAAAATTTTATGGTCGCCCCCCCTGCAACAGGGTAGTTAAGGTGAAATTTGATACTTGCAATTGGGATGGGCCACCTGAGCGTACCTCAAGTATTTGAAGTGTCCCGGTCAGGTCACTCTTTAGTGTGTGGTGTCAAACATATAGGTTACCACTCTGTGTAAAATAAATGTGAGTTAAATCGAGCTTTCTGTGCAGATTTATGTTCAACCCTGTCTAGAAACAGGGTCACCTGAGGTAGGGTGCGTGATGGACATATAACTTAGATTATCCTTACCCAGCCACCCAGGCAAGCAGCGACGTAACAAGAACGTTCTGCGACTGTACTTTTTTAGTTAATCTGAAACCTATCCAATTGTCACGTTACAATAACATTATTTTAGGTAAAGTTACAACTTATCAAAAAAGAATGTTATAATAACACTTTACTTTGGTCAAGTTGTGACCTAACTAATAAAGAATGTTATATGAAAATTATTATAATGTTAAAGAACGTTACAAGAATGTCACAATAACGTTATATTGCAACAATCACAATGTTAGGTTCTAAAGACGTCTTTGGGTGCCCTCAAAATAACATAACAAGAACCAAAGCATGACACACCAGAACATTATAATAACGTAATTATAACGTCATATTCTTGCTTGGGCAAGCAGTGATGTAATGGGCATGTTCTGCAGCCATACTTTTCTGGTCAGTCTGTTCCCTTTTTCCCCTTTTTTCCCTTTTTTTTAACATAGCAGTTATAATACTTTGAATGAGGTTGAGAATAACCAAAAGGGAGTATTATGATAGCATCATATTCAAGTGATGTTAAGACCTTAACAATATAGGACATTGTCTTTACAAGTGTGTGTGTATGGATGTATATCCTAAATAATTTGCATTTTATTATGTAAGCAGTTGGTCTATGTCGTACCAAGATCAGCCATCTTGGAAGATCAGAGAATCATCTCTGAAAGATTTACTCAGGAAAATACAATTACAAAGAAAAAGGAGAGAACATCACCAACATTTAGTTAAGTTTATGGTTAAAGCGGTAATTGAGTACCATCAGGAGATCTAAAACAGAATGTTACCTCCATATCAAAATGATGTAAAGAATAATACATTGTGTAGAAAGCAAGTGGATTCTTCTCTCAGTATGTTCTTTCAAAGTATATCGTAATCAAACTACAGGTTTGTTGGTCAAAAAAGGTCCAAATTTGCCATTATGGCCTTACTTTAAAAAGAGCAAAAGATTTTTATTTTCAAATGTATTATAAGGTAAAATTATTACTAGGAATATCTATTTGTAAATTCTCAAAATATAATTGGATGTTCAAAGAAATGTGGTGAGAATTGTGCTATGGAATGTTAATTACCCATGTTTTACTCCTATGAATCATCCAAAGTTTTACGTTTTTGGTCCGTTCTATGGCAGCAGACCTGAAGAATACAAAGTCTTCCCGTTGACATGCAGTTTCAAACTACATAGAACTACCGTCATAGGACACCTGACGCCATAAATAATAGATATAAATCATGGAAAGTTTGTTTTGTCCTAAACCAGTTCATCTTCTGAGCTTTTGGGGTCACAAGTTAGTAGGATGTCTTCATGACTTCCTGATTTAGGGGTGCGTTCTTATTTGTTGAGATACTTTACTATGTATTTGATGTTCAGTTAATTTATTGTGTCTTTGGGTAAGGTACTAAGATTGTTTCCTGAGACAAAAGGGGGTGTACCACGCTGGTCGTAACTCTAAGATCATATTTTAAGCAAAGATATTTTGACTTTTTCACAGTTGTGTTTCAGACTTATGATCCTATGTCCCCGATGTTAGTTATATAGCATGTAGAGTTACTGGAACCTTTGAAACATCTATTGTTAAAGGATACCTTGCACATAAGCATAAGAGTTTTATTCGTTACTGAATTCAATTCAGCTTATTATTCTGAATTTGTACTATCAATGTAAGACATATTGATGACAATTTACTAGTTTTCCCACAATTATCGGACATTACCACATGTATGTCTTATCTATCTTTTTTAGGGGAAACCCCTAATTCATGACGTCACAATGGGAGTTATTGGGAAATCCCATCTGCCCACAAAAGGAAATTGCCATCCCTGTAGAACTAGTAATAAGGGTTATGCCCTCTAACCTAAATAATATATATATTTGGCCCAAATACAGCTCAAAATTAACTGATATATTAACCCATCTACGATCATTTAGTAATCATTGAATCCTAGATTAGCTCGAGAAGGAATTCCCATACCTGTGACGTAGGAAGGGGAGTACTGAGTAGCCCAACAGGGAATTCCCAAAATTGAATTCCTTTTCTGAATAATTCCGGAAAACTTGACATTTTATCACTTTTTTTTCCTTTTGGACTTTTTCTAGAATACTTAAGTCACGTTTACTATACCAAAAAAAATCCTGAATTTATGTGCAAGGAACCCTTTGACCTTTAAGATGTGAGCAACGCATTTATGATTGTAATATTATAGTATGAAACACAGCCAAAGGCGGAAATCTCCCCAATCGTTAATGTGAAAAGGAATGTGAGATTTTTATCAGTAAAAAGAACAGAATCCCCCACATTAATAACACCTGCAAGAATAATGTGTATACAACTCGCCTGTTAATGTAGGGTTATAGACTGTTAAGGCTGTATTCCACATACCGAAAGTGCCGTCTGCCGAATTAAGATCTCATCCCACAGTTGGGTACCCCCTTAAGTCTCATTTAATTTTTTTTAACATGTTGGAATAATTCTTTTTGAAACATATTTCTAATCGCTGAATGACAATCATCTTAGTGTCCTTATGTTACATCGTATGTGTCAACCGATGATGTGGGGAAAGTCACTTCTTTACAAAAAGATACCACGTGATTGTAGCAAACTACCAAATTGTTTACAGATGTAATATATATATATATATATTCAATAAGAGATAAAATAATGCCTAAATGTATTTGACACAGACCTTGGGCAAGTATTTAAACATCGGTTGTTTTACATAAGGCAAGGCTCTGAGGCATTTGGTGTAGTGAACGGGATAAAGGGGGAGAAGAGTGCTCCTGTTTTTTGCCTGGAGGTGCTTTCCACTTCATCCACATAGTTTGCAAAAGGATTGAGAAAAAAAAGGGTGTGTATGATTTCATCGTTTAGTCAACAAAACACAAAAAAAAAGAGTTCTAAAATACATCACTTTCATTGGCTAACAAACCTGCAAATCTGTCAATTGGTAGAACTTAATAAATCATAATGTTTTATCAGTACTTGGGATATCGGAAAATATAATTCTTGGTTATGTCAGTAATCCCCACTCTTAGAGACAAGGAAGGCTTGTACAGTAATGTTGTCCTAGCCTTGTCCTAGCCTTGGACATACCCAATGTGGGATGGGCTTATTTGTGTCTAGCCTAAATTGATATCGTAGGCCAAGAGGTGTTGGAGACCTGCCAATGTTTCAACTCAGCAACAAAGAAACTGAGGATGACAGGTATCCCTGTGGTGAGTACTTTTTTTATTTGTTCACACCAACACCATGCTTATGATAATCTATAGGCCTAATTGTATACTCTCTAGGCAGTTGACAGTTGGTTGAAGAAAATACCAGCCGGTACAAACCAGGTCAAATTAGTTGAAACAATACATTTTTGACATGTGGTTACCACCTCCAAATTGGCCAATCTGTGAAGGCTCTATTACACTACATGGCATGAGCTATGATATGCCAAAGTTGTACAAATTAGAGACAAAATTGTTTTTGTTACGTATGTGTAACATGTTCCACATTGCCAATTTTTCGTAATAACTATTGTATGACTCATATGATTATTTTAATTTATCTGTAATATTGTGACTAAAAGGGATCTTTGACTGATATTGTGACTCCTTTTATTTCAATTTGGTGTCTCACCAGGTCTGCCCATTCTTCATGGAACAAAATAATGGGGACTATGTGAGGAACTGCTTGTCTGGGCTTTGGGTTCAGGCATGGTTACACGGACCGAGCATGAAGGTATCGAGCAAGTCATATTTCTTAGGGTTTTGCCTCATGTATGAGGGTGGTCAGAACGTCAGCACGCCTATATTTTTCTGGTCTGGTCATCGCGTTCCAACACCAAACTAGGCTACTTTCCATCTTCTCATTCTTCATTCCCCATTTTCTCTATTTAGGATTGCTTTCGGGTAACAGTTCTAGCATGACCCCCACCCCCACCAATATTTTTTGGGTCTACTTTGGGGGGGGGGGGGGGGGTCAGGGTGAGATAAGATCACAGCTCTGGCCATCCCCCCCCCAAAAAAAAAATTCAAAAAAAAAAAAAAAAAAAAAAAAAAAAAAAAAAAAAAAAAAAAGGGGGGGGGGTGGGGGGGGGGGGGGGGGTGGGGGGGGGGGGGGGGGGGCTGGCCTGACCCCTTGATAAAATGGGGCCAGCTGGCCACCCCCGCTTGTGGTCGTGGGGGGCAGTAGCTCTCTCACTTTTGTTGTAGTAAGCATTATTTGGAATTGCTATTGACCCTTAAAACGATAGTCGTATATGTACCTATAGATTTTTTTATTTTTTTTTTATTTATTTATTTATACTGACAAAAGTTAGATGAGTTATAATTTATCTATAGTAATGAACATTTTGTAGTTAGATCAATCCTGAGATAGGCTTATATGTGAGTAGGATTATAATATCATGTATATGTATACTTATGTTTATTATACCTTATGGTGATATACGTTTAGTAGTTAAGAGTTTAACACAGGGCAATACGAACCTGGGTGATAACCAGCCTCGTATCGCCCTGCAGGTGATACAAAAACTTCATCTTCATGCAATAAAAAATCTAACATATGCATTATCTGCGCAACGTTCCTAGCTACATTTTCCTTCTTACCATTCGTGGATTTGATGGATATGGACTTACATAAAAAACATAACAAATCTGCAGCATCACAGCCCCACCATTACTGATTGCTGTGTGTCCTTCATTGGGGGCTCAGATCTAACAGAAAAGGTATAATAAAACCCTCGGCTGGCCCTTCGGGCCCTGGCCTTGGGCTGATATTGATATATGTATATATGTGTATAGATATGTATTCACATATATATAATGATATTTGTAAAAAATGTTAACGTATTTGTCTTTAGCCATAACCCTCAATAAATATGGGAAGATATGCAATGGTCTAAATTACGCTTCATATTATGCATTTAGTGGTACCATTGCACATATATATCAGACGCTTATCACACAGTCAATAAATTGAAGGTCTATATAGATTGATATCTTTACTTCAGACATAATGGGCTTAGGGTGCCGTAGGGTGGGAAGGGTCAGTGGAGGGGGGGGGGGTGTCCCCTACGATTTCCTACCAAATGGCAGGGGGGGGGGTGTCAGATGGGGGGGTATATATTGTATATATATATATATATATATATATATATATATATATATATATGCATCTGTTGGCCGCTGTAACATAGACAAAGTATTTGTCCTGTGGATACTCCCGTACAGGGGAGGGGCTTGTGGCGCATGATACTACAAGTTGCCTATCATGAACAATAATATTATTCCTGAATGTGAACTGACTGTAATATCATGATATCCCACCGAAATTGAAGGCCAAGGTGTGTATATTGTAATACCAACTTCTCCCTTAATATAATTGACCAGGATTCCTTTTGACGTTTGAAATGTTCTGGCTATTTAAAAATCATTTAATACTTTCAATACTTTTTTAACTGTCCACCCCTTCATACCTTTATGAAGGCCTAACTAATTAAAAAGCTTCCATAGACCAATTCTGAAATCCAGAATTTAATTGTAAGATGTTAATAATTCTGATAATTAGCAATATGCTACCTGCCTCTAAAATTTGTAGTGTATAAGTCAATGCATGTAATACATTAATGAAAATGTGAGACATTCACAGGAATAAACACAAATATAAGATGATTACACATAGTAAATATAGAATCAAATGTCAAACTTACCTCAAAGATTTAAGGAATATAGGGTTCCCGGCCCTCTGGCTCTGTTTCCGAAAACGTCCCTTCTTTAACGTATGTATCCACCTTGGTTTATTCAGCATAAGGTATCCACTGTTCTGCTGATGAAACCATTTCCATTAAATCCAACACTGGCTGTTAATAAACCTTCAATCCTTGGGCAATAATACCGTTAGCATGCGTACATGCTCCCAAACTACAGAGTATGGTAGTTAAAACCAACCAGCAAATAACAACTTATCTTGATCAACATTGAAAAGCACACCTATTTTTTTAGCTTAAGGTGCAGATTTTGTCGTGTGCTATGCTGGTGCATTTACCTTGCCTGGCCATCACAAAATGACCCTAAATGTGTCAAGCGGATCGGTTTTCTGACCTAACAACTTATCCAACCCTGACTGCTGAGGTTGTAATATAAGGTTTGGCCAACGATTTATTACCCCTTGTTCATGTATGCTTATCCATGGACATTGACATCGACAATAACCTTTACATAGAATAATATGAAAGATGAATAGGGTTTCTTCCTGAATCACTGTGTAAAGCATCTTAATGTTTCATGACTTTTTCTCTCAGATTTTGCTCAAATGATATTGCTAGATGTGTAAAAAAACACTGACGATTTCACTCCAATATGTCAACAGATCATAAGGCTAAAGTATAAGTATTTGCACTAATTGTGGCATTATTTCAATTGGACATGATAACAATTTACCACTTAATGTTTTTTTCAGATTGTATCTATATATATGTTATATTTTCTTATATATCTCTTTTCTTATATCTGTATTGAATTTACAGATGGACAACAGAGCAAATATTTCTATATTTTTCTATAGTTTTTCCAGTCGTTTTGTAGACAAATTATGTAGGAATTAGCCTACAGGTGCAGAAATATTTTAAGTCATTTATCCTTGGTATGGTGAATAGGTCAATCTTATTTCCAATAATGCAGCTGACTTTACTTTAATTCGCTTTTAAGGTACGTGGGTATGGGGCTTCAAGCCTACATATTATGTTGACCCCCTGACCAAGCCCGTATCCAGGTCTTGCTGTGGGAGATTGTGGCAAGGTTCCACAAGTGAAGCTTTTGCCCATATTTTCAATAATAATTATTGAAAGCTAATATGGAAAATATTGAAAAGTTCTACTTTTAACTGCTTGCCACTCCCCTTTTCAAGTTCAAATAATAATTATTGAACTTGAAAAGGGGAGTGACGAGCAGTAAAAATTGGAACTTTTCAATATTTTCGGTTTTAGGGGTATTTACATTGATTTCGGAAGGGAAGGTGGAATCTTTGGAAGAATTTTTTTTGTGGTGGGGGTTGCCCACGGGAGTGGCTATGCGCACAACAGTCGCGCACACGGACGTCAAGCAGATATATTTTCTTATATACGCGGACACAAAGTCCACGCATAGAGATGTCATTAATGACGCGGACAAAGGTGGGTTTATGTAAAGATGTATATATACTAAGAATTTAGTTTAGCCAAAGAAATAAGAAGATAAGATAAAAAGGGGGTTGGGGGGCATAGCCCCAAATTCAGGTACAGCTGATAAATCACATATAATCATAAAGAACATCTGTGTATGTAAATGCACCTTAAGTACGCAGCCACGGGTATGCGTGTACAAACAATACGTGGGCCCAAACTCTGTGCATGCAGATATCATTATAGATGCGGACATTACATCTGCGCATACAAGGAATACTGCATGCACAGTTTCCCTTGCTGTGCCCGCGTGTATAATCTCAGCCGTGGCCCACCACCCCCTCCACCCTCCTTGGTTACGGGTCTCTTTGGAACTTCACAGGGAATATCACTGCTCAAATATACCCCTGCAGGGTGTTCTTCACTGTATCTGCCTCACCCCCCCCCCACCACCACCACATGTGTGTTAGGGGGGTGGCCTCTTTAGCCATCCAGCCATGAATACAGAACTAGGGGGCGACAGGGGTGATTAGGGGAAGGGTATACAATGAAACTTTCTCTTGATAAATTTATCCTTTAGACCCCACAGGTTGTATACATGAATCGCTGGATCTCACCATGAGTTTAAAGGATTTCCCTCTGCTTGTAATTGACCTAACCCAATCAATTATTATTATAGAAATGGGATTTGTAGCATTGGTCAATAAGATAAACAGCTTTAGAACAGCATACTCCACGCTTTTCTATTAAGGGTCCTCTAAAAAAGTTTTCTCCTTGGAAAAATATGACAGAACAATTCAAGGTGGCTAGCGTTAGATTATGGTTTCACTTTAGAAGCCAGATTTAATCATTTCTCAACACCCCTGTAACATTTTAAAAATTGCTGTCACCTATATGTTTTTTAGGTTATTTCACAATGTTGCAGGAACTTTGTGAAAGAAACGTGATCACAACATTTTTACAACTTTATTTCACAACATTGTTGCATTGTTGCAACAAAACGTTATTTATTTGGTTGTAGCAACATTGTTACAATGTTTTCCCCCCAACATTGTGACATGGCCATTTTTTTCTTTGTGAGAATCGTCAGTGCTTTTCTTAAATTTGACATAGCAACATAGTTAATTCTTAAATATGACAAGCGACATAAGGACCTCTCACCTCCATCCAGGGCCCCAAGGTTGTGGGTTGGTTATGCTGAGCAAAGCTAAGGTCATGTGGGGACAATGACTTCGGGGACGTTATTGAAGGGAGGATGTGGTCTAGAGGGGCATTGTAGGAAAGGAAGGTGGGTGTAATATTTATAGGGTAAGTGGAGTGAGAGTGATTTGTGATTGAGAGACCTGCCAGCATGGGGGGCGACCAAAAAAAATTCACGAATCTCAAATTCAATAAATAGTCACAATTCCAAATTTTGGGTTCATGAAGGATTCGTAGTCACGAATCTCATGATTCATTTTTTTCCGATTTTTCTGTTTCCAAGCTGCATTGTTACATCATTTCTTTTGTCTAATAGGTAAAAGAATGTATTATTTACAAAGATATTTACTGTGTACACGTTTTTTTGGATGTTCTGTAATGTTTGTGAAGGTTCATGTAGGTTCGTAACATTTTTCTGGACATACTTAGGGTTCGTGAGGGAGTAAATCACCTTCACGAATCTCAGTGAAAATTTTGAATTTTAATTTAATTTCATAAAATTCTTTGAATATTCGTGATAATGGTTTTGTCTCTCGTAAACCTAGGGTGTGTCCAGAAAACATTCACGAATCTTAACGGGCATTAATGAATCTTCTTGAACATTGAAAATAAGGTTGAAAAAGTGTATTTGTGAATGTATTACAAATTATTAGTGGGAACAATTGAAAAAAAATGAAATCATGAGATTCGCGACCACGAATCTGTCACAAACCTAAAATTTTGAATCATGATTTATATGGCATTTGAAATTCGTGAATCTTTTATGGTCACCCACCAGAGGGGGTATTTTACTACAGAGATTCAGCTGCAAAGTTACAGAAACATTCTGTGATCATCCTTTTTTAGTCAGTTTGTAATTAATTTCTAAGATGGCATGTAAAAATCACGTTATTGATGGTGAGGTTGAAATCTCACCAAATCAGAATGTTATTATAACATAATTTTTTGGAGAGGTTAGGACAAAACCAAAACAGAATGTTATAAGAACATTCTGTTTAGGTTGAAAAACATAACCAAACCATTGTAATAATGCCACAATGTAATGTCATGTCAGTACGTTTCAGTGATGTATTTTGGAGTCATCAAAAGAACATAACCCACCCTAAAGGCCCATACCCACTAGGTGATTTTGATGGGAGGCGGGCAGAATCGGCCGACTCGTATGACCACCTGTTAGTATGATATATTGAAATGTTCATGTTTGATCTGGATTGGTGCTGAAATCGGCCGACTCTTAGAGTAGAATCAGTTCATTTTAGCACCAATAATCGGCTGACTCTTGACAAAATCCCCTAGTGGGTATGGGGCTTTATACAGGCACTAGGGAAGAGGTTGTGAAGGCCATAACCCACACAGGGGTGGATGCGCCCCTTAAGGGGGGTTACACAGGCCAGCAATTGTCATGTTAACGGTTACCCTTAAGGCTGGTCCCCACGGGGTGACCAAAATTTCAAAAATTGATGGCGACTATGTGGTCTAATAGGCGGGCGACTTTCTAAAACCTGGTGCCACAATGTCTGGCGACTAAACAACTAATCGAAATATTGGACACGTTTAAAATTTCTCAGTAGACACAAGCGACTAGTTAGTCATCAGGCGACATACAAAAGTGTCCTCTAGTCGCCCACAGATTCATAACAATAGCGTCCCAACATGCAGATTAACTTTTTAGTCGTTGGGCGACTTGTTAGTCCCCCGACGACTATCATGTTCTTCTTGGTTGTCATTGAAAACCCCTAATCGCTTGGGTTTACTCGCCCCTTGGAGACGCGCCTTTAGGCTTATCTTAGCCCCAACAGTTGTCCTCAGAGACCTGACAGCCTTAAGCCCTAGTTACACTATGCGTCGGGTCTTCCTTCCTGTCAGGTGACAGAGGCAAATGCATCTGATTTGCATTAAGGTCGTATTTAGACTATATTATACTTTGCGTTGGCCTAACTTGAAATATATTATGCTATGCGTTTTGGGATGCGTTGGGTCACATTTGGCAATTAGTTAGCCCTTTTTATATGTTACACTTTGCGTTGGGCACTAAGATTTGTGTTTGGTATTCGCATCGGTAAAAACGCGTTTGAAACATCCCAAATGCGTATCAAAAAACGCATAGTGTAATATGGCCTTTAAGATAACTCTGACAACAGTGTAGATGTTGTGCAGAGGACATCACAGTGTCCAAAATGAGCCGGCAGCCTTAACTAAGACACGAAAAGAGAACTTAAGCCACCAAATATCTTTCTCTTTATATCATTAATGCTATATACCAGAATAATAAAGTTTCTTTTAAGATTTTTAATGAAATATGGCACATTCAAACAGTGCAGTCTGGCCTGGTCACGCAGGTGTTGCCAAAATGCCAGTCAATGTAAACAACAACCTGTGATGTAAGGGGAGGCATGAGGCCTACCTGGCCCATGGCCCTGGGTAATGTTTGAAAATTCATAATGCTAAAACTACTACTTAAAAAATTAAGCAAAAATTATGGAGTGTAAAATACATATGTGACTTCTAATTCTGGGATTTTAATACAGCTCTGATTTATATTTTTTCGAGAACCAAGCATTTTCATTTTGCCCATTGGGATTAGTGGTGAGCCAATGCCTCCTGTGACATCACAAGGCTTATCCAAACTTGCCTCCACTCAATTCGCACTTAAAGTGTTAGACTGGCTTCACACTTAGAACAATCTAACTTAAGACTATTGTACGAGTGCATAAGCCAATAATGACAGTAACATACCTTAAGATATGTGTTAATAAAACTGTAGAGCAGGTTTTGTGAATTTTGAACATTTTC
The DNA here is from genome assembly GCA_936440205.1 of Lepidonotus clava. Classification (NCBI taxonomy): domain Eukaryota; kingdom Metazoa; phylum Annelida; class Polychaeta; order Phyllodocida; family Polynoidae; genus Lepidonotus; species Lepidonotus clava. Next base: position 11,287,882 of record OW387146.1, on the reverse strand, counting down.
TTTGCCTGTGAGCTTTAAATGCCTATTTGCTCTGGCCTATGGTCTTGTTGCAGGGACCAGAGAAAATTATCTGATGCATTTGCGAAAAATCTCAGGTGCGACAATTATTGCAAGCCAAGAAATAGCACTGATACTGAGAAGGCAGCTCCCTTGTGATCATTTTTCCAAGCAATCTCATCTAGAATCATACAGGTTCTATACGAAAATGTCCAATAATAATTTCACAGGGGTCAGGTCATGGAAGGTTATGATAATCCAATGTTTCAAATGTTAGCAGATCGCAGAGACCTATGAAGGGAGGGGTGAATGGTGCTTTAAGCCCCATTTGCCATGGTGAATGTGGTTTTTCATGGGACTGGTTATATGCGTGACAATCTCGTGCGTGGCCGTAGCATATATAGAATTCCTTACATACGCGGATACAAAGTTTGCGCATACAGATCTGCTTACATGTGCGGATTTAAGACAAGGTGGCATGTATTGTATTTCCAAAGTCTTATTTGCAAATTTTTTTAAAAATAAAACTTAGAAATAACAAAAGAAAAGGGGGTTCGTGGGCTTAGCCCTCGATTTACAAATATCATAATGATGGAAAAGTTAGGTAAGTCTGCGTGTATAGCCTTGTCTGTTTATGCGGACACAACCCCGTGAGTACACTACTCCCAGTGCATGCGGACCTTACACCCGCATATACAAAAAAATCCATGTGTGCGGCCTTCTGCCGCTATGCCCCCGTGTATAACTCCAGCTGTTTGTCATATGCCTCTGCAATCTGGGAACGTTGGCAAGGTTGGATTATCATAGGCCTCTGCGACGTGATCCCTTGCAAAATTATTTAACATGTTTAATATTTTCGTAAAGATCCTGTGCTATCCAAGAAGAAATTGCTTGTGAAATTGATTGCAAGGGACTGCAATTCTCCGTGTGAACGTCAATAATTGTTCAATTTTGCAAGCTTGCAATAATTCTATCTTATCTGAGATTACTTGTGAACACATACAAAAATTTTCTCGTAGGTCTCTGTGATACAAACATCAATCAGGGTAAATGGGGCTTTAGTGAGTAGGCGCATAATGCCTTCCCAGGCAAGCATGTGACGTTATTATAATGTTGCAGCAACATTCTGTTTGGTTCTGTACTGGTTCTAGTTACGTTATTTTGATGGCTTCCAATAACGTTGCTGCAACATACTGTTGTGACATGTCACTGCGACATTATTATAACGTTCTGGTTGCATTTTTTAACCTAATCAGGACGTTCTTATAATGTTCTGTTTTGGTTTCATCCTAACCTCACCAAAAAATAACATATACAAAGAATCACCTGTGATATGTCTGATTCTATCTAAATTGATAGCAAATACTTTCTTTTAAAATGGTTCACACTTCTGATAAATCTGAATGAGGGAAAAGTGTCATCTTACCTATCACTGTCTGTGGATAAAGACACCACTCATGTCGAGTCCATTAGATCTGTATCAGGAACACGGAGCGAGATCAGGAAGTGTTGCAAAGAAAATCTACTCTCATCCAGTGACAAGCGTTCCAGCCCACCACCCACGGTCAGAGACAGTGATCAAACTGCATATCAAGGCCATGATCCACGATGGGACACAACGCCAACCAATTTTCTTCTCATGCATTTTTCGCATGCATGGAATGGTCTTTCCCTGTGTAAATACCTTTTTCTGATACGGAATGTTCAACTCTTTAGGAAATTGTATATTTCATAAGAATTATTTAACAAACCGATTTTCAAAATCGGCTCAAAATCAGCCCAAAATCGCAACGCGGCTATGGCATGGCCTACAACATGAAGTAATATTGTAAGCCTTATTGTGACCATGTCATTGCCATGTCATAACCACGTTGAAACCATGTCGTGGCCATGTCATAGCTTAGACCTTCATTCTGGTATTACACTACTGCAATGTTCTCAGGCTTTTTTTTTTTTTTTTTTTTTAAATTGATTTTATTTTGGGCAAAAGTGAGGCTCGACATAGTCGATCTTCCGCCTGCTCCCACTATAGGACAATATTTCGATCGTGGGCAGCAGTGGGATCGTTTTACAATTACAATGTACATTATGATACCTAATTAGTAATGAGATGAGATGAGGTGTAATGAGATAATATAATATACAGTATATCACAAAAATGTAACCATCGAGGGTAGGTGTTACAAGTCTACATAGTCACATTTTCATTTTCGATATGGGGCAACAATTAGTTCCTTTGCCTTCTTCTTAAAAGGCTCAATGTCCTGAGTCATTACCAGTGAAACTGGAAGTTTGTTCCAAGCTAACATTGCCCTATATTGTGGATTTTTCGGGAATTTACAATGCATTAACTTGGGTAATTCAAAAAGACTTCCATTTCGACGCCTTGTAGTTATATCTCTATTATCCAATAACGCTGGGTTTTTGGAGAGATGAAAAGCATATGATAATAAGTGTAAGTACCTACGATACCGTAACCTGAATAATTTAGCATTTAAGTGCAGAATTTCAGTAGAACTCTTTTCAGTAAAATGAGTTTTGTGCTGATTATAAACTATATATAACCCTTGATTTTGGAGACTTTGTAATCTGGTGTTACTACTCTCAAGTTCCTGGTCATATACAAAATCAGCATATTCCAATATTGGTAATATAGTTGATTTATAAACCATTAAAGCAGCATTAACAGTCATAAAACATCGAATGGTTCTAAAATATTTCAGTTTAGACTGAATAGAAGCAACAATGGAATTTAGATGAGTCTTAAAGGATAGAAGGGTGTCAATAGTAAGTCCCAGATATTTATATGATGTTACCTGATCCAACCTCTGATTATTCAATGTAAGCTGTTCTGAACAATTTGACTCGTTCTTATCAATAATAGAGATTTTCATCCACTGAGATTTTTTTATGTTCAAAGTTAGATAATTTTTGACACACCAATCTGATACCTCATCTAAATTACCCTGAAGTTCTCTATGTGATGTACTATAGATGACAGTATCATCTGCGTATAGTATCATATTACAGTTCTCAATTCTGGTAATATCATTTATATAAATAGAAAACAAGGTTGGTCCCATGATGCTACCTTGTGGGACGCCATAACAAATAGGTAAATATTCCGATACATTCTCATCATATTTAACCCGTTGAAATCGATTACTTAGATAACTCCCAAACCACCGAGTTGTGTTTTCAGCAAGACCCATCTCCTTCAATTTAGTTAATAATATATCGTGGGACACAGTGTCAAAAGCCTTCTTTAAGTCCAGGTATAATAGATAGGTATCCTGCTGACAGTTTAAATTAAGGTAAATATCATTTAACAGCGTTGTGATTGCAGAAATGGTTGATCTCCCTTTCCTAAAACCATGTTGTAAGTGTGATAATTTCCCACTATTTTCAAGGAAATTTGGGAGTCTAGTACAAATTAAACGTTCTAATATCTTACCTGGAAGCGGTAATAAAGATATGGGTCTTAATTCAGACACATATCTGGGGTTTGTTACCTTGGGAAGTGGTATAACAGTTGATTTTTTCCAAGATTCTGGAAAGGTTTGGGTTTTCAAAGATTGATTGTACATTTTAGTTGTTCTAACCAGTTGTCCCATAAAGGTATCCACCAGTACCATTGATTTGATATTGTTAAGGGCTGCAGATTTATTAGTATCTATATTTTTAATAATTTTCTTTACTTGTAGGGTTGTAAAAGGAGCTCGTAGTAAACAATATGTGTCAGAAGTTTCCTCTTGGTCTTGCCTGTCACATTTGTAATTAACATTTGGATTGTTTGATTTAATGGAGGCAGCCAACTGTTCACCAATATCCACAAAGTACCTATTAATACCTGTGGGAATATCTATGTCGTGATACAAATTACCAGTAGAGTCATCTATGATCTGAGACATTTTAGCATTATTAGTTTTGGGAAGTAATTTGTGTATGCCTTTCCAAAATTTGGAGGGGTTATTCTTATTAGTCTCAAAATAATTCTTAATAGTAGCAGCTTTTTTGGATTTGATGAGCATGGCAACCTGATTTCTCAACCGCCTTGCTTTTTCCCAATCCAGTAATATACCAGTTCTCTTAGCTTTCCTGAAAGCTTTGTCTCTACTTCTCATTTGATTCAAGACCCCATTGTCAATCCACTTAGGTCTGTTATCCACCACTGTTAATCGTTTAATTGGACATGTTTTACTAAGAGCAGTTTCAATATTATTAAGAAACACATGCCATAACCTATTGATATCCATATGGTCTTCTGTGTCATCATCAAACAGGGTCCAGTCAGACCCGTCCAATGCAGCCTGAAAAGCTATGGTACTATACTTCTTATAAGATCTACCTATAGTCTGTTTTTTGATGATTTTATTTCGAGTTTTCTTTCTTAATACAAATACTGGTAAGTGATCGCTCACGTTATAATCAATTGTTCCACTTTTACTAACCTAGTCACTATCAGAATAAATATGGTCTAGTAAGTTTTTACTATTGCGAGTTATTCGTGTAGCATGGGAAATCATCTGTGACACACCTACTTTTGATTCCCATCCTTTTAAATCCAACTTATTCTTTAACCTGGAGTCAAAATAATTGATATTAAAATCGCCTATCAAATAAAGTTCCCGCCTTGATCTACTTAATTTAGTAGTTATCCTGTACAAATCCTGCAGAAAGGTAGAAGGATTCCCATCAGGCGGTCTATAAATTGATATAACATTGAAGGGTTTTATGTTCGGACATTTGATTAACAGGCCAAGTATTTCATAATTCTCATTGATCACTTCAAACTCCTCACCTAACCTTTGACAGTTATGATCCTGTTTGACGTAGACACAAAGGCCCCCACCTCTCTTATTTATAGATGTATCTCTGTCCTGTCTTATAAGAGTATAACCACTCTTTTCTATTGAGCCATCAGGTATATCACTGTGCAACCAAGTTTCAGAGATAGTTATAATGTCTGTGCCTACAAAGTTTACAAAAATATCATCCAACTTATGAAAGACGCTTCTAGCATTAATATGAACAAGCTTAAAACCCTTCATTGAATTAAATTCATTCACATCTATAAGAGCCATAATACTGGATTTTGCACTGTGGTCACATTCAGAGTCTCAGGTATGAACGAAGTACATGGTGAAGATGAATGAAATGAGATGAAATCATATGAAAAAAGAGATTTTATTTATTTAAATATTTTATTTATGGAAATATCTATGTCCTCTACAGCATGAGACTTATTATGACACAGACAGTGCTTCGAATTCACATTTCTTATTTACCTCTATGACATTATTCAACATGTCAAATAAATGTTGTAGCTAAGGTTAAAGCCCTCAACATTTTTCCCCATGACTTTCACTGTGATAAAAATTGTATTGTAAGTCTTTACAGTGGTAACTTTTACACTACGGTGATAACACTCATGTCATAGCATCCTACGACACAGCCACGACATGTCTATATTGTTGTCATATCACGGTCATGTCCTAGCTGAGGTCTTGTAGTGTAATAGGGCCTTTAAGACCATTTTACACTGCATGACTTTGAGCTACTTTTTCGACGTGGTACAACTATATCTGAGCCATGCCATAGTCTCATAATTATGCCGTTTGGAGGATGTAGAAGCCTTTCGTTTTCAACATAGTCTCATAATTATGATAACATCAATATGGCATAAATGTAATAGGGTATGTTGTAGTAAGTCACTTTTGCAGTGGCCACAATATCAAGGGCTATATCAACTAAGCGAAATTAGTGGTGACAGGTAATGGGCGACTGGGAGAATAATCATCTTTGTCACTAGGCGACAGGAATATCAGGCAAGTTTGATAATTTCCCAGCGATTTTCCTGACAATTTTCCTAGCAATCCTGTTGTCCGTCGCCAGTCACGTAAAAAACACACTATACCCACAGGAGTCGCCCGGCGATCTGAAGTCGCCCAGTGATTTCACAACCAATTTTCCCAGTTGCCCAGTTCCCGACGGTTAATTCGCCCAGTGGGTATGGGGGTTTAAGATATATGATACCATTTTCAACGCAGTTGAGTTGGTTGGTTGGCTATTGGTTGCTTTAACTGCAAGGGTCAAATCAAGGGTTGTGGTGTTGGTTGAATCTATGAGAAGGTAGAGACTATACGCCCTACACATTTACCAGTGTTCTTTAATATACAGAGTCCCACAGGCAGGGCTATGTGCAAACAACAGCTGGTGGCTCTCTTGCAGCCTTTGTTAACCCTGCCGTTGTCACAGGGAGGAAACACAGAGAGGTGTAGCAGGGCTGGGGTTATAAATGCGAACATAGGAGCAGATGGCCGTGCATACAGAATTTCATTCAGAATATATGCGCGTGTGAGGTCCGCAAACAGATATACTTATATATATATATATATATATATATATATATATATATATATATATACGCGGACGTTGTGATTGTGTATATAATCAGTGTTATATGTTCGTATTTACCCTTTTTTTCGTCATTATATCATTTGTAAATCGGGGGCTAAACACTCGAACCCCCTTTTTCGTTTTTCTTTTTATATTTTACCTTTAAGATTGTTATGCCATTAAGCCTCACAAGCCACTTTAATCAAACATCTGCTACTTTACATGATGTCCGCATATGCATGCAGATCTGCATGTGCAGTCTTTGTGTCCGCATATTTAAGAAATTCTACATACGCTACGGCCACGTGCGCAGCTATCACACGTATAGCCACTCCCGCATAGGAGCCCAGCCCAGCTCAGCCCAGTCCAGCCCGGTCTCCCACATGCCAACATTGATTTGAAATGCTTCATGATGTTTGCAATGTAAGTTATAAATTGTTTGAATTGCCTCATGTTTCCAGTTTTACAGGATAAAGTCCTCCCCATAGGCAAAAGCATGAAAGACACTGTGAAATTGTGATAGGCTTTCTGGGAACAAAATGGCTGCAATGTCCCTAGGAGAGATGAGACGGCCTGGCACCTCATTCTGCGATACCTGGTATTGTTCTATGATTTTGTGATGTTCTCTGCAGGGAAAACTTGTGGATTCCTGACGGAGATAGTGATATTCTCTACGGTTTGTGTCCGAATCGTGCTTGGTCGATTGAGGCACAAGTGGGACGGGATTACACAAACACTCGCCCGAACCTGTGATGGGACAGCCTGTGGGCGAGTGGTTGAGAATGTCTATAGAAATGTGACAAATTGTCACCAAGTCAAATTTATTGGTCAACTCAAAGGTGAGGAATATGAATATGGTCCATTCTGCAGTGAGGTAAGCTGTCATGGTCCAGTGGAGGTTTGCCAACCTAACCCACGTGGTGGGAGGAGCAGGAAAGTCCTGACTGGGGCTTAGTAGGGGCAGTAGACCGTGACGAGTGGGTGGCGGAGAAACATGGGGGCCAGTCCATATAAAGTTACGAACATTAAAGTCTGGTCCCCACTTGGTGACTAAATTATAAACATGAGGGACGACTAAAGCCCTAATTATACTATGCGTCGGATCCGTGTTAGCGTTTGCTGGTTTTGCCAAACGCGAATGCTTCGCGTTCAGATCATATTACACTTCGGGTCAGACCCAATGCAAAGTATAATACTACACGTTTTGACACACATTGGTACACTTTGGCATGCATTGGTACGTGTTGATACACGTTGGCACGCATTTTTATATATTATACTTTGCGTTGGGCAATAAGATTTGAGTTTGCTATATATTCGCGTCGGCAAAAACGTGTTTGAAACAGCCCAAATACATTTCAAAAAACGCAAAGTATAATACGGCCTTAAGTTGTAAATTGCCTGGTGACCAACTACAGACACTGGTGCCGTGATGTCTGGCAACTAAACCACCAGTCGCCATGGTTTTCTGGCAAACTATTTGCAATGTTTAGTACTTCTTTATAGACAAGGGCAATGAGTTAAGCCGGGTCCCCACAGAGTAAACCAAGACCCCGCCGACAAACCTGCAAGCGACAAACTGCCCTGATGCCAGGTTGGCTGGCAACAAAGTCTGCTTTTAAGGGTTTAGTTGGCCAACAAACCCTCAAAAATATCAAACATGTTTGATTTTAGTCAGTCTGAATGATTAACTTTGGTATCTGGGAGAGACCTACTACTTAAGGCCATATTCCACTATGTGGTACTTGTTTTCAGTACCATGAAAAACCACAAGCAAACGGCCACTAATTGCGGCCGCTACTTGCAGCATCTGCTTGGGGCAGGCTATATTCCACTTGCTTGCGGCCACCACACTGAAAACACAAAGTCGTCAGAGAGCCACTTTAAAGTTGTCATCGGGTTGTCATAGGTGACTTTTGGGTTGTCATAGGTGACTTTTGGGTTGTCATAGGTGACTTGTGGGGGCAGAGCAGGGCTCATTTCAGGCCATTGATGTTATGTGACAACCTTGTGACAATCCTTTGACAATTTTGGGGTGGTCAGAGGGTTGTCATTGAGAATTTTGAGGCTGGAAGACAACCCAAAGATTGTCATTTTCTCCCGACTACTTTGGCCAAAAAAGTTGTCAGAGAAGCAAAAACTGAGAATTGGGTTGTCATAGGGTTGTTATAGAACAAAATGAGAGTCAAAAGTGCTGCCTGACGACCCTAAGGTTGTAAGTGAATGGTGCCTAAAACGACAGCCCAAGGTTGTCATGGCCTCTGTCTATGATAAAGTATTCTAAGTGAATGGTGTCAAAAACCATACAACTCATAGGCCTCCTATGTGTAATGGCCATAGGGGGAATGTGGGTTATATCGCGCATGTGGGCTATATCGCGCACCTGCACTTAAATGCCTATAAAAAGATTAAGATTGATCTCATTGTTAAGATTAAAAATGCTACATATGTAGTCTTGTCCGAGGCAGCCAATATGAAACTTGGATGGATTTCCCCATGGGATAACTATTAGAATACCCAATATGAATCTTATTCAATATTTTTATCGTTTTGCCTTTAATTTTTAGTTATTTTCTGACTTAACATATTTTGTTTTAACAAAATAAAGAATTTTATGAGGCGTTATTCTTTTATTTATGATGAAAGTCTGTGAAATTCTGAATATTTGTATTTCTTTCTTCAAAATGAAATCAATGTTTCTTTAACTGATATTTCAAGGTTAAAATATAACTTTAAGTGGTGTTGTATCGCACATTAGCTGGTGCTGTATCGCGCAGTTGATGGCCAAATATACATATATTACTCTGATTATTATATTTTCATTATTTTTCAAATTAAATTCATTTTTTAAAGTATTTTTTGTACCATGAATATCTCTCCAATTCATTTTCCACATGTGAGCTATGTCAAATAAGAATTTAGAATTAACAAGAGGATAATGTTATTGTTATCAATTATGCCAAATATTAGATCACAGAAAATAAATCTTTTACTCAGAATTTGCAATGTTTTCAATGATATAGGATAACAACAAGTCATAGTGACATATTCATGTGTGAAATCCCACTGACGTAATGAATTTGCTATTTTTTTTAATAAAACAATTCAGGGAAATCTAGTTATTATTTAAGATACTTTTTCTATAACTTCTTACTTAATTATTTCCTACCATCATGTCAACAATATATATGCCTATAATGCACGATACAACACTCATGTGCGCGATATAACAACGTAGCATTGGTTATAATCAATGTGTCCTTCATTTGAGATATAAAATTGCCATTTTTCTGCATGCACGTTGATAATCATCATTTTGTTATGCTCCCAAATTAGAAGTAACACGGGCTAATACGGGTTTAAACTACCATGAAATTAAATCACTTTTTCTACAATATATTTTTTCTCATGGTTTCACATGGATATATGTCATAGTGTATTAATCTGTCTGGCATTTACTCCTGTTGTTATATCGCGCATTAGGTGCGCGATATAACCCACATTCCCCCTACCTAATAAATTGTAATAAGATAATAGGAAGCCATTATTATGGACTATGATATCTACAACATGAAACTGTTCATAAATAAGATTTTTTTGTATAAAAGACACAGGCAAGATTGGGTTGTCGTTTTTGGCACCATTTTGACAACTCTGTGTTTTCAGTGCAGACGCAAATGCGTTTTCAGCGGCCGCAAATGCGTTTGCAGTAGGCTGCTGCAAGGTGGAATATAGGGGTTTGTAGCCCCTGTTTGTGGGCCCTGTTTGTGGCCCCTGTTTGTGGCCCCGCCTTGGGGATACCAACATGTTGATAAGACCCCTGAGGAACGCTCCCATTGGCTACAATTAAATCAAAACTATACGTTATGTAAAATGTTTTTAAAAGCATAACATACATACACAGTTATTATTTATTATGTTAATGAAATGATCAAGATATGCATTTTTGATCGTATCAGCATTCTTTAACCTCCTGTAGCTCGAACGTTAATGGGGTGCCGATCATAGAAATTTCACGCATCTTATGCCGATGATTCCAAAATTTGGATTCGTGAAATAACACACAATTTTAGATTCGTGACATTTTTATTTGGTTAAAAACACTCTAATTAAATTGCAATTTGTTTCTAATAGATACAATGAAATATTTCCTATAAATATTTATACTTCGTTCATGTTTTTTTAAGGACATTTTGCTCCACAAATCCATCACACATCTTTTTTGTATTTTCACACATTATTTGTTATATGCGTGAGTGTTTTCCGGAAGAGGATTGATTGAAAAATAGATTCGTGAGATTTCTTTGGTCGTCACCCCAAGTCGATAACTAAAATATCGCCAATTTACATTGTGTCAAGGGGAAATAACCCCCTATTTGTCCACCCAGCAGTTACTAAAGGGAGCTCCAATTACTGTAAATATCTATATTGCCGTGATCCCACCAGTCAGGGAATAAGTGTGCAAAATGTCATACTTCTATCTTGAGCAGTTTTTATTTCATACCAATTTTTCTGAATCAAACTGATTCTTTCTGCATGCACATGGTGCAGCATGCACAGTGCATTTCATTGTATGTGATGTCACAAGCAGAACAAGTGAAAAAAATTAGAACTGAAAAATATCGATACATATTTCTTGCTAGTCCTCTATAAGTTTAACAATGTTTTAAATCCCCAAATTAATTTACTTATGACAAAAGTATTACAAAATATAATTAAATTATATCTTATAATACTTTTGGTATAAGTAATTTAATTTGGGGATTTATTTGGATTTCAAATTTAAAATTCCTCAATAAATTTTATTAATGAATTTAACTTTTTGAAATCCAAATATAATGGCTTTTTTGTGTGACGTGACAGACAGACGTCGTATCTCAGGTGGCTGGGGATTCTATATGAGGCCTGAGGTATAGGACGGATTTCCCATACACAGGAACAGCACTCTATACTTGGGTTCCTTGCACATACATTTTCAAAAGACTATTTTTTGTTTGATTAACTTCCGTTGGGTATATTGAAAACATTTTTGAAAATGTCGAAGAATAAGTGAATTATAAAGGAAAGAAAACAAAATTGGGGAATTCTCTAACTTCTAGTTTTTTTTATGACTCTCCTTGCTACGTCGTAACTAAGGGAATTCCCCCAATAAATAACTTGGGAATTCTATGTTTATGAATGATTATAGATTAGTCAATGCTAAAGTTAATAATAGCCTGTATGGTGCCAAATATGTGTTTTTAGTTTTAAAGTAAATATTCCCTACTATATTTATATTTTAAGATTGGGGAATCCCTTTGATGTATAAATGGGATTCTCCAATTGACTCACCGTTTGACGTCATTAATTGGGGATTTCCCTTAATAAATTAAATAAAATGCAAATCTTTAAATCTCCCCTATTTGTGTCCATATTAGGACTTTGCCTTAGATTTCTGTCGGCCTATACCCTTACTTAAACATCGTATCTATAGTATAACTTGAGATTTTATATAAACCAAGATTTCACTGGCGCCTCTCTTTAAATTGAACTACACACTAGGTTGTATGGTCCAGAATCTTATTCAGAAGATTGTCTTATAAGGCCAAAGTGTAATGGCATAGACTTTTAGGAACAGGTGGTTATATGCACAATCAGGAAGTCACTTTGTTCCTACAAAGGTATACTCTACTGATCAGGGCGCCACCTGGGAGGTGTATTGAGAACAAAAAATATGTTCCCCGAAGAAGGCCAAGTGTTAGGCTGAAACATCAGAGCAACTGAATTAATAAAGCCAACCTAAACTTAAAGTGTCAGCTTCGTGGTTTTGATGTTCTACACTCCTACGATAAAAATATACTCTTCTATTAAAACAATTTAAATGCCATTTTATAGTTGTTTGGACATACATGAAAGTACAATGCTTTTTGGGCCAACATTTAGATTTTTTTAAAGAAATGTGATGAATGTCTATTCATCACGTGTCAAAGCAAATGCGAAAGTTAAAAGTGTATTTTGGTAACGGGCCCGAAAGCCCGAAAGTTAAAGTGTATTTTGGTAACGGGCCCGAAAGCCAGAAGTTGTGAGCCCGAAAGGAACGGAACCCGAAATGATATGTAAACCGGATATGACGTCATAGTGACCACGTGATAACCACGTGACAGCGAATAGCCAATCAGAGTTGACTTGTAGACTATAAAAGGGCGGTGAGGCCCAAGAATAAAGGAGTTCTTTCATAGTACTCATGGTGTTCGGACGTGTCTTCTTCCCTTAGCAGCGCCCCGAAGAGGGATTCCAGTCGATAAGATGATTTAGTAGGACTAGTAGACAGAGAAATAGATGTAATCTTGTGAAGTTATTGGAAAACTTAGATAAAAATAGTAGTAGGCCCGAAGGCCCGAGAGACCGAAACATGGCCCGAAAATCCGGCGCGGCACGACATATGGCCCGGGAACGGAAGACCGGCCAGGTACGAAAGCCCGAAATAGTCAGCGATGGCCTGAAAGCGGGAGGTATTAAGGCGCGACCGGCTCGGCCCCACGCTACCAAACAATAGGCGACCGTCGGCCCGAGACCTCCGATAGAGAACGAGCAGAGAAAGGAACGGCACGAAGCAGAGGGACGGACCCGGACCCCCCCTCCAAAAACACTGTCTATTTTCGCCCCCGCCATCCTCCGCTTGATGGCCGAAACCCCCTGGTCCCATCCGACCAACGCTCCCCCTCCCTCGCAACGAATACCGGTCCTCCGACTGACCTACTCAATCCCCCTCGTGCGCGAGGCACGACTCTTGATCTCACATCTCGGCTTCTTGCTCGGCCTCCGTGCCCAGCTGAGAACCGAAATAACCCCCACGTCCCCCGATCGCAGCCCCCGGCAACCCCGAGCGACTGAGGAACGTCACAGAAAGAACCATCTTTTGCAGGCATTATTTGCAGTAGTACATTTTATTTATGGTAAATATAATTGTATAATTATGTATACAAATATAATTGTAAAATTATATTTGTATATATTTGAGAAGACACCTACATCTCATTAATATTCATGACGTCACATGCTTCCTACATTCTAGTTTTGGCGGGTTTACATGTTTTTTGAGCCAACCTTTGGGAGCAGGTGTATCCCCTCACTTTGCAATTTTTTTTTTTTATTTATTGATTTATTAAATTATTAATGTTAGATACAAGGCAGACTTTTTATTATCATCATTGTGATGAATTGTCCATTCATCTTTTTAGGGTATGGAGTGTCGAACTAGAAATTGAGTATAATCAATTTGTATTGTGAAATAATCAAATTATATAGCAGATGCCGGTTAATAATGAAATGGTGTAATGGAACAAAAATGTGTATGCAATGGACCAAAACTTGTAATTGGATACGAGAGACAGAAAAACTATGTTAACAGAATGTGACATCACAATGATCACATGAACCAAGGTGAACCAATCAGAATCGACTTATAGCCTATAAAAAAGAGGCATTGCCACCCGGAATAAACAGTTCCTTATTGGTACTCACTGTGTTCACACATCTCTTCTTTAAGATGTCGTGCTTTATAACTGCCCCAAGCCTAAGATATGTAATAGCAGTAGCAGATAATCTAGTAAAACTTAACCAAGGAACCCAAATTAGAGATAAATTAGTCCGTAACCCAAAAGGCCTGAAGATGGTAGGAAGGCCTGAAACAGCCCGATAAGTGGCCCGAGCCTGGAAGTCCAGCAGGGTACATCAGCCTGAAATAGCTAGCAGCTGGCCCAACCCTGTAGGAATGAAGGTGCGACTCACTCGGCCACACGCTACCAACCTCTAACTACAACCCAACTCCCCATGTGGGCCGATTAACTGACAAGAATGCCCTAATGCCCGAAACGGACCCTACCCCAAATCTCCCCCTTGTCCGACCATTGAGAGCTCCACCCCAACCGTCCTGTTCATTCACCCTCATGCGTGGGGCATGACCCTTGATCTTGCAAATCGGTCTCATGCTCAGACTCCTCATTCGTCTAGAGGCCAAGGCAACCCAAAAGTCTCTTTGTCGTAGAGTTTGGAAACCCCGACTCACTTAAGAATGACACATTATCATTATCCTGATTTGGCAAGAATGGCAATTCCTTGTCGTTTTCTTGTTTGAAATATATATCAAAGTTTAATTATTAGGATTATAGATAGATCTGTCTACCCTTGAATATATCCTCTATTAGGCCGATATGATATTTGTAAATTTGTTGAAAACTCACAGAGTAAATGAATCCTGAAAGGAAACGTGTAAGTATTTACTTCTTTTTTTTTTAAGGGGGATATCTGACTTAATGATAAATGTATTCATTTGAAACTTTGGAAATGGGTTTAAAACACTGGGCAACAAAGGTTATTAGCACAATCACCAGCTAAATGTAAAGCCCCATACTGATTAGGCGATTTTACCAGCAATGGACGATGGACAATTAGGAGAATCGGCTGATCCTTATGATCACCTGTCAGTACAGTATATTGGAATATGCATGCTTTATCTGAGATGGCAATAAGATCGGCTGATTCTAAGGGTAGAATTAGTCAATTTTAGGGTCAATGAGTTGGTCGACTCAATAAATGGATATGGCGCTTTAGAAAAAGAACTGTTGTGTTGAACTAAAACTTGTTTTCCACAGCAACAGGTGGTAATAATTTAGCAAGGTTGTTGCTGTCCAGTTGATGTATCTTAGCCTTGTTTTAACTGCCATGTGGAAAGCCCCCTTAGTATGGATATTTATCTTTGGATTGAATACAAATCAATAAACGACTTTCCTTTTTCATGGTTACTTTATTGTGTTAAGTAACATGTAATGTTCATCTTCAACATGTCATTGGCAATCAAAGTATTTTTGTCGATACTGTAACAGTAATATGTGTTGAATTACAATCATAAAAGACCTGGAAGACCAGTGGCCCATTGCATAATGAATGATTGTATAATGAGTATGTGTCAAGTCGTCGGAACATCATTGTTGCGAAATTTCTCTAAAATCTTTTCTACTGGAACAAGTTAGAAACTGGTTACAATAATTCTGAGAATTGATTTGATGAGACATTTTATGTACATATACCATAAATATCACAGGATTATGAAAAGGTTTTTAGGGGTATAAAAACTGGCGAAACAATAATCACAATTAATGACTCATAATAACACTAATCGTAACATATATCTTACTGACAAGTTAGTTTATTCAGCTAAGTAAATATGGCCTCTGATGGTGTTTTTTTCTGGAATCTAGCCTCATTTGAAGGGAACATTACACAATTAGTAAAACATTCGTAGGCATAATAGATGAGTGTATAGAGCAGCAATTGTATATTCCTTTCATCTAATAGCATTCCCATATATCAAATACCTCAAAATATGCACTTTTGTTTTCATCTAATACCATTCACGTATATAAAATACCTGTAAATACCCATTTTTTGTATACGTTTTTCTTTTAATGTAAATGCAAAATACAAAATACAAAGTGTAACATACTTGATATGAAATACTTAAATATCATTCATAAAAGTTATCACCATTAAACTATATCCTAAATACAAAATACAAAATGCTCCCAATTCTATTAAGGAGGAGCATAAATGTATTAGGCCTACATAACTGCCGTTACAATAGGGGTGTTATTACATCTACCCAAACTCAAGAAAATGTTAGATGAAACTATTTCTTATTGGTTAATCCCATTGGCCTTTCCCAGGAAGTGAAGAGATGTGGACACAGTGAGTCCCAAAGCAGGGCTGTTTATTCTCGTGCAATTACTTCTTATTTATAGCTTTAACCTGGCTACTGATTGGTTACATAACATCACATGGTCACTTTGACCCTCACTGAGGTCACTTCCTGTCAAGAATACTAGATACATCACGATCTCATGTTAACTGACATTTTCGTGTAACTCGTACCACATAATCTCATGTACTTCTTGATTGTGTCCCAAAACACAGCTTTACCTGTAACTCTAACATCGACATTACTCAATTCTTTAACCTTTATAATTACCACACAAACTCATATCATGCCATTGAATTGATTACTATAATTCATCACAATATCTAAACATAACAATTATACCTTTTCTGATGTAATAAAGAACTAAATATGACTAAGACTTTTCAAAATTTATCTGATTAGCATAATCAATTGTGGAAATAGTAATAAGCAGGTAATTATGGGGTTCAATCAGAATGATTGAAAATCTAAATATTTGCCCATGCAAGAAGCAATGTAACAGATCCATTCTGCAACCATTCCATTTTTGTCGGTCTATACCCCAAATAATATTATGTAACAGGTACATAATTTTAGGGGGATGTTATGATATACCATAAAAAGAACATAATAATGATGTTCTATGAGCATCAGGTTAGAACCACATTACAATGTAACATCACAGTGACATGCTGATCAGGTGTGGTTAAGAGACAACTTAAACAGAACATAACTGATAAAAACTAATTATGTGTGGTCATGACCAAACCTAAAAAGAATGTAGCTAAGGCGTGTTAATTAGGTGATATAGAGACATAACTTAAGAAGAACATGATTGATACATTCTGACAGAGTGTAGCTATAACCATACCTAAAGAGACATTTTCGTTATGTGACATCTAGATGTTGCAGCATGTTTATTTGGTGGCTCCCAGAAACGTCGCTGCAACCAAAATTGTGATGTCTTTGTGACCTTCTAATCAGGTTAGCTTTTAACTGTACCTTACCAGTATGTCAAAAGGACATTGTGTTTAGGTTTGGTCTGTACTATACCTATTAATGATGATGTCACAGTGATATTCTTTCAAGGTTTGATTTCAACCCTTCCTTATCATGACATCACAGTAACGTTGTGCTTAGATTCAGTCTTGACCTCAACTAATCAGCATGTCTCAGTGATGTTTTGGTTAGGTTAAGTCACAACTTAATGGAATCAGAACGTCACAACACCAAGGGACAGAGCAATACTATTTCAGTTGAGATATTGCAAATATTCAAGATTTTGTTTTTTATTTAATTATTTTCCAAATATATTTAAATGCCAATGAAACAGTTTTTTTTTTTTATAAAATTTCAAACTACCTTCTAGAAAATCATCTATAGTTTAGTTTAATTCTTTTTGTCTGAATCAGTGACCACTATCATGAAAACACATGTTTTACTCTCTCATAAGTGGATACTAAGTATATCTGTCCTCTGGCTTGATATCTGATATTTGCCAACTATATAAAGGGCCTGAGTACACAAGTACCTGTTTAAAATGCCCCAAGTCACTCTGACCAAAGCTCGAAACCAAGATTTCTTGTCTTGGGAAAGTTGCAGTATAATGTATACTATAATGTTTGGTCATAAGTGGGTCACAAAATAACTTTAACAGAACCTGTCACAAAATAACCTAATTGGAACATAATTTTGGTTACATTATGATGTTATAACCATGTCACCAGTATGTTATGGTGCAACGTAGCAGCAGCAGTTTCTAATTCACATAATCATTCTTTGAAAGTTGCAATGTGATGTCACAGAAACACGAACCAAGAATGTTATTTTGTGACATCGCAGAAATACGTGATAATAATGTCATTTTGTGATGTTGCATTGGTAGTCTCAGAGACGTGATTGGGATCCATCAAATCTATGTCTATAGAATGTCAAAATGTGATGTAACAAGAACCAAAAAAATGATGTCACAATAAAGTTATTATAAAGTCACATTCTTGCCTGAGTGTATCTGAAGTGTATTGCCCCAACCACTGACATAGAGTGCACATGAAGGGTAGTGTACATTGACATGTTGTATGTACTGCTCCTTATGTTCATGCTTTTGAACAATTACTTACAACATTTTTCTATATTTTCTTTCTTCATCACTGCCTTTGATGTGGTTTTGGCTGCAAGAATGGCATAAACAATCTAATCAACTAGTCATTTCCTGATAAAACATTAAAAGTTTAATCACAATAATTTTGGTTAGGGAAATATATTTGTTTTTTCGTTAATATTTCTGGTATTCTGAATGGATTGCCTTCACCGAAAAAAGTTCATCTGCATGAGTAAAGGCCATGAATCATTCTTTGAATGTGCATATGAGGTACTTTTTCTTATGGTCAATATAAAGCTCGGCCAAATGGTGTTGGGAATGCGTTGGGAAGTCTTCGTGTTTTTAGTATAAGTCTGGGGGGCCAAACATTCCAAGGCCTTCTGTTGTTCCTTCTGTTTGCATTAAATGGCATTCTTGTTGGCAGGATGATTGGCCTGTAGAAAGAACAGAAAATTAGCATATTATCTCAAAAGTGTCGTGATTTATGATATTCGTCAATCATGATGCTTCTTTGTTTATCACTAAAAACCAAATAGGGAATTGTAAAAACGAAATGTGTTCTATAAAGGAGCAATTGAGTGGAATTCACTGACAATTGATAAAAGAAAGATGGATACATATGTACTTTTGAAAAAATATTCAGAAAAGATGGCTTCAAACAACAATTGGTATATAAATCAAGATAACTAGGTTACAAATATATACATGTTTTCTGTTATAAATACCTACTATGAATTTGATATGCTTCTTTGTCAATAATAGTAAATTTTCTGTGTATGTGCTACCTTAACCTTGATACATTTTAAATGTTTTATTTTGTCTTGTATAATATTTTTATATATTACTTTCTTATTGTTAAACCACTGTATTTGTATTATTCATATTTTTATCATTATCATTTGCATTATTCTGTTATAATTATAATAAAAGAATTGATATGCAAAATGTAATGAGAACACTGGAATCTTGATGTAAACTGTGATTCATTTGCTAATTCAAATGTTTCAGTATGAATAAATGAATTTATCAATATCAATATAACTAGCAGGGGACTAGCAAGGTTTAAGTTTATGCTATGGGGTAGAGTACCAGTTGGCTATTACATAAAGCTATGCCTGTCAAAGGTGTGAACACACATTTTGATGTCTAAAAGAAAGTCATCTTTGTCATTTTACTCTACAAACTCTTAACCACGGCTGTACAGCTTTGTTGATTGCTAGTGCCCTTGTCATGAAGCTCAATTATGGCTTAAAATATCTAATGATATCGATTAGCTGTTTTTATGTACATATTAAACATGTAATCACTTTGTGTCTACCATAAGATAAAGCTTGCCATGTGAAGAAAGCTTTTTCTGTTATTAGAATTTTTCCAAATTTTTGGCTTGACTTAAACTTTAGTTTTTTTGTCTTAGATCAATACCTACCGTCTTCTACAGCAAATCAACACAATTATAGCAACAAGAAAGGCTAAGGCACATGTTGATCCAAGTACTAGTCCAATGATCATAGCAGGAGAAACAGCCAGTATTGTTTCTATGGTTGTCGGTTGTATAGTCGTGATGAGAGCAGTTGAAAGGTCACAGCAAGCCTGCTGAGCACTATTTATCAAATCCTCTGCCATAGACAGAATTGTCACCAGTAATTCTCCAGAAAGTGGGAAACCATCATCTGACGAACCTGTAAAGTGACACAAGAGTTTATGAAAATTAAAACATACCTAGGCAAGCAGTGATGCAAAGGACATGTTCTGCATCTACACTTTTTTGGACAGTCTGTTAAGCCCTGTTTCCACCGAAACGACATTCTCCTCAAGACACCCTAAGACTTGAAAAGATTAGGAAATCGTTGATGGTCGTCCGGAAAATCGTTCAGTGGAAACACAAAATCGTTGGTAAAGATATTTGTGAACGACTGCAAACGACATATGCTCAAGACAAAAGTGAAAGATTCACCAACGACCAAATATCTAACCTGTTTAATATTTCTGGACGACTTTAGCTTACGATTTCTTTCAAGAGCAATTAAAAGCAATTAAATTCATTGTTGTCTATGTTTTCTGGCTCTAGTCGTTGGAAATAGTCGTCCACTAAGTCCCAGAATCGTCGAAATATCATCGTTCGGTGGAAACATAAAATATTTCATATATAAAAGATTTCTATAGCCGACAATTTGCTGACGATTTTCATTTTTACAGTCGTTTGCAGTTTTCATCTTTTCTCAACGAAAATCGTTCGGTGGAAACCCGCCTTTACTTGTCATTTTTTTAGGTAACAGCTATGTTAGGTTGAAACTTACTTCAAAAAAAGGGTGTTATAATAACATTACATTTTATAATAACATTACATTTAGTAGATACGGTTATGAAATGTCTTTTTTCATTTATGTCTTTCATAAGGTAAATCCCAAGATCTGTGACACCATAATTAAGGACCCTAATAATTCAGAACCCCAACCTTTAGACAAAAGGAAGCCCCACCTCTCAAAATTGCATCGAGACAAATTCCTGCTTTAGCTTCAGGCTTTTTTCACTTGTATCCTAATTTATCTAAATTGATTCAATGACCTAAGACTATAAAGTTTTTTTTAAACAAATGATTATTGCCCAGCAAAAGGAGTACTGACAAGCCCAGAACAGAGGGTCTTTCTTTCATGAATAATTGAGTAATTTTGCCTTTACTTCAATTGAAAGAATTTTAGTGGGTGGCCTATATGTGAACTTACTGCCTTGGCAAAGAGCGTTGTCAGCAGCACCAGTAACATTAATCTGTGTAGTTATTGTAGTGGAGTTCTGTCCAATTACAATAGCTTGAACATCATCTTCAGTTATAAAAGCTCCTTCATTGCTGAAATGATTAATTTTACAGTTTTTATTTACATCTGACCAATGTAGGTCTCTTCTGGATCCTAATTGATAGATCAGTTTCAATGGCAATATATTGCAACTGTGTTGATAGTACTAGTTGTTTAAACGACAAGTTTAGAGTTTTCAATCTTCATCTGAAATCTTTTAGTCTTATTTCTATCAGTTTGTTTTCACAGATGACTTACTTTACATCTAAATGAAGTGTGAGATATATGACATTGATATGTTTAAAAAACAATACACATAAAACTCTATAATTAGATAATGTTGTTTTTCCTAAAAAATATGGTATATTGTTGATTGGATTATTATAAGAACATGTTGATTGAACCCCATGCTGGCTAGGTCATTTTACCAGTGACTGTCAACCTGGGATCATTGTCTGTCATCAATAATTGTTAACTCATTAATCAGCCAATTCTATTGGTGATTTGCATACCTATTTTACACTTCTGAACATTGTTGACCATCACCTATGGAATCACCTGTGAAATATCAAACTCGTTGATTTAACAACCGATCCAGTAACAGGTTGACAGTTAGGGAACGTCGCTCGCCAGTGATATTTCCTTGTGGCTATGTGGCTTTGGACAGTGTGCTAAGGTAAAAATGAATGAAACCTACTTTTCTGCAAGTCGATCCATGCAGCACTCAGCTTGGTTATTCAGGCAATAGGCATTTACTGCTGATGTGATTGAGGCTCTGAGTGTATCAGTCTGCAGAAAGAGTACATGTACCAAGATAACAAAGATAAACATCAAGTTTGTATTCAACATGCTGATTTTCCTGCCACTTTCCAAGATCATTTATAGAAATGAAGGTTAATTCCATTCACATGTTATTTCACCACATATATTATTATTCCCTTTCAAACTGAATTCAGTATATATTCATATTCTCAGATAAAATCAAACAACCAAAATATTGCCATTTCCATAATTAAAAAGAATCAACTGTACAAAGGAACCAACATTTCCTTATGTTCTAATAAACTTCCTTTGAAATGAAATACCTTTGTTATTCTAGGATAAAAGGCTTATTTGAATTAAACACATTTGATGAACTTTCTCATTCTCAAAGTTCTCCCCATTGATGTACCATTACCGACGAACTTTAATAATCCTACTGAATATTTTCTTAATCCAAATTGGATATAACATGGAGTGACTTAATATCTTAACCTTAAATGTAAATTTGGGTGACCACAACAGCACCGTTTGGCAATGATGAATCTCCAAATGAGAATAGAATAAAAAATGTTGCAGGAAATAATCAGGCAAAGGTAGTCCATTAAACAGTTTTTCTTCATATTTTTATTATTTTCTGGAATAGAATAAGATTTTCCATTGTGACCTAAGGTTTTCTTTGACCTAAAATAGTCATTATGATGCATGCTACTCAAGCATGTTCAGCATTTAAAATAATATCAACAGATATTTGTTTTTGAATGTTCAAAAGTGTACTTTCTCTCATTGACACCAATAGTAAACGGTCCTTTCTTCAGATTCTTTTTGAGAAATAGATATGGTGACATTTGATTTGAAAAGAGTTTTGTGTCCTTCATACATACCTCTAACCACCCTGTTGTTTTCAGAACTTTGTCACAGGTTTTAAGAAATTATCACAGTCACCCATATTTACCTTTGAAGCATTTATCATATCTTTATGAGGAAACAGAATGAATGACGATTCAGATATTCAGGGCAATTATGAAAACTGACTGAAAAAGGATATACATGTATATACAAATACCCAAAATAAGGGCATTTCAAGATAATGATAATGATAATGATAAGATAGATTATCTCATTTAATATACTACAAATGAGATAATCTTATTTTTCAATTAATCATTTCAATGCTGAAAACCGTTGTTAATGTTGGTGTTGCTCTTAAGATATCTTACAGATTCAGCAGCGTCTCCTGTATTCGTCCCGATAAGTTGTATGAATGCGTTTGGATCTGAAAAAAGGCATTGTAGAACAAAAGATGAAAATACTTTCCAGCATACACTGATGTGTGAGATAGTTGTAGAACAAACAAGTTCATCGTAAAATATACAATAATCAGGTTAAATCAGAGATACCTTTGTTTCATCTACAAGGAAGCAGAATGACATTCCTTACAAGATACTGAAGGTCAACAAGTATGAAGATAAAATCTTGGCTCTTTTGGGCATTTTCATTATTATAGTAAAGAAAAACTTTATGTACACTGACCCAACTCAACAGTTACACTGAGTTGGGCTAAGTTGATGTATGTGTCATGGGATTCACACTGAAGGATTTGCTTAACAAACAATACACACGGGAAGAATTTGAACTCATACATTCGACAGGCTCGGGCTTGTCTGAAACCACTTCCTCTAAAACGTGTCAAGGAGGGTAAGTCTTACTCCACCATTATCCCTGAAAAATCATAGTATTACAATCTGACTTATTGCACACGCAGTGTTTATTGTACTATTGCTACTATTTTACTCCTACTTTCTAAGTTTCCCTACGCCTTCTGGGGTGTCAAGAAGTGTTGATCAGAGTGTGTTAACTATATTGTTCCACCAAAGTCCGTGTAGCTCATAATACTTTTAAGACCCTCAACTTTGGCGGCGTCTTAATGTGTCTACACTCCATGTAAGCACCAATTTAATGGGCGCGTCTTTCCGCAGTTCTCCTGACTCTGGCCATATGCATGTGTGGTGCGACCTGAAAGATTGGTTTCCCCTAAATCTAGTAGAACAAAGGTTGGTTTGTGTGTAATCTCTGCACTTATGCAAATGGCGCTTGGTAGCTATAGCACTCAGCCAAGCGAGTAGCTCATCCATCTATCAACAGCCGAGCAAGGATGACCTCGAACTCTTGGAATCTTACTCCGACTAAGGGCAAGCGCAGCCTAAGGCTTAAGCTCCGTGTAAGTTACATTTACTTCAATAGTTCATTCTCTTTTGCTAAAGATATTTAAAAGATAATTTGTAATAGCCTGTTTTTGTTACCGCCTACCCACCGCATCCCGTAGCGTTGGGTGGGTTTTGTAGCGTTTTTCAGTTTCATTTAATTTACAGTTGTCACACACTCACGCACTCTATATATATCCGATCTATATTCAGCCAACCACAAGTCCCAAAGTAGTTGATCGCGAACCAGTGGTCATCTTGGACGATGACGGTCAAAAGGGGGAAGAAAAGAAAGCCGTGGACTGCAACCAGGAAACAAGTCCCAGCCAGGCACCCACATGTCCCAAAGTTCAGTTCTCTGATCAGGAACCAATGGTCATCGAACCGATGGTCATCTCGGATGATAATCGTCCAATTGCCACCCATGTTCAGCCCCCCGCGGGAGCGGGAGCTCAATATGAAAAGAAAGCCGAATGCAACCCGGAAACCAGTCCAAGGTGAGTCTGCCTTTACCCTAAATCAGTTAAACTTTGAGCCAAATGTCCCATATGTATATATCTGTTTACGGCTGTATAACATTCGTTATAAATGCAAAAATTAATAAACATTGATTAATTAATTTATTAACGTTTCTTAATGTAAAAATTCTAATCCCTGAATGTGCTCCTCAATTCTTACAATTAAGTAGGCACCTTTCCCCCCCCCCCTTCGTTTTTTTTTTTAAATCTCTGGATGCTTCTCCTTGTTTTACCCCTTCGCTTCGTCATTTTTACCTTCAGTTGCAACCTTGGCAATCCGTTGACGTCCCCAACCACCAATTGCAGGCGGCCGTATAAGACGTGCAATTTGACGGAGGACGAGGCAGAGAGTACCATTCTTGAGATTGGAGCCTTAGCAGAAAGACTTGTCCCCGGGGAGGGCAATTTTTTCGCTACAAATTTTCGGCGTTATTTTTTATTCAAGCAACAATTCAAATCTGTTAATAATTCCTAATCTTGTAAATCATATCGAACGACCAAACAATTATTATATCATATTCCTTTTATTTTATCGAGCGCATCTAACTCATATTCTGTAATAAAAAAAGTTATTTACCCAAAACAAATTCGTATATGTTGTTCCGTCACCATAATTTCGTGTACACGTACGCCCTCCAGTTTTAGTGGCTTTGTGCAGAAACCTATTATTCTATATTAATCCTTTTTCTTATTCAAGGGTCTCTTAGTCACCTTCTGTAGTAAAAATGTCATTTAAAAATGTCATTCAAGGGTCCCAATGGTTCAAAACGGTGCCATGTGGGCCCTCTTTGCACCATAGGGAATCGGTTGTAAACATTAGCTTTTCTCTAAATATATTCATTTCCTACATATGAAACTCACAACATATAGAAAGAAGCATGTCATAACATGCATGGTCATATCAAAATTTCATAAATAGGTTTATTTTGGACATAATCGGCTTGGGTTTTTTGCCCTGGTCTATTGTCGGCACTCAGGGCACCGGGTGCCGGGAGTGACCAATTTGAATCACCCGACGCGTGTCCGGCCCCCGATAACGCGGCACTTCTGTGGTGTAAGACTCCAGTAGGCTCACGTCACACAGGACGCCGCGCGTGGCGGGTGGTTCCGCACTGGGGGGCGGTTCTCATTACAGGCCCGTTCTCTGACCCCCCCTGCCGGGCCTTCTGACCGGCCGGGCCTGGGGGGGGGGGGGGGGGGGGGGCCGACATCAGACTGGAGGGGTGTAAACAATCGACATACTTCACTTATCAACCCTTTTTTTCATAATTTCCAGGGTATGAGGGTTATCTATATGTTATCCCCAATATTTAGGTAGCTCTGTTTATAAATCAATACTTGATAAGGAAATGATTGGGTCTGACAGCTGGTTCTTCTATAGCCTATAGAGGAACCACATCCTGTTTTTCAATAATTGCATTTTGGACAAATTTTTTTTGCCAACGTCAGAGATTAGGCTATAAAACGTCACTAAACAAGTGAAAATGGAGATTAGAAAATTAATATACCTGCTCCAAACGATTGTCATAGGTTTTTATATATATCTTCAATACACCATTGCAATATGCTATTTATAGTCAGATTAACCAAAAAAGCTTTTAAAAATACTGTGAAACAATAACATACATGCAAAAAAAAGGCTCTGTGGCAATTGGGATGCATAAATTTGTGCATTTTATATGAAGCGCTGCGTATTATCTTACATATTTAAAGTCTACTTTTTCTTATACAGAATTTTCCAAGGAACACGTTGGTCACTCATAGTCCATTTCCCCCCCGTGATTTCCCCCGTCACCAGAAATCCATCGGCGTCAATGCCTTGGAAAAATCCACGTGCACACGACTGGGGGATTTCGAAGTCGTTTTCTTCAGCTATTAGAGCTACCAAGTTTGAGTAATTGAGAGCAACACATGGTATACAAGTTTTGGCATTTTATTACTTAAGAGACATGGTTATATGCGAGTAGGAGCGAGCAAAAGTGAGTAGATGCGAGTAAATATGAGTCCTAAGTCTAAGTGTTCACTATGAGGCGGTATTGGCCGTCCTGGCCGTGGTGCCGTCTCTGTCCCGATTTATGGGGCCAAGGGCCGCCGCGAGGTGGGCTGGGACAGAGGTAAGGCGCTCAGGTGGTACATAGGCTGAGAGGCCAGAGCGCCCCGCCCCCGACGTTCCGTGATGGCACAGCTCCTCCAGGGTGCTCCCGGCCTGTGCGGCGACACACGCAGCCCCCCGGCGGAGGGAGTGCATGGTCACACGAGCAGCATGGGGGCTGCCCACACGTGTTAGGGCCTCCCCCATCACTGCCACTAGTGGGGGAGCTGTGAGGGGGCGTGGTCCCGGCAGTAGGAAGGCCGGGGCTGTTGGTGGAGTAGGGACCTGGTCGCAGGCGAGCTTCCATGCTGAGACTGGGCAGTATGGGGAGTGAGGTACGGCATAGACGATGAGGGCAGTAGCCTGGGAGCGGGCTCAATTTGCAATTAAGCCCAATTACCTTAAGTAGATCCCGTTGGTCACTCTGACTCATAGTCAATTTCCCCCGTTATCAGATATCCATCGGCGTCAATGCCTTGGAAATATCCACGTGCACACGCCTGGGGGATTTCGCCGTCCTTCTCTTCAGCTATTACAGCTGCCGGCGCCTGCCCAGTCCGCAGCGCTTCAACCGTCAGGTTGTCAAAGTGCCGCTTAAGCCTCTCCTTGACGTCGTGATTACCAATGTCCTGAAGGTTCATAAGGAGAAAGCGCGCCCACTGGGTGTCCCGGTCATCCTCCACCTCCTCTTCTTCGGACTGGAGGGGGTCAGAAAAGGTGTCACATCCCGAAGAAGTGCGCCGGCTGGTTGACGGGGAAGCCCCCCGGCAGCAATGGTCGTTGGTGGGGGCTAGTTGCCCGAGCATGGCCTCTAGCCGGTCGAAACGGTCGTGCAGTGATGTGAACTGAGCTGTTGTTGATTCCCTCACTGAGTCAATCGAGGCAGCGTTGATTGCCACTGTGCTCCTCTTCCTCTTCCTCTTAGGGATTTGAGCAGAGAGGCCGTTATGCGGTTCAGTTTCCCCTTGGTTTGGGGTTGAAGGTGCGTTTGTAGACATGTTGATGAGTCGGGAGCTAGTTCGTGTGTCGTAGGCGGTGGTCAGTGTCTAACTGATTAGCCCTCATCCCCCAGCCCCCCCTGGGTTAGCTAGGGTCATCCTCCCACAACGGGGCCCGTCCCTCCCGCTCCTGGGGGGGGGGGGGGGGGGGCACTGACTCTTTGAAGGTTGTCCCCACTGCCAAAATTACCGCTCCTGAATTAGGTCCCCCTAATTTTGGGGACCACAGATCACCGCCCTCCAAAATACGAGTGTGTCAATACCAGAAAATATACATAAATAACCAAAATTTTTACGTTCCCCGCCCCCGCTTGGTGGTTCCATTTTGCAGTGGTTACCTTTTCAAACCCAAGGTACTGCACTTAGAAACGGAGCCACCTACACATTGGGTATATCATATCGAAAACCATCATACTAAAGAAATTGAGAAAATATTATGAAAATAGGATAAATTAGTGAAATATTTTGACTGTTGACACCCCTCCAGTATGTTGTCGGGGGTCCCCCCTGGTCTAGCTGGCCACAGGGCTGGCAGGGGGGTCAGTAGCCGGCCCTGTTAATGAGACCCGGCCCTGGAGTATGGAACCACCCGCCACGCGCGGCCTCTGTGTGACGTCAGTTTACTCGACTCTATGCCTTCAGGGCTTCGGCTTTGGCTGTGTCATCCCCGAGGTCTGTTTTTGTTTTATTGTATACAATAACCCAGGAAAATATCCTATTAACCCATGAAGAGGGGATTAAAGCGGGGGAAAAAAATTTGGATTATGTTCTTGCAGGGAAATAACGCTGACCATATGCATTAGCCCAAATTTGCTAGCGGGAAAGGACACTGATGAATTCGAACGTATAGGCGCTACGAAGTTGGTATAGAATAAATTAAAATAATTATCCTTGAGCTATTCATCCTGTTGGTGATTAGCTACCAACTCACTGTATATCTCTATGATCATGAGTTACATCGATCGCAACCCTGCTCCACTCACCAGGGCACATTTTTTCACGTAACCGACAACGTGACCCTCAGTTTCGGAGCATGTGTTGCATCTTCTCATCAACAGGCCTAGGGTGCAGGCACATTGCGTTCGTTTCAACTTGAATGTACTCGACCTAGCGCCCATTCACACATAAAACTTAGAGAAGAAACATCTGAGTCATGTCGACCCCATCTTCACGAGTCAAGGCTCCTGCGCCGTTACCACTCTGTCAGTTAGACCGGGAGGGAGGGACAGAGCCCTGCATGATGGAGGATGTGTCGACCCCTCCTCTGGAAACCATCGAAAGTCCACAGTCACCGGGACCCTCTCGGGAGGTCAATCCTCCCGCGACAATCACTAAAGATTGTGCTGACACTAGGCCTCCTTTGAAAAGACATCGCGTAACCGTTCATCCATACTGTCGCGCAATGAGCACCACTACCGTGTATGATCGTCGGCAGTCTGTTCCCCTGGCCCGGGCTTCCCTCTCTCCGCTCGTGCTGCGGGCATTATCTAGTCAGCTGGGAGCCCATACCCAAAAGAGTGGCCACCCATCACCCCCTCCATCCAAGTGAGGTAAGAAAGAAACCCTTTTTTTTTTTCAGCAACATCCCTGTAAAGCGTGTACATGTTTCTTTTAATTATCTAATAAACCGTTTCATCATTCCTTTTCTGGTATACTTGCATTTTCAATAACCTTCTAATTATTGATCGGGTGCTAACTTTTTATCCTAATTACATCTTTTCCCGGTACCGAGCAGTCTGTGCCAGAATCGACTTTCCTTCTCCGTCTAGTCCTAATCACCTTCTATTTAATGATTTCAGTGGCGCCCGTCCTCTGAGATAGCGCTTCATGGTCAGGGCTTCCGAATTGATCAGAATATCTAGTTCTTCTGAACCTGGCTGGTCCTCGTCGACATCGCTTTGCAATTGTTCCTTTGGTCGCTACCTGGTGGATCCGGGCCAAGGGCGGATCCCGGAATATGTACAGGTGGGGGGGGGGGGGGGTGAAGTTCCCCCTTCCCCTCCCCCCCCCCCCCTGTCATCGGCCCTTTATCATCAGTTCTCGGTGGTACATTTCAATTCATTTACCTCATCAACTCTCTCAACATATGTCATAGTACTAGTGTAAACAATTTATCGTAATAAAAGAAAGTATTCTCGCGATTTAGTGCCTTTTATCATTGTTTTCTCATCAATCACTGCATTGATTTGTGCATAATACTGTGAAGTGTTTACCTAGTAATAAGAGTGCTATTTTAAATTATCTTTGATTAATTATCGGCTCATGGGTTGTGTAAAGGGCAACCAAGTGGATTCCTGCAACACTTCCAGCATGATAAGCCTACAAAAATTAACCTCGGTTGGCTAAAGAGAGGTAATCGAGTGTAATTGATTGTTAAAGGAATTGTCTTATCATCAAGGAATTCAAGTGAAACACTAACTTTATGGAAAAGGTGTTTATAAAAGTTCAATTTCAAGTACAAAGATTCAGAATATTATGCTTACATCCTGACATATTAAATCATATTATTAAACGCTAAGAGTCTTTAGGCATTACTGTAGACTAAATGTTTTAAGAACAATATACATATTCCATTCCATATATACCTTTCGACTTCATCAACGTTGTCATTTGCAGTAAATAGTGCCATCTTGTGTTAACTTTGCCGATAGCGTTAACCTTAATTACGTGACCCAAATTAGCGTTATC
This sequence comes from Lepidonotus clava, assembly GCA_936440205.1. NCBI lineage: Eukaryota > Metazoa > Annelida > Polychaeta > Phyllodocida > Polynoidae > Lepidonotus > Lepidonotus clava. The sequence goes on along the minus strand of OW387146.1, from coordinate 11,257,619 downwards.
TTCCAAGTACTTGAAGTCTGAGCCATCTAGTGAGTAAATGAAATGCTAGCTAGCGTATACTTAACAGAATCACCGCCTGTTGATAACTAGAAATTTCTTCACAATTATTGATTAGCCATGAATTTTGACTCATTCTATAAGACAAAGCACCTGCCGGGCTGAACGATATTGTAATCAATATATTAGAATTCAGGGTTCATTTTCCTGACTTGTCTATGGCGATATGGCGAATATTATTCAAGTCCTATATGCTATTACTTCATCGAGCCCACATCAGATGGGGGGTTCCTACCAAACGTTAACGACTTACAATACAACAATACAATACAATTATTTATTCACAGCCCTAATTCAGGCAAAGGAAAGAGATCGTTTAGCCGATATATAGTTACTTGGAATCCCCGATTAAGAATAGAAAGATCTAGATCTCGAGTCAGCTAGCTACTCGATGATAACACTAAAGACTATGAAACAGATCAATTTTCAAAAGGGGGGGGAGGGGCGTGCTATTTTGGAAATCTCCTCCCGCACCATAAAATAATTAAGTGTAATGGTTATCCAGAGTATCCCCTTTGATGGGGATTGAATACATATAGTGACATGGCTTGGGCAGCGTAGTTATTTTGAGGTAGCACCTTGAGACTAAAATACTTTTAACATGTCGACTAAGTTGTTTAGAGCTGAGATTCTACGCCCCGAGAGGTGTACCTTGCCGCACTACCCATAGTTGCATTGTAGACAAAGTATTCGTCCCTGGATACTGCCATTCCTATACAGCGGAGGTGGTTGAGCAGCAGGGGAGGGGATGCATCGCAGGCTAGTGCATTTCATGCTTTTCCCTTAGGCTTCAGGCCTGCGCTCTTCTCTGGCATGGAGCCGCATGCTTTTGTTTTTAGAGGATTTAGTTTTTTTTTTGTTTTGTGGTCCAGCTTTTCTGCCACGTTCTTGTCTGAATTTGGCCATCATAATGCTGCAAAATTAATTCTGTCAAATTGTATAATGTTGCATGGTTTTGAGCTCAGAAGAGCGCTTCCATGGTTAGGGCATTTTCACGTCACAGGCATGTGTGAGTAAGAGATATGTACATCGGTATCTCTTTGGCAAGGGATTGGCAGTTGAATAAGTAATGAAACTGATGGGACAGGAAATGACAGGTTTGACACCGGGACACGCCTCTATGATGACTGCGTCCAGCTGTTGGCCATCTGAGGCGGCGCATTTCAACTAGCTTCTGTGTCAGGTCCCTCATGGGAGTACCGCAGCCCACTTCTTGACACGTGACGTAACAGGCCTCAAACGGGGCGGCGGTCATGGTGTCGCTCATACTCCTAGGACGTAACTTATGGTAACTTATGGTGTCGCTGAAACCCCTGGGACATACGTAACTTACGGTAAAAGTCTTGCCTCATCGATAAAAGATCGCTTCCGCCAGATCATGTGTCCACAGGAGAGCCAGCCGGGGATGTATAAATACGGCGTGGCATATGGCTATAGATCACTGGAAAACCTGCTGCCACCATGAACGCATCAAATGACTGTCCTGACTCTGTCCTGTCCAACGGTGACCCGAGTATCAGCCCGTGCAGGATGATCACCAGCAGCCCAAAATTGGGTGGCGCGCAAATAACAGATCTTGATCTGTCTTCGGATGATTCCCTGTTCCCCATGGATGTGTTTCACGTGAGCAATATTTTTGACGAGAACCTGGAAGCGTCTGACTCTTCACGCACCTCCGCCATTTCAAAACCAACCATGGCCGATGTGTTGGCTAAGATGGATCGCCTGGAGGCGGAGTGCCGAAAGGTCGAGTGTGAAGCGTCTGCGGTAAGAGCAACGGCCGAAAAGTTCGCCAGTATGCAGCAAGCCAAGCCTGCGCCTGCCGAAACATCCTTGGCATACGAACCGAAGCCGAGTAATGCTATAGCTGTAAGTTGCGAAATATGTTTCAACGGCTCCTTATATTATAAAACTGTACATATTAAACATAGTCTTGGTTTATCAATTATCGACATATCATTTAGTAAGTAATCGAATTCCATCTTAAATATATTTACAATTCACTGCTTAATGCTTGGTTTCTTTTGTTGTTTCTAGTATTCTGTTCGTTCCGCTTACAAGGGCAGGTGCAGGGAAAACGCTGGCTTCACGCTTACTGCTGGGTAGGTTTATGAATTCGAAGATCATATAAGGTGATAACGATCGATGTGTATAGTGGAGACCTTAATATTGTTTTCCCTTAATATTGTAATCTAATTGTAGTGATAGAGCACGTGCACCCCAAGCGATGCCGTTCATGACTATAATACATATGATTATATTCCTACATTCAGGGCGGGGATGAACCATCCTCAAAACGCTGCGGTTATCCAGGATTTGGTTAATAACGTCAGCACCGGCGAAGATGCCCCCAGACCCGAGGTATTAGGTAAGTCTGATCGGTAGCAAGTTTCCCTGTTAACTAATTACCTGTACAGGTACATGAGTGGATGGATCACGCTCCTCCTAGTCATCTTGACTTAATACCTAAAGTCAGGTTATCGGAAAAAGTGTTGATATACCTATGTAAATGTTATAATTATGATGTAACTGTACTACTCGCTTGGCTTATGCGTGTCCATAATTGTCTATTAAATGAAAGATGACTTGGAGAGTTAATACAGGTTTAATCCATAATTTATTAATAAAGGCTAACTCCCGGAGGAGATATTGTTATTACAAATAGGAAATGTAGAACTAATATCATATACATTGAGTGTTGCAAATGTAAAGTGTCACAATATAAAGTATGACAACATAAGGTATTACAAAATATAAAGGGTCACAACAAATGTGACAGTGGCGGTCTCTCTTCATAAAAAGTCCTATCACAGTGTTTTCACACCTCTGAGTGTGTATCACAAAGAAGAAAGCTTAGGGCTAATACGCTTTGACACTAATTAAAAACCTGGTAGAATAATTCCATACAATGTCAAAGTATTTCATATATATTTCCTCTACCATTCCTATAGAACGTTTTTGTCCTTTCCCGTGCTTTGATTTAACATGTAAGAACCCCTTATATCCTTTCTCAAGTAGTGGCTTGAATTGTAAGCTGATTTCAAATCATTATTTATATAGTCGCTACCCAGACGTATTTCCGCACTCAGCAAACCAGGGCGAGGCGAGAGCGGGCCGGGGAGATCGAGGAGAAAAACAGAAAGGCCAACCTCCGTCACCATATAACCCAGGTAAATCAATTTTGGTCGAAAGAGAATGCGCGCTCGTGCAGGCATTATTTCGTGAAGCCCCGATCCTATTAAGCATGTACTTTTCTTATAGTTGCCATCTCACAATTGAACTTACACTTATTATTAGATCTAGAGTGACCAATTAATATTGCAACCCTTGTTAATACTGAGTTGCACTATGCTATTTAAATTCCAGCAAGTAAGATCCAATGCTAAACAACTTCTTTGTGTTTGATGTTGTTGGCCAAGTATGTCTTAACTATATTATATATTTAATAACTTTGCAGAAGATACAAAGACGGCGTGTCGCACTGGACGAGCTTGTTCATCAGGAGTGGGACGAGGATAGGAGGTCGGCCATGAGGGCCGTCCTCACACCAGACTATACAAGTGATGAGGATCGCGTCCTTGGTGAACACTCCCCGCGATACCACCGCGTAATCAAAACCCTGGTGTGGGAAAGTGACGCCCTCAGATCCTCTAAAGCGCACCTAGACGACAAAGAGCACTCTGTCACCACCACACGTCAGCAGTCCGTCCGATTAGCTGTGGAGCGCTCGCCGACCTGCGACCCAGCACCAGAACGCCAACAGCCTCCTCCCGGCGCCCCAGACTGGGCAGTGAAGCCTGCGTATCGGTGTGGGGGAGGCGAGGCCTAACACCCCAGCTGCCCAGACATTATCCCCGCCAGTCAGCCATTTTGCCATAATTTGTTCAATTCGTTATAAAAACTGTTCTCCAAAGTACTTGGCACTTCTTGTTTTCACTTCGATCCCATTATTTACCCCTGCCTGCTAAGCAGGGTTGTTTAAATGTAAAACTGACTTTTTAAAAATATATCGGTACAATCTAGGTACACTGTATAGGTTACCAATATAAAGGCATTTAAAATGTTTCACATCATCACTCCATTATGATCGTAAAACCACAATTAACAAGACTAATAGGACTAGCTTGATGACATGATTTTTTCCTTGACTAGAATGTATATAATAATGAAATAGAATAGAGCACACTTTAAATTACGAGTAAAGAGTAACTTCTATCTCAAAAGATGACTATATTTGTAAATATAAATATCACATGACTCTAGCCGACTACCATGATTTAGGAATAAACTTCCAATTGGATCCTCTGTCGGTCTTTAGATATATTATAAGAAGTGCTACGTGGTAGATACAGCACGAGTGTGTGTCTGTACGCGATATAATCACGAGGTGCTAGCCGAGTGATTATATCAAGTGCAGACACACACGAGTGTTGTATCTAACATAAACCACGGGACATTCTTTGGCATTTATCATCATAACTTTTGAAATCTTCATTGAATCATCCAACAATATGGAGTGACTTGCAGTCAGGAATCTTGTGAGGATAACCCATATGTCAAATCTTTAATTTCTAGAAGGTTTCTATTTTTTATGATTTAATGGAAAGTAAAAGTGGTTCATTCCCATTACTTTTATTTTTCAATAAATCATACAAAATTGAAATCTACTAGACAAAAGATATGTGACACATGGGCTATGTTCAGAAGGTTCCTAGCAACATCTACTCGCTTACTGTTCACATTTATAATGAAAATTAAAAAACTTAGATGCAAACGTGTAAAAATAAGGGCCACATCCCCTGTGGCAGCAAGGTGTACGCTATGAGATTATACCGTTCCACTTCACTGAACTCACCAATACGTGATATATTCACAGCCTAGATCCTTTGTTCTCCCCGTCAACCGTGGTTTATATAAAAGTAAAATAGCATGACAATTAGGTACAGTGTACCAGCTGTACCAGAGACCGAGTACTAGTAAACATTTCAACAATTCAATTGCAACCTGCACACGACAACCTATATATGTAAATTGTAATAGATATAGCCCAGTCGGCTGCACACCATACACGTACGTGCTGTGCACGTGCACACAAACATCGGCTCTAAATGCACCAGCTAATAATACATACAGAAAAAACAAAATTTCGAATACAACACAGTGCACGTATATACTTATGATAGGACTAGGTCTGACACTTTACAAGACTGTACTTTGCAGATTAAACACATTTCTCCCTGCGACATGTTAGGTGTACAGTGTTGGCGACCAACTTTTTGGCCTGTGGGCCAACAGGGCCGACTATGCCAAGTATTGTCAGTCCTGAGAGAATTCTGACAGCCCTGATTTTTACTTGTTAGGATAGGCCCATTCGGTCTGGGGAATTCAAGCGGTAATTTCCAGCTGCCGTTGGTAGACCTCGCACAGCTACCGATCCGACGCCACAGACCGGCCCTAATTGCGTCTGTGGTTCATCGGAGCGGCAAATGTACGAGGACTGGTTCCGCATCGCTGTCAAAACCTTGAAGACCAGGAGGTAGCTAGGTGTTGGTATGGATGCATTTCTCCCTGCGACATGTTATGTATACAGTGTTGGCAACTAACTTTTTGGCCTGTGGGCCAACAGGGCCGACTATGCCAAGTATTGTCAGTCCTGAGAGCTTTCTGACAGCCCTGATTTTTACTTGTTAGGATAGGCCCATTCAGTCTGGGGAATTCGAGCGGTCATTTCCAGCTGCCGTTGGTAGACCTCGCACAGCTACCCATCCGACGCCACAGACCGGCCCTAATTGCGTCTGTGGTTCATCGGATCGGTAAATGTACGAGGACTGGTTCCGCATCGCTGTCAAAACCTTGAAGACCAGGAGGTAGCTAGGTGTTGGTATGGATGCATTTCTCCCTGCGACATGTTATGTATACAGTGTTGGCAACTAACTTTTTGGCCCAGCTGCCGTTGGTAGACCTCGCACAGCTACCGATCCGACGCCACAGACCGGCCCTAATTGCGTCTGTGGTTCATCGGATCGGTAAATGTACGAGGACTGGTTCCGCATCGCTGTCAAAACCTTGAAGACCAGGAGGTAGCTAGGTGTTGGTATGGATGCATTTCTCCCTGCGACATGTTAGGTGTACAGTGTTGGCGACCAACTTTTTGGCCTGTGGGCCAACAGGGCCGACTATGCCAAGTATTGTCAGTCCTGAGAGCTTTCTGACAGCCCTGATTTTTACTTGTTAGGATAGGCCCATTCAGTCTGGGGAATTCGAGCGGTCATTTCCAGCTGCTGTTGGTAGACCTCGCACAGCTCACCGACCCGACGCCACAGACCGGCCCTAATTGCGTCTGCGGTCGTCGGGGCGGGGAATGTACGAGGACTGGTTCCGCATCGCTGTCAAAACCTTGAAGACCAGGAGGTAGCTAGGTGTTGGTATTAATCCCCCTCTTGCCCCCTCCCCCTTCCCTGTCCTGCTTGCCCCCATCCCCAGACCAAAAATCCCATAAAAAAACAACAACTCAAACAAAAAAACAACAAACTATGTATAATACTATAAATTAAGAAACTAAGCTAAACTAAACTAAACTATTTACAAAATGTACAAAAAAAAACACCTTCTCTCCCCCTCTTGCCCTTGCCCCCCATTCCCTGTCCCCCTTGACCCCTGTCCCCCTTGGCCCCCCCCCCCCCCCCCCACATACACACACACACACATGTGTAAGGTCTAGCCATGGAGACGAGGATTAACAAATATTGCATGGAAAGTTCAACCAACGAGGGTAACACGAGGTACTATTGCCCTGAAATTCCATTTAGATAAAGTGGTTTTACAATTATATCGTAAGAGTCCCTATTCTATAGGGGCGTTGGCATGGAACCAATTGGCCATGCACATTATATCAAGCTGAAAGTCTACAACAATTCAAACCATGGTAAAGATATGTATTGAGGAATATGTAACGTGACTCTAACACCTGAGATAGGCAGGCTTAGCATAGTCCTGCTTACTCGTTTTGTATAACTACTTGACTTTTTTCAAGTGACATAATATATTTAATTATTATAATAATATAAACCGGGATAAATTCTTAACATACACAATATCCCTTACTCATTAACATCGAGAACTTTGTTAAGAGTGTGGTTAAAAAAAACCAAAAAAATTTACTCTCTCTCGTCCGACTCTCTGGTCTAGCTATTTGAGTCAGACCCTGAGTCGGACGAGAGAGAGTAAACAGAGGCAGGGCTTGGCGGTGGTGGCGGTGGTGGTGGTGGTGGTGATGGACGTGGTGAAGGTGGTGATGGTGCCTGGCCATGGGGCTGAGACGGCGGTGGCAGCTGGGGGTGGGCGGGTGGCGGCGGCGGCGGGGGCGACGGTGCTGGTACCGGGGACGGTCCCTGGGGCTGGGGCGGCGGTGGCAGCTGGGGTGGACCTGGTAGCATCAGCATGACCACCTCGGCCCCTGCGGGCGGTCGTACCACCCTAAGAGAAAAAATACAAATTTACAAAATTAACAAATATTGCCTTTGCTTTCTAAATAAGGATGTAAGCTCGTAAAGTGAAAGTTATTCATGGGAAATTTGGACGAAGATATTTACATATGCATGTCCACTGACTTTTAAGTATGCAGAGTATGTATAATAAGGGTGAGGTAGCATGGCGTTACCTTGTTACAAGGGAAAAAAGTTACAAATGAAATGAATGGATCAGAATTGATTCTAATACTAATTTATGGAATTCGAAGTTATATTTAGATAAATAATGGAGTGTTATAACTATATATTATTAGACTCACTGTATGCGTGGGGCTGGACCGCTGAGGACAAGAAACACAATCCCCGGCCCCACCTGCTGGGTGTACACAAGGCCTCTGAAAATTCAATAGTGAAGCTTAAGGTCATTTCATGTCTATCAATAGTAATCAGCTCCAGCCGAAGACGCTATCCTACAAACAGACACTATCCAACAAAACTTTGTCACTTAGAACCATATTTTATGGGATAGCGGTTGCACATGTACAAGCTGCTAAGCCACAAAATTGTTGCTAATGTAAGTGACAAAACCAAAACATTAATTTTGTCACTTAGCGACTTCTTATGATGCTGAACTAGAAAGAGATGCTAAATGACAAAACATTAATTTTATCGTGTAAATTATTTAAAATGGTACTTTACAGGGGCGGATCCAGGAATTGTTTAGGGGGGGGGGGGCCAAGAATTGCAATTTTCCTAGTAGTATATGAAGGCTTAATTAGTGGACGGCGTAGCCGTCCACGGGGAGGGTATGGGAGGGGTCCCCCCTCGCATTGGGGGGGTATGGGGGGCCTCCCCCAGGAAATTTTTAAAAGATTACCCTTCATTCATGCAATCTGAGCCATTCTGAGGTACTTTGGTAACCTTAAGGGATAATTTATTTTCCTAATAATTATTTTAATTTGAATACCAATTTTTCAAGGGAATTTTTGTGTACATGATGATAACCCCAGGAGGATAAGGGGCCTTCCATTAAGTACGTACGCACCAAGGGGGGGTGGGGGGGGTCTGATATTTTAAGAATTTTGCGTACGTTCCTATACAAATCCAATGCCCCTAAACTCTCAGGAACTTTTGGAAAAGATAACCTATCATTCATGTAATCTGAGGCATTCTGGAGCATTTTGGACAGGGGAGGCACAAGGTCTCACTCTGCAGGGGTGGTACAGGGTCGACAGGGGCAGCAGAGGGTTGACAGGGGATCCTCAGGGCCAACAGAGGAGGCACAGGATCAGGAGGGGAACCAAAGGACTGGCAGGGGAAGCATATGTTTACCAGCCTTCACAGTTCGGCCCCCCTCCCTCTAACATATATATCCAACAGGCGCAGATTTAAGGGATGGGCATGCAGGGCACATGCCCCCCCCCCCCCATTTTTTTTTGGCCAAAATATTGATTTTTTTTTAATGTAAAATTCCTAAGCCCGGAGGGCCCGGGGGAAAATTTTACTATAGCACGCCCCCCTTTTGAAAATTCCTGGGTCCGCCCCTGTCCAAGGTCCACCAGCTCTGACAGGTTGGCCCCCTCCCTCTAACACATCTAAGGTCTACCAGCCCTCACAGGTCGGCCCCCCTCCCTCTAACACATAATCAAGGTCTCCCGGCCCTAACAGGTTGGTCCCCTCCCTCTAACATAAATCCAAGGTCCACCAGCCCTTACAGGTCGGCCCCCTCCCTCTAATACATAATCAAGGTCTCCCAGCCTTATAGGTCGGCCCCCTCCCTTGAACCCATCCAAGGTCTACCAGCCCTCACATGTCAGTCCCCCTCCCTCTAAGGCAAAAAAAAAATAGTTGTGCAACTTAGGTTGAAAAAATTACTTTATCTTTAGTTTTAAATACATCTTTTGGTAAAATATATGCTCTTCCCTGTCATTTAGGTCATTTCTATTGAATTTTAGTATCTTTTAGAAAAAGAATTATGAAAATAATTAGGGTAGAGCAAAAATAAAATAAGGTAGGTCGGGTTGCCTGAACACAACAATTATTTTAGATCTAACCTACCCCGGAACGGCCCCCTCCGTTTTTCTCTTCTTTTCCTTTCTCTTCCCTCTCTCCCTTTCTTTCTCTCTCTCTCTTTTTTTTTTTTTTTTTTTGGAGGGGGGGGGGGGGGGCCAAGGCCCGTCTGCCCCCCCCCCTGGATCCGCCAATGCTTTAAGGGTCATTAAACCATGCAAGGAGGGGTAAATAAGGGGCAGGGCTACCTAGGCCGGCCATTCAGCCTGGCGGTAGCTGGGGGTGGGCATAAGACATTCTCCCCGGGCATTCTCCCACCTTCCCGTCCCTGCGTTGTCCAGGGGCGGATCAAGTTGAGGAAGGGGGGGGGGGCGGGGGGTCGATTTTGCGCTAGGGGAGGTCAGGAGACTCACGGGATCTAGAGTGGACATGTCTGTAATAAGTGTCGAAAAGAGGGGGGTGCGCGCTATTGGAAGTGTTTGCTTCTTAATTACCTTTTGGACGAGTTTTAAATTTAAAAAAATGTAAAATTGGTCCCAAAAAGGCCCCCGCGCAACCCCCTCTAAAACAGCCACTGCCTCCGCCAGATCATCTCTTTGCCCAAACGGCCAACTAAAAACCATCGAAAACACAACGGGTTGCTATATATTATAGACCCTTGTTCTTGGGAAAATAGGGAACATAACTAACAAATAAAGACTTACTGTTGATGCCCGGCCGCGGGTCTATGTGCCATATTGTGTGGTAATCCAGATTCCTGAACCGTAATCCTAGACAGAAAATCAAGGTGTTTCCTTGTCTGGGGTCTGGAGCCTTCTGCGCCCCGGTTGAAATTCCGCTTATCTGTTTGTCCAAGACGTCGACTTATTCTGATATCTGACGTCATGACGTACGACGTCAGGTAGAAGCTAGCGCGATGCGAGCGTGAGAACTTAGTTAATTAGCGGAAATCAACACTCTTTATCTCACACACTTACGTTCACACGCGATAAATAGCGCAATTAAAAAACATATTATCGAAACACAATAAGGAATCAGCAAAGATACACTGGTTTTATATAATCTCTTGTTCAAAGATTATGTTCACAGACCAAAGAGCTCGAGATAAGTTAAAAGGCATAACTACTTAAACTGCCATCTTATCGACTTCATGTTACAAAATAATTGGCGGGGAATCACCATACTGGTCTGTTCTATGATAGCCGTTAGAAACGTTCGGGGTGAGAGGGGACCCAGGAATTTGTAGAGGGGGGGGGGGGGGGGGCCCAAAAACATGAATGTACAGGGGGGTGGGCCCCCCCCCCCCAATCAAACATGATTAAACAGGGCAAGGGGGGGGGGGCAAGGCCCGTCCGCCCCCCCCCCCCCTGGATCCGCCCCTGGACCGGGTCAGTCTACCCCCCCCTCCATTGACACACTCTTATTTGGGAGGGCGGTGATTTTTGGTGTCCAAAAATAGGTGGCGGTCGCCTAAAATTCAGGAGCGGTAAGTCATGACCCTAAATTATATAATGGCTGGAAGGGACCACCCTCGCGGGGGGGGGGGAGCCTTTATTTGTTTATAGTTACCAATCTGTGGCGGATTCAAGGGGGGGGGGCGGGCCCCCCCCCCCCTCCCCTTGCCCTATTAAATCATGTTTAGGGGGGCCCACCTCCCCCTGTACATTCATGTTTGTGCCCCCCCCCCCCCCCCTATACGAAGTTCTGGATCCGCCCTGTCACCCCTGTAACGACCCACAGAGACCGCCTCTCAGACTGGGGCAAACTCATGGGGCAAACTGCAACACACCTCAGATTCCGTCCCAATCATCGGTTGAGACCGGGGATAACTTACGCAGTGCAACGGGGCGTGGTGGGGCGTGGCCCGGTAAGGGTTACACCGTCAGGCGGTCTCTGGGTCGGGCCCCCGGGTCGGGCCCTAGAGATTAATCCTCCATCACGCAGGGCTGTCTCGCTCCCTCCCTCCCTCCCAGTCTATCCTGACAGATAACTAGTTTTACCGGCGCAGGAGCCTTGATTTGTGAATACGTGGAGAAATGGCAATGTTTGACCCCATTGTAAGGCCCGTGGAGGAACCTACCCGTCTGAAAATCTATCACCTGCAGCATCAGGTCGGCGGTCAAATGGATAAGTCATTTCATTGACGACCTGATGTGTTTTCTCTCCGTGGGTTCGAATCCTGTAAATGCCTTGGTAAACTTGACGTATCGTCCGTCATACGGCAATAAGCCATAATTTTTAATTGTCATCGTCAGTGCTATTTTATATCAATATTATGTAATTCACGAATATGTCTTGGTAGGGAAAGCCAGTGTTTAGCACCCCGGTAATAAGCTAAGGGGATTTCCAGAGATGAAAGTGGTCCATGAGAAAAAAACCCAGTAAATTCATGCGCGAAGAATTGCATGCATAAAGGGAGGGTCGAGTACTAAAATATTATTATTTGTTTAATTCTCCGAATTTTGTATTTATCATAATTATTGCTCATTTTTGACTTTTAACATATCAATTTGTTCACAATTATGTTAAAGAATGTTTTCCTTAGAAAAAATCCAACTTTCATTTATCATTTCAAGACTTTTCTATCATCACTGTCGGAATAATTTAATGCTCCACAAGAAGAGAGACCACACGCCCAACCCCCGTTCTTCCCCCATATCACATAACCATCTGCAGCTGGTCACCAGACACCCCTGACCACAGCGCTACCCATGACGGGGATAAGACTACAATTTCAGAATGTAAAACTATAAATAAATGTTGTATAAATTTATATTTGCAATACCAATGGGACTCCCCATATGAATCCGATCCTCCACTTAAACTGTCTTTCTCCGTTTCCAATTTATACTGGGAAGGGGGCTCTTTCAAGGTTACTACCCACTGCCAAACTACCGCCCGCCCCTTCTTTTTCTCACCGATCCCTCCTGAATTCTAGTTGACCACGTGCACCCCTTGTTACAAAGGTCCCCGTAGGTCTCCAGAAATAAAAGCAGGAGAACCATTCAAAAATAGCGTGTATCTGAGGAAATCTTCATTCATTTTCCCTGTGTGGCTGGTGTCTGAGGGCCTCCACTGACCGTTACACACACCCCTCCCAGAGGCGGATCCAGGAGTTCAAGAAAGGGGGGGGGGGGGGGGGGGGCGCCCATATTAAAAATGTCCCAGCGCCCCAGCTGGGGGCAAGAGTTTTACATTAAAAAAATCTAAATTTGGCCAAAAATAGGGGGGGGCGCGGGCCCGGGGCGCACCCCCCTAAATCCGTCCCTGCCTCCTCCAGGCATCTTCTCAAGTCAAGGCCCCAGTCGCCGCTACCGCTCTATCAGTGCCTTGACCTCAAGGGCGCCCAATCTGGGGGAGATAGGGAAACCTGAGAAGGGTGTTCTGATTACAGGGAAATAAATTAAATATTCATGAGGTCCCCCAGTTTTGGAGCCTTTGAGACCAGGGCCTACTGATCGCGGGAGCGGCTGGGGGACTGGTGTGCGAGGATGCCTCCAGGCGGCCCTTTGATAAGCCATAAACCACGGGTGGTATGTCTCAGGGTCAGGGTTGACCACGTGCACCCCTTGTTTGTCAGGGAAGACTCACATAACCGCCCCCCCCCCCCCCCCCCCAAAAAAAAAAAAAAAACTGGTTGACCGTTGACGGTTCTGTACATGTCAGTACCAGGAAATATGCCTAAATACCCCAAACTGCTTAATATAATCATCCTCGGTATGCAGAAGGTTTAATTCAGTTTGGCAGGTATCCAAGTCTATGAATACTAGACTTTAAGGGCCGTCCATAAATGATGTCACACACTAGGGGGTGGTTGGGTAGGGTGAAAAGTGTGACACTGCCTGAAACAGGCCTTATTTTCATGTTTAGATCAGAGAATTTAGCGTGACAGGGGGGTGGGTGGGTCCTACAAATACCCTGAAAAAGTGTGACATCATTTATGCACGGCCCCTTATCTCTTGATGGCTCTTGGTTGATATGTTTAAATCCATACAGTCAATTACAGTGAACACTAATCTATAAGTTATGATCTGATCACGATGGGGGAATCACTCGACCCATTTCATATATATATTTAACCGCATAGTTAAGCCCCGTTCATACCGGTTTCTGCTTGGATGGTCCCTAGCCCGGGTAAGTTAAGCAACATTGAGACCGGTTGGTATTTGGATGGTGGCCTGCCCGTGTTCGAATCCCCATTTGAGTACATTTTTTTCGTTCATGGTCGTCCTTGTTTCAATTTATACCACCAGGTGTCGCTGGAGGAAAGATCAGTCTACACTATCACTCTGCCACCTCGACGCTCGCTAACTGCGAATCATGGTTGTCGATTCTGGCGCGGAGGGGTTATTCGCCGCAGATTGTCTACACTATACTAGAAGTAGGACGCCGTGTATTGCATCAGTCCTGTGGTTCTGATATAAAAGGCCTCTATCGGCCCAATCCGTCCGGTGAGCCGTGACGCTCGGCGACTAATGAATTATTCGAGCCCCTCGTGGGTTCGACCCCCACTAGATTCGTTAGGCCCGGCCTAACAAAACGATTGTCCTTCCCCAGCGTCAACATGACACTCACCACTTTTGTGAGTTTTTACTATAATATGTATTGAAACCAGATATATATATACGTTGATAAGTTTGAGACATAAATCTGTACGATTCAAAACATGTCAATAGAGAGTTTTTGCAAACCACACGTATCTCATTCCCCCGATCCCGAAACGGATCTTGGGGCTATAGATGAATGGTCCCCATGGATAATGTTATTAATAAGGGAAACAATATTATTTATTTGAATTCTGCCTTTATCAAATATGTCAGAAATGTAACTTATTTTAGAATAATGAGTTATGATATAAATCTGAAAATAAAGGGCTCGGTCAGGTTGATTTTGTGTTTGTATATTTTGATAAATATAAATGTGTCTGAGTGCAGACCTGACTGGCCCTTGGTCATGGTCTGCTGCTCCCAGCTGTGGGCCGTCTGATCAGGGACACACAGGAACACGGATCTCCTACCCATTACTTACCAGTAGATAATGTCTCAAATAAGAAGAAAACTAATCTCATATTTATTTGTAATGAACATGTCTATATTCATGATGGGTGCAAGAAAGTTGATTAAGAAACTAACATAAAGGATTCATTGGAAAAGTACATTCATATGATAGGGGAGGCCTCAGCACTGGCCCTGCTGACCACAGTGCCCCTACGGATGTAACTCTGCTCCCCCCCCCCCCCCTCGCAGACCCTCATACACTGTTTGCCTGTGTGTCCCTGACCAGTGAGAACACAGGTGGGAGCAGCAGACCGTGACCCAGGGCTAGTCAGGTCTACCCTCACTGACTAAATCATCTTTAATCAAAATATACATACACAGCTTCAACTTGTGATACTGCTATTTATTTTCAGATTTACCTATGAAAAAATCCTTATTAATGAAATCCACATTTCTGATGGATAAGATTGCAGGAAAATGTAATTCATAATCATTTTCACTTTAACTGTCATTTTACATAGGGGCTATTCATCTAGAACCCAGCAGATCCGTATAGGGAACGGGGACTGAGATCGGGGTGTGTTGCAAAAACTCTCTAATATCCCCCCCCCCCCCCCCCCCCCGCTTTCCTCCATTAATTACACTTACAGAATGTTGGCATTTCTGTAATCATGTAGCCTACATGTGTCGCTGGCCGGGGGGGGGGGGGGGGGGGGGGGGTCCCAAAACTGCCAAGATTTGTGTGTAGATTGAAATTGACAGGAATCAATTTGGTTTAATGAATAATTCTATATATCGCATATCCCATAGGGAAAAGTTGCTTGATATCGTTCAATAAGAAACTGATGTTACCGGTGCCACAGGGCTATGCTTTAGTCATTGATACCATTTCTAAGCATTTCTTCTTTCACGTGAAATTTTAGATTTTCAGCCTGATAAGGAGAGCTCTTTGTCTGCGGATGGTTCCGTACAACACCTCTGATATCATTTCTAAACATTTTTCACGTGATACTTAAATTCCCAGCCTGATAAGGTAAACTCTTTGTCTGCGGATGGCTCCATACAGCACCTCCGCACAGGGATTGATGTTACTTGTGTCGTTGATAGGGCTACTTCTAAACCATTTATATCATACTAGAGCAGCCTTGTTATATGTGATATAAGTTTCTCAGCGTGTTAAAGAGAATTGGTTACGGTTATTATGTAGCACCCCCGCATAAGGGCTGTCAACACCTGTGACGTTGATAGGGCTGTGTGTTAATCTTGACAACTTGTTTTTTATTACCCGATTATGCTAACCAGGATACCTCTCGAACTGGCCTTAAGTGAAGGAAAGGAGAAGAATCAGTCTTGTTCTTTCTCTTTTCTGAAAAATATGGTTTGGGGTGGAGGACTCCCCCTAAATCTTATAATTAGACAAATTGAGTCTAAAGATCTGTTCAAAACGCACATAGGACAAATGCTGACAAACGGTATGATCAGTTATTTATGTATATATCTCCATTGTTTTCCTGTATACCGCCGCAATGTAAAAACCAACACGCTGGGCGGGGCCGGAAACAAGTGGCTTAAACTGAAACTCATCCAGCTAAATAAACACGTTTAAAAAAAAAAATCGCTAGTTAGGGTACCTGGGGTACCTGGGTACCGGGGTAGCATACCTTTGGATACAGGTTGTCAGATTAGAGGTAGGTGCATTAATGGAATTAACACGTTGAAGCTGGAAAGGGGGATTGTTTTGTTAAAGCCGCACCTACTGCAATGCAATAGTGTGAAACTCTACTATGTGGTAGGAAGGTGTGTATAATACTATTCCTGCAGGAGGGCCTGTAACATGAACGCACATCAAAGCATAAATTGGTGGGGTAGAACTTCCACGCCCGTTGTAAAAGTTTAGGATAGTCGTTTTAAACCGAGCGAGAGTATAATGATAGTTTGCTGTTGGAGGATTAGGAGTGGAGTAAGAGTTAGACTCCTTGACACGTTTTAGAGGAAGTGGTTTCAGACAAGCCCGAGCCTGTCGAATGTATGAGTTCAAATTCTTCCCGTGACAGGTTAGCATTTCACAACTACCAAGTCATGAAAAGAACATACAACTGGTCACTCAGAATGTGTGATGGTTTTGGGGTGACATCAAAATTCAGAGGTGTGAACCTCAGATGCAGTGGCATGCTGAGGCGGAATGTGAGTTATAACATCTAAGTGCCACTGAGCAACTGCAACATTCTATAACCCCTTACTCTCCCATCAAAGGTGCCAGACACCACCTGTTATCAATGTTATTGAGGAGAAAGATAGAATGGGACTTTAGTTAAATGTTTGTATATTCTACATATCTTAATAACACCGTTAGGACTAATTAACTAATTAATTAATATATTAGTTAACGGGGTCATCGAGATAGTGTCTCTCCCCCTTTCTATAAGACTGCAGCCCAATGGCAGCAGCAGTTCACTACCTAAGTATCCCAGAGTGATTGCAACATGATGTTAAGTCACTGACTATTGGCTGAAATTTGCTGTGGTGAATTTTGATGTCTCCCTTTATAGACATTATGCGGTTATGAGGCTGTTGTTTTTTTCATAGAGAAGCCTCACCTACTCACACCTCTGGCTGAGTCCAATAATTTAGAAAGTTGATTTCAGCTCTGGCTTTTAGTGCCATGATGCCTTCATTTACATTGCTGATATTTTGCAGACACTGTATGATACTATTATCTAGGATTATTTCTAAAAGATCACAATTAAAGAAAACCATTGCCATGGCAACTGAAAACTTAAATTACTGCATTCTCATAAATTTTAAGATTATAATCTAATAAGCTAGAAAATGCCAACAAGTATAGTAGTATTTCAAATTCAAGAAGCCGAAATTATTTCATTTTTTCTTAAAATTACCCTAGGAGCATAGCAGCTAAGTGGTTAAAAATTTGAAATGAACTAGAACCAGCTACAGGGGGTGTTTGTGTTAGGGGATTCATATAAAATGAGACCCCTACAACCCTGCATTTAAAGCAAGTGAGTATTTGATTATTCATTAGGTGACACTGTGCTAGTATTTGGATATAACAGATTGCGATTTTGAAGACTACTGATTGGATCTATTTACATGTCTTTTTGAAATAGTACACTAAGTAAGGGTAAAAGACACAATGAAATGACTCTACCTGATGACATAGCTGAAGTGGTTATTGGTATGGATGGTATCTCAGTAGAACTTGGCATTTCTGTGTTTGAGGTTGGTATGTCTGTAGTGGATGTTGGTGGGTCCGTGTTCACAGTTGGTATGTCTGAAGTGGACGTTGGCAGGTCTGTGTTCACAGTTGGCACATCGGAAGTGGAAGTTGGTGCTTCTGTGTTCACAGTTGGCATGTCTGTAGTGGTAGTTGGCGGGTCTGTGCTTACAGTTGGCACATCCGAAGTGGAAGTTGGTGGGTCTGTGTTCACAGTTGGCATATCTGAAGTGGATGCTGATGTGTCTGTGCTTACAGTTGGCATGTGTGTAGTGGTAGTTGGCGGGTCTGTGCTTACAGTTGACATGTCTGTAGTGGTAGTTGGCGGGTCTGTGCTTACAGTTGGCATGTCTGTAGTGGTAGTTGGCGGGTCTGTGCTTACAGTTGGCATGTCTGAAGTGGTAGTTGGCGGGTCTGTGCTTACAGTTGGCACATCTGAAGTGGAAGTTGGTGGGTCTGTGTTCACAGTTGGCATGTCTGTTGTGGAAGTTGGCGGGTCTGTGCTTACAGTTGGCATGTCTGTAGTGGTTGTTTGCGGGTCTGTGCTTACAGTTGGCATGTCTGTAGTGGTAGTTGGTGGGTCTGTGCTTATAGTTGGCATGTCTGTAGTGGTAGTTGGCGGTTCTGTGCTTACAGTTGGCACATCTGTAGTGGAAGTTGGCGGGACTGTGCTTACAGTTGGCATGTCTGTAGTGGTAGTTGGCGGGTCTGTGCTTACAGTTGGCACATCTGTAGTGGAAGTTGGTGGGTCTGTGTTCACAGTTGGCATGTCTGTAGTGGTAGTTGGTGGGTCTGTGTTCAGAGTAGGCACATCCGAAGTGGAAGTTGATGGATCAGTGGTGGAAGTTGACATATCAGTGGTTGAAGCTTCTATTTCTGTAATGGAACCAGTTGAAATAGTGCTTTTTAGAGAACAAATTACTTTAGTTGCTTTGAATTATTTCTGTTTGTTGCATATCCATTCTTTCTTTACATTTCTGAATTGATATGAATTGCAATCAGTATGTTTTGGCCACTCGTCACATAGGTAACTATTCTTGGTATTGACAAATACAATTGTGTTAGCTGATGCTTTTTTATTTCACTTGGTGATTTATTCTGACTCAACGGAAAGTAACAAGCGAATGACACTAAATACTTTTTAGTAAAGCTGATGGATCTGACACAAAAATGGTCAGTTAGAATTTAATAAGCAGTCACTTATGCTTGGAAATTGTTTATCGAGTAAATCACTTCAGGCTTGCCCCTGGTTTTCGGTGATATTACAATGATAAAGTGCATTTAATAAACATTATATATATAAATTATAAGTATGTACATCAAGATCAATACAATATATATTGGACCTAATAAAGTAGATCAATATAGACACAGTATTTGTGTTTGATCCGATTCATAAATTCATTGACACAGGTTGCAAATTGTACATCATGGAATAGTTCATCCCAAATGATTGTCCCTTTATAAAATGCACTATTCTGGAATGTTATGTTCATTTTTGCTGGGACAATAAACTGTTTCTTATTAGTCAATCTAGTTTCTCTTACTGGAACAATTAACAAATCATCTTTAGCACTGTATAAGAACATCAGACAAAGAAGTTGTTTATGCCTTCTCTGCTCTAAACTACTCAACAGTGATGTGTATCAGGATGAACAATTGAACGCTGGTTAATGTTGTTGTTATATGGCTAATCAATAATTTGGGACCTTTTCTTATGATGGTCAACAGTATTGCCTTTATCAATTCTCCTACAAATGCTAGTCAAATGGTAGATAAGTTCACGAGATGGCCGTTCAGTTCCACAACGCGAACAATGCTTGGCTGAAAGTCAGGTATATTTTGTAGATCACATAGATGTGTACAAAGGCCAGTGCTATGATGCGTTAAGATTCCTAGGTTTGTAATTCCAATCGATGGAGAGTAAGCTTTCTCCTAAGAGTCTGTCTGATCTTACATCCAATCCGCAACATAGTGGTTTTTCTAACAGTCACCAGATGTTCTTTCTACTTGTAGCTATCTAAACCCCTTGAATCCTTAAGACTTGTGTTGTCCAAATGGTAAATAGTGCTCTCTCCCGTACTCATAGGTTCTACCCAATATATAGCAGTCTGGTTTATTGATTTTTCTCTACCATTAGCGCTTGCCGGGAGATGCACCCTATCTGCTACTGCTCAACAGGTATATTAACACCTACCAGCAGTTGATGCTGTATTTAAACTATATAATATGGTTATTCATATAATTTTGAATACTTTCTACTATATCCTTGGTGCAACTGGGGACTTTCTCTTCATTCTATCTCTATAAAATTAGTTAAATGCGCACTCTACCTTTGTGCACAATGATAGGTTCTGTTGTAGCTCAAAAAGTCTTACATCAGAAGGAGGATTCCTAAGACTTAAGTAAATGTTATTTCTTTCATTTCAATCTTTTTTATCATGACAAGCTCTTCCAAAAAGCATAAGGGTGTATGAAGTTGACATAACGATATACTGAAAACAAACCAATTATTGATCATGGATGTTTTGTAATTAATATGATGAGAAGAGGTGGATCAAACATTTTCAAAAAGGTGTGGGTGTCCTAATAAAAAGAAAGGGGGTGAATGCCCTATTTTCCAGAATTTTACAATGAAAATATCCAATTTAGCCATAAAAAGAATGGGGCATCCCATTTCAACCTATACTAATGTGGGGTTCGTACTTACGGCTTTGTAACACACAAAGACCATCGCAACATCCATCCCTGCCAATGTTACATTCAGAACATGGTGCTCCTAGATTAAATGGTTGTACATCCGTGCGAAAGAAACTGAAATCAATTTGAAACTCAGGTCAATTTATGGGACTTAAGCAAAAGTTCAAGGTCTGCCACAAGTAAAACAAATTATCAGATACATTCCCAGGACAATGTATGCTTAATCTGGTTGATTACTTTTACCTATCTCTGTTGTATTTGCAAATCTTACAATACAAAAGAAGCCACAATTTCCTTGATTATGTGTTATACATTCACAGCTCTGAAAGTTTACAATCACAATGTATTAGGGTTCATTTTTATCACTTTTTATAGCAATATAGAGCACTAAGCATTCATTTAATATCTCTATGTTTGTAATTATTAAATCAATTATTGAGTAAATACCGAATTATGACATGAAGTTGTATCAGTAACTGATATTTGAAATATAACATACAGTGGACTCTTGGTTAATCGGACTCTTTATTCAGCGGACATCATCTCTACATGGATAGAAACCTATGTCCGGCCAATTAACTGTATAATTTAATTTTAATTACCGTCATTAAGCGGACATTTTGCTTTTCTGGACAAAGGACAAACTATAATCTCCCAACTGATGATTGTGCCTTCATTCAGCAGACAATTCACAGTGATAATGTCAGAAAAAACGTGAGTGTGACAATGGCGCACTCCTCATTGAATTAAATGAGACATATTCTCACCAATGTTATTCTTGTATGCCCTAAAGTATTCTGAAATTGTAAATGTTAAAAGGGCGCATTACCTGTACTTTTACCATGCCATTTCATGTTTTGCCCCATGGGGGTCCGGGTAAGAATAGGCCCTCTGTAGGCCCTGCTGATCGTATGAGGCAACGATAGTGGGGATCCTGCACTGACCAAATGGTTCTTTGGGTTCAATTCCCGGTCAGTGCTTGGTCCATTAAGGGATCAGGTACAGCAAAAATGATTGCTAGGTTTTGATCTCTTGTTGTTTGCCCGCCCTGTCACCTTCATCTCATGATTGGATCACCAAAGACAGAATTCGTCCCTGCTGGTTTTCGCCGTGAAAATGACCCTGGCTGTCAGTACGGCGTAAAACACTCACTCACTCACTCACATTTCATGTTTTAATGTGCCCAGAGCCCATGGCGCTGCCCTAACATGTTCACTGAATTCATGAATCTGAAATATGATCTTAAATTTTCAATGGAAGCAGTAGCACCCTAAACATGAAGAAGGCGACCACTCACCTCTAGCTCCTCTCAACACCCTTAGAAGACGTTGGTCACACCTGGCCAAGACAAGGCCTTGGCGACCACAAGCCTTGACAACAAAGCGTTCAGACCACCTGGAAGTGAGTGATCGCACATAGAACAGAGACTAGGCGACCAGGAGGTGTTGAGAGTAACTGGAAATGAGTGGTTGCACATAGAACAAAGAGGGGGTGTTCTGGAGGTGTTGAGGGCACCTGGAAGTGAGTGGTCGCACATGAAAAAAAAACTGAGCAACCAGGAGGTGTTGAGAGTTCCTGAAGGGGAGAAGTTGTACCTAAAAATCCAGTGAGTGTAGTTCGGAGACGTTGAGCGGACCTGGTGAATGGTCATAACTAGAACAAAATGTGGGGGTCCTGTGGAGGTGTTGAGAGTCGGTGGAGCCCATCCCACCCAGCTGCCAGGGCTTGACATAGAGCATTGTCCACCTGCCCAGGTCAAGGAAACTTGAGATGAGGCAGGTAGATTTTTTTTTATTTCCACCTGCCTGAATGGAAAATAAAATTTTAGATTCATGATACTGATCTTTTAAAGATGGGCAGGTGAATTCTAGGGTCGGGCAAGTATAATTTAACCTATCCCCTGACCGACAGGCAGTAAAGTAAAAAAAAAAATCCTTAATGTTGAGCCCTGCCACTCTGACATCCTAGACCTCCTTCTGTTCACTCTGAGTTAAGCAGACATTGCCCTTCAACAGAAAAATCATCTAGTCCCATCCATCTCCGCTTAAGCAAGAACAATACGCGTCTACTATCTCCGCTTAAGCAAGAGTCAACTGTATTAGTATGACACATCAGTAAGTCAATAGTATTAGTATGACACAACAAGAAAATGGGGCAATCATGCTATGTAGCATAAAGCCCATTTGTCCTGGATGATGTTTGTGTCGCCAAGACCTACGGAAAAATTGTTTTAAGATTTTGCAAATAACCTCAGGTGAGATAAAATTGTTGTAAGCTCGCGAAATTGATTGCATTGCATTCATACTGACAGAGAGGGCACCTTGCGATTATTTCCATAAACAGTTGCATCTAAAATCGTAGAGGTTCTCTACGAAAATAGTCAACATGTTGAATAATTTTGCAAGGGAAAAAGTCACAGAGAGCTATGATAATCCAATGTTCACAGATTGCAGAGACCTGCAACAAACCACATTCACCAGGGCAAATGCAACGGTTTTAATGCTTATGTAGCATAACACAGTTAACACGAGGGACTAGTGTAACTCAAAATTTGTAGCCTCGAATAAAAGATTCGTTTAATTAGCATGAGGATTGGGTGGGGCAAATTACAAAGATGTACAATGCTCGACGACATGACAATACACTTGTTAAGATGACAAAGATGCTCGCGTAATGTCATAAGGTCACATTATCTTCCTGCTGGAATTCACTATCACTGATACTTGGAACCTTGTTTTACAGCATAGAAATACAATAAATTATGACTAGATGTGAACACTTTTCAATTTGATTGTAAATAATGATCAAAACATTACTGAACTTACTGTAGTACATTACACAAAAATACCATCAGGACTAACTATTAACCCTCCTAATTCAGGAAAATTCTTCAGGGCTGCAGTCTAATCAACTGTGACGTTGCTTGGTAGTTCGGGGTTTCCGATTTCTATGGCAGAGGGACATGGGGGTTAATTTGGTACTCAGCCAGACGAGGAGTCCGAGCAAGAAGCCGAGGTGTAAGATCAAGAGTCGTGCCTCGCGCACGAGGGGGAATGAGCGGGTCGATCGGGAAATCGGTATTCGTCGAGGGGGGGGGGGGGGGGAGTGTGTACCGGTCGGTTGGGACTGAGGTGTTTCAGACATCGGGCACGGGGGGACCGGGGGCTTCTGTCAGCAGGCGGAGGACAGTGGGGGAAAATATGGTGGGGATGGGTCTGTGGTAACCCGATGGTGAACTCTCTCTTGCTCGTTGACAGGATGGGCCAGTTTTCAGGGGTTGTCGGGCTGAAATTCGCCTAAAGGCTGGTAGTGTGGGGCCGAGCCAATCACGCCTTCATAACCCCGGCCACAGGGGGACCGCTCACGATTTCGGAGTTCTGTACCTGTCCGGTCTTCCGGTCCCTGGTCGTCTCTCGGGCCATTTCAGGTCTTCAGGTCTTCGGACCCCATACTATTTCTTGCTCTAATTTCCCACTAACTTTGCTAATATTACTTATGTTTGTCAGGTTACTTAGTTAGTATTTTATCATCTTATCGACTTAGATCACCTTCAGGGTGATACTAGAGGAAGAAGACACAAGTGGACACAAGGAGTACTAAGATTGAACTGTTTATTTCGGGCCTCACCGCCCCTTTTTATACTCTACTGGTCGGCTCTGATTGGCCATCTCAAGTCACGTGGTCATAATGACGTCACTTCCAGTTTACATTGTTTTCGGGTTTCGGGTGTCGGGTTTCTACAAAATATACTTTTAACTCGTAACATTCTATTGTTTCTCGACTCCAATACTGATGAATGGACATTCATCACATCAACCATGGATATTGACTACGGCAGAACCACCCCCAGCCATGGCTGTGTGGTGGGGGCGTTTAAAATATAGTTAACACTTGAGATATTACTCCAAAGTGTGTAAATTCAAGAACCCTGAATTGTCAATCACCTTGAACAAAACAAACTACTGTATGCAACAACTATCTTAAAGTATTTATCAAGTGATTCATTTCTATGAACCGTTGGAAGAGTTATCTTGTTATCACAAAATAAATGTCCTCTAGATCTTTGAAGCTCAACTGTTAATATGTACCTGTTGTTGAAATATGCTTAGAGAAATAGTATTATGAGATAACTGATGGTCTTAGGCCACCTTCAAACCGGATGTTGACCAGAGGACAACCCTGATTGAATGAGGGTCAACGCAAGTACTAGTGTTTCAACAGGGCTTAGATGTAGATCATATACTTGACCCTTGATAACAAACATGCAATTCTAATAGCAGAGCATGCTGAAGGTTGACCTTCGAGACCCCCCTTATCTCTCTTTCTAAGTATCTTTACTCAAACGCTGACCAACAAACGCAAAGACTTTACTCAACAGGGACCTCAAGACCCTGAAGTATATATAGCAAGGCACCTCACTCCTGTTCGCCCTTTTCCCCTACTTCCAACCAAATAACAGGCCAGGCAATTATATTGGTGGATGCAGAACTTCTTCAAGATCATTTGGACTCTGTTGACATACTTGATAGGACACAAGATTGGGCATGTACTGGTGAATCTTTGCTGTGGCCATGGTGTTTAAAGGGAGCCAAAACCAATAAAATTGACAAATTTTTCAAAACTCAGATAAGTATAGAAATATGTTAGATAGGTCCAGTTAAGGTCAGTGGTAAAGTATTAGCTGTGAAAACTAGCACAAACTGAAGTAGAATACCACAAGAGATGGTAATATTTACATTTGTTTGTAAACAAACCCTATTTTTGCGGGTCCACATTAATTGATTTGAGCAAGGAAAACATTTTATTAATGATTTTTTTTACCATATTTCATCGTTTAGATTTTAACATGGGCCAGGAATAGGCCCAAGGAATGGATTTCCATGATTATTTGAGTTTCGAAAATTTCATTGAATTTATTGTTTTGGGCTCCCTTTAACAATCCTGACTCAGAGGTCCATTTCAAGAAGAAAGGGGCCACCCTCAGTTGCCCTGTCATTCCTAGATTTAGGCATGGCATATTCTCCCTCTAACAACTACAAGTATTTACTAAATCTTTCATATAAAATATATTAATATCACAATTCCTTAAACAATAATCAAAAGTCATATCAAATATATAGGGGAAATAGCCCAGACTATTTGTATATAACCGTAGCCGAGCAGGTAACCTAGCAACTCCCCTTGCAGACCAGGTCACTGCACTCAGTGACATCACTGTGACGTCACGTAGAATCCAACCGCTCAGGTCATTCAAGCGCCTGTCACGTCTTCTCCGTGTTAGACGAAAATTTTGCTGCTATGTCCGGGAAGAAAGAAGTCAAATCCTGTTCCAGGTGCAACACTGCCCATAAGTCACCGTGGGGGCAGAAGTGTGTTTTGCCAGTCGTGGATTTTGATGAGAATTCCGAGAGAAAGGGACCGGACGACGCGGAGAAGCGCAACCCGTCGGACGAGCCCAAAGCCGGGCCGTCAAACGAGAGGGCGTCTAGCCAGAAGCCGTTCAAGGAGTCAGCTATCGAGCGCAGATTATGCCTGATCAAGGAGGCAATGCGATGCAAGGACTCAGGCGAGGCTGCAAAAAGTTTCTTATCAAGTTCGAAAAGGAAACAGACCGAGGCGGCGAATTCGTCATCTTGTGACAGCGGGTCAAGTTCGGAGAGCTCGACTGACAGCAGCTCGTCAACTTCTAGTGACAGCGAGGACGCGGAGACAGCTTCGTCGCACCGCAAAAACAAGCCTCATCGTCACAAGAAGTCATCGAAGAAATCGAAGTCAAAGTCAAAGTACAGCCAGAAAAAGTTCCTCAAGAAGGGCGAGACTATTTCTAGCTTTGAGAAGTTAATTGTTGTAGCAATGGATACCATGTTAGAAATGCACACCAAAGACCAAAACCTGTCAGGGATCATCTCCCACGTTAAGATGTTGGCTGAGAAAGCCGAGTCACACATCTTCTGCACAGAAGCCCTGATAGATTACGACGAGTCCGTCCGCAAAGAGGCGAGAAAGAAAGGATCAGCCAAATTTGGCGAGGTGGATACAGTGAACATAATGAAGCATTTCAGTTTTGACAGTGCCCTATCCGCCCATGGGGGCCTGCCCAAGCCAGCCCAGCGGAAATTCTGCTTTGACGACAACTCGGCCAAGGGGTGTACTAAAATTGCATGCCGCTTCAGGCACGCCTGCTCAAGCTGCGGCGAGTCACACCATGCACTCATCTGCCCTAAGATCAAGCCAGCGAGCCATGGCACCTTGGCGTCGGCCAAAAAATGAGATGCAGCCCTCGACACGCGCGTGGGGTTTGACAGCAGATATCCGGGCATGGAAACGGAGGAGAAAGTCAAGTGTGAAATGACTGTTGATTCACCGTTATATCCCGTGATTGATATTGTACCTGCTGTTGATGTTGTTAGGCTTGAGCCTCATTCTTCACCTATTGTCCATAATGTTGAATCCGTTAGTTCTACTAAGGTAGAGTGTGTTGCTGTTAGTGATGTATGCAGCCCAGTTTCACCAGCGAAGGGTGACTCATCTGAGCCCCCAAGGCAGGACGATGTAGAATATGTTGGTGGTGCGAATGTTGTTGTTTTTAAGCCACCCTGTAGCAAATGTGGCGTGAGTGTCGATGTTTTTGAATCTTGTAAAAATGGTGTTTGCGAGTGTGTACACTACATTAATGGGTTACCCGTACAGTTGAAACCTTGTAGGGCAGCCAACTTGATTTTTGGTGGTGATGTGGAGTTGGAGGCCGAGGACAGGGATTTTCTCTGGAACGTTTTTTATGATGGTTTCAAGATAGTTGATGATAGCTGCGAATCCAGCTACAGCTGCGAAAATTACGACTCAATAACAGAGGGGAAATTTAGGGAGGAGATGCAAGCCCTGATTGCTGATGAGCTCTCAGCCAGTAAAATTAGCCTCACAAGTGAAACCCCACAGTGTGTTCACGCACTGGGGGCGGTAGAGAAATCAAATGGCAAGCTCAGACCTATAACGGACTGTAGTGGTCCGGAGGGGGAGAGCATTAACTCTTTCATGGAGACTACTTGTAAAAAATTCACTTACAATTCTGTAAATTCTGTGGCTCAGATCCTGGAGAGAGGTGACTATATGTCAGTGGTTGACATAGAGAGCGCCTATCGCTCAGTCAACGTACTGGGTTCTCAGGTGAAATTCCAAGGTTTCAACTGGGACTCAGGCTCCGGTAAAGAATCTTATCTGCACCACAGACTGTGCTTTGGCCTAAAATCAGCCCCATTCATTTTTGACAAGATATCTAACTTTGTAGTGAAAGTGGCTGAGTCGAGGGGTGTTCGCAGGATCGTCAACTATCTCGACGACTTTATTGTGGTGGGAGAGACAAGGGAGTCATGCCAGAATTACCTTGACATACTGGTGGGTGTCCTAAGGGGGATTGGTTTTTATGTCTCGTGGAAGAAGGTCACCTCACCTGCAACCGAATGTACCTTTTTAGGGATAACCCTAAACTCAATTAAAATGAACCTCTCCTTACCCAGGGAAAACATTGCGAAATTGTTAGACACAATCAATGAATTGAAAATCGCAAGTTCAGCTACCAAAAAGCAACTAGAGAGACTAGGGGGCCTGGTGTCCCACTGCGCAACAGTGGTTAGAGGCGGGAGGACCTTTAGTAGGAGAATTTTTGACTTAAGCATGGAATGTGGTATGAGAGGTAGGGTGAATTTAACTGATGAGATCAGGGCAGACTTGAACTGGTGGGAGCACTTTGCTAATTCATTTAATGGCAATGCGAGTATAATAAAGAGGGAGAGATCAATTGATATCGTATCGGACTCCTCAATGTTTGGTTTTGGGGCGTGGTCGGGGTCTGACTGGTTCTGGGGAAGCTGGGATAACGCCGAGGTTCCCGGTATGGATATCCATGATGACCGCTTGGGCCCACCAACCATAGACAGGGTGACTCGCAACATCGACCTCTTCGAGTCGTGGCCAGTGGTGTTGGGGTTGAAGAGGTGGGGTGACCGCCACAGGGACACCTGCATACAGTTGATTACCGACAATACGCAGGTGATGCACATGATTAACTCCGGCAGAAGCTCGAACCCGTTGTGTATGGACTGGCTAAGGGAAATCTACTGGTACTGTTTTATATACAACCTAGATATTTATTCCTCCTATGTGAACACTAATGACAACCACCTGGCTGACTCCCTGTCTCGGTTATCCGAGGCCTCTAAATTAGAGTCTGTGAATATTCTGAGCCTTAATCAATTTTGTTGCTCGGACATTTTCAGGAGTAACGAGGGAGGATCTGGGGAGGAGGGCGGCAACACTCCAGGACAGCGCTATGTCGGAGAACACCCGTCGATCGAGGGATACACAGAGGGAATGTTATTTGAGGTTTTGTGAGGAGTTTGGTTACAATCCCTTAAAATGTACCAATGATATTGTTGTGAAGTACATAGCTTTTTTGTCATTTTACATGGTGCACACTTCTATTATATGTTATGTATCGGGCTTATCATACTTCTTGAAACAATCAAGAGGGGAGGGCATAGATTACTCTAATTTTGATGTCGCTCAGGCCCTTAAGGGCACAAAGAAAATTGGTAAACTTGGTCCTGGACCTCGTAAGCCTATGACAATCAACCTACTTCAAAGCATCTACATGGTCTTAAATATGTTGTTATTCGAAGATGTTGTGTTCTGGGGCGCCTTGACATTAGGTTTCAGGTGCCTATTGAGGGTCTCGAATTTTTGTAAATCACGCCACACACTGAGGGTGGGCGACATAGATTTTAAGGACTGGGGCATTCAGGTCAACCTACGTTCAACAAAGACTGCGGGTATCGAGTCGAGCTTACTGCCGATTTTTGTCACCAGGAATGAGAATTCAGTCCTGTGCCCTGTTTACTGGGTGGGAGAAGTATTAAGGCTGACGGGGGGTGAGTCAGGTGACCGTCTTTTCAGGATTAAGACGAGCAGGGGACTTAGCTCTATCACCTCAAGTTGGTTTAATTCCATGCTTCGTGAAAGCTTGAGATTAGCTGGGATACAATCGGAGGGCTATTCATCTCATAGCCTAAGAAGGGGGGGCGCAACTGTTATGTCAGAACTGGGACTCGGGTTACAAACTATTAAGTCCAGGGGTCAGTGGCGTTCCTCATGTGATTTAAGTACATCGCCGAGTCGGAGGAATCCCTTCGGAATAGTGACATGATGTTCAGGTCTAGCCTCACTTAGTTCGGCGTGGTTGGGCATGTTTGGCATGTTTATTGAATACAGATTGTATTAACGATTGTTCAGCCCACCCACGCCTTCACGCGTTGTTATTCATTAGTGTTAAGCGAGCGAGTTATAGGGGAAATAGCCCAGACTATTTGTATATAACCGTAGCCGAGCAGGTAACCTAGCAACTCCCCTTGGAGACCAGGTCACTGCACTCAGTGACATCACTGTGACGTCACGTAGAATCCAACCGCTCAGGTCATTCAAGCGCCTGTCACGTCTTCTCCGTGTTAGACGAAAATTTTTATCTTATATGTAACTGCATTGGCATGTTTATTGAATACAGATTGTATTAGCGATTGTTCAGCCCACCCACGCCTTCACGCGTTGTTATTCATTAGTGTTAAGCGAGCGAGTTATATATATATATATATATATATACTGCTTCATAGAGTTCGTGGTAAAACCTTTGTTAGCACTCTCCCTCCCCCTAGTGGCAACTGGCCTAATTAGTGTAATTAGGTAAGAGGCCAAAGGTTAGGTGGGGAAGTGCACCCCTGCTGTGAGGGCAGTGTGAACACATGTCCTTTGTGTATCAGCCTAGGCTTAGGCCTATGGTTAATAACCTAGGACTGAAGAAACAATACATCTCAATACTGCTTATCCCTTCATCTTCATTTGTCCCCTAAACGACATCCACAATTAGAAAGTACTACCCCAAAACTTTAAAGTACTTCAGCCCCCTGCGGTTCTTTCATTTTAGTACTTACTTTGGTGTGAAGGCACAAATTAACTGCATCCTTGTTCCTGAACCTGAATTCAATGTTGTGCCGGATCCACAAAGTTGAGTAGCACATGCGAAGTCAGTGAATGATCTCCATACAACCTACATGGTGAAATTAGAACCAATGTACAGTATGTCTTCTATGCACACCATTTTGTGTGTGAATATAAGCCATAAATAATATGCAAACATACATCTCGCTCATATCATGCAATGTGTTTTGCAAAAGGAAATGGGCAAAGGCTAAATTGCCAGCACTTAGAATATTGTAAATCAGCAATCCATGCTAGGGACAATTGGTAGATCATGCATTGTACCACTAATGTTAATTGAGGATGGGATTGCCATAGTGGTTGTGACTCAGAAAGAAAACCATTTTAGAAGTACAAATGAGGCTAGTTGTAAAGTTTTATACATAGAGACATCTTTAAAGTATATACAAATTGGATGTGAATAATGTCATTGCTGTTAGTTTTTAGGCACAGTGAATTTTCAGCTTGTCCACATTATATTTATCAATTTGATCAAAATGGATGGTAACACAAGCATTTACAATGATTCCAATTAGGTATCTTAGTTTCCGTAGTTGATATTGTAGCATAGTTCTGGGACAATATTGAATCTACTATAGGTCCCTATAAAAGTACATACTCGTCTGAAGGCGCTGCAGCGACCACTTGAAGTGGGACTGGTGCAATCATTACCAGCATAGTCAAAAACCACATCCTCATAAGATTGAATTAGTGATTGTGGATCAAACGCAGTAATCAGTGCATTATCTATAGGATTCGTTTGAAAATTAACTATCCAACGTGTATTGGGAGGTCCAGAGTTCCCGCTGCAATCAGAGTTGAGTATTTCCAATTGATCTGCAAGCTCATCATTCCATATCTGAAAATCAATGTATACATTCAGTGCTTTTTTGACCTTCTGTTGAATAAAAACTTGAAATAACAAAACTGCAACTTGAAATATCAAAACTGCTACTCTCTGATTATAACTCGCTCCTACCAAGTTTCTCAATTTTCCTTTCAGAAGAAATCTCAGATTTTTGAGGTGGGTACAGGATTTGGTAAAGGGGAATCTGCATATAGAAACAGTACTAAAACCTCATGCATTTACCCAAATACACTTAACATTTCTATTTGTCACCCCCTCCCCCAGCAAAAAGGGGGAGGGGGTGATCAGGTGTCCCAAAACCCAACCCTTCCCCCTGGAGTCATTGGTAGATGCATCCGGATCAGTTAATTTACCAATGTGCCAATATAGCCGAGCATATCTATATATTGGAGACTGGCTGTAAAATGTGTGTTTATTATCCAAAAATTCTGTCATCAACAATGAAAAGAAAATGTATAAACTCATTGTGATACAATCGTCAATGAATTTTGGACGTCAAACAGGTATTTATCAACTAAAAAAAGACGCCAGGCTGGCCAAAGATAAATCCATTTATAGTCTTTTCTACTGTGAGATTAGGCCTGTTCAATATTTCCATCATCAATGACGATAGGACTTTCTTTGTTATCCCTGTTTATTGTCAAAAAACAATGTGGTTTCTTAATTACTTGGTTCCAGTCTGTCTACAAAGACCTGGCTTCACTGGTTCATCGTTAACAATGAACTCCACTTTGTCATTTATAGTTTATTGTAGACTTTTTTCCCCATGGGGACATGCCTCTACACAACTGGTGGACAAGGAGAGACACCATTGTCAGAAATGGTGCACTTGACCACCCACAATCAGTGGCATTAAAGGTGAGGGGCGGAATCATACCTTTTGTCAGCGGGCGAACACGGATTCTCTAATGCAGTATACTCTCATCGAACAATAATTTATAAGAAATTGCATTCACCATTTTTTCTAAGTGACTTTTACAATTAGATCAAACACCGAATTTTAAAAGTCACTTAGAAAAAATAGTGAATCCAATTTCTTATAAATTATTGCTGTTTAGCAAACTTAGACATCTCATGAATATCGAAATGGCCAATATCATTTATAAATCAATGATTCTACCATATTTTGATTATTGTGATTTTATTTTCAATTACTCAAAAAAACCAGCATTATATATATTGGATAGGCATTATACAAGAGGTCTTAGAATTTGTCAAAAACCTCAGGGAATAATAGATGTAAATATATTATATAATAATTGTAGTATTTCAAGTCTACAAGCAAGAAGAGCAAATCATTTAAATAATTTTTTACTTCAAAACAAAGGTAAATTTACATTTCAAGAAAAAATTGTCAATACAAGATCAATTGTGACCCGTTTTGGCGAATCAGGTCGGAAGTCGCAACGAGTCGGATGTCAGCTGTTACTACTCATTTTAAAGCTAAGAATCTGAATTTTCTGATGGGATAGGTCTCTAAAAATGGACCCCGTGGGACATCCGACTCAATTCGCCAAAACGGGTCACAATTGTTGGTCCCAAGTTTGTTATTTCAAAACCAAATTGTAAAAGCTTCAAAAGTAATGTACTTTATTCAGGTAAAAGGGACTGGAATAATCTAGTCATAAGAAATTGTAATAACATTATTGAATTCAAAAGATATCAAAAATCAATAATGTTAAATATGTATAAATTAGATTGAATTAGTTTGAATCATATGTTAGAAATTAAGACTTTGAAACAAACAATTCGTAACTGAAATGGATAATAGTTATAATTTACAGAAATATTTAAATGCCAACTTTTTGGAATCTTACCTTAAATTTAATTTATTAATTTATGTTAATACTAGCTAAGATTAAGTAATTTTGATCAAAACTAAATTTGAAATAGCAATTGGATTAGAATTGAAAATTGATATACTCTGTTAAAGTTAAAATTATATAAGCTGTTTCAAGGAAAATGCATGTAAATACTGGTGCACTGATGGATACCGGAATTAATCCGAGATTTGACCAGTCTAATAAAATGTTAATAATAATAATAAAGTGGTGTATGCCCTTTGTGCAGACAGGGTCATGTGACCAAATTTTGGTGATCACCACTTGATAATCATCCCGGATTGGACTAAGTGTAATGAGACATGTTGCAGGAGTTTATTCCCTAAAAATGACAATGACATTCTGGCACCTCAAAATACCAATAGGCCTATATCAATAAAAAACAGTCCCTGGTCCCTTTCTGATATCTTAGTCTGTTGGCTGACCAGACCCCTGAAAGGGGTTTAAGGTGGGTTTTCACAAAACGACTGCTTTGGGGCCAACCTCAACACACCTTCCTGGGGCCCTCATTTGGTCAAACCAACAAGCTCGGGTCAACAAGTGCTCAAGGACTCTCTGGTCTTGTCTAAGACCCGCCCTCATGTATCAATTACTATAACAATGAAACAGGTGGCTATTAACAAACCGAAAAAAGGGAACACCAATTTATTCAGGATTGCAAGTAACCTTTTGTGGTCCTTCGAGATAGTGAAGTTGAAACCTTAACACCAAAGGATGTTATAATAGTCTTATCTTTTAGCAAAAGAATGTGACCGGAATGTTATGGTAATGTCACACTGAAACATCTCAATGGTAGGTCCTAGAGATGTTTTTTGGTGCCATTAAAATAACATTACAGTATCTGAAATTAAACTAAACAGAATGTTACAGTAAAATTGGAATAAGTTTTACATTGCATGCTTGCCTTTGCCACGTCGCATAACCAAACACTCACAGCAGCAAGAGAACAAGGATGGTTTCAAAATCGTTTTGCTGGGTTTTTTTATCCTTGTTTCCCTCATGTGCCAATTGTCGCTGTTGCGATGGTTTTGCACACACTTTGAATTTGATTTAATTGATTGATAAATACATTTCCACCACTGACCTTTTATATATTTTATAAGCTGAGGAAAACTGCTATTATTTGCTGAAAACAGAATATTAAAATTCACACCCCAAAATATCCCCCCGGGACATAACAAAAAGGTATGGTCAAACCATCCCTGTAAGGATGAAAGGCGGATTCACTCACTGTTGAACAAGGACAGGACTGGTGTCCTTATGTATGCCAATGTTTGCTACAGTGAGACCCATTTTACTACGGGGCACTTGGAAGACAAAGACCATAGGGGTAGGGAAGGGGAACACTGGGTCTACATCTTAGGAGTAGCTGTTGTAACGAAGTGCCCTTTGTTTAGTTTAAATCTGTCACCCTGAAATTGATTACACTGTAAGGACCTTGTCTGAGCATTACAAAATAGTAGTGGTGTGAGGGTGGCATGATCATGGCCCGATCCGGGATACACGTCACTGTGGCGTCCCCAATCACCCCACTCTTGAGAAGGGTATATCAACATGCCAGGAGTTTGTGCTGGGTAGACAGGAGACACAGGAAAATGTGAGACTTGTCTCTTTGCCGAAATCTGCTGCATGCGACCACAATTTGCAAGAAGGGCACAGTCTGTGTCAGCTTTCCTGCACCAAAATGATTAAATAGTATGACTAATGCCCTATGTGGTCATAAACCTACTTTGTCCCCCTGCCCCACATAGCATAAACCCATTGATACCACCAAATGCAAAGTCCCAGTAACGCTAATAAAGCACAGTGCTCCTGATGCTCAACCCGTGCAAAGTTGAAGCACAGCTTAACTATGTTTCATGGGCATCCAATCAGCTTTGGTTACTGTCCACGGGGGTTGGCTTCAGTTACACTGATGCCCATCTACTGACGCTCAGTGGTTGCAAAGTGTCTGCATAGGAGCACTGTGCCTCCCCTATGGCCTTAAATGGTATGCGGCCTATACCTCCTGCCCTATTAACATGTGTCAGTGCCTCTAACGCTCATAGATTGACCCTCTGTCCAAGCATAGGGTGTGTTTAATGAAACTGTGTTGTACCGCTGCACGCTTAAGGTAGTAGCGTCCTTGGAAATGAAACTGGATCCCACTGGTTATGTTATTCAAGAATTCCCATGACCGCCAGCCTGATTACCCCTCCCGGTGCATGGTGCACCCGGCCATGGTCTATATAACAGCTTACTTATGACTGACTCTTGGAATCAGCTTTTTTTGTAATACTTAATACTTGGTATTAGGTACAATGGAATACATCAAGAACCCTGCAATAAACAAATTAGCCTACTTCCAATAGATCACTGAGGGCCCGGAAATTAATTGTCCAGACCTTCTAGATTCAAGAAAAAGTTTTCATTTCAAAGTCAGGCCTGCCCTTCTCAGTCTCCACTACACATCTCATAGATAGCCCCAGTACAGACTACCAGGGCTCGCTACAAGATCGCACAGATGGCTATTGGGCCGGGCTTGTCCCACGACAAGCCCGAAGGGCCTCGCTACACATCACGTGGATAGCGTTTTCACATCAGCTGGTCCTCTTTCCGGATATGGAAAATGAGTTGATGATAGAAGAGGTGTTTAGGCCCATGTTCCAACCTTCTCTCACTATCCCAAGTCCTTTTACACCGATTATATTTAAGTCTGGCATCACTACAATCCCATCTCAACATAACCACATAGTTAAATAAGAAGAAAGGCATTTCAGATATCCCAAATTGTAAAATAGCTGTTACTATAGGCTTCAAAAAAGGAAACGATTTACCAGGGCGCCCCCTGACGACAGCCGTCTCAATTACTGAGAGGCCTACATCACATGTCATCGATGGTATGGCTCGCGACCCCTAGTGACGAGCTGTATGAATTAAAGACGATTCCAAGTCTGATCTAGCCCAGCTCTTAGCAGAGGCACTGAATTGCCCTTAAACCGCGCCCACCCATTTTTGGAGATTAACACGTTATTTTAGAACACTGATTAATGGTTAGGTTCACTGCATTGTATTTCTAGGATTAGAGCTGGTGCTCGTCTACACAATTTACTTTTGTTTTCAAAGTAGGGTGTATAAGCACCCTTGCAAAAATTAGCTGTCGGTATTCATCGCCCATGGACTATAGCCATCTATGTGATGTGTAGCGGGGACCTGCAGATTGTCTCTGCCGTCACCCCCTAGAGTGAGCTAATTCAGTTGCTCGCCCTCCTGCATGTGACTAAAAGGTCTTTCCGGTGGAAGAGGTGTCTATGACTGTGCCCTGACCTGTTTCTCATACTTTCAAGTTCCTTTTCACCTCATCATAATATGTACGAGGAAATGGCCACTGGAAGAGAAACCCAAACTATGTTTACATAAAAATTGAGCAAAACATATATTTTTAGGTGGATAAACAGCCTTCTTACATATATGAAACACCAACGTTTCCCTCCTGCGCCACCTGGTGTGGTCAGGTTTGACCGAAAGATGTGCCAGCTAACGTCTTGGAAATTTAATAGGGTGGGCATACAGGATTTTGTACAGACAGCTACTCATTTAATTTGCCAGGCGCGGAGGGGGGGAGGGCGTGCCAGGATTTTTTTTCAGCCAAATTTGGTTTATTCTTAATGTAAAACTCCTGCAACCAGAGGGTGCCAGTGCAAATTTTGCTATAGCACGCCCCCCCCCCCCCCCCCCTTTTTTTTTTCAAAATCCTCGATCCGCCCCTGCATGTTTGCGTCACCCGGGTCTGTCTTTCACACCCAAATGGTTTAGGGTTCTTGAAGGAAAGTAACTAATGTACTCAAGTTCAATTGTTCATAGTACAGGTGAGGTCTTTCATGAATGGCAACGTTAACGGGCTTAAGGTTTACAACATTGTCCTCTGTCAAATTTAGGCCATGTACATGTCAATTAGCACAAAGTTAACGTTGCCATGTCCCCTGTCGAATTTAAGGAATGCCCATGTCGCCCTGTCGAATTTAAGTAATGGCCATGTCACCCTCTCGAATGTAAGGGTCTACACCTGTAATATTGGGAGAGATCCCTTTTATAGTACATTAAGCATAGGAATATTCTCATGCTAAGTAGTCGCGGATCCAGATTTGAAAGAAGGTTTTATATTATGGTCAGGTCACAAATTATCTATATCTGAATAACAACACAGAATGAAAACAGCCATACTGATCATGAGATAGGATACCGAAATTTGAGACGATAATAAAAGCTTTCAGTCAACGGAAAACCAAACTCAACATTGTTCTTGACATTATTTATTTAGCAGAAAATAAAAACCCGTTTTGCAATTTGGGTCAACCGGGTCTTATTTCAGTTAAACACCATTAATAGGTAATTTATTACATGCGCACTTGAAAGAAAATATTTCAATATAGTGACAATTATGTGATGAATGTCTATTCATCAGGTATCAAGAAAAGTAATGCGGTAGAGCTAAAAGTGTATTTTGTAACTGGCCCGAAAGCCCGAAAACCCGAAACCTGAAACCCGAAAAAGTATGTAAACCGGAAGTGACGTCAGTATGATCATGTGATAACCACGTGACGAGAAATAGCCAATCAGAGTTGACCTATAGAGTATAAAAGGGGCGGTGAGGCCCGAAAATAAAGAGTTCCTTCATAGTACTCCTGGTGTTCAGACGTGTATTCTTCCTCTAGCAGCCCCTTAGGAGGGATTCCAGTCGATAAGATGATCAAATAAGGAATAAATAATCAGTAAATACACGTTGTATTGATAAACTTAGACAAAAATTAGTATAGGGCCCGAAGATTCAAAGGACCAAAACATGGCCCAAAGGCCCGAAATAGCACGACTGACGGCCCGAGAACGGAAGACCGGCCAGGTATGAAAGCCCTAAATAGTCAGCAGAAGTACAATAACCGGAGGTATCAAGGTGCGACTGGCTCGGCCCCATGCTACCAAACAATAGGCGACCGTCGGCCCGAGACCTCCGGCAGAGCGTACAGGGAGGAAGATCCTTCAGCTGGACCAGAAAAGCACGAAGACGGAGAAACGGCCCGTACCCCTACCACCGCATTTTTGCCCTCCGCCATCCTCCGCCCGATGGCTGAAACCCCTTGGTCCCATCTGACCAACACCCCCTCCCCCCTTCAACGAATACCGATCCCCCGACCGACCCACTCAACCCCCCTCGTGTGCGAGGCATGACTCTTGATCTCACATCTTCGCTTCTTGCTCGGCCTCCGTGCCCAGCTGAGAACCGAAATAACCCCCACGTCCCTCGGCCGTAGAACCCGGAAACCCCGAACTACCGAGGAACGTCACAATTACAACATTTAGATATTTATTTGGTTGGAACTGAATTATGGAACACCTAATCATTTACTGTACAGTCTGCTAAATCTATATATCCATGTTCGAATCGTCTCTTCAAATGTTAAATAGGGAATATTTTGATCTGTTTCACTGATTGAATTGACGTACAATAATGAATATAGATTGATGAGTTCAAGTTAGAATATTAATTGTATGAATTCTTGCAATTTACTATTACCTGGAAGACAAGGGGAAAGCCTGAAGTTTATGTTGAAAATAATAAAATCACTGCACTTCATTCAGCCCACCAACACATATACATAGTAGATGTAAGTAAGGTATTCTCTTTGGTGGCACTGGAGGAATATTCACAATAATTGCGTAAGAAATATAGAAAATAATATTCCCAGATTCATGAAAAATAATCAATACCCAACTAATAAACTATAACACACTTTTGAAAAACTCCTAATGTATTTTAATAGTCTTAAACACACTAGATATTGCTGGCCCTTAGCCCTTGTGGATCAGGTACGTGCCCTGCAGAATCTTCTCAAACAAATTAATAACTGGCTCGATTATGTGAGCAGAAAAACAACAGCTAAAGAAAAGGAAGGAAAGAAAAGAACAGACTGAAGGAATACAGACAGAAGAGAAGGGAAGAACAGGACGGCGGGCCAGTGTCCGAACACCAAAAGAACAAGGTCTGTTGTGATGCCCAAACCTAGCCGTTGAATGCGCCATGTCTACGTGGCCTCAAATTCAGGTACGGGGACGACAATTCTTTGTTTTCCTCTTCTTCTTCTGGTAAATCTAAATCATTAGCACAGTGCGTTGCCCCTACAACACCACAATTCCATTTAGTTTCCAGATCCCTTCGTAATTGATGTTTTGAATAATTATAATTAAGTTGGACCTTGGATTTTTTTTTAACAAAAAGACAATGTAATACTAGAACACCTAACAGGAACTGGCCACAATGGGCAGCCGGGTAGACCCGCCTGCCAATTGTGGCCGTTTTGGGTACTAAACCAAAATGGCAGCACAGCAGTGAGTACACACTCTTGAGATTTAGATATTTGACACCCCCAGTATGACCCGCTTATGTACATGAAGATTAAATAGAACAACCAATTCCATTTCCACGTGGGAACATTTTAACCACAGTCATAAACGAAACCAACCTCGCTGCGATGATGGCGCATGAGAGACTTCTTATTCCTGGGACGAACCTTCTTACGTGGCACCAAGGCTCAAACGGGGAGGGGGCGGGGAGGGGGGGGCGGGCGGCAAACGGCCCGACCACGCCCCCCACGTCCATTTCCTTCGCGAGGAAACTGTCTACCTGTTGAGGGAAATGAAGCGCACTTGGGTGGTTCTCTATCCCGATTGAGTCGGACACCAGACCCATATACCCGAGGGGAAAACCATATGTGAGGAAGTCCATAAGCTGTGGCCTTCCTCCGATGTTATCTAACTTTTGCTCCCACTTTTCCAAATTCAACTTAGACGGGACCGGGATATGGGCGGCCATGGGGTTTGGCAAACCTGTCGCCCTGACCGTGTTGTAAACACATGATCTTCTGGTGTGTTACTTACTTTGCATGACTAATCTAAAACATTTGACAGCTTTGGCCAGGTTACGAATGAGTTCTCATTCACTTGCTATAGAGATAGGACGTCATGTAAAACCTAAGGTTGCTAAGGAAAATAGAAAGTGTCTAAACTGCTCCTTGAATGAGGTTGAGGATGAACAGCACTTTCTCCCAAATTGCTCACTATATGATGGATTGCGACAAACTTTTCTTAACTCATTATCACTGGACAACTCTACAATTTCCCAGGGAGACTTGTTTATTTCTGTTATGGGTAGTAAAGATGCTAAAGTTATCAAAGCACTGGGTACTTATGTATATTCTGCATTCAAAACCAGAGAAAATCATGTAAGACAATATTGACCGTTGTAATATCACTAGTCTTTATCAAAGTTACAACTTACATCACTAGTCTACTGTTACCTAGTCAGTTTTTTTTACAAGTGTCACATTTTGTGTCAACAAGGTCATGGTGCTCTTTTGCCAATTTTATATCACGATAGCCCGTCCATTCATTAACTGAATCTCTAAATAGTTAGAACCAGATAGCAAATAGTCTATAGATCCAGATCTCATGACATATAAGGCCTATGCCTCTAGACTTGTACTTGTCATACCAGTATTGATATCAGCAGTATGTTGATTGTCATGTGTTTATTGTTATCTTAATGGGTATGTTTGTTTGTTGTATATATGTTACTGTCTTTGTATATGACACATGAGATCAGTTTGTAATGACTATTTGTTGTCAATAAAAGCACTACTACTACTACTACTGTAAATGTTTACGACTCCCTCAGGTACCATGTTGTCTGCTGGTACAGGCCAGAACTTTCTCATATATTCTGCCTTGGCTAGAGGGCGCAATCTATGTTAGCGGATGCATAGTTTCCCTTCTCACATACCTTCCTGATCCTATTGATGTCGGGCCCGGCTTGCGCGTCCCCCTGGTCCATGTGTTGTCCCTCCGGCCTGGGGCTGGGGGGGGGGGGGGGGGGGGGGGGGGGGGCAGCCGCCGAGCATGATAGGTGGTGGGCGGCGGAGCTGGGGAAGACCGGCCACCTGCCGGCCCCTCACCCCTCCAACCTTCGTGTTTACTGGGGGTGTTGTACTGGTCGACCTGCGGGGGCGGGAGGGGCCGGCCACATGATGGCTCCTTCACTGCTACCCCTCGCTGCTTGTCTCTGCGAGGTTGTCGTACTGCCGTCCCTGCGCCTCTATTAGGGGGGTCCGCCGCCAGGCACCGTGGCCGGTGTCAATCATCGTTGTGGGCCGCGGCGCCTTGGTGATTAGTATAACCGGGGCGCCTGCACGGCGGGCCACGGATGCTCCATTGCATCATGTGACGGAGGTGCCGCAGGAGAAACACATGATCTTCTGGTGTGTGTGACTTGGGGTCAAGCAGCAGTTTTAGCATGGCATTTACGTACTTTAGTTGTGAGATGTCACACCACAGGCGCCGTTGTCGAGTCGGAGCGTCTGTTTACCAATGTAGACCCTAAAGTTGGGAAGGTGGCCATCTTATGAGTCCACCCTTGATGTAAACACAACCTACTATGCCTCAGTGAACTATTCAAAATGCAATATTGCAAATATCAACCTACCAGGAATGTTGCCAACATCTAAAAGAATGATTTCATGAATGAAAGTATTTCTTATTTCTGGTCTTTACATGGAAATTCCCTCAAAGATATCCAGAGAGGAGCAGTGTGGACGTTCGCAGGGCCTGTTACCGGCAGTCCTTGCTATGTGAAGCCCTTCTTTGGGGACCAGCGGTCATTCATGCTTGACAAGTGGTCACCTGAGGCCCTGGTAAACCCCAATAAATGACGTCATTTAACTATTTTACATGTCATATGAGCCAATGGGATTCACTTCCGTCCACACTGGTCTGTTCATCAACAAGGACGTCAACGACCCCACTTTCCCACCTTTAGTGTATATACACGTAAACAGCGACCAGACTCGAAAACGGCGCCTGTGTGTCACACTGAACCTCGAGTTTTTGTTTCTCGGTCTGGCATGACTCCCTATCAATGTACATGTATGGCTTATAAGCTGCATGGTCATCACTATGATATAGATTCCTCTTACCCTGTGTGGAGGAAGGGGCAAACCTATCCTTCTCCATCATGTAGTCGATGTAGCCATCACTAGTAGCCTCTCTGTGCAGTTGGTGTGGCTGTGGGAGACTGTCCATTATTGTATCGTCCTGATACCGTGGGGCCGGGATCCATGGGGGTGTGCTGTGGCGTACAGGTTTTGGCGTCGACATGTGCAGTAACCTGTCCAACTTCTTGTTTATCCCGGCCACATCCTCCTTTACCGTCGCCACGTTGTCCTCCAGCTTATCCACCCTAGATATATTCAGGTAGTCCCCTGGAGTGCATGGTGGTGTTGCGTCGTCCTCGTGCTGGACCAAGTTTTGACAAATGTTCGGGAATGATACCTCCTCGTCATTAGTCACCAACCTTCTCATTCTTGCCCGGGCCTTCACCTTTGCGATCAGGCTGGTAGTGGCCCTCGTGGCGTATGGCATGTTGACCGTCTGTCCAATTTTCGACTCGTATCACAGTTTAGAAATTACTCGGTAGGTTTACTTTGGGTTTTGCGTGTCCGAGAGATCCGCCCGTGAGGCAGAAGCATAAATGGCGACGGCAATGTTGGGTGATTATGATATGAACGGTTGTATGGTTGGTGGTAGAGGAGATAACGGAGGATATGTTTGGGGAGGAAGTGGAATTGTGGGTAAGTGTATGGTGAAATGGGTGGGTTGTAAAGTTATGTATGAATGTGATAGTCCATAGGTGGCAGCAATGACCCAGCCTGCCGACCACAAGGGTGGCATGCTATCATAATTAAGCACGGCACTGCTTTTTTGAGCGGCGCCTTCCGCTGACCCAGGTCGGTAGGCACGTGGTTACATAAGACTTAGCCAACACTTGACCTAAATTAATTCCTGACTAACATGACCGGACGAGCAGATGAACATTACATTTGACTATCAGTGCGCCCATCCAGAAATGGCATTCAACAACAGATCCTCTACATCGGGAGTAAGGTGAGTAAATGGGAAATGGATACCATCGATTATAAAAGATTTACTAGACTTTAAATTACTCCTGTATGGGCTTGGGGGAAAGTCACCTTCTGTGTAAACAACAGTATCTAGGTCACAGCTGAATGGAATAGCTGATCCATGTTTGCAACATGGCCCACTAAGCAAACATGGGCTGAGGCTTGCTATTTCTGAGACCTATAATCTGTCTTGTTGACAGAGGAGTAACTTCAATCAATTCTTACCATTACCTTTGATGACCCCGGTATTAGGCAGAGTATAGGTGATATGCCTATTGAGCATAAGTCTTATTGAAATGATGTTACTGTTGTTTGAGACCATACCCCGAGACACTGAAGCGGCCGAGGACGCCGGAGACACCAACGGCCCCTTTAAAGTTGAGACGGCGACTAAGGATGGTAGAGGCTCCAACTCGGGACGAAAACGTGTCCCCTGAGCTGAGACCGTCGGACACCAAAAGCTTCACGAGGTAATCTTTTTTTTTTTTTAATGTCAACATTCTAAAATACATAAGTTATTCCTAGGCGACGATGTGAGATGAGATGAGATTAACCACACTAAATCATTACCATCTTTATTGTAGCGCAGATCTATTCGGCAGCAGCCCAGGGAATGGTAGTGTGCACAGCCATTCTGACTGGGAGTGCTGCCTATGTGGGGAGCAACCCTCAAAGGTAAATATTGCAATGATTGCCAGTTAAGAAAATTAATTCTTATAGTCTTCACTGCGTGGGTTCTTGCGAATAATTACGCATAGACATGGAGGAGGAATTATCGTCTGTTGGATAGTCTGCATTTAACTTAACTACAAAGGTGGGATCAGTCGATGTTAGGCCACTATTGCCTGCGG
Organism: Lepidonotus clava; assembly: GCA_936440205.1. Taxonomy (NCBI): domain Eukaryota; kingdom Metazoa; phylum Annelida; class Polychaeta; order Phyllodocida; family Polynoidae; genus Lepidonotus; species Lepidonotus clava. The sequence continues at coordinate 11,213,585 of OW387146.1, read as the reverse complement.
TTTTACTCAATACTTATATTTTTATCATTCCTTTAGGTAGACCGGGAATACCTCACAAATGAGTGGGACATCGACATGGATGCCTACGATGAAGAGACCAGTGTGATTGCCCCGCTTGGTATATTCTTCGACACCAAATATAGGTATGTATTACAAGGGGCATTTATTGACTGATTGCATAGTTCCCCAACATACGGCACTCTCTTTATTGTTTATTTGTGTCATATTGTTTTTACTACATTTGAACTGTACAAGTGGGAGGGAAGAACTTATTCCATGTTGTTGTATCTAGACGGGCCCGGGATTTATTCCAAATTCCACATAAACCCTGGTTTCAGATAAAAACTGTTTCCGTTTAATAAGACCATCCCACATTGCCTTTACAGAGTTTACCTGATGTGTACCTATCGCCAAGCAGTATTTCACCCGGTGTGTGCGCAATATGAGCCAGCTCAGATCATGGCGTCAGAGATCATATGTGACAAGTGTGCAAATATATATAGGTAATTATAAGTGTATGTTTAATTCCGCTTACATACACTTACTTACACTTATATTGACACAGTTCATAATCACTAGCCCGGGGGGTTACCAGAGGAAAATAACTTTTAGAATCTTATGTCCTCTGGGGAAATTCAAGATTTGGATCCCATACGCCAACGACGGTTATTATAGTAGTATTGTGTCCCCCATAAAGTTGGATCTGTATCCGGACAATAATTGTGTTTATAACCTATTTATTATAGATTAGTGGTTATCCGTACCACAAGTGGTAAAGAAAATTATTGTGGCCTAAGTTGAGGGTGGTTAAATTATTGCCTATTTGTCTAGATAATTATTGTGGTTAAGATGTTGATGATTAAATGAGTGACTGCTATGTTGTTTATATTCCAGATCCGCTACCTAAGATGCCTGGATCGTTCACGATCGGGGAGGAAGCGAATGCACAATGCTAGATGCGGAGAGCTGGTGGACTGCTGCTGATTAAACTATGACATAGAATATTAAGAATAAAATGCTGGTATATATTTACCTACTGTTGTTTACTTAATACGTGTAAACATCTATATTACTTATTGCCACGACTTGCTATTATAAAGAGTGCTTGTACAAAAACAAAGTTATATAATAAATGGAAAATGTGTTAGTTTCAATAAAAAAATGTACATTTGAAAGATTGACTTTGTTTGAGATTGTTTTTCGGTCTGGACACATAAAAAGGAGATGGTTTATAATTAAATAACCTGGAACCTGGATAACTCTGACTCTGTCTGTAGGAACATAACCGGTGTTGTTGGGAAAGTGTGCCGTGAAATGAGAAAAACTAGATAACTCTATAAAGTAACATACTATTTATGCTAAAAACTAAAAAAAGGGTTGCAGATAACAAGATAAATTGAAGTAATTATTGAAGGAGTCACACAGGCCTTATAGACAGCCTTATAGACATATTAGCTCTTAACTTGTAGACTAACTTAGGCTAGTCTAAAGAATATGGAGCAAATTAATTTAAAACCCGGGTGGGGGCCCTAAACAAATTTAGGGGGGCGAGTGGCTAACTGCACCGCCCCAGAACAATCGCAACAAGCCACGACCATACTGTGACGCCAAAAGAAATAAAGTTAGTCACATGTACCCTGTTGTTAACTCATCTTTCGGTAAGTTTTCAACTAACAAATTCACACCATTAGAACAAGATGTGTCCCACCAATGTGACGACACTTTACCCGAACCTGACGACAGTCACCACGCTGACTCAGTCATTACTAACACCACTAATCGGTCAAGACGAAATCACAAAGTGAAAAAAACCTGTAAATTTTCCTCTGTAGATCAAAATAATAAGAACCGTAAATTGTCAACGTGTAACAAACAACGGTGAAACAAAAAATCGGTAGTATCAAAAAATAGGCACAAGAAATCCCAGGTTAACAAAACCAATGACACGCCTATCCATGAACCTAATGCAACCAGCCCATCGACTGGTATCACCACGGAAAGTAACCTAGTAGTAAATCTCTCCGACAAAATCCTCACACCAGAGGAAATGAGTATCTTGAATAAAGGTTTGAAGTTCTGTCCAACGACAAAGCATATCAATGAAGGTGACCTGAGAAAGGAACTAGACACCTTAGAATAAATCACTTCTTCAAAAAAGAAAATGAAAAAACCTCACAAGTTGACACACAAACTAACATCCCAGGGGGGGCCTATGCCGATCCCAAACTCATACGAACCCTGAAGGGGAAAAGCAATTGGAAAGCCCCACCGGGCTCCTCAAACCTAGAAAGTTTCATTACTTTTAATGAAATTCATCTAACCAACACTCAACCACAGAAAAGAGTACCACCACAAAACATCAATGACCAAGAGCGCATAGCTCTCAAAAATCTAGCCAAAAATAATGAGATTACCATTAAACAGGCAGACAAAGGGGGCTCTATAGTGGTCATGAATACAAGGGATTATATAACAGAGGCCAACAGACAGTTGAACGATGAAGATACGTACACAAAATTGGACAAGGACCCTACGGCCCTGACAAATAAACTCATCACAGAAAAAATAGATAATTTAGCTGAACAAGGTGAAATAACCAATAAAATGGCAGGGGCCCTCAAGAACATCAAACCAAGAACCCCCCTTATGTACTTCCTTCCGAAAATACATAAAAATAAAAATCCCCCTCCAGGGAGACCAATTTGCTCAGCAACCTCAGGACCTACCGAAAAAATCTCGGCTTTTGTCGACCACTTCCTTAATCCAATGGTTAAGGACACTACTTCGTATGTAGAAGATACCAGAGATTTCCTGTGCAAGATCCAGGAAATCTCAGGAATCTCGACCGACACAATCATAGGGACACTTGATGTTAGTTCGCTATACACTAACATTCCCAATGACGAGGGTTTAGAAGTGATCTTGAACACTCTAACAAAAAACAGACCCGGCACACAAAACCCCACCAACAAAACCCTAGTGGAGTTACTCGATATTGTCCTCACAAGGAACAATTTCCAATTCAACAACAAAAACTACCTACAGGTCTCAGGGACAGCAATGGGCACCAAAGTAGCCCCCTCATATGCCAACCTATTCATGGCCTCACTAGAGGAAGAGATCATATCATCTGAAACCAAATACTTGGTTCAGATATATAGATGACATCTTTTTCGTCTGGAAGCATGGTGAAAAAGACCTTGAAAAATGGTTAAGCTACCTTAACAATTACCACCATACTGAGCTGGGTGGTTATGTTTTTAATGTTCCTTTATTTATTGGGGAGTATCACTATTAAAGTTCGTACTTGTTCATATCCTGTACTGATTCGTTTATTCATTATTCGACTGCGTGATCTTATATCGCTTATCGAGGATCTTTCGTTTGCTTGAAGATGTTAATAAAAGTGTTATACTAAGATAATGGGGAGTTCTTAGTGATTATTCGTTGAAGTTGCTAGCTTTCTCCAGACAGATGTTATCCTGGATCATAATTCAGTTCTTAGTGGTAGAGATTCTAAGTAAAGGGGCTCAATCCTGAGAAGGACACGCGCTTGGCAAGAGGTCAGTTTATTACATTCATAATAATATTCCGAAGGTACAAGTATACAGTTCTTCATCCATACAGTTCTTTCCTTTCATTTCACAATTCAAACACATCAGTAACAATCCAACCAGGTATAGCTTTGGTCAAGCTTCCCCTTTCGCAAGGTATATACGCTCTAACACAGTTGAGAGAGTCACCTCTCGTCTACCGGTAACGAAGACCATTGGTAGGATCTCCGTCACTTCCAGCACGCAGTCCGTAAGGCTAAGCCTAAGCTGTCCCAATCCTTACTATCACCTGTTCATTGTGGTTACTACCATCTTAACACTACCCGTGTGATCCGTATGTCTGACTATTGCTCCATGTGTTCTGTTCAAACTCTATCTTGGTCTGCTCGTCTATCTCAAGTCTCATACCGCTTATATAGCGACAGCCAAAAGGCTTGTCGCTATGCTCATTTACACTATTACTCAATGAAGTCTTACTTATCTCTCATACTGCCCATTCTTACTCACATAAACTAATTCTATTTCTAGCTATCATATTAACTAATGTTGACGGCAAGGCCTGCTGTCCATAGCATCTTTTAGCTAGATGTTTCGATCCATAACGTACCCTTACAGGTCTCCATCGTCATTCGTCGTACCTGTGCGTACCTGCAGGACGTGCCTCAACCCGGCTGCAGTCCCTATGCCTGGGGACTTTACCACTCTCCATATACTCTAACTATGCCACTAAACGATGTCGCCGCCTGGCGTTTAGCACACGTATCAGCGTTACAAGTTCCACTATAATATTCTTGCCAATACAAACGAGTTTACAATATTTTATTATATACTATTCTAGTTTTTCTTGCACTGTACCTCAGTGCAGTACCATAAAATTCACAAGTGAATGGTCGCGTGAATCTGTCAATTTCCTGGACACTACTGTCCGAAAAAATCAAAACGAAGGGCTTTTAACTGACCTATACCAGAAACCGACTGATAGGAATAACTATCTGCACTATAAATCAGCTCATCCACCGATGACCAAGAAGAGTCTCCCCTATTCACAATTCCTAAGATTCAAAAGAATATGCACCGAAAATACAGACTTTGAAAAACATTCCACTCAAAAATACAACGATTTCCTACAACGGGGCTACCCCCGTGAGGAAATCGAACAAGCAAAATCAAAAGCTTCAGAAAAAAACAGGAACGATTTACTTGAAAAGAGTAAGAAAGATAAAGAAAAAGATAGAAATGAACAGGTTTTCCTTATCAACACATACAGGAAAAATCACTTGGAACTACCCAAAATAGTCCAAGGAAATTGGGATATATTAGGGAGGTCGATTACTACAAAAGACCTCTATAACAGAAAACTGGTAAAATGCTACAAAAGACCCAAAAACATTAAAGAGCACCTAGTCAAAGCTAGAGTGAACTATAACATAGATGGAGATACATCAGAACCCGAAACATCAACAACAACAAATGTTTGTAAAAAGAAAGACTGCAAATATTGCAGAAAGAATAAATAAATCAAGCACCATAGTGTCAAAAACCACTGGCGCAAAACATGTGTCCAAAACAAACGTCACTTGCGAAAGCTCCAACCTCATCTATTGCATAGAGTGCAAAACATGCAAAAAACAATATGTTGGACAGACCAAATGCAAAATAAAATGTAGACTGAGTGAACACCTACGTAGCATCACAAAAAAACAATAAAAAAATGATGTCCCCACACACTTCAACAAGTGCGACCACAAAGGCATTGATGATGTACAAATCTACATCATTGACTTCATATACGCGCATCCGGAAAGCAACCGTGGTGCGAAATTAAGGAATACAATAGAATTCAATTGGGTGCATCGTCTCAAAACGGTCGCACCCGGGTTTTAAATTAATTTGCTCCACATTGATCAAACCGTCGCTGTTCAACCAGACCCCAAATGACAAAATTGGTCCAAACTAAAACTTTTCCCAAAAATATCAAAGAAGCCCCTATGGGATACATGTGGGAATAAAGGGTAATACACACCTCCCCTTCTTCTGCCAAGTGGAATTAGGGGAAATATACTGACTCTATATGTTCCTGATGAGATCCGATTGATCGAAACCACGAAAATAATTCAAAATACTACCCCAAAAAAAAACACTATCTGTCACTTAATGTCACCCACCACTGTTGACATATAATGACCAGCCCTGGCTTGAGGTCACACTGACCCGATTCCCCCTGACCCCCTGTGGTCAGCCCCACAGCACCCTGCTGCTGTGGTCACATGCAGTGAGTGACCAATGAAAAACATGGCACCCCTGACAACCAGGAACTAACACAAGCTGAACCAATAGATTTCCAGCAATCTGTGTCAGCTGGAGAAAGGAGGGAAATTTGGACCTACCCTTGTCATTTCGTGGTCGAACAGGGAGTTGTACGCCTCGTCTCCACCCCTCTTCTAGTCTAAAGAATAGTCTGAAGAAAATATCCAGAGTGTGCCTGTCGTAGGGATGCCTAGGCCTAGTAGCAGTTGTGGGAGCAGTAAATTTACACTTTAGCCGACAATTCACATTTTTGTATGCCATCTCGTAGCACCAGTTGTAGCACCAACTGTTTTGGTAAAGCAAGTACTCTAGAGTGTGATAGAGGAGGCATAGTTATATACGTTCGAGTATATCATGACTAGTTGTCAAATTGACTAGTTGTTTAGAAATGTTTGGCTATGGTTAATAATACAGCTTAGTAAGATAGTGCTTAGTTTATGACTAGTTTGATTTGCACTCTTCCATAATAAGATATACAAATGTCGCAACATTTGATAATTGTTAACATCTTTTGTATTGAACAAGTGATTCATTCTGCAAGGTATCAGTGCTTCATGATAGTACTGGTCTATATAGATATCTCTTTTTTCATCGAAGTGGCTGCAGCTTACGAAGACATAGTGGTATTCGTCACCAATTTTGTTCTTCGAACAGAGTGTACACAGGCGATCTTCTCTGCTGACCCCATGGTATCGCCCCTTAGTGATGGGGATTCTCTTGTCTTCGTCAATAGGTTTAATGGTCTGGACGCACGTTGACGCATGGCAGACTTAGGGGATTTAACGCAAACTTTGCACGGTTATATTGAGGACACTGGTCCAGCACAATTGCAGCACAGTGACACTGTGCTTGACTTTTTACACGTGCGCACAACTCTTCTGTGCCAGTGGGTGGGACTGGTATGACTGGCCTTGTGCTCGGAGGGGGGGGATTAAGACTGACGCCATGCGGGAAAACTTGTGAATAAGAGGGCTCTCCTACAGACGGGGATTCAGGCCACTTGTTGCGCACAGCCTGACGCCGGACGCCTGAAAAGTATCAAAGGGGAGTTGACTTCGTAGGCATGCAGGTGGTGCAAAGTTGAACTGCGAGGTGATATGCACCTGTTATCACAAGCAGATTGTGAATATACTATACCGGAGACGCACAGACTGATTGCACTTACTTTGATATTCACGCAAAATGTGGTCGCGCGCAGCAGACTTTGGCAAAGACATAATGCTCACATTTTCCTGTGAGATGGGGGACTGAGAAGACCGAGCTACGCTACATGTAAGATCACATTCGCTTTGGGTCATGATGCCCAACACATCTGATTCACGTTATTTCTACAAAATGTTTGTAACACAACTCAACCCAACCCAACATGTACCAACATGACACAACGTGACCCCCAATGTGTACCAAAATGTGTAGTGTTATATATATTGCGTTGGGTCCGATGCTCAGTGTAATGTGGCCTGAACGTGAATTGTTCCCGTTAAGGCAACAGCAGCCAACACGACCCTAGACCTGACACACAGTGTAATTAGAGCTAAACTTTGATACAGAGACATGAGATGTGGAGAGGGTGGCAGATGAATGAGAAGAATCAACAAAATTGATAACCCTTGTTGACCAATTGGGCACATTTCCATGCAAGGGTCATCCAAATGTCCTTTTTCCTATGCTGCACTGCATGGGACTCGAACCCATGCAGTGCCATTGCCAACGAGTGGTACCAACATCTTATCAACATTGGCCACCCCAACCCCCTTTGATCATGTGTGATTACTAGTGTCACACTTTCAACCTGTCCACTTGGTCCATCTCAACTCTAAATTCCTCTTTGCACTGCAGCTTAGTCTTGGCCAACTTAAGCTGGTTAAGCACTGATTAAGCACTGATTTATGGACCAACTGTGTGAAGATAAATATGCATAATCCAGTCAGAGACAGCCAAGGGGAGCCCCAAGGAGAGCGCCAACAGGAACACTGATCCATATTAAACATGTTTGATAATTTGACATTAATCCCTGAGTCGGCTGACTCAGCACTGCAAATGTAGTAGGCCAACTCAAAATCGTCCTAGTGAGTATGGAGCTTTACTAACTGTGGCTGAGGTGAAGCAGAATGGACCATGGACAACCTCATTGGGTGATAAAGTTTTTGAATTAATATTTCTTTCAACTATTGTAGCAGGTATGATATATAAATAAAGAAATACAAATGCATCCTTATGACTCCAATTGAGACTTCTAAATTTTGGAGGTGATGCATAATGGTTTGATGATTTTCTTTGCTTCTTGTTGTACATCTGCCACCAACGCCACATCCCGGGTCTCAGCATCAGCATTTCAGTCTTCTGTCTATCAGGCCTGAGCCTCCTAGCATGTTATACCCTTGTCAAGTGTGGAGTGATCAGGGACATCACACTGATGTCTATCCTTGATAGGGCCATGATCACATCACCCTCACGCCACTAGTAGATTGGGAGGCTCAGATAAGTTTCTCACAAACAGTGTAAGGAATTTCAGGGCAACAGATTAACACTAAACAAAGAGCACGTTGTTACAGAGGGCCCCTAGATATCAAAAGTTAGGGCCCAGCTGGCCTGTAGAATTCAAGATGTCTTATCACCACTCAAAGAAAAAAAAAGAATGTATTGTGCTTCAAGCTTAAGTGTTAGCTTACAATGAGCTAATAACAATTAAATAGAAGTAAGATGATGTTGAGCTCCTGATGTTTTATAAAATAATATTATTTTCTTGTTATTTTCTAACCATATCAGCCTGTTTTAGGGTACAGTAAATACTATATTCACCAAACAGTTACTTCTGGTACTTTTGTTGCACTTCCATTGTAAACAAAGAAGACTTACTAGTTTGTTGATATCTGAGCCACCTCTTTTGCTTCGAACATCATTAATAGTGCTGACCATACTTGTCATTAAAGATGTGTCCGTCGGCTGTGTGACTGCGCAACCTGCAATCATTCAAAGAATGATTACATTAATGACATTTCATCAATATTCATTTTTTTTAGCAAAATTACGGTACAATGAAAGCACCTTGAATGACATGAAAGTTATGTGAGTACTGAACATGATGTTCCATCAGAAAAGTTATTACTTAAGGAATATAATGGTGAAAATAGTTTTAGAATCATGTGGTTACTAACAAAGTTATTATATAAAACAGGAAGAAATTATTCAACATGGAATTCTGAATCACTGGTAAGGATTTTGTACATAATTCACATCATGCAAGATTTTATGCACTTTTGCAATTGTCACTCTATTATCACTCGAATTCAAAGTGAAATCATGTTACTTATGCCCAGTTTTTGTGGAATGGTGTCATTGGTACCATTCCATAAAGGTTAACCCTTTCAAGACGCCACAAAATTTTGATATAGTGCCAAATGGACACCATTTACTCAATGAATATCCCCAAAAGACGCCACTGATACCACCAATTTTTACATTAGACCACTAACAAGCTAAAACATGAATAGAAATAATCATTTCTAAATGTCAATAGTTAGAGGGAGCATGATATTGATCATTTCAGGAGTTTGAAATAGAAAAAAAAAGTTTTTGAGATATTTTTAGCATCAAATTGACAATTCTGAAATATTTGCCATGTATCTCTCAGGCATCTGGCGTCTAGGCCTGGTGATGCCTGAGAGATACAGGAGACTAGGCCTGGTGATGCCTGAGGGATACAGGCGTCCTGAAAGGGTTAATCACAAATAAATCTAACTTTTCAAAGTTAATATTATGTAAAGTGTGCATAATAATGCAAAAGTGTCCATAGTTGTCTGTATTCTGCGATTGGAATTGCTGTAAATGTAAAATATATTTCCATTCTGGTATTATACTTGAGTACACTTAAGTAAATGTTTTATGTTGATCTGCAAGGTATTATTTTGAGGCTGACATAAAGAGTGAAAACCTAATCAAAATTAATTTGGAATAAAAGCTTTGAGAGGTATCAATGCAGTCATTAGAAAATTGTCTAAACTTCCAATCACAAGCGGCCCATAAGTATTATTTTACCCTTTTACATACACTTATATTGACACAAAGATTTCATTTATAACCCTATTCGTCCACAAGTTCAACGAGAAACCTTGTCACTAGTTCACACTGTTTTTGGAACAGTGCCCTGATAATTCTTGCTCCCAATACCTTTTTTAAAAGGTGGACTCGCTAACTGTTATGACCATTATAATCAACAATTAGATTTGTAATTCATTATTCTTATCAGTCACCAATTTAAAATTATAGGTCAAAGGGTATACATTTAGAATTATACCTACTTATACATTCTCCAACTTCTCTGCAGAATCCTGGTGCGCATCCACAAAAGAATGACCCTATGGTGTTCATACACATTTCATTGTCCCCGGTGCAAGGAGATCCAGTGTTACACTCATTAATATCTGCATAATACAAAACATAATATTCTGAGGTACAACTTGTAAAAATATGGATAATTGATTATGGGGTTTAGAGGTGAAACCTTGCTTAGGGTTCTTCTAAGATACTAAATCAAGGGTGGTATCCATTGTGCTATTCAGCTGAAATTGTGAATGGTCAAGCAATCAGAAATGATCAGAAATCTTTTTTTTAAGTGGAAAAAAGGCTTCTGTTGAGAGATTCGATATAAAATCTATAAAAAAAAAAAAAAAACAACAACAAAAACAGGCAATTGTTTGAAAAGTAACTTACAATGTTTGATATTGGTTATTAGCATACTCTTGATTGACCAGAATTGTAGTCACAAGGCTCACTGGGTTCTCCCCTTAAGTTGACAGATTGTGTCACAGAATATTACTTTCACTGGAGGGGATGCCTCCTAGGTAAACAAACAAATCGTTGGCTTTCAGGGTTACATAATACGTTTAGAGGTAAATATGGGTGTCTGGGATCATTTCATAAAACCCCTGACAAAATTCTGAAAGCCAAAGAGTGGTTCGGGTTACATGTAGGAACATATTGAAACTTTATGTGATGTACCACAAGATAATTATTTTTTGAAAATAACACTCCTGAAATTGAAATTTTCTGTAATACCTTCAAATCAGGACAAAATCACTACTCAATTTGGGTAGTATAGTTCAGTCTTAATTTTCTGCTATATTAAGCGGACGCATGTCAGTGAATAAATGATAAAATGACAAAGAAATAATTTAGATAGTAGGAATTTAAGAAAGGTTGGGACAAGAGCCCACGATGCGCCTTTATTCTTGACATCTAAACCAAACTGTGAGCTCTTTAAGGTAAATGTCTTTTACAAAGGTAGTATTATTTGGAATAACTTACCAACTAGGTTAAGGAATTTGGATGGGTACTTAACTTTTAAATACCATCTGCGTAAATATTTGTTAACTTGAATTGTGTGATATCAACTTTGTCCTACTTGTATTTTATCATTTAGTATCTTATCTGAAAGAACTTAGTGCGAAAGAACTTAGGAGTAATGTTCCCAATGCTGATTTCAGCTAGGGTGTGTAACTCGAAGCACCTGAATTTATATTTGATATATAATCTTCCTAATTACCCAGGTTGAATTATGTGATATCACCTTTGTCCTACTTGTATTTCTCGCTTACCTATTTCCTGTCCATATTATGATTGAGTTATTATTACTGATGACACTTGCATATATTTGCATATATGTACATTGAAGTCGGCTACAACTTCATTGTTATCTACACTGCTAGTAACTTGTCTTTTTTTTGTATTCAATTTTCTGTTTAATAAGTAAGTATCTTTAACATTTGATGTATATAATCTATTAATCTATCTTGTTATAATTTCTCAAACTTGACTGTATGCTATAGGACTTAGAATTGGCTGGTATATTGATGTAAACTAGCATTAAGTTGCTAATTCAATATCATCAGGAGAAATAAAATGAATTAAAAAAAAAACACAAGATAAACGGAGACCCTAGCGATGTGAAATCTCTTACCAGTTTTCTGTTTAAAGTAAATTTCAGTGATTTGTATGTGCAGAATATCTGTAGTGGCTATGGAGTATAACTGCAAATGTCAGTTAACAAAATTGCTAAATACAAATAAAAAAATATGCTACACTATGCTTGTAATGCTATATCAACTGAGGTACATGGCAAATGACTGCAAATTTTATGTAGCTTCCCCTGTTATGCCAAAACCTAAGGCAGAACAGATGGCAGATAGCTTTTATTGCCAGAAAACTCAATGCATAATACAATATGGCTTTTAGCAATTTGATAGAAAAAATGGTTGATAGAAGTACCTGAGCAGGTGGCTCCAGTTCCAGCGTAGCCTTCGTTACAGGTGCAGGTAAAGCTAGAAACTGTAGGCGTACACTGAGCATTTGGATCACAGGTGTTGCTTAAACAGAGATCCGAAACTGCAGAACAAAAAGTAAGGTTAAATATTTGCTACATATGTAATATATGCGATATAATATAAGTATGTATACATGCATGCATTCATCACCCTCTCAGCTGACGAGCGGCCCGTAGAAGGATTTAACGTACAAACAACCTGGACGAACTGAAGTTCAGCTTGGAGCATGACAGCCTGCGGCCTTCGGCCTTGGGCAGTGCGCTGCCTGGCTGTTCATCCGCCAGCCCTCTGACGACCCCCACGGGTCTTCTTATATTAGTATGTATATATGACAGAAAATACAAATAATTTATTGACTCTGCCATTTCTGTATTGTAAAGATTTTTATGTGTAAACTGAGATCAATTTGACATGTAACGTGACCTGAAAAAAAAAGAAAAATGTTGATTCACCACCACGATACTTAAAGGGTTTCATAAAAAAGGTAGAGTATATCTAATTTTGGTATATTGTCCCCTGAGCACATTTGGGAGTTTAGATTTGGATTTTTTTTGTGATGTACTGCACAAAGGTAGAAAGTAACTCATTCACTTTGCGCATATAACCAATTGTATAAGAATGAAACAAGAAGTCTTCCAAATTATATAAATTACCATATCACATGGTATAAATATAGCATGAGCCACTGGTAGGTGTAAATATACCTGTTGGACGGTAGCCGACAGGGCACACCTCCCAGCGGGCGTCGATGCTTGGGGAAAATCAATACCAGACTGATATATAATGAGTAAGAGCCCATGGTAAGGGGGAGGGAACCATTTACCGTTTGGACAATACGGATCGAAAAATTCGAGGGGTTTTGGATAGCTATACATTGACAAAGGGACATCTGGTGACTAATAGAAGAACTACTGTGTTACTGTTGGATGTGAGACTAGGCGGACTCCTAAGGGAAAGCTTATCCTCCATCAGATTGGGATTGTAAAATTTAGGATACTCATCATCATCTCACTGGCAAATGTACGCATCACTGTATCCACGAAATAAACCTGACTTACAGCCAAGCGTTGTTCATGTTATGGATTGAGCGCCCATCTCGTGAACTTACCTACCATTTGACTAGCAACGACTGAAGAAATAGTAGGAGCAGAGACAGTGAATACCATGAACAGTTCCCCAATTATTAATCAATACCATAATTCGCAGGGAGTGTTCAGTACCAGTAGTGGGAGGGAATAGTACTGTTTTTCATATAACAAAATTATTGGAAATAAACTGCTGAATTTTCCTATATCAGACAAAAAAAGTATTTGTTAAATACTACAAATCATGGTAGTCATTTACCTGCAGACACCGTTAACATGAATGATCCACCGTCATTGAGAACAGCATTCACAGTGAAGGCTATGAGAATTTTAGAACAGTCAACCACCATATTATTTGGTCCATTGGCAGTGCCAGTTCCACAATATCTGTGAAATGGAGAAAAGTAAACTGATAAAAGCTATGACCCAGTGATACTTTATGCAAGATCTGTAGTGACCAATATCTTTTGTTTTTTCTAAATTTATTTTTATTGGGTTTTAAGGGTTTGGTGGTGCCGTTCTTCCACCCACTCCCACTTTAACTATTACATTTCTCAAATAGGGAGTGGGTACCTATTATTTACACATGGTTCTAAACATGGTTCTACATAGTTATTATCTAACATTGTTCTAACATTTTCAAAGCAATTGAACACATTTTTGTATATTTCTGGTTGCACAACTTGTAGCAAAGTGCCTACTGTTTTGTTTTAATCAGTAATTCTACAAATTATACTTTTTGTGAAAACCTCAACTGAGCTTCCTAAAATACTAGTGGTATGAGGGTGGCATGATCATGACCCAATCAGGGATACACATCACTGTGACATCTTTGATCAGCCCACTCTCGATAAAGTAAATTCATATGCCAAGTGGCTTGTGCCTAGGAGAGTGGAGATGGGAGCTTGAGACTGAGATCCATGAAAGTGAGTGAGTGATGAATGTTTTACGCCACTGTTCCCACAGAGGTTGTGCCCTAATTGAACTGATACCACATTATTTCATTATGACAACTTATTATCGTAGTACTTCTGGTACAGCCGTCCTACTGGCATCTTGGATCTCAGACCCCATTGGGGTGCCGGGATGGGGCTTTGCTCCTGGGAAGAATACCCTGAGTATCCCCTGCTGATTGTATAAGTTGACGATTAGGGCCTATGGAGTATGAGGCACGACTAGCCGAATCAGAACCAAGTTAGGGTTAAATGGGATGCTGGACTTAGAAGAAATAGTTGAAATAAGGCATAGAAATGGAAGCAAATGGGAAGTATGATTAGGGCGAGCACAGGGAATGATGCAGCAGACAGCTGGCCAACACGCTACCCTCCCTTTATTTTTTGTGACGGCCCGATGGCCATCCCTCAGTGCGGGACGCCAAATAGCCATTAGATTGACTGCACAAAGCCCAGAAGCCCAATAGGCCAAAGAAACCTCACCAGTACAACCAAATACATCTAGAAGCCCCTAGCCCCTGCCTTGATCCAGAATCATCTGAACCATACCAGGTGTCCCCTAGGAACGACCCGATCTTCGACCACCCTCATGTGTGAGGCATGACTCTGAGACAAAAGGTCTCTCCCTCGACACTCCTATGCCCGGCCTGCAGTCCTGCAGGCCCAGCTTGGGACTCAAGTGAGTGCCTGTCCTATCCGTTCTCTAGTGTCACAAAGAATGGTTGGACCACAGCTAGAGGGTGAACTCAACATAGAAAAGGAACACATCACAATATGCATACTAACAGAATGATGTTGCAGAGTGATTGTTTTGACATGCTGAAAAGCTCTTTGTTGTGATGCATTTAAATAAAAAAAAAAGAGAACAGAAAAAAATATATAATAATACAGTAATCCAACTAAAATCCCCAATCCAGCTGTAGCTGCCTTGAGAATATGGATGAATTGTTTTATATTCTTCCGCAATTTCCCAGTGATAATCTGGAACATGAAGCCTGATAGGGGAGTTGATAAGAGCCTACTAATGAACAGGAACTTACCTTTGAACTATCAGGTTATCTGGCTCACAGCTTGAAGAATACAACTCTAACCAATGGGCACGACAAATGGATACTGGGTTTGAGGGAATATCCATGGCATTTGTATTTACTAGTACTGACTCCCCATCAGGCACCTGAAATGTGACATATGAATTGTTATTAGAACATTGAAGGACAGGTTTGCATTAATAATGTGATGTTCTCTGCGGGGAAACACTTGTGGTTCCCAACGGAGATATTAAGATTCTCTACGGTCTGGGTCCAAATCGTGCTCGGTTGGCTGATGCACGAGTTGGACGGGATTTCACGAACACTCGTCCGAACCAGTGATGGGGTGATCTGGGGAAATGTGGTCGAGAGTGTCTTCGAAACGTGCCCTGCTCGCAGGGGTCGGTGGTGGATGCGGTATCGTCAGGGGGTTTGGCTCACGGGAAGGGTGGCTAACGAGACTCTCGTGGGGGGTTCAGCAGCTCAGGTTGGGCTGGCTTCAGGGTAACCTTCTGGTACAACGCGCCTAACAGGTATCACGAACGGTGGTTCTAGCGTTCACGACACGGACCATGCCCAAAAAATTAAAAAGGTGGTAACGTGTAGGCCTATGTCCCGCCATCTAATTGTCGTACCTGTTAACTTCTCGAGTCTGTACACCGGACAGAGTCACTCCCATTTTCGTGTGGACGAGTTCGCTCATACACCCTTTTGGCCCTAGTTTCTTCTAAGTCCTGATCCCCTGATTTATAGGAACTTGGGTCTAATTCTCCCTCTCGTGTTGCTATTCTTGTCTATAACCTTTATAATTACTACACTAGCTTGTGTCGTGCCATTGAATTGATTACTATAATTCATCACAATAACTTGCATTAAGTCATAGATGACCCAAGGGGTTTATTTGCTGTAGATGTTATAAAAATATTTTCATAAGGAAAATAAAATCAGCTCACAGAATAATGTGCATTTTACTGTGACAGTGGCAAAACACCCCTCATCAACAGTTGTCTATCCTTAATGCCCCCCCCCCCCATGGCTTTAAAGGTAAGTATGGGTCTCTGGGATGATTTCTTAAGAACCATGAACAAATTCTGAAACTCAGACGGTGGTTAGGGATGATAAGGAACATAAATAAACTCTAAATTTCAGAAATATTAGCATCTGGACAAATGACTGTTTACCACTGGAGTCAATGGGAAAAAGTTCGGGTCATCATGGAAAATATAGATTTATCCTTAAAAATCAAAAAAAAAATGAGAAAAACTGCATATGTTTGTACATTTGATTAACTATCCTTATTCATTTTCCATTAACATATTCACATTCATCATCTCTAAGTGTTTTATGATCCTTAACTGATATATTAAGGATATCCTGCAATGCTCATACCTTTATCTTCCAGACACAGACCATATCTGTTTCGGTATAAGTGACATTGATCATTTCGCTTCCCCCTGTAGCAAGTGTAATCTCTTGGGGGGCTGCACCACACATGGCTGAAAATGAGATTTTTAATCAATGTTAGCTTTCTTATAAAAATGTAATATGGAAAACTGTGTTTGTACTATGCATATATACAGAATACTACTAAACATTAAGGGTACTGGGGTGAAATAAGCTTCATAAAAAATTAATCATGTTTGAATGACATGTTAGGTACTGTTAACATTTAAGCCCCTCTCCCTCGCAAAAAAGGGTCAGTGGATGGGAGTTGTAGGACCCTTTTTGGCCTTTGGTAAAATAGTTAACATAACAATGTACCATTGTTCAACACACAATGTTGGGCCATTTCTTTACACCCCTAAGGAACGTTTAAGAATACTGTAAATGACCTCTAATAAACAGAATTTCAGTTTGATTAATTACAAACAATTTGAGAGAGATTACCAGGCATGTGCTTAAAGTATTTTTCAAGTGTTCATTGTACTGGGCCCCATTCCACAAAAATTGTGAGCAAATGATTGATTTTACTTTGAACTTGTGTGCAAACAGTGTAAGGAAGAAAAAGTGTATGAAATCAAACTATTATGACATCTTGCTATTTCTATACATAACAATTGTCATAAATGACTAGGGATTTTATATTCAAAATTGTGTTATAATTTCTTGAAACGTTTTTCACCAATTTTAATTTGGTTTTTACCATCAGATGCCTTGTGAAATGAACTTTCCATTGATACCTTATATGCCATATGATCTTTATGACATAGCATAGAAGGGTGAAATATTATATAGAGTTACAAACATAGTAATATATGTCGTAGATTATAAGGGTTTTCACATATTTATTTAACTATTTTGTGCATAACATTCTGTGAAATGGCGCCCATTGATCAATCATCTCCTATCTATGAAACAGCAACTTATGATTTTCTTTATCAAAAGTACAATTTGAACTTTAAAAAAAATGGGTCACTCTCTACTTTACGTAATATTTTGCTTACCATTTAAAGGAGGTAAATCAGCACACGTGGGCCCAGCGTAAATCGGTGGACAGTTACACGATGTGCAGCTGGTCTTTGTATTCAGATAACCTTCATGTTCACACACTAATGTTGCTGAGGGGCAGCGGACATCGGCTAGAAAGGTTAACAAAGTTATATATAGACAATGGTTTAGACAGACACGTGAGAATAAATATAAGTATATAAAAATAGTTAATACTGAATATTAAAGGTAACTATATATATATAGGTAGTGATGAAAGAGAAAAATATTCCAGTCCATTGATCATGTCGATTAGCAATAATAAGTTGGGTCACACACCTAAATAGATATATATATATATACATATATATATATTAAATTATATACCCATCCATTCAAGAAAACAGACCGAAACGGAAAATTTGTCAGCTATGTTCCAACAAAGCAACATATCAGGGACAAAACCAATCTAACTTTTGCCTAAACAGAGATAACAATCACCCATAGGACTGACAACCGATGTGAACACAAAAATTAATAGGCCTGATAAGGTTTTGTATCAAAACCATGTTACAGTTGCCTGTGCTACCAACCAGTAACTTGGCTGGTAACCAGTGAGCAGGCATGGAGAATGGTTCCCTGCACTTCAAAAAAGCAGACTATTCTTGCATACAACACTACCAATTGACTACCACCGAATTAAAGGTTGGTAAAGAGGCCACATCATTCAGCAGAAGTTTGCATAAATTAGGCAGCTGGCTAAAGGACCAATTGAGTGACTAAACAAAATTCTGCTTGCTCAATTCCTGCCATTTTCAACCAGAACTGGTCGAAAACTACCAGAAAAGGCTTTGAGCGATTTCGGATAATCAATTGGAAAATATCCAACATGTTAGATAGTTAGTCGTAAGTACCCACAAGACAACATACACGCAGAGTTGACTCTAGTTGTTACATTTAGCATATATCTTTGTTTTATGTAAAAAAAAAAAATAAAATAAAATAAAAAAAAAAATAATTGACCTACCAGGGCAGTAGAGTTCATTAATGAGGTACAGGTCATAATGTGTTATGCCACCCCGTTGTCCTAACGATTTCATAAAGATTGGATTAATAGATTGCAGTGTGTTCTGGCCATTAGAAGTGAAAGCCTGGAAGATAAAACATTCTGCCATAAATCAAGCTGTCACTTAAAGTGCAATTTCTGTATTTAGAATATTGTGACGTTCCTCAGTAGTTTGGGGTTTCCTATTTCTACAGCAGAGGGACGTGGAGGTTATTTTGGTACTCACGAGGGGGAATGAGCGGGTCGATCGGGAAAACGGTATTCGTTGATGGGGGAGGTGTGTACCAGTCGGCTGGGCCTGAGGTGTTTCAGACATCCGGCAAGGGGGACCGGGGGTTCCAGCCAGCCTGCGGAGGATAATGGAAAAGGTGGGGATGGGTCTGTGACAACCAGATGAACTCTCCCACTTGTCTAAAGGGTGGACAAGTACTTCGACTTTTCGTGGGATGTCAGGCCGACGTTCGCCTAATGGGTGGTAGCATGGGGCCGAGCCGGTCACGCCTTCGTAGCCATGGTCATGGGGTAGCCACTCACTATTACGGGCTTCCATACTTGTCCGGTCTTCCGGTCCTGGGTCGTCCCTCAGGTCATTCCAGGCCTTCGTGCCATGTTTCAGGCCTTTGGACCTTCGGACCCGGTTTCGCTTCTTACTCTAATCTTCTATGAACTTTACTCATATTACTTAGGTTCGTCGAGTTACTCGGCTAATATCTGATCATCTCATTGACTTAGACCCCTTTTCACGGTGATGTTATGAAGAAGACACATGTGGACACAAGCTTAAGGAGTACCAAGATGGAACTGTGTATTCCGGGCCTCACCTTCCCTTTTTATACCCAAATCCTCGGCTCTGATTGGTCATTCGAGGTCATGTGGTCATTATGACTTCATATTCGGTTTACAACATTTTCGAGTTTCAGGTTTCTTGGGTCTTGGGTCTCGGGCTTTCAGGCCCTTACAAATTACACTTCTAATTCATAACATTCTATTGTTTCCGATACTTAACTTTGACACTGATGAATGGACATTCATCACAATATGATGATGTTAGAGCAAAATCAGGACAGATTTCTAGAAAGATAAGGTAAATGTAAATCTTATATAAGAACGTGCAGTGTAGGAATTATTGTAACTACTAAAAGGCTGTCATGTTCCTGTGGAAAAGCATCTGGTTAGTAGAATTTTGCCTTACTGTCTTACATCTCATTGTTGTAATGGCAATTTTACACAAGCAGTTAACTTTTCCTCATAACAGTTCTTTTATGTTGCTGTTTGAAAGGGAAGTATTATCCACTGTCATGCACAGAACTGCTTCCTGTTTGAAATGAAACTTTTAGCTTTTGCTATTTTTGTGATTTTCAATGCACAAATCACCAACATATCATCACACAGGGATTTCTTAGTAATACTCCTTAAAAAGTAATCCCCTCCTCATCAAATGCTTGAGGGAGGAAATATGACGATGGTGTGATGAATGTCTATTCATCAGATAGGTAAAAGACCAAAATAAGAAAAGTAAGGTAATATGACAAGTAAAGTATATATGTTATAAAAGGCCCAAAAGTGTAAAGGCCCGAAAGTGAAAAGGCCCGAAAGTGTAAAAGGCCCGAAAATGTAAAAAAGGCCCGAAAGTGTAAAAGGCCCGAAAGTGTACAAAGGACCGAAAGTGTAAAGGCCCGAAAGTGTAAAAGCCCGAAAACCCGAAAGGCCCGAAAGAGGCCTGAAAGTGTAAAGACCCGCAAGTGTAAGGGCCCGAAAATATAAGAGCCCGAAACCCGAAATATATGTAAACCGGAAGTGATATGGAAACCGGAAGCGATATGGAAACCGGAAGTGATGTCAATTGTAACCACGTGTTCAAAGACAGCCAATCAGGGCTGACCACTAGAGTATAAAAAGGGGTGGTGAGGCCCGAATAAATGAGTTCCTCAACAGTTCTCCTTGTTTCAACACGTGTCTTCTTCCTTTAACAACCGCTGAGATGAGCCGATACGAGTTAATTAACTAGAAGTTTGGGTAAAATAGTAGAAGTTCGAGAGAATTAGGCAAAAACTTAGGACAGAGGTCCGAAGGCCCGAAGAATGGAAGCAAGGCACAAAGGAACGAAGTAGGGCACGAAGGCCCAAAACTAGCCCGGATGGAGTCCCGGAAACGCAGGCCCAGAACGGCATGAGGGCCCGAAACTAGGGACGGAGACCCGGGATCCAAGGGAACGATGGCGCGACCGGCTCGGCCCCACGCTACCAAACAATAGGCGACTGTCGGCCCGACACCCCCGTGGATCGAGACCGAAGGTGGACCGTCCGTAGGAACGAATACCGGCCTTAAAGAGAGAGAGACAAACCAACGACTTCCCCCTACCCCTACCATATTTTCCCTCCCCCGCAGTCCTCCGCCCGTCGACGAGCACCGATTCCCAACCGACTCGCTCAACCCCCCTCGTGCGCGAGGCACGACTCAAAACATCGCATCTCGGTTTCTTGCCCGGATTCTCCGTCCGTCCGAGACCCGAAACAATTCCCACGTCCCTCTGCTGTAGAAATCGGAAACCCCAACCTACCGAGGAACGTCACACTGGTGGCAGCGGTGGTGCTGAATTAGCACATACGGCCTTGTGGATATTGAGTGTTTCGTTGGGATTGGGTGCTCATGGCGAGAGCTGCGGTCTTCGATCAGATGGATTCTGACATCGCCTTCAAGGAAGGTGGGGAGGAGAAGGGAGGTTCGAGGAGTATGCAGACTTGGGACTTTGGACGACCGAAGAAAAGGCGGCGATGCTCTTTCTTTCGCTAACAGGAACGGCACGGATGTACTTTGTCGGACTCCCGGATCGGGAACGACTCCGTTACCCGGCGAGAGTAGAGGTGTTGCGCCGAAGGTTCGGGCAGGAAAAGGACACGTGCAATGCTCTGCAGGAATTGGCGGGATTAAAGCGAGTGAAGAACCAAACAGCGAAGGAGTTGGCCGATAACGCCCGGCGACTTGCGTCGAGGGCCTACTTCTCCAATGACTATGCCAGTCAGGAAAAAGCGGCACTGCACGCGTTCCAGGCTGCGGTAGGAGAAGACCTTCAACTAAAGTGCACGGAAAAAGGATGTAAGACGCTAGAAGAGGTGGTAGAGGTGGTAGAGATACAAGAACGATACTCGCGCCACCTCTTACGGGCGGTGAAGCCCGAGGAGGACGCCAACGCCCAAATCACGGCCTTAAACGGGAAGCTTGAGGAAATGATGAAGGAATAGGCAGAAGAACGAGAAGCCAGGAGGCAGTCAGCGGCCCGGAGAGAGGCGTATAAGAAGAGAAAAGAGGATATGGATTGTCATCAATGTCATCAGAAAGGCCATTTCGCGAGCGATTGCTCTCAGTGTCAGGGAAACGGACAGTCGCCATCGCAGTAAGCGCGGGGCCCCCTTCGGGCGCGGCAAGAGAAGTAGTAGGCATGGGTGATTGTGGACTTTACGTGGCTGGAACAGTGGGAGAAAGTGTCGTCCGTTTTCTGGTCGATACCGGATCCATGATCAGTTTACTGTTGGACCGTCTCTGGAGAGAGTGGGGGTGGAAATGGGAAGATCTGGATGGATTCGAAGGACGCCTCTGCTCAGTGGATGGTAGTCCGTTGCGATGTTACGGATGCACGAATCTGTCGGTAAATTTAGGAACACCCGTGTTACAATGGACATTTATGGTAGCGGATATTGGCAGAGGCGAATGAATCCTGGGAAACAATTTCGCGGTGAAGTACCGGCTAACAGCGAGTGCTGTCTTCCTGCCCGCCGAGGGAGGGGGAGAGGGGGAACGAATCCCGGGAGTAGCAAGAAGAACGGATGGGATTCGGGCAGTCACCGTCGGAGGACAGATCGTGAGAATCGAGGGAACGACGGAGATACCCCCACTCCAGGTAACCCGAGTAGCAATAGTAGCAAGAGCAGAAATAGGACAAAGTGGACAGCTGGCTGTCATCACCGGCAATGGAGGGACCGAGAGCACGAAGCTGGAGACCGGCAGCGTCCTCGGAGAAGCCACCTTCGTACAGGAATTACGGGGTACAGGAGAAGACGTGCAAGAGGCACCCGGAGCGCTCACTGAGATGATAGAGGAGGCCAAGAAAGACCTGACCACAGAGGAAAGCAAGGAACTGGAGAAAGCCATCATGGCCCGGGAAAAGATGTTTGCGACCTCGAAACACGAGTTAGGACGAACAAATTTAGTACAACACCGAATCAGTACGGGGGATCAGATGCCGATCAAGCAAAGAGTCAGACGGTATCCAGCCACCAGGAGAGAAGAGGAACGAGCACTGGTGGAGGATATGTTGAATCTGGGAATCATCCAGGAAAGTGGAAGTGCATGGAGTAGCCCGACCGTCTTGGTGAAAAAGAAGGACGGAGGAACGAGATTCTGTATTGATTATCGGAAACTGAATCAGGCTACGAAAGTGGATGCCTACTCGCTTCCCCGGATAGAAGACAGCCTCAACACCTTGGGCGGGAGCCTATTCTTCTGTAGTCTGGACCTCGCAAGTGGATATTGGCAGGTAGAAATGGCACCCAAGGACCGAGAAAAGACGGCCTTCGTGACTCAAGGAGGATTATACGAGTTCAAAGTAATGCCATTTGGGCTAGTAAATGCCCCGGCCACCTTCGAGAGACTAATGGAGAGAATCCTCAGGGGAATTGTGTGGGAGGAGTGTCTGGTATATCTGGATGACATATTGGTATTCGGACCAACGTTTGAAGTGACTCTGGAAAGATTGGTACGGGTTCTGGACCGATTAAACGCTGCAGGACTAAAGTTGAAGGCACGAAAATGCAGGTTGTTCCAGAAGAAGATTCTGTTCTTGGGGCACGTAGTCTCATTAAACGGGATCGAGCCCGACCCCGAAAAGTGTCGGCAAGTAATCGAGTTGCCGGTCCCCCGGGACCTCCACAAGGTACGAGCCTTTGTGGGACTATGTTCGTACTACAGGAGACACATAAACAGTTTCACGGAATTGGCTGCCCCTTTATATGAACTAGCAACGAAAGAGGAGCCTTTCGTGTGGAGTACGAGAAGACAAGAGGCATTCGATACCATGAAGAGGGCGTTGACCGAGGCCCCGGTGTTGGGATTCCCGGAGGAGGAAGGACAGTGGTGGCTTGACACAGATGCCAGTGATGTGGGAACGGGAGCCGTGCTATCACAGGAACAAAACGGAGTGGAACGGGTGATCGCTTACACGAGCAAGACTCTGGAGTCGAATGAACAGAAATATTGCACCACGCGGAAAGAGCTGTTAGCGGTGGTGCGAGCGTTGAAACATTTTCGGTGCTACATCTACGGTCAACGCGTCATTGTCCGAACGGATAACAGCGCAGTTAGTTGGCTACAGAGGAGTAAGGAACCGATGGGGCAGGCTGCCCGGTGGATTGAAATCATCGACTCGCATGACGTTTCGTTCCAACACCGACCGGGTAGGAAGCATGGGAACGCCGACGCGTTGTCCTGGTACCCGTGTAAGCAGTGTGGGGAAGAACACGAGGGTACCGAGAGGGTGAGAGTAGTGACGCGGGCCCGGGGGTTTGCCCGGATGGTCCCCGCAGGAGATAAAGGCGGCACAGAGGAGGGATCGAGATATGAGACCGATTATCGCACGGATGGAAGAGGATGCGAACCGGCCAGGTTGAGAGGTAATATCTCCAGAATCCCGAGAAACTAAGATCCTATGGAGGCAATCGGAAAGACTGAGCCTACTGGATGGCGTGCTGCACCGGAAGTACTGGGAACTGGAAGGACTTGGATGGAGGAACCAACTGGTCGTCCCGAAGGAGGAACGAGCCGAGTTGGTAAGAGAATACCATGGAGGAGCGGCAGGAGCGCACCTAGGAGTCGCCAGGACGACGGCCCTGTTAGAACAAGGGTTTTACTGGCCGGGACTCCGAGAGGACGTGCGGAGGGAATGTCGGGAATGTGACTGTGCGTTGCTCAAGAGGGGACGAGGACGTTGGGAGCCGTTGCATCAGTACATAGTGGGAGAGCCGATGGAACGATTGGCCATGGATGTTTCGGGCCCGTAGCCAGTCACGAAACGGGGAAATAAGTACTGTCTGATGGTAGGGTGCTATTTCACCAAGTGGCTGGAGTGTTTCCCGATCCCAGACCAGAAGGCAGTCACAGTGGCAGATAAGCTAGTCTAAGAAGTGGTAGCTCGGTACGGCGCGTTTCGGGAACTACACTCGGATCAAGGCACGAATTTCGAATCCGAGGTGGTGGCCCAGGTCTGCGCGCTGTTTGGAATTCACAAGACTCGGACGACGCCGTACCACCCCAGGAGTGACGGATACATAGAACGAAGTTTTCGTACACTGGGGTGCTGCTTGAAAGCTAGCTGCCGGGAAACGGGCCGGGAATGGAACGAGATGGTCCCGCTGGTGATGATGAGCTATAGGGCAACACCGCAGGCCAGCACGGGAGTGACACCGAATATGATGATGCTGGGACGACAGACCATGAAGCCGCGGCAAGCTATATATGGGAGACCTCTGTCACCAGAAGAGGAACCTCGACGGGTGGGCGACTATGTGGAAAGCCTGGAGAAAGGGCTAGTCGCAGCCTATCGGGAGGCCCGGGCAGGGCTGAAGCGAGCCGCCATTCATCAGAAACACGAGTACGATGGAAAGGTGACTCGGCGGGAATACCACGCCGGAGAACTGGTCTGGGTGCACGACACGGTAGTGGATAGGGACAAGGGAACGAAGTTGCGATTCCCATGGATAGGTCCCGCGCTGATCGTCAAAGTGCTTGACCGAGGACGGGTGGTAGTACGGAAGAAACGAGGAAAACCGGAGGGGTGGTTCATGTGGACCGCCTGAAACCCTACCGGGGACACGCTGCGCCAGCTTGGATGGTAGCCGACCAGCGAGGATACGAGGCTGCACAATAAGATGCTTGGGGTGGGGCTTGCCGGAAGCGGGGTACCCCCTTTTTGTGATAAATCGTTCCCCTGTCTCGATTCCACAGGTGGAAGAGGACCGAGGGAACGACCAAAATAGGGGCTGCACAGAAAGGCTTTGGCCAAAAAGGACTGATCAACCAAGGGCCATTGAGACAGGGAGGCACGTTGACCACTACAGTAGGCGTGTAGGTCGTTAAGGCTGAAGAAAATTGCTACCTAGCTGTAGACTGGTTCTCTTGCGGATATAATTTAGGTGGGAAATTCGGGGTTGGAACGAAAAATAGCGTTCTGGAGCCACGGCGGCCCGAATGCCCAAGTAGTTCCACGTAGCCGGTTTCCTGTCGGTCCGAAGAAACCACAGCGTGGAAAAGATGGTTGGATTGCAACAAAAGACAGACCCAGCGGCAAGCTGACGAAGACTTTTGAAGTAATGCCGACTTGGTTACACCGCGTTACAACGTCCAGGAGACCGGAGGAGAGTAGATGCGGCACTCTCGGCATGCGGTTGTAAGAGGCGAGGCCTGAAACTGGACGGGCTTAAAAGTAGGTCGTAGAAACGAAGAAATCAAAGGGAGGACGGGGCGGCGTGGCAAGAGGATAATAGCGACGAGCCCCTGTGTTCTCCGGGAAGGGTGCGGAAGCACTAAGAGAGCCGAGTAACGAGGCAAAGGAGGCGGAAGAGATGAAAGGACCGAGGACGTCCGGTGGGGTGATAAAAGGCCTAAGAAGAAAAGCACAGACGAAAACACAACAGCGGCGCGGGCCGTAAGGTGGACGGCAGGCAGGGCGATAGCCGGCGGCGGGCCCCGAGGACCGGAAAAAGTAGGGGCCGCCACCGTCGAAGTTGGTTGGTGAGCTTGATGCTAAGGGCCGCTAGCGCAGGCCACGCCCACTTCTGCCTGCGGCGGATATATAAGGCAGAGCACCATATACGCCCCTGGTGACGAAACGGCAGCCCGGGTAGCTGACATGGAGCGAGATTTCAACGTACGCCATCCGGAGGGATTCATACCTCCCGAGAAAGCGGTGGACAAGACGGCACCGGATAGGCCACGACGAAGACTTCGTATACCACACTACCCGAGGGCCTCGGGAGGGTCCGATGAAAGCGAAGCCGAGCAGGCTGAACAGGTAGCGGCGAGCGAACCACAAGAGCCCCCCGGGCCGACGGAGGGTCCCAGGGAGCCAAGGCAGCCGGAAAAGGACCTTTGGCTGGAGTCGCGGAAAGGTCAACACCTACTCGCCGTTCCCCTCGGAGGGCCGTGAAAGGAGGACGGAAGGAAACAACCGAGTCGCCACGAAGTGCTAGTCGGGCTGTGGTGAACCCGAGACCACTCCTTACGGCAGAGCAAGTGACCGGACTCGTACAAAGCCAAGTGAAAAAGCTGAACGTACAGGGGGAGCCTCGGGAACCGAGAGGACGAGGACTCACTGGCAGAGGACGAGGAGGGAAACTCGCACCAGTCCCGGAGCCGGGTGGCTCTGGAATACCACAGGGGGCCGAGGTGGTGGAGTTAATAAGTTCGTCAGATGATCAGCGTCAAAAAATCAAAGGAGAGGAGGGTGAGCCTCTGGCTTTTAAGCGACCCCCGGCACAAGGATCCACGGCGGAGGAGCCTTCCCGGAAGAAGAAACTGAAAAAGTTGAAGAAAATCCCGAAGGAGCTCGAAGAGGGAACCAGCTCGGATCAATCGGAATCAGGACGGAGCACATCGGTGCGCAGTGACCGGTCCCTAGTCATTGCCGAATCAAGCAGTGCGGGAGAGCTGGGGCCGTCGCAGCCCGAGACCTCAGAGGGATCGAAGTACGTCATGGGAATGGAACCTTGTGGTGACGCACAGTTTACCATGATGTCAGTCCACAAACAGTTGGTCGTCTACGAGTCACGACATCCGAGATACCCCGGGTATCTGAAAGGATCGCTGAATCGGACCAGCTCCTCAAGCTCCCGGCCAGGGAGAAGATGCTGGCTTTGCCGACCAGACGTCAAGAGGATGGCTGAAAAGCAACGGGAAAAAAGAAATAGGTGTATGCTGCTCGAGATCCTGTACGGATAGTAGCGTGACGGAACCAGCGCGGAAAGTGGTGCGTCGCGAGTTCGGGTGAGGAGGAATTACGGGGCGTTGGCTCCTCACCCATACTGTCAAACCCCCAGGGGAAGAACCGGGCTGAGGTAGAGGTACCTGAGCCGCACGGGGATCCGAAGCCCGCATAAAAACTTTCCTGGAGACCGCTGGACAAACCCAAATTTTGTTTTAAAAACATTGGGAACGGACTGGCGGGCTCACATATTCTCATAAAAGTATTCTTACCAAAAATGAACTTTAGGGAGTTTCTTCATGAGAATCTTTTTCTTGCGGAATTGAACGAAACCGCATGTGTTAGGAGGTGTTGACCGTGATCAAGATGCTGGAAAGGTCCACACACGGAACGAACTTACCAGGCCTTCGGGACAGTATGGAACGGGAGGAGGTGCTCGGAAGAAAGTATGTAGCCATCCCATTTCTTCCCGATAATCATCGAGAGCCAGGTGCGTTGGTTGGGACCAAGCAGGTTGGATGCAGGGTGAAAAGGGACTGTCCGGTCGCGGGAATTGGAAAAGTGACGGGCCGGGCGGCCCGGAGAACTAGAAAAGGTAGTAATAGGATGCCGGGGCGAGAGTCACTCAGCCGGGGGGTCGGACGGACACCCGGCACCCGTCCGAGTGACGAAGAGGAGCGAGAGTGGACGAGGAGGTGGGATCGAAGAAAGGAACCAAGAACGAATGGATAGTGTTGTGAAATTCTTGAGTCAACGGTCGTGCCGGGGTATATAGGGTACCGGTGGACCGGAGACTCGCCGCTGGAGGAAAGGCTGGCACGGGCCAAGACTGGAGCTCTTCTCCCGTGCTGCCTTGAGGGATCCAGAGGTGACAGGAACGACCTCTGTCCTCTAGCGGCACCCAAAAAAAAAAAGAACTTTTTGTGGCTCATCTGGACTTCCTCACTTCACACCTGTAGATCGGGCTCCAGCCATCTTGACTTTGGGTGGATCGCTCGAACGCCCGGATTCATCGTTATCTTCGTTTTCTATTCCTCCTTGTCTTCTGCCTCTTGCGGCATATAGAGTGGAACTTCTCAACTTGGATGCTGGTTTTGGCGTGCCTGAACCGATGCGATGAGTTGTGTAATGACTGCGGACAGCTGTGGACGTCTCCCGAGGGAGCGGGGTGCGGGCAATGACGGTTGTTGAAGGCCCTCGCCCGTGCCCCACTAATAATAGCAGCAGAAAGAAATCAATAGACTCAAAAAAACAAAAAAAACTTTACATCAACTCCCTGATGTCTTCTGCCCGAAGAACGAGACAAATAGTTTTTGAATCATCTCAGGAGATGGTGGTTGGAACCGAGGCCTGAGATGTCGCTGCAGCGAACGATGCGGTCCGCGAGGACCGACGGAAGCAATCCTTCACCCCTGCCTTGGTGTTTGATGTCGGCTGAGTTCTTCTTTAGATCCAGTCTCCTGAACCTGGCTGAGATGGGTCCCTTCCTGGTCTTGAATGTAGACGTAGGATGCCACCCCTTATTTCACTTCTCCGTTTTTTCTACAAACTACATATAATCAACCTACCTACCACGAGCCGTCGTGCTCAGGAGCAGCCCGGGACGACTCGGAATTGATGGTCCCGGCGCGTGACAAGGCGTTCAAGTGGCTTCATATAAATGGGCATAGCACGTATGATGACTGTGGCTTTACTCCAAAATCAAACCAGACCGAATTTTAAAATTATCCTCGCTGCGGATTATTGTTGGTGCAACCTGCTGAAGAAAATCATCAATGAGCTGGTCCCTCGGGAAAAACTTAGTAAGCAGCACAGGGCCCGAGAGCCCGGAAACGAATGAGGGCCCGAAGCGCTCGGAGTAAGAAAAATTCTGTTACAGTCATCTCATCTGCGAAAACTTCCGAAGAGGGAAGGGAAAACGAAGGAGCCCCCTCTCGCCCCCAGGAAAGATTACCTTCATACCGTTGGACACGGGGGGGGGGAGGGATGAGAGGCGTCGGCTCCTGTCATCAAAGAAAATTGTCTTCTCATCTCCAAGGGACCTAGCCTCCGTTCCGGTTACTTGTGTGCCACCTAGGCCCGGAATGGTGGCGGGATGCCCTGTCACCTAAATTGAACTTCTTCATATCTTCCTTTGCCTCTAAAGTCTTTGAGTGTATTGGACTGGTCGAGAGCCGATCGTCTCCTGCACTGGTGCTGGGTTAACCACGAGACCACCTGCCACAAGGACATTCCGACATGGCCGGCGACTGCAAAGTCAAAGGAGTCCCGTTTCCGCACGAGAACGGACAAAAGGAACGACGAATACGAGATACTTCTGCACACCCCTCTTTCTTCATGCAGTATTCTCAACCACGATACCATCTTCTGAAACTTCCTCTTGAAGCTTTAACGATTGAAGCAACTGCGTATGTATCCCGTCGGATCAATTCCTTCTACACACCTGTTGCTGTGTCTTCTCTCCATGGCCAACTGGACCAACGCTGCCTCTGCCGAAGAAACCCGGGGGAGGTGGAGAATCGTACCCCTTCCTCTGGCTCGAACATTCTGTCCTTGCCAAACATGAGAAGTCACTGGGAGGCTCCGAATGCCGAGGTGCAGCGGGTGGCGCGAAGTCTAAAGAACATTCTTTCCTACAAAAACTTTGATCTTTCTACAAACAAACAAAAACTTCATCCTCAAATCATCATCATCTAAAAAACGAAAAGAAAGTTGGTAGTCGGGAGGACGAAGGGTCACGACCGACCCTTGCCTCCGGGTAGGAGAATCAGGACCGATTCTCTGCCCGAAAACGAAGGGAACGTCTGGACGACGAAAAACGAGTAAAAGTCGAGAGGACTGAGGGTCACGACCGACCCTTACCTCTGGGTAGGAGAATCACGACCGATTCTCTGCCCGAATTAGGGAGAACGTCTGGACGACGGAAAAGGGAGACACGGGGGCGCTACGGGTCACGACCGATCCCTGGCCCCGTGTGGGAGGACCACGACCGGTTCCTCTGCCCTAACGAGGGTGAAACAAAGGGAGATGAGTGGGGCTAAGTACTCAGAGCCCAGAGGCGAGGAGCGGGGGCGACGGGGTCACGACCGATCCCCAATCCCGGGTGGGAGAGCCACGACTGGCTCGCTCATCCTAAAGGAAAAGTGGCGACGTCCGGGTCACGATTGACCCAAGATAAGAACCATGAAATATGTATATAAAAGAGACTAAAACGAACGAGTAAAAAGAAACGAGTTACAATATGAACTTTGACGAAGAACGAAGAACGAAGAAAAAGAAGATAAAAATTAGCCGGATAGGCCCCGGGGGCCCTCCGAAGTAGACAGGAGAGGACAGAGGGTGACACTTCCTCCTCTACCTATAAGGAGCGTAGGATTGATAGTTAAAGATGTTTCTGGTTCTAAAGTATTTTCTGGTTGGTATGAACTTGCTTTAAAATTTGTAATCTATGTTTCCCCACCTTACAAGAAGGTACGGGAGGGTGTGATGAATGTCTATTCATCAGATAGGTAAAAGACCAAAATAAGAAAAGTAAGGTAATATGACAAGTAAAGTATATATGTTATAAGAGGCCCGAAAGTGTAAAGGCCCGAAAGTGAAAAGGCCCGAAAGTGTAAAAGGCCCGAAAATGTAAAAAGGCCCGAAAGTGTAAAAGGCCCGAAAGTGTAAAAAGGACCGAAAGTGTAAAGGCCCGAAAGTGTAAAAGCCTGAAAACCCGAAAGGCCCGAGAGAGGCCCGAAAGTGTAAAGACCCGCAAGTGTAAGGGCCCGAAAATATAAGAG
Source organism: Lepidonotus clava (assembly GCA_936440205.1). NCBI lineage: Eukaryota > Metazoa > Annelida > Polychaeta > Phyllodocida > Polynoidae > Lepidonotus > Lepidonotus clava. The sequence continues at coordinate 11,182,089 of OW387146.1, read as the reverse complement.
CCCGAAACCCGAAATATATGTAAACCGGAAGTGATATGGAAACCGGAAGCGATATGTAAACCGGAAGTGACGTCAATTGTAACCACGTGATCAAAGACAGCCAATCAGGGCTGACCACTAGAGTATAAAAAGGGGCGGTGAGGCCCGAATAAATGAGTTCCTCAACAGTTCTCCTTGTGTCAACACGTGTCTTCTTCCTTTAACAACCGCTGAGATGAGCCGATACGAGTTAATTAACTAGAAGTTTGGGTAAAATAGTAGAAGTTCGAGAGAATTAGGCGAAAACTTAGGACGGAGGCCCGAAGGCCCGAAGAACGGAAGCAAGGCACGAAGGAACGAAGTAGGGCACGAAGGCCCGTAACTAGCCCGGATGGAGTCCCGGAAATGCAGGCCCGGAACGGCATGAGGGCCCGAAACTAGGGACGGAGACCCGGAATCCAAGGGAACGACGGCACGACCGGCTCGGCCCCACGCTACAAAACAATAGGCGACCGTCGGCCCGACACCCCTGTGGATCAAGACCGAGGGTGGACCGTCCGTAGGAACGAATACCGGTCTTAAAGAGAGAGAGACAAACCAACGACTTCCCCCTACCCCTACCATATTTTCCCTCCCCCGCAGTCCTCCGCCCGTCGACGAGCACCGATTCCCGACCGACCCGCTCAACCCCCCTCGTGTGCGAGGCACGACTCAAAACATTGCATCTCGGTTTCTTGCGCGGATTCTCCGTCCGTCCGAGACTCGAAACAATTCCCACGTCCCTCTGCTGTAGAAATCGGAAACTCAGACCTACCGAGGAACGTAACAATAATATTTACATTTGAATTGAAACATCATATTGAAACTTTAATTCATCATCTTTTATCTCTTAACAATATGAAGCTTTCAATAACTCATTTTCAATTTTTTTATTGGTTGTTGCTATAGATCTGGGACATAAGAAACATCTTTATTTCTTCTTTTCTTATGTTCTTGTCAATTCACCAAAATGCACCTCTAGTGGCACCTTCAAAATTTACTGACAATATATATATATATATATATATATATATATATATATATATGTACTGTTAATGAACAGCACTTCATATGAAATAACACTTATAAAATCTAGCCAGAACTCTTAGCCAGCGCTATGTTACAATAAAAGGAACACAAAATTAGCTGTTTCCTACTGACCAGATCTATAGTATCCAAGCATTTTTATAGGTGAAGTAACCTATGTAATTATTACTCAATGCATGGACTTATTGAGGCTAGTTAAGAGAGCCATAAAGGAATATTTACAGGTGTACCTATCAAACCTAGACAAAGAAATGGGTGTCTGTGGGCAAAGATCAAAATACAATTTACAAACCATATCATTAACAGTGACATCTGTGAATATAACGCTTTTACATGATCCTATTCATTCAAGTGCAGACCATACACTGTGATCACATGAAAGTCCTTTCTGTACATATAACTCCAACCTTTCAGAGTGGCATGACAGTGCAAAGGCCACCTTCTTCCTCTCCCCCAACAATGTACAGAAATCTTTGATGATCTTAATGTAAAAGTTAACTCCAAAGGGCAACATTTTTCATATAGTGTGACAGCAATGAAAAGTGTCTCCATATATACGGTTCATACTGCATGACTGAACCAAAATCATAGGCTTTCTCATAGTATGGGTTTTCAGTTATAAGGAAGTTTGACAGGACAGAACTAAAAATACAGAATGTTGACATCTGCAGATATTATGATGGCTGTATATGGACATATGCAGACAAATGAGTATGTGGAGATCATACACTGCCTTCTCCCTCTACCTCAACAATTTACAGAAATTTTAGGTGATCTTAAATTAAAAGTTGGCTATAAAGGCCCAAAACCAATAGACACCTGCTTTCAATCATATATATGTGCTTTCAGTAATGAAAAGTGTCTACTTACATATGGTTCATACTGCATGACTGAACCAAAGTCATAGGCTTTCTCATAGTAAGCATATTCAGTTATAAGGAAGTTTGACAGGAAACTACTGACAATATTATTTTGAAATATCTCAACATATTCGTCACGATCTGGTCTCGACTGCTCATGAAGAATTCCAAGGGCATGGGCAAATTCATGTTCAACAATTCCTCTCTGAAAAAAAGGAGACACAAATGATATTTAAAAATAACATTTCCTTTCCCAAGATAAAAATATGGGATATTGCCAATGCCTTCTGGAATTCTACTGTGGAGTTATTTAAGAAAGTCTTAAAGGGTGATAAAATGGATAGTATGGTTGTTCTTTCTATGCATTATGGTTAGTTTTTTTTTGTTTAACTATACTCAATTAAAATTTATTGATCTTGTATAGGGTTGATACATTTAGGTACATTACATACTTACATGCATAGGTACAACATTTTTAACCAAACACATATCATTACTCATTATTGAGGTTGGGGTTTTGACTTCTAGTTCTGCTTCTGAAATAGTTTATTTAATTATCCCTGTGTGTTTTCCAAAATTACGATCCTTGGAATATTATTTTGTCAGATCTTTAGTGAGAAAACTAACTGAATATGGGTTTTTATAATGTTCTTTATGTTCATTTGGTGTGGTACAGGTGGTGTAACCAAGAAACTTTGTCCACCCTCTAAAAAAAGTCAAATTATTAAATAACTGACAAGGGTGAAGCATACACATTTTAATTAATTCTTCTGTCTATTTTTGGTCTGAACAATGCAGACAAAATTAATGTGATTAACTTAAATTCATTATATTTACCCATGCTGACCAACAATCTGTAATAATCTTATCAGTGTGCACATGATCATTGATGATCTGAGCAGTCGGCATGGGTTGTAAGAGCATAGTCTGTGCCCACTTTGAGATAATTTGCATTTCTTCAGCTCACATTAAAAGTATACTTACTAGAAAGCATCCAGGCTGATTGAGAGTGAGGTCTTGGGACCCTCCAATACGACCAAGATAGGAAGAACACCTGCATGAAATGAGTTGCTAGTTGCAAGTCCTAGGTTATAATCATTACAAAAATTCTAAATTACCCATACCATCCCATACAAACTATATGAAATATTATATGTACTTGAAATGAACAACTGTATGGAAATGAACCCCAAAAAGCTAAACAATATGAAAATGACATATCCTTTAATCTATATGTTTCCAAACTTTAAAGAGAGGAGCCAGTGAATATTTATAAACATTAATTGCATCGGGAGCCTCCCAACTAGAGGGGTAATCATATCAATTTTTATGAATTTATCTATCACAGTTGCACAGTGCATTTGACAGAGTGTGACGTCACAAACGTCGAATATATGGAAATTAGAAAAATGAATAAATATCATAATCTAATCTTCTTGGGCTCTTTTACTTAGTTATAAACTGTTTGATGTATTATAATTGAACCATCTAGGTTTTATTTAAGAATTTGAAATTTTGAAATTTGAAAACAACGTCTTTTTTGTGTGACGTCACACACAGACATGTGTTTTCCCTGTGTGTGAGGAGTTTGAGACATTTCAAAATAAGACAATAAATATTACAGAGAAATATTCTATTGACTAACATAGAAATGCTTTGTACCTCTTTACAATTCAAACTAACACTTAAAATATGACATTAGGAAAAATGTAATTTCACTGGCCCCTCCCTTTAAAATCAAAACTTTTTTTTCATACCCTCCACCAGGAACGACGTTGATGAAATTTGCTGCAACACCTTCTGTAAAGGTCAGACACGTCATATCACTGTACAAGTTTATAGCATCCACAATCATCTGTCTTTCGCTTACTAAAAATATGAATGAAAATGAAATTATATCATGAGCAAAGGAACTATGCGTGGTTTACATTCATAGTTAACTGTCATATGTAATCATAACACTCTTTACAAATAGTTTAAATTTGTATAAGCAGCTAGGATAGGGGTAAAAGGAGGTGTGCTGGGGATATCAGTGTGAGAACAATTCCTGTGGGCCACATCCCTGACATGTACAGGGTTGATAAAACTACCATCATACCCTAGGGTGATACAGGTTCTATAGCTATAGGTTAAAGCATTACTGATACAGGCAGGATGATAACCAAAGTGTTTTCACCTAGCTGGGTGATACAGGAAAGTAGTTCAAGCAGCAGAAATAGTTCCACTTGTCCAGTTAGTCTAAGCTTTAAGATTTCACTTAAGAAAATTTCTAGAGTATGATTAATTCATAACCAACCAAAGAGAAGGTCCTCATTGGTTTATATGTCTGTAATTCTTTCATAACATAAACATAATTATGCTGTCTCTTCATATACTAATTTACAGAATTCAATTTCATCTAGTAGAAAAAAAGACATAGGTACAAAAGATATTGTATCAAAGATGTCGTTGTTATGATATCTATCTTAAAGTGATCTGTGGCCCATTGCACAATGACTTTTTGTAACAAAAATAATTTTAAGATGACTTTAATATCGTTTTTGTAACAGCAATAGGTTTAGTAATAGCAACACTTTCATATCTCTGTTTCTACTAGATGAAACTAAATTCTGAAAAGCTGTAGATATTTTTTCACCACTCAGATGCATGCTTGGTAACACTAAGATGCATGCTTGGTACTATTTATTTCTTATAGGGATGACTTACATTTTTGATCAAACATGTGTTACCGTATCATCTAATTCCATGTGATTCTATTAGAAATGTATTTGATATTGTTATTTTCTCATCCAGTAATCTGTATCACAAACACGTTGGCAGTGGTACATGCATAGCCTTGCCTTACAAGCTGTGAGGATAGGGTCTAGGAATATGTTATTTAAACGGAACAGACATGGTGATGGGTGAGATTATAAAAATGGGCATGGTAGAATGAAGGCTGCCCTAATATCATTTCTTATACATGCAAATGTCCCCTGTATAAATAATTATGATCAATTTAAAAATGCAACTAAAAAACGGTCTAAGTTACTATAGAACATTTGATATCAATATAATATGTCTCTGATATACTGTTGACTGAGATATATCTGTGTGTAGATTTCATCTCACATCATTATCAATGCATTCCATATTAAAGCATAATAATCATTTGATAACATCTATCCCCATGACACATACTATATACAATATTACACTAATGTGTAGCTGGGCTGACCGGAAGACCAGTAGTCATATAAGAGAACCAAGCACGTAGCCCAGGTTATATATTCGAAATAAAAAAATGAGAAAAAAGAATGTGGAGTAAGCCCTCATTCATAACCTTGTATGCACCAGTTTGTGCCAGCATATGCAAGGAGTGCTATATGTTCGCATCCACATATGTTACTTATGCGGGACTCATGCATGAACATACCAAGTTCTTTATATATATGCAGACATTAGATGATATCCTCTCATATCATATCATTATATTATATGATTTAGAAACTGTATTTAAAGTTGGAAAAATGCCCCCAAACTCCCTTCCTGTTTTTTTTAATCAGTGAATCTAGGTTTGGTTATTGTGTTGATTTGAAAAAAGAATTTTAGAGAAACCAATACATATCGTGTCTCAGAAGGGATGATGCAGTTCTGGCCTGGCCTGAGAGCATTGGTCTTGTCTTCACATCCCAAGCAAGAATATTATTTTATTATAATTTTATTATAATGTTCTGTTTAGTTCTGGTTGGATCTTGTTATGTTATTTTGATGGTACCCAAATACATCCTTAGAACCTTACATTGCAATGTCGCACTGTGACACTATTGTGACATTCTTGTAACATCCTTTTATATTATGATAATGTTACTATAACGTTCTTTAATAGTTAGACTTCACTAAAATAGAATGTTATTTTACCATATATACTTTTTAAGCATGTCTCAACTTTACCTAAAATAACATGACTGTTACATGAAAATTGTGCAGGTTATAGACTAACCAAAAACGCATGGTCACAGAATGTGGTTGTCATGTTGCTGCTTCCTAGGATGTTATCACATACCAGAGTGGATTTGAGAATAATTATGTGATTTAGAAAAAGTATACATTACACACAATTTTGAATGAACTGAATAGATCCCTGCTTTGAATTCAAAAATGTAGTCTTAGTTTTGGCATCCCAACTACATTTTGTTAACATGATGTTATTTTTGTATTCTGAAAGGAATCCTAGGAACTTCAAACAATGTATGTTAAGCTACAGTATCTAGCATAATATCATTGAATTTTGTCAGTTAGGGTCCATTTTGTGAGTTAAATTTGACGATATGCCCCTGAGCCCCCTTCTTCATTTTTGATTCTTTTTTTTTTAAATAGCAAATCTAGGTTCGATTAATTTTATTGAATTGAAAGAACAATTCTAGAGAAATAATGTAAAACTTATGTATCCAAGGATCGGTCACATAACACGTCCATGACCAGGTGTTGGTGAAGCTGCCTAATAGGGCTGGGATTATATGCATGCCGGTACAACAGTAGAAGGTCATGCACAAAGACATAGTAGTCAAAATATAAAGATGTCATATTTTCTCAACTTTCCCTCTACCCTACTACCTCAGAAGTTCTAGGCAGCACATTCGCTCACCCACCCTGGCCTGCCCCAAAGACCCTGCTTCTTCAGAAGTCCATAGCGGCATATTTGAAAATCAAATTAATATTTCTTGTGAAATGCAGCCTTTTCCCCATAGGAATCAATGTTATAGCCTATCAGCTGAACCCATAATATCAATCCCTTTATAGTAATGCACACCCTCTCCCCAGCTTTTGTCTTTGATCATGGCAAGACCGAGTAATACTTTTGTGTAGATGGGATACTGTTGGTATGACCATGCTACCAACCATACACACCAGTAATACAACAACATCCCATTGGCCTTTTATGTGATGTCAGTGACAGTTTGTTTATAATAAAAAAAACAATTACTATTAATAGTATTATTAATAATATAATATAATTAATAATTACTATTGATAATAACAATAATTATGTAAACAAATGAAAAAGATAAACTATTGTATTTTGTGTAAGATTTTGTACAGACCCTTATGACCATTGCAAAATGTCAGAAATTACCAATCTTTGCTATTAAAACATTGCTTGCTCCAGTCTTGGGGCACCTTTCCATGGTGGACTCTCACTCCATCCCTTCCCATTCACTGCAATGTGAATGCTGTCTGCCCCAGGAAAGATAATCAGAGTCCATAAAGGAGTGTAGTATGTAAATAGAATTACATGCTCTGACCCTTATCTATTACTAAACCATTACACTTGACCATGTAAAATTCACATAACAAATCATTATTATCATTTATCACTAATTCCCCAGTTTATGATAATAGTAATATATCATCTACAAGCTTAGTTCATTTTTTTTAAAAAACCGAATGGAAAATGATCACAAAAATGGTGACTTTCCTGATTTGTGCATATATGATGTCACAACATCTATATATAGCCAACAGTCCCTTGTTCCTACTCATTGAGATTTTACCTGAACAATATCTAGGTGACATTTTCTGTGAAATCATAGACCTATAAATGAAGCTCTTTTTCAAACTAAATTATACTGGCAAGTTTATGTAAGGAACATTGATACTTACCTGTGAAACTGGCGCTTATGACATAATTTACCGTTGAATCTGGATCCCACCTAGCGGCAGGAATGAGATAGGCACTGGGAAAAATTGCTCTTTTCCTTCTAGATCTGTTGAGAGATGTTGGCTCCTGCTCACATTGTTTTCTCATATATGCTGCCTGATTTAAAGTACAGCATATGTCATCCAGTAAACACGAAGAATTCATTGATGCCATCTACAAAAAAAATAAAACAGCAATTTAACAATTATTATGTTTTTGTTATTATAAAATACAAGTTATTCTTCTGCATACATAGCATACATACTCTACTGACCTGCTAAGTTATGTGACTGCTGAATCAAAAGGGAACCATGGAGTGATTCAACTGAATTCTGGTTGAAAACGCCTGATTGAACATAACCAAAACTTATCAAACATGACCAAAACATGTTTAAAGGAATGGACAGAACTAGTGTTCATATTGAATTAATTGACCAGAAGCATATCTGAGATTGTTCAATTGCTCCAAAATGATCAGAATTAGTTAGAGTTGAAGGAACCTTAACTGATCAAAAAAATGCCACAACTGATGTTCCAATCAGGGTGTAAAAATAATACTAATTGGCTTCGCCACATTCTGGGACCAAGTGTTTCCCATATATAAAAAAATATTGATAATTTGCTTAACATTATTGTTACCATGTTGTATAATTAATGATTATGACACCAATTATATTAATTGTAATTAGTATGGTCATATTGGTCTTAGAGCATGTAAAGATATTTCAAATGAACGGTCAACTGACCATTCTGTGATAACACTCGCATATCATCAGTGGTGCAGGAGATATCGCGCGCCAGGAGTGCCAGCCTGGAGAACTTTACCGTAAACTTCCCAAAAACGTTGTTACTGGTGGCCATTACATGCACTGGACAATAGTGTACAGCTGGCATTGTTTTTGTTTTTTTTCTTAATTCTTTTATTTAGCCAGACAAGAATTAAGTAGTTACACTTTTTTAACATTCCTATCTGGATAGGATAGATATTCTATCCTTGATTAACACCCAGTATTACACTTGGATAACCTCTTGAGCGTTTACAGTGTGCCCCCATGAACTGTGCACCCACGGCCCATCCCCTGGTAGGACTTCTGCCCCCTTGATAATATCAATGAACCATTATGAAACTGATAATTTTGGGAATAAAAATGGAGAGCCATCTCCAAATCGTTGGTCATTTGGTACCCAGACTGAATTGTTGTGCGACTGTCATTTCTGCACTCCTGGCTATCCCAGCCAGTAGGTACAGGGTTCCCTCCCCTTACCCATTCCCCACCTGTACCCTTTCTATCCTGTATCTATCCCTTAACCTAGACTGCATAGGGCAAATTATTCCAAATCATCCCTAACCTTCATTGGAGTCAGAATAATCTAATGGAGTCAGATTATACATTATTTATTTAGAACTGGATCTAGATACTTGGGAAAAGGGGTTGTGGGTCGAGATAATTTACAAGGGGATTGATATATCGAAAAAGTGGTAAACTACTATAAAAATGTGAGATCTTAGTTGCTGGTGATCTCAACCAGAATTTCAGGTACACAACCCAATGAGTTTCCCCTTCAGACATCACTATTTAATTTGAAAGCTAAAAAGATTCTTTCTGATAACTTATGAAAACACCATTAATATCTGTCAATGAATATAGAGACAAATGACTTATAGTGAACAATCATCTTCAAGCAATTGCTGGAAACATAGAAATGTGAGCTGCTGAGGACAGGAGGTTATTTGGTGATAATGATGCAACTGAATTTTTGGGCGAATTTCATTGCTAAATTGAACCAGAATCTTCTAAATTCTTCAGACGTTGGTGGAGATGACTGGAAACTGTGTTCTTATTGAGCAATGGGGCCAGTAATTTTTCCAAAAGTGGCCATTAATTTGCAACATAATTATATGACAATATTAGATATTAGTTACTAGCGATTTCTAATTTGACCAAATTCTAGTCGAAACGGTTAATTTTTTTTGCAAATTATGCATACAAAAACTATGTATTTACAAAATCTATTTTAACATGATCATATTACATGCTATTAATGATGTAGACTGACAGAGAGAATCCATTGATAGATGCTGCCAACCGATATCTAACAATGTTAGATATTTCTGTAGCAATAGACTATTTTATTGGGAGATTTCTGGACTAATTGGTCAATTGGAAAACTATTTCTGGTCATTATGACAAGTTATAGCCATTTCCAATGGTTCTGTTGACTTGAATTAATAGAATCGTAATGAATCCCTCAGTGGGTAGCCCTCTTGAGCCAGCTCATTTTCATTATCGTTGTCTAGAACACTATTTCATGTTTATGCTAAGTTTCAGATAAATACTGTCCACAACACAAATACTGGCTCGTAATTTTATCTTTATGTACCATAATAGACTGTTGGAAAATAGTTTCTTTTTTAATAAACTGTGTATATATTAATGAAAGATAGTATGCGCTTATTCACCTAATTATTATATAAATGAGCCAACATATTTCCATCCTACTACTTAAGAATGTAAGTAATACCTATATATAATATATATATGCATTTATTTAATTTCATCATTATGCATAGACTATTCAGATAAAAGTTATATAAACAGGGACAGATCTAGGGGGAAGAAAATCACCTGGTGGGTTCATCGTCTAGTTTTGGCCATGTTAAATTGTTAATCTTAAATGTTAAGAAGATAAAAACAACAACAAGGGTTACTCACCATGGCATCATACTCAATGTCAGACATATCGGCTGGGGCAGTTGTACCTTCAGATTCCCCAGCAACACACATACGTAACATGTACATGTTTTCCTTTGTCTCATTGGCACAGTTCCTGTCACAGCCATTGTCAACCATAGCTGTCTGAAAACGAGTAATAAAACTGTTTTACATTTCTATTTATGCATGGTATGTTGAGTGCAGTGATAGCTAGTGATGAGTAAAGTTGTAGCTTAAGCTGGGTTTCAACCAAGCTTACTTATCTTTTGTGGTCAATGAGAGAAACATTCGGTGGAAACAACAAATCAGAGGGTAAGGCATCAGTAAACAATTGCAAATGACAGTAAATGACTGCAGAAATATTTTGGATTCCACAGTCAGAAGTTGAGTTTTGTGTTTATTTCAAATCATTCAATCAAAAATACTACACACCCCTATGTCAAACCAGTTCTCTTTTGCTCAGATTGAGCTAGTCATAACATAAGGTTCGGCAGCAAGGTCCCCTGTGCTCTGTTGCATAACGGGTCTCGCTGTTGTGAGGATTGGCACACCACTCTCGCAACATTGATTTGTGGGTGTTCTACCTAACCGATTTTAATTCTGTAAAAAGTTCTAGAAATTAGACATTTAGATCTAAAATCGCTGAAATTTTTAGTCTGGAAAAATGATTAGAAATGGTAGAAAATTGATGCCGAATTGCGCGTATAACAGCGAGACTTTACCAAACCCCTGCTGTTTCTCTCGCTGTTGCGACCATTTGGTTATGCGACAGGGCACTGGGACCAGATCAACTATGTGGGTCTCTACCCCTGGCTATACTAACATAAGCTTATACACTTAGTGTTGATAGACTGATTACTGGAATGAGCGGTTGAGAGCCAAACCCTGTATCAGATTTCTATAACAACCAAATGGATGGTCCAGCCTTAGATAATACTATAATAGAAAGGCCCGTGGGGGCAGTCCTTGGGTGTCTGTACGGCCTGGAGACAGCAGGGCTTGGGCCGTCAGTGGGTCTCGGGCCGTACAGACTGCCGAGAATTGCCCAAAAGGGCCTTCTTTATTTTATTACCCGACATTAATGTAAAATATTGTGAAATATTGTTAATTTTTGTATAAAAAAAATGTTATAAAAATAAATCGGAAATGATGCAGGGTGTATGGCCTGGCAATATGCCCGGCACACAATACACCCGGCACACAATACACCCGGCACACAATATGCCCGGAAATAAATACACCTGGCTCGTCGATCCAGAGGGTAATAAACTAGGGAATGAACCGCTATGACGAAGGACTGTATAGGAAAACAACAAATTTATCCTGGCAGGCTCAAAAATGATGTTTTCGTTGCCATCTTATCTTCTCTGAACTATGAGAAAACGGCATGTGGTGGCAGCAGTTATAAGTTTTTTGCCAAAATTTCACAAGTATCTTTTTTTTCAATTTGTAATTTCATATGTTTTTCATGTATTTGAGTGCATAGATTAATCAAATTGTGAATATTTAAATTACGCATAAATTGTATTGAACCTTGCAAATATCAACTTAATAAGCCACCATGTTTGCCAAAATGCTAATGCCAAAGACTCCCAAGTGACAATGGTCGTGCCCTGCACTTCAAATACACTTAACACAAGCTTGTGGAAGTTGTAAATACTCATACAAATGTATATTCGGGAAACTTTGGGTGAAAATGTTGATGCCGATAGGAAATCCATGTATTTTTTCTTTGTGGACGATAATCTATTTTCATTGACTTATTTTCTTTATAGTGTCTTAAATCAGTCCAATGCTTCACATTGTTCAATTTTATTGACATTCAGCCCAGTGAAGAGAGGGACAACGCAGGATTTTTCTGAATAACATATTCAACTGTCATGTAAATGTTTCCTTTGGACTCAATTTTTTTGAAATAGAATATTATATGTCTACTTACACTGTGTTCTGCCGAAATATCTGTGGTAGCCCCTTGTTGAATGAGACAAATGACAAGGATCAGAAACCCAATCATCACTCCTCTTGGCAAGAACATCTGAAATGGTACAACAATTGAATTTGAGTGTTGACTCTGTTCTTTAACGGACAATTATCAACCACAAATAACCTTTGTTTGGAACAAATAGAACCTAACTTAGAAACCAAATACTTCTTAAATAATTAATATATCTTAACTATCTCCATGATGAATAAATATGATCACTGAAGTAGCATAAAGGCCATATTACACTATACGTCGAGTCACATTCGCGTTGGTTTGCATTGCCCAATGGGTCGGGTTTGTGTTATTTTACCATGTTTGTAAAAAAAAAGACATGTGCCAACGCGACGCAATGTTGAGTACCAATGCATCCCAACACAAATTATATTATACTACATGATTGGCACACATTTGGGGTCACATTGGGTCATGTTGGCATGCGTTGGTTCATGTTGGTACTCACTACGACCCACATAGTCGTTTTTAAGCTGCCAAGATGAGGTATTTTGATCCTTTATGCTTGCCGTTCTAGGTTAAGTTGTTGTTTCAGATCTGGATTTTTGTCACTTTTTGCAACGCCAGCATGAATAAAAGTTATGTCTCTAGACCCATGAATTCCTGGTATTTGTTAGGTAGAATAGTGTAGAATGACTATGTAAAGTTTCAGGTTCAAGGATTGATTACAAGTGTATGTTGCTAGGGTTTTACCGGAGGACCGCGGTAGCACGCGGTAAAAAAACTCATTTTTCTCAGTTTCTTATATCCACATAGGCGTGGTTCTTTTTATTTTCGTCGAAACTTTTCTCAGGCCCTAGATATCAGATCTAGACATGCTATACCTTGTTTTAAAGCTAAAAATTGGTATTTTCTGATGGCACACATAACTTAAATTCGTCCCCATGCGACATCCGACTCAATTTGCCAAAATGGGTCACATTTGAATCAATCGGTGTGGACCCCTCATCAGGGTGAATATCACTACTCACACAAGTGCATTATGCACATCTCATGATTAGACGAACCGTGGATGGTGTCTGAGGGTGGCTGCGCAACCCATAGGGGATCATCACATATGGAGGGCAAACCCTAAGGTTTGTAAGATCCACATGGGTTGTACAACCACCTGAGGACGAATCCTAAGGTGTTTCTTTATCTTATCACCCAACAACCCTTAAATTGTTGAGAAAATACTGAGAATATGAAGCAGTACGTATGGCCTGTCAATACTCCCTGCCCGCGATACACACCGTTCACCAGCCATACAGTTGATGATACTAAATTACACTGTCGTTGACTATTATAATTTTCATTTTTGGCATAATAGCTTAGTTATGAAGATGTGTCATAAAAAGGGATGAAAATCTATTAATAGTTAATTGAAAAGTGGTTTTAGATTTTTTTGTGGACCACCCTTTAGCTGATTCTCAAGGAACACCCAACTTTGGCTACCTTCTGGGCAGAATGAGATCCATAAGGTCAGTCCACTTAACTCTGTGAAACCCTTTTTGGTAACCTGATAGACCAAACTAGTCCTTAAAGGAACACTTTCACTCCCTTGTCAAACTGGGGGAATGCTACTCAAATTGAATAAATCCGCATGGGAATTTTTCAGCTTATAATGTTGCCCATCTCAGAAGGAAAAATGATAACAATTTGTTTGAGAAAAGTCTGAAGTTGCAGGGGAAATCATTGAAAAATACACCTCATGCACCCTAAGGGCAACTATAAAGCCCTAATCATACAGAGCATTGAGATCAGTGTTCGTGTTGGGTTGTGTTGCCCAAACAATTCATGTTCAGGCCATATTACACTACACGTCAGACCATACGCAAAATATATCATATATAATACACATTTTGGCACATGTTGGTCTTCATTATCGCATATGGAAATAGGTCAACATTGTTGAGAAGGATATGTATTATTATAAGGAAACTGCAAACAATTTCAAACATGTCATAAATCTTTACCATTGGACTCAATACTAACTACAATTTTACAGAAGGTTTCAGACAACCTTAGGATAACCCTACAATGTCTATTCTTTCTTCTTCTTCTTTTTTTTTATATTGGGTGTTCAGGTTTGGCATCCCCGGTCTTCCACCCACTCCCCCTGGACAGATTCATTTACTAGTAATATGGGAGCAGTAATGATACAAATACTTCAACTTACATTATATACCGTTATCAAAATGACATGATTATGATAGTTAATTCGATGAAATGAAATGAAAATGTGTTAATCACAATTGTCAGTGCAACACCTTTTGAAATGGGAGTTAAACTTAGGATAGAATCGATTTACACAGACCAACAAAATTTATTGGGACTATTATAAGCCCTTATTGATGGTCAGTGCTATTGTAAGCCTAAAACCTCTATTCCACTAGGAACGAAATAATACTGCTAAAGATTGGGAGAGTTTATTACCAAACATTGTGAGTAAGTCCAATTCAGCCATGAAAGATTGGGTGCTCTAGTGTTCCCAGTAGTTACTATCTTGCTGGTTATTATCAATAGGAATATTACTACTCCAGACCCTCGCCTCCTGATTCTCAGCATGCCAAAAATCACTTGTGTTATAGGATCAGAGACCTTGTATGTATATGTAGATATAGAAAAAGCTGGAAAGCTCCTCTATGGACCATTTCCCTGGTGGCGGGTTGGAACCCGGCCACTCAACTGTGACCGCGGTCTGATCATTACCTGTGTTTAGTGGCACCTCATGCTGCACCAGCACTATGGACACAATGGTCAGCCCATTTCTAATCCAACCACCCAGGCGGTGCCCCTGCAGTGAATAATAGGTTTACCTCTAGCTTTCTAGTCTCGATATATCCATACATATATACATACAAGGTCCCTGATAGGGTGGATCCCAGCCCAGGATATGATGTTATAATAATGTTGCAGCAACATTCTGGATTGATCCTTGTTACATCACACTGTTAGGTTGCAGCGACGTTCTTTTGATGACTCCCAATTGCGTCAATGCAACCAACTGTTATGACGTTACATTGTAACATTCTGATAATGTTCTTGTAATGTTATTTATGAGGCTGAAACTTAATAAGAATGTCACAATAACATTCTGTTTAGGTGTGGTTGAGATCTCACTGAATGAGGATGTCACAATAACATTCTGTTTAAGTTAGGGTGACACCTAACCTAATAAGGTGATCACTGTAACATTCTGTTTAGGTAAGGTTAAGACCTGACGTGATCAGAACTTGACAATAACGTTCTGTTTAGGTAAGGTTGGACTTCCCCTGGTCAGGAGGTCACAACAATGTTCTGTTTAAGTCAGGTCTAGATCTCACCTAATCAGAATGTCACGATGACATTCTATTTTAGTTTGATCTTGACCTAACCTCACCAGAACGATAACATTCTGTTTTGGTTAGGTCTGAACCTCACAGAAAAATAATGTAACAGTTACATGACATTTTAGTAATTAACAGACAAATCAAAAAATCATGGTTGCATAATGTGACTGTTACGTCAAACCTTGTCTGGGATTTCATACCCCATGCCAATCTTAGGCAACTTTGCCCAGCACACCTGATCTCATGCAGAAATGCCTACCGTCGGGAGACAACTCAGCAAAAATCACAGGATTTTATGCCAACCACTGTTTAGTGGAATACGGCCTTTATGCTGAACAATATCTGCAGGCTGCCCCATGGATTTTTTCCTGTCTATGTAAACGCCCCTTAGGGGGTATGGTTAAGGTTGTGAGGTTATCTGACCCTCGGGACACCTGATAATTGAATATGATGATGTTAATAATGTGATGAGATGAAATGAGTAAAGCCTGTATTCCACGATGCGTCCATGTACATGTGTTCATCATTTTACTTGTGTTCCTTCTTGTGTTGCATGAATGCAAGTAGGAACGCAAGTAAAAGCCTATATTCCATTATTCGTTTGGTGCCACTTGTGTTCCTTGAATTACGAAAACGCAAGTTTGTTTGCATTCCAGATACCAACATGTTGGTATATCAAATGCAAATTACTAGCATTTCTGTAATTAAAGGAACGCAAGTACTCCCCAACTCATCATTGAATATAGCCTTTACAATAATTCTAATTAATTTGCCTGACATTTGATATTATTACGAACAATATAAGTGAAAATTGATTGATTTGGAAATATGTGAACAGTCAGAATTGGCTAGTTTAACACAGGCTTTGTACACTACAGGCTTTGGCTAGAAATGGTTTGAAAAATCTGCCATGGTCTATTTGCTGCGTTAAATGTTGTCACGACCAGGATAGATGTGTGCTCTCAAGTATTATTTTCCCTTTCTAACTTCCTAAACTGGTGATTGTTTGGTAGAAAATATGTTTTTATTAATAGAATATACCAGTCCATGTTATTACAACTATGTGTTGATATTGAATATGATAAACTGTTTTAACCATACACAATTTGCTTTATAATCGCTAGACTAATACCAAGTGTTTCCACAGAAGACAAAATGGTGAGATATTTATTGGTGTACTATCCTTCCACCAATGTCTGTCAACTTTAGCTTGAGCTCCATTGCTCTGGCCAGTTTTTCACTGCATCTTATAATTGCAAACATTAGAAGTGCATTTCAACTAAATGATCAAACAACAGTATGCACTGATAGTGTTTGTGTGCATATATACACACACATATATATATACATATATATATATATATATATATACAAAACTGTATGAGTATGGAGATAGAGAATGCCGGATTCTCAGTAGTGGGAAGCATATCAGTGTCCTGTTATCCTTCCGCCACGTGCACCAGGAATTCGGCATGCATGCATATTTATGTATGTACCTGATGATATGTTTTTGCAGGTATGTTTTTATCTATGTTTAGATGTATGAATATATATGTGTGTATGTATGTACGTATATATATATATATATGGAAGTATGTCTGTTTTGATGTATGTATGTTTTGATGTATGTATGTTTTGATGTATGTTTATATTTGTATGTGTATTTATGTAAGTATGTATGTATGTATGTTTGAATGTTAGTATACATGTATGTAAGCATGTTTTTCACAAGCCCTGATTTTGAACCTACATACATTCAATCATGCAGTGTCTGCTGATTTCTTTCAAAGGTTTATCTTCTACAGAATCACAAAGTTCATCGCTGCAAGGTCCTTGGAAAATCCCAGCGGCAAAAGCAGAGGTGAGGGTGTGGTGAGTGTAACTAAGTCAACCGTGGCCACTTTCCCGGGAGTGGTACACCTTCCTGGTAGGGTGACAGTAGTCGTGTCCCCATAAGGTGACAAAAATCAGTGCATAGCCCAGAGACAAGATGAATTGACCCCTGGGATGAACCCTCTCCAAACGGTCGCCACATGGGTGCGTTTTGAGGGGGCGTAACTAGCTGGGGCGTAACTAGGTGTGCTGTGGGGTATGATTACAGCATATTTTTTCTGAAACTTAGTTAGTATATGTATATATTTTGTCATGTTTTTACAATATCATTAATAATTGTCTGAGAATTCAGTTGTGTCAAAGCAGTTTCTCCTATGGGAATAACCTGAGATTTTAGTTTAAAAGATGCCCCAACGCTTGTTTCGAGGATTACAAAATGTACCTACTCTGAAGGTATTACATTTGCATACTATGATAAGAAGGACCACAGGGAGCGTCAGAGGGTGGTTGTACAACACATTTTATTTTATTTTTTGTTTTTTATTTTCAAAAAGCGTACTTCTCAACTGACATTGAGATCTTCCGGTACATAGCCATGGCCAGGCAAGCAGCAACGTGACAAAAGCATTCTACAACTGTACTTTTTTGATTGGTCTGAGACCTGGCCAATTTTCACTTAACAATAACGTAAGGTTTAGACTTACTGAAAAAGAATGTTATAATAACATTATTTTTTGGTAAAGTTAAGACCAAACTAATAAAGAATGTTATAATAACGTTATTGTAACGAGAAATAATGTTATAACGCATGTATGTATGTATGCTGCAACGTTATTATAACGCCATATTCTTGGGGATCGTCACATACCAAAGGCGAAGCCCAAGGTTTGTACTATCCACATGGGTTGTTCCACCACCCAAGGATGTCTCCTTAGGTCCTTCTTTATTTTATCACCCAAGAAATGTTCAAAATATGTTACAATTACTGAGAATAAGGAGTATACAATGATGTATGGCTTGGCAATATGCACAGCTCACAATACACACTGCTCATCGGCAGAGCGGATGACAAATATATGCATACATATACTATATGTATGTATTAGTTTTATGCATGCATTTATGCATGCATGCATGTATGTATGCATGTATGTCTATGTGTATGTATTTATGTATGTATGTATGTATTTATGTGTATTTATGTATGTCTGTATCTGATACATTCAATGCGTAAGGGACAATTAGCTACCGTTATACTTAATGATGAAGATTACGCATTTACACCATCTTGATAAACCTGGTTGACCCCGTGATAAATTCACCGAAAACTTCGGGGGGAAAAGACCAGAAAATAATTTACCAAAGGAAGGCCATTTGTCGTGACTTAGGCATCCATGTATATTTTGGCCAACAAATTCTCCCCCACCCATTAGGCTACAGGAGACCACCCCATCCCTTACACTCCCGTTTTCAATTACAAACAAGTCAGAAAGTTAGAGAGGTTATTGAGTGCCAGTAAAATAATGTAAGGGGTTACTGTCATATTATAATGACATTGCATGTTTGCTACAGTTACCATTCATCAAGTTGGGCAGTGATCCGAATGCAGGTTTATTTTAATTCTCAAATATATTCATGATGACATAATTATACATGATTTTAAATCACATAATATAGCAAAGCCACTTTGAGCGATGACTAAGATTATGGTCCCATTATATATTTCTAGTGACTAATATCTAACACTGTTGGACATTTTCCAAGCAATCGGTCATTTTTTTGATAGATTTCTTGTTGAATCGCTCCATGGGAACAGCATTTTCTAATCATTTTTGACCATCTACCATTTTCTAAGAAGCAAGAACCAATTGAAACGACCAGAATTTTAGTTTAATTGCTCCATGAGTTCTACCTTTGAAGAACAATACATTGTATACAATGCAAGTTGAGTCTTAATCCAACTAGAATACAAATTCTTCCTATTGACATGCGGTTTCAACCGGTATTCGTCATCACGTGATGCCTGACGCCATAGATTATAGATATAAGTCATGGAGTTTGTTTTTTTCCTAAACCAGTTCATCATTGGATCTTTTGGGGTCAAAAGTAAGTAAGAGGTCTTCATGACTTGCTGATATTTTTATTGCTATTTTGTTTATCTGTTGAGGCAATTTATGACATACTAAATGTTCATGTAATGCAGGTTGTCGTTGGGTAGGATACTAAGATCTATTGCTGAGATGAAAGGCCAACAGTACTGGGGTCCCCCACCCATAATTAATATGAAAAGGACTGTTGTACTATCAATGTAATTATCCCTACTGATATATCACATACATCAGCCAAACTGTCCATTTTGTACAAGAGACGAATCGTACATGTATTTAACTTTATGTATAAACAACAAAATTATATTGAAATTGTAGACACCCGTATCACCAGGACACATAGACATGATGCCTGTATTTAAAAAAAATTAAACCTACATGTGTGTTGTATAAAAGAAATATTTTCTACAGTGGAGCTATATTATGGAATGACTTGCCTGTCAAAATTAGAAACATTGATACTTATAACTATTTTAAAACGTGAATGAAAAAATGGATGCTTGGAAATTAATACAATTATGTTAACCAGTCTATGCTGAATTTCTATTTTAAATTTTAATTAAGTTATGACCACACATGTTGAATCAAATTAGATGTAACTGATTACACATTATTGTATTAGTTTAAGTTTCGCTCGACCAAGCAGAAAACCGACCATGTCCAGTTAGGCCAGGTTAATACAAAATTAAAAAGGAACATGGGATCTTTATTAGAAAATGGGTGCGTATAAGGGGCAGTGCGTATTGACTGGCCATACGTACCACTTCTTGTATTGAAGGATTTAAACATTAATCTGTGTTTTGCTTGGGTGATAAAATATAGAAGACCCTATGGGGTCGTCCTCAGGTGGCCGTACAACCCATGGAGATCGTATGATCCTCGGGCTTCGCCCTCGGGTCATGACGAACCCCTCTGGGTCGTACAGCCACCTTTAACCCCCCCCCCCCCCCCCCGGGTCTTCTTATATTAATATTGTGATAGGGAAGTGGGGCCATGCTGAACTGGTCAAATATAACCCAAAAGTGGTCTTTCCATTGGGTGATTCAACAATTAATCTATCAAAGAATGGTCAATCACTTGGAGAATATCAAGCAGTGTCAGATATTGGTCTCTAGCGATCACTATTACAACTAGAATAATCGCATCACACAGTGGGTAACCCCCTTAAATTTCAATTTAATTGTTGAATGACAATCATCTTAGTGACATTATGTCACATAGTATGTGTAAAATGATGAGTATTCATGAAAAAGAATACCACGTGAATGTAGCAAATTACCAAAATGTCTACAGATGTTTAACCCTTTCACCATGCCATATTTAATATAACAGGTGACATCATGCTGGGTATTGTATTGTCACCAAAATACGCCACCTTGGCATGATGTTTGTATGTTAAATGAACATAACTAAAATCATATAATAATGATGTGTTATAGAGGTGGTTAGCTTATGGGATGAGTGCGAATAAGCAGATGTTAGATGATAAGATATCCTTTAAATGTGAAATTATATATTTGATATTGTAGTTACCGTCAGTATCTAATGAATGAGACTATATTTGTCTTTACTTATCATCTCATTATTCCATGTATTGTAATATCCAAGGAAGAATTTATATGTATAAGATTGGATTTGATAAAAATGAACTATCATTATCTATTGAATATTGTTGGTTGGATGGTGGTGAAATATCGATTCAAAATTTGACAGTTTTATTTGTATTATTGTGTGTAGTGAGACCTACATAAAAATTATCATTTCTTGGAGGCGCTGGTGTAACCGTTCTGAAACTATTGTTACCTGACTTGTTGTCACTCTGCCATATTAAACCCAGCATTGTTTCTGTTACCTCATTCACATTCTAACTGCCATACAATACACATCGCCAAGAATTTTTACAGTTGATGTAACTGTTTCTTTGTGGGTTTTTATCAATGATTATTCTGGCTAAAGTTTTAGTACATGTACTAGTTCTCATTACCCGCCAGGGTATAAATCTTAAGTTCAAACATATTGTTGTATTAACACTTTTTTTTTGGAAAGAATATACAGTTTGCTTTATACATTTATAGTGAACAACTGCATACAATTACAATATTTGATGGAATAATACTCCTATTTCCATCAATAGATAAGTAGAATAATACAGTATCATGACTTACTATAAAGTTTCATTTGTCACCATTCGATTGACATTTTACAACAAAACATTGTTTGGTATTCGGATTTTAAATATGGTTTCTATTGTTTTCATATTGAAAGAAGAATTCTTTTCAAGTACATTCATAAACTAAGAAAAGGGTTTTCTATTACAAATGCAATGTCATGTACATATCAAGGGATATCATTCATCATTTATTGTTTGTTACAACCAGGTTTTTAACGTTGATTTAAAAGTTATATAATCCTGTATATTTCTCATTGCTACACTCAGTCCATTCCAATATGTTGCACCACGGTATAAAGTACATTTCTTATACCTTTCACAATTTGGTTTACAGGTGTTTAATACTGGAGCATCATGCAGTCTAGTGCGAATATTTGGTATTATTGGAAGTGTTTCTTGTTGTTGATACATGTATTTTCTTAATTCATTTTCCTTCTATTTTCTAATCGAGCCATATTACAAAGTATATATTTATCAATGTCTAAACCAATAGCAAATATATATATACGTTCAATGTGAGATAAAAATAATGCCTTAAGGCATTTGGCATAGATTATGGGCAGGCCTTAAAGCATTGGTTGTTTTACATAAGGCAAGCTTTTTAGGCATTTGGTGTAGTGAAAGGGATAACAGGGAAGTAGTGTTCTCCTTTTGTTAGGCTAAAGGTAGCTTTCTCCTTCATCCACATAATTTATATAAGAAAAAGAAATGGCTGACATATTACATTATGTCGTTCACCAACATAAAAGTTGTCCATCCGATAAAAAGGGCAAGTGTGATTTCATCGTTCAGCTAATAAAACACGAAATTTGGTATATTGTTGGCTGAATACAGTAATTATTTAATTTGTATTAATCAGTTTGAAACAAGAAACAGAGGCAATAAGCCCATCTCAGTTTACACCAGCATTAAAGTATACCATGAAATATTTTTAGAATTGCTTCTGTGCTTATTCCACGAAGACAGTAGCATAATACAAAATTAACCAAAGCAATGTGGTTGACAAATTGCTTCTAAAATTTGTAAAATGCAACTTTACATATTGGCCTTTTTCCCATAGGAACCAATGTTAAAGCCTATCAGCCAAACCTTAAATGTCCAACTCTATTTTGCCCTGAAATACATCACCTTAATCTTTCAATTGGTAAAATTTAAGAAATCATAATGTTTTATCAGTAATTATAGAAAAGTATAATTCTTGTTTATTTCAGTAATCCAAACTCTTGGAGACAAGGATGGCTTGTACAGTAATGTTGTCCCATACCTTGTCCTATCCTGGGACTTACCCTGTGTGGGATGGGCTTATTTATGTCTAGTGTAAATTGATGTTGTAGGCCTAGAGACATTGGGGACCTGTCAATGTTTCAACTCAGCAACAAAGAATTCATTGAGGGTGACAGGTATCCCTGTGGGGAGTACTTTTTTTTATTTGTTCATACCAACACCATGCTTATGATAATCTATAGGCCTAATTGTATACTCTCTAGGCAGTTGACAGTTGTTTGAAGAAAATACCAGCCGGTAAAAGCCAGGTCAAACATAGTTGAAACGATGCATTTTTGACTTGTGGTTCCCACCTCCAAATTGGCCAATCTGTGAAGGCTCTATTACACTACATGGCATGAGCTACGAAATGACAATGTTGCAGCTAAGTTGTACAAATTTGAGACAAAATTGTTTATTACATGCGTGTAACATGTTCCACATTGCCATTTTTGATAATGATTATTGTATGATTCATATATAAATGAGAATTTATCTGTAATATTATGTCTTCAATTGATATTGTAGCTCCTTTCATTTCAGTTTGGTCTGCCTGTTCTTCATGGAACAAAAGAATGGGGAATTGTGCGTCATCATCAAAGGTAGCTAATGGATTCCAGTAGTCTTAAGATACAGGAGGGAAGGCCAGAGTACACTGGACATCATGAGCTAAGGGTCACTCTAGTCTTGGTGTAGACTCTCTACTGCTCTACTTGTGCCACTAGCTGGGTATCGATCTTCAGGCTGTCCCCAATTAAAGAAGGGTAGTAGAGCGCTGGATCCCCGCCAGACATCTTATTCCCCATGCCTGTCTGTATGGTTATGCTATCCCATATATATGCCATGATCTTTGTTCTTGTGCTTAAGTCGGCTATATTTTTCTAAGTTGGGTTGTCACGTTCCAACTCCAAACTATCCTACTTTCCATCTTCTCATTCTTCGTTCCCCATTTTCTCTAATTATTCTAAGTCCTGAGGTTGTTCCGACTAAGGAAAGGAATAGGTGCTGACACGTACCATAAGAGTAGAATACCATAAAGAGACTGATAATTCACATTCTTATTTCTGCTTTATATCACTACAACTCTGACCCCATTGGTCAGTTCAGCTGACATGGTCTAATTGACCCTGACAAGGGTCACTTCCAGTTACATGTTTCTTGGGAACTTAATTAACATTCATGCTTAATGACATGCCAAACATGTCGCTTCTCATGCTCTACTGCCTACTGCCTATTGCCTAGACATTGATAATCAATGTCTTGGCACTTAATTAACATTGTTTACTACATAATTATTGCCAGGTTCACATTCCCTAAAACTCGTGCCATTGAATTATGAAGTGATTTCAGATTCATCACAATATCATCCTACCGCACCAATATTGCAGCTGAAGTCATGTAATGTAATACAACCTTTATCATAAAGGAGACATTCTACTTACGTATACCAAAGTGGCTGGGCTATGACTTTGTCTGAGGGAAGTAGTATATATTCTAGATATAATGTTTTGTTACACATATTATATATATGTGAGATACTGCAGGTTGTCTATCGTGAACAATAATATCATGCCTGAATGTGATCTGACTGTGATATCATCATATCACACCGATATTGAAGTCCAGGTTGTGTATGTTGTCATACCAACTTTTCCCTTAATATAATTGACCACGATTCCTTTTGAGGTTTAAGTTGTTTTGGCTATTTAAAAGTGATTTAATGCTTTAAATACTTTTTGAACTGTCCACCGCTTCATGCCTTTACGAAGGCCTTAATTCATTAAAAAGCTTCAATAGACCAATTCTTAAATGTGGGATTTAATCATTAGATGTTTATAATTCTGATAATTAGTAATATGGTACCTGCCTCTAGACTTTCTAGTATGCCGTATATAAGTGAATACATGTAATACATTAATGGAAACTTGAGATATTCACAGGAACAAATACAAATCAAAAATGATTACATGTAGGAAATATAGCATCAGAAGTCAAACTTACCTTGAAGATTTAACGGATATAGGGTTCCCTCGGGCTCTGTTTCTGAAAACGTCCCTCCTTTAACGTATGTATCCAACTTGGTTTATTCAGCATAAGGTATCCACTGTTCTGCTGATGAAACCATTTTCATTAAATCCAACACTGGCTGTTCATAAACCTTCAATCCTTGAGTAATAATACTGTCGGCATGCATATGTGCTCCAAAGGTTCTACAGAGTCTTGAAGTTAAAAACAACCAGCAAATAAAAACTTTTCCTGATCAACATGACACAGCACACCTATCTTTTTAGCTTAAGGTGCAGATTTTGTTGTGTACTAATAATACGCTAGTGCATTTGCCTAGCCTGACTACTGCAAAATGATCCTAAACGTGTTAAGCGGAGCCGTTTTCTGACCTAAACGCCTATCCAACCCTGACTAATATAGTATAAAATATAAGAACTGAGTCTGTAACATATAAGCCTTGGCCAACGGTTTATTAGCCCTTGTTCGTGTCTGCTTATCCATGAATATTGACATTGACAGTAACCTTTACATAGAATAGTATGCAAGATAAATAGGGTTTCTTCCTGAATCACCGTGTGACGTCATAAATTGGGGATTCCCCTTACAAAAAGAAATATAATTATATTATTATGAAAGCATTTTAATGTCCCATAAGTGTATGTAGCCTAGGATTTGTTCTCAGATTTGCTAAAATTGATATTGCTAGATGTGTATAAAACGCTGACGATTTCACATCAATATGTCGACAAATCAGGCTAAAGTATAGGAATTTGCACTAGTCATGGCATTATTCCAATTGGACATGATTGAAAACTACTATTCAATGTTTTTCAGATTGTTTATACTGTGACGTTCTCTGGTAAGTCTGGGTTGCCGATTCTTACAGCAGAGGAACGTGGGGATTGTTCGGGTCTCGGGGCGGACGGGGAATCCGGGCCAAGAACCGAGATGTGTTTTTAGAGTCGTGCCTCGCGCACGAGGGGGGGGCTGAGCGAATCGGTCGGGAATCGGTGCTCGATGTCAAACGGAGGACTGCGGGGAAGGGAAATTATGGTAGGGGTACGGGGAGGCCGTGCTTCGTCTCGCTCTATCTTCCAGACCGGCATTCACCTCGCCAGGGCGGTCCACCTCGGGTTCCGATCCGCGGGGCCGTCGGGCCGACGGTCGCCTATTGTTTGGTAGCGTGGGGCCGAGCCTGCCGCGCCCTCGTCCCCGCGGACTCCAGGTTTCCGTTCCGCTCTCCATGCCTTCGTGCCATGCTGCGCCTACACTTCCGGGACGGTTTCGGGCCTTCGCGCCCTACCTCGGTCCTCCGTTCCCCGTTCCCGTTCCTCGGGCCGTCGGGCCCCCGTCCTAACTTTCACCTATTTATCTCGAACTTCGACTATTTTACTCTAACTTCTGGTTAATTAACTCGCATCGGCTCATCTCAGCGGTTGTTCAAGGGAAGAAGACACGTCTGGACACAAGGAGAACTATTAAAGAACTCTGTTTATTCGGGCCTCACCGCCCCTTTATATACCTTAGAGGTCAGCCCTGATTGGCTGCTTTCAGTCACGTGATCTACAACTGACGTCACTTCCGGTTTACATTCTCGTTTCCAGTTTACATATCACTTCCGGTTTACATCTTTCCGGGTCTCGTTCCTTTACATATTCGTTCCTTTACACTTTTGTTCCTTTACATATTCGGGCCTCTTTTTCGGGCTTTTTACACTTTCATTCCTTTTTACATATTTCGTTCTTTTACACTTTCGTTCCTTTTACGAACATATATACCTTTTGTCATATTACCTTATTTTCTCTTATTTTGATCTCTACATATTTGGATGAATAGGCATTCATCACAATACATTGGGGGCTATGCCCCCCAACCCCCTTCCTTTTTTTCCCTTTTCTTGCTGGTAGCTCTCTGGGAGCCTTTGATAATCCCGGCGTCGTCACAGGGAGGAAACACAGAGAGGTGTAGCAGCCCAGCCCGGCACAGCCCGGCACAGCCCGGCACAGCCCGGCACAGCCCGGCACAGCCCGGCACAGCCCGGCACAGCCCGGCACAGCCCGGCACAGCCCGGCACATCCCGGCACAGCCCGGCACAGCCCGGCACAGTCCAGCTCAGCCCTGAGTTTGGTGGGAGAAGCTCCGGTAGTTCTTTTTTCTAAAACTCTTACATAAATTCATTTTCCCCACAGAAAACAATGGTAAAGGATATTTATATTTTTCAGGCTGTAACTTTTTTCACAAGCTGTAAAAGATGGAAATTTCAGGGGTTTTTTTGTCTATTGATATAAGCTTTGATCAGAATAAATGTCTAAGAGATTTGGCTGGTCAATGAAAATAAGGCTGAACACACCCAAGTAGCTTTAATTAGGGATTCTATGTTGCAACAAATCAAAACAAAAATAAAACATTTACTGACGACAAATATTGTATAAGTTAGATTTTTCTCAAGGAAAAACCTAATGATTTCCTCAATAACCAATTAAAAGCAATTATTTCTATTGTTATTTTGCTGCTTGATCTTCATAATCGTACACATCGGACAGACAACCAGAAGCAGGTTTGGCCAACTTCATATTTTATATATCAGAAAACAGCCAACAATATACAGCAATAACAATAACAGTTGACAATAGAAACATAAGGAAAAAATTGACAACACGACGTGGAGATGGCCGCTAACCGTCGCCGAACGCGTGCTGACGTCACTGATGACGTCACGTAACTGAGACGTAACTAAGCGACAGACTCTGCAGTTTGATTATACCATGATAGGCGTAGCCTATAACCCCCATAATAATTATACAGAGACCTCTATGTGTCATCCAGATACCTGTACATTTCAGTGGTTTAGTGGAAACAACCAGTCGTTCATTCATTAAAGATTTAAACATCCGACCATGTGCTGCAATTTTTACAGTCGTTTGCAGTTGTCACATATTCCACATAATATGATATAAATAATATAAACCACAATCGTTCAGTGGAAACCCACTCTAATACAGGCACTAGGGAAGAGGTTGTGAAGACCATGACCCATGCAGGGGTGGATGCGCCCCTTAAGGGGGGTTACACAGGCCAGCAATTGTCATGTTAACGGTAACCCTTAGGCTTATTGCAGCCCCGAAATGTGTCCTCAGAGACCTGACAGCCTTAAGATAACCCTGACAACAGTATAGATGTTGTGCAGATGACGTCACTGTGTCCAAAATGAGCTGGCAGCCATATAGGTGATCAATGTGGAACCTTTATTGTTTGGCATTCTGAAACATTTTAATAAGTTTATTTCAAACTTGTTTGTTTAAGTCAAATTCACTGAACAAAAACTTATGGCATCAACAATTTTTATTTCTCAGAAATCAAAATTTTCTGATTCACTTCCTATCCACGTGGCTGGAGAACCATATGGTGATCACCAAAATCTGGTCATGTGACCAAGTCTGCACAGAATCTATAGACGTTGTGCAGATGATGTCATAAGGGACCTGGACGCCATATTGGTGATCAATCAAGACTTATTATGATACATATCATAAACATCTATGACATTATATCTATGCCAAATTTTTATAAGATGAACATATATAATGTAATGATAAACTATTCATATCATTTTGAATTCATTAGTTCTAGATTTCTCTAATAGCCACGTGGCCATGATGAGCACATGGTGATCGCCAAAAAGTGGTCATGTGACAACATCTGCAAAAGGTCTAAGTGTTCCTATGTAGGATTTACATTAAATTTTCTAAACCGCTGTCTTGATACTTGAGTTCCCCAACATTATCAAAGTTCTGGAAGGTCAACACAAAGAATTCATACATCTCTTTTCTTGTCAGTTGCAGTTGTGGCTATTACAGTGACAATCACAGATCCCCACACCGATCATCACATACACACCAATTTAATTGTAAGACATAACGGTATCTATAATGGAAAACACAGTGATACGCGGTGTGTAGGGTACAAAGGCTACCGTGACAGTAATGGAAAACACACACACATATATATACAAAGAGTCACCTTGTTATATGTCTGTTTCTATCTACACTGATCCTTAGTTTTAAAAAAGATGCACACTTCTGATAAATCTGATTGAAGGATAAGTATCATCTTCCCTACCACTGTCTTTGGACAAAGACACCATTCATCTCAAGCCTATTTGATCTTTATTATGAATAGAGAATGAGATCAGGAAGTGTTGCAAAAACTCTCTACTCTCACCCAGTGACAAGCGTTACGGCCCACCGCCCACGGTCAGAGACAACGGTCAGGGACAACGATTAAAGGGCCTATATCACTATATGATATGGATTCTATGACTAGGCTATGACATGGCTTATGTTATATATATGCGGGCACCGCATCGGGACCCCGCATGTGCAGTATTTCTTATGCATGTTGGGGTAATGTCCGCACATATTGGGAGCTGGTTGTGCCCGCATATAGTGCACGCAGACATACCCGCAGACCTGGGAAGTGATATATAATTTACAATCTATATATACATCGTGGGCTATGCCCCGCATCCCCCTTTTTTCCCTGTGTTCCCAGGGAGGAAACACAGAGAGGTGTAGCAGCACGGCCCGGCACGGCCCGGCACGGCCCGGCACGGCCCGGCACGGCCCGGCACGGCCCGGCACGGCCCGGCACGGCCCGGCACGGCCCGGCACGGCCCGGCACGGCACGGCCCGGCCCGGCACGGCACGGCCCGGCACGGCCCGGCACGGCCCGGCACGGCCCGGCACGGCCCGGCACGGCCCGGCACGGCCCGGCACAGCCCGGCCCGGCACGGCACGGCACGGCCCGGCACGGCACGGCACGGCACGGCACGGCACGGCACGGCACGGCACGGCACGGCACGGCACGGCACGGCACGGCACGGCACGGCACGGCACGGCGATACGGCACGGCGATACGGCACGGCGATACGGCACGGCGATACGGCACGGCGATACGGCACGGCGATACGGCACGGCGATACGGCACGGCGATACGGCACGGCGATACGGCACGGCGATACGGCACGGCGATACGGCACGGCGATACGGCACGGCGATACGGCACGGCGATACGGCACGGCGATACGGCACGGCGATACGGCACGGCGATACGGCACGGCGATACGGCACGGCGATACGGCACGGCACGGTGATACGGCACGGCACGGCACGGCACGGTGATACGGCACGGCACGGTGATACGGCACAGTGATACGGCACGGCACGGTGATACGGCACGGCACGGTGATACGGCACGGCACGGTGATACGGCACGGCACGGTGATACGGCACGGCACGGTGATACGGCACGGCACGGTGATACGGCACGGCACGGTGATACGGCACGGCACGGTGATACGGCACGGCACGGTGATACGGCACAGTGATACGGCACGGCACAGTGATACGGCACGGCACAATGATACGGCACGGCACGGTGATACGGCACGACACGGTGATACGGCACGGCACGGTGATACGGCACGGCACGGTGATACGGCACGGCACGGTGAAACGGCACGGCACGGTGATACGGCACGGTGATACGGCACGGTGATACGGCACGGCACAATGATACGGCACGGCACAGTGATACGGCACGGCACAGTGATACGACACGGCATGGCACAGTGATATGGCACAGTGATACGGCACAGTGATATGGCACACTGTGCCCGGCCCGGCCCGGCCCGGCCCGGCCCGGCCCGGCCCGGCCCGGCCCGGCCCGGCCCGGCCCGGCACGGCACGGCCCGGCACGGCACGGCACGGCACGGCACGGCACGGCACGGCACGGCACGGCACGGCACGGCACGGCACGGCACGGCACGGCACGGCACGGCACGGCACGGCACGGCACGGCACGGCACGGCACGGCACGGCACGGCACGGCACGGCACGGCACGGCACGGCACGGCACGGCACGGCACGGCACGGCACGGCACGGCACGGCACGGCACGGCACGGCACGGCACGGCACAGAAAACAATGGTAAAGGATATTTTAATTTTTCAGGCTGTAAAGGCCGTTTTTTGTCTATTGATATAAGCTTTGATTAGAATAAATGTCTAAGAGATTTGGCTGGTCAATGAAAATAAGGCTGAACACACCCAAGTAGCTTTAATTAGGGATTCCATGTTGCAACAAATCAAAAAGATCAACACTTGGCAACAAAGGTTGTGAGCACAATTACTGGCTAAATGTAAAGCCCCATATACCCATTAGGCGATTTTACCAGTGATGGACAACGGGCAACTGGGAGAATCAGCCAATTCTTATGATCCCCTGTCAGTACAGTATATTGGAATATGCATGTTTTATCTGAGTCTACACTAAAATCATTTTTTCTAAGAGTAGAATTAATCAATTGTAAGGTCAATGAATTGGCCGACTCAATAATTGGATATGGCGCTTTAGAAAAAGAACTGTTGTGTTGAACTAAAACTTGTTTTCCACAGCAACAGGTGGCAATAAATTAGCTACGTTCTTGCTGTCTAGTTGATGTATCTTTGCCTTGCAATTGTTTTAATCGCCATGTGGAAAGCCCCCTTAGTATTGATATTTATCTTTGGATTGAATAAAAAGTCAATAAACAACCCTACTTTTTCATGGTTACTTTATTGTGTTAAGCAACATGTAATGTTCATCTTCAACATGTCATTGGCAATCAAAGTACTTTTGTCAAGACAGTAACAGTAATATGTGTTGAATTACAATCATAAAAGACCTGGAAGACCAGTGGCCCACTGCATAATAAATGATTGTATAATGTGTATGTGTCATGTTGTCGGAACATCATTGTTGCGAAATTTCTCTAAAATATTTTCTACTCAAACAAGTTAGAAACTGGTTACAATAATTCTGAGAATTGATATGA
The DNA here is from genome assembly GCA_936440205.1 of Lepidonotus clava. Classification (NCBI taxonomy): domain Eukaryota; kingdom Metazoa; phylum Annelida; class Polychaeta; order Phyllodocida; family Polynoidae; genus Lepidonotus; species Lepidonotus clava. The sequence goes on along the minus strand of OW387146.1, from coordinate 11,150,209 downwards.
TGAGACATTTTATGTACATATTACATAAATATCACAGGATTCTGAAAAGGTTTTTAGGGGTATAAAAACTGGCGAAACAATAATAACAATTAATGAATCATAATAACACTAATTGTAACATATATCTTACTGACCAGTTAGTTTATTCAGCTAAGTAAATATGGCCTCTGATGGGTATTTTTCTGGAATCTAGCCTCACTTGAAGGGAACATTACACAATTAGTAAAACATTCGTAGGCATAATACTATGTTAACTTGTTATTTAATTATCTAAGTACTAATTAATACATTCTGTAATATTCAAACTCTATCAGTCTGTCACACTATTTTCCATAAAGTGTTACATGAATTAACATTACTTAAGAAGCAGTGATTATTACAATCATTCCCTTTCATGACACTGATTTAGAATATCAATCTGGAAGGTGATATGGGAACTGGTTCTGGAGCAGAAAATAGTTATCATAATAAAGTTAGTCTATTTTTGCCACTGGTGCCCGGCTTGTAGACCAATAACGTATGGCTGGTACCCAGTGGCCCAAAAAAGTCATTCTTCCCCTAATTCATATACTTAAGTATCAACTTTTACAAAAATGGTCACAAAGAAATTCAGTGGATTACATAAGTATTCCCTGTCAATTAATAATATTTTCAGTCAACAGCTTTCCAGTATAAAATCATGTAGTTATATCTAATCAACAGATTTAATTCTGGCAATATGGTTAATTGCTACAAGGTAAATCCTACATAATACACATCTAACAATATTAGTTTCCCAAATGTTTGTAACAGCTTGAACATAGTTTTGCAAGTGTTTCCTAACTAGTCAACTGCACAAAGTAGCTGTATTGAAGTGTTGTTTTGCTTTTTGATGGTTTATAAGACATAAGCTAAAGTCAGAGAATAAATTGAAGGGTCAGCTAAGGGCATTTTTATCTTCAAAATTACAAATGACCATTCAAATACCTTAGCCAGGTAATAGAATTTCGTTTTCCAAAAAAGGGGGCATTCCATAAAAAAATGGCGATAATCCAGGTTGAAGAGATACCACGATACCAACAAATGTTATCGCCACATAAAATTTTTGTTTTTCTTTTTTTTTGTTCAATTTTTTTTTCAATCAAACTTAAATTTTACAGGCTTTTTCCTTGGTCACATATACATATTTTGATATATTAATATTTGTGAAAATATATATTTTTAAAACGGCGATATTTTGTAATTATCGCCACGATACTGAATTGAGGCATTGGCGATAATATTTTGAGTATCGCCAATCTTTTATGGAAGGGCTTTAACTGGCGATAATTATCGCCAAATTTTTCTGGAATGCATACAAGGTTTATGCCATCAAATCCTGAGCTGGGTAAGCAAAAGTCATAGAAATAAATTTAATCAGATTAGGAGGAACCCTTTCTCTTGTTGTAATTTCCATATCCAAGTAATAATACGAGTCTTTGCACTGAGGCAAACTACATATTCTACTGGGGTCAATGCCAAAATTGATTATGGCTCAACCAGTAATAATAGCATTTAGCCACAGCACATCAACTTAGTGGCATCACTAAGAATAACTATAATGAGTACAATACCAAAAGAACATTGAACCTTTTGATCTCCCTACTCTAGATTTTTTTTCTCTGATATTTTAATCTAAAATGACACACTTTGTATACTATTATCCAAGAATTGTTGGCCTATATAGCATATGCGGATCTAAAAATAGAGCATTGTGTGGCACAATTTTGCAGAAATCGCAATCGGAGGTTTGGGGTGCTTTTAACACTGGTTCCTATGGGAGAAAATATGTTATTTCGCTAGAAATTTTTGAATATCACTCCAATCTTCATACAGTAAATGAGAAAAAGTTTGGAATTAATCCCAGAAATTTCACCATGCGATATTGGAAATGGCGAGGATACCGCTTACCCGTTTACTCCGGATATGACTCATCATGACACTTTTTTGGCTCGATTTATGAATCAAAATAAAAAACTAAAGCATAGCATCAGTAAATGCAAGGAAATGCTTCAGGGAGACAATAGTAGGAGGTTACAAGTAGATGAATATTTGTACACAATACACAATACACAATACTTATCTGTATAATTATTACAAGCTTGACACCTTTTAGGCCACATACCTCCTGGAGCGCCAACCAGTAAACATCAACTATACATCAGAATATATTGTGGCCGGTATTTTAAGGTGCACAATACAAAATCTAACCAAAAAAGCATCCACTAAACATTGTGGACATGAAAGTTATGATAAATCTTAATTAAATCATCCACAATAATTATTATATATGTTAATTCACATATGATAAGTTGTATGTGTGTTTGAAGGGCATTTGAACAATATTAGATTAGAAAATATTGAAAATTTTTTTAAAGGAATTCTATGAGATATCATGGGATACAAATATTCAATAATCACAAATTTAGCAGTCATAGGTATCATGGGGATGAAATATTGTGGATGTTTTTTGGTTGGTGCTCCTGGTGTCTACCATTCAGGTTGTTTTTTTTCCAATGCAACGAGTACATGTTTCTGATACCAACATTCAGATATCTTCCAATGCAAGCACCTATAGCAAACAGATGGTAAATTACTTGCATTAAATCACAAGCCTATATTACACCTTTTTGTTGGTTGGTGTTACTGGCATAGGTGTCAATATCCTCAAGAAATATTCCAAACACATATTACACAAGGCAAAATGGATAATGGATTTTACACACCTTAAAAGTACCTTTCTATAAGTGTTTTTCCATATTTTCCGCAACTAATGAACTTTGTACAAAATTCTTAAGATGATGTTTATGCTGGGGTCAATGCCAATGTCAACCATGTAACAACTAAGGTAGATTTGGCTCAGCCAACATAACAACTTTCAACCTAAATCTAAGAAAACCTGAGCTGTATAAAAAAAACTCATGAAGAGTTTGTAATATTACAAAATTCCATAAATTATACCAATTTATGTGAAAACCTGCCTTTCATTTGGCCTTCTTACTATATAGTTTCCACCTTGCTGTCAATGTCAACATTTTCTTGTGCAATTGTAAAGAAGTACAAATCCCTCACTATTGGTCATAGGGAACGTAGACCGACAGACCACATTAGCGGGTTAATCATACAGTCATACAATAAAAGTCTCCTTAATCTATAAAATATTATGATTTAGGTAATTTCTACTTCTGATAAAGATATGTGGTCTATATGATCTACTAAACCATTGAGATGGAGTGATTTTCTTCTTTTTGTCCAAAATTTGTTGTGCCAAATTTGAACAAATTTTATTCTACATGCAGAACCACCAAAACATTTTCTGTCTTGAAAATATTGAACGTAAAACGGTGAATTTTGATATGAAATCAAATTATCTGTATTAACAGATAGTTCTACCATGATAAACAAGGTATATGAATAACCAATCATATTTGGACGTGCGCTTACAGTGTGTTACAATAATATTGTATGTTATCAAAATTATCAAGAACCGGAACAGAAATAAACAGAATGTTGCTGCAATGATTTCATGATGTGTTGTTCTTGCCTGATTACGTTGAACATTTTACAAAGATTTCCAAAATGAGTTGTGTTTTGTTTCAATTTGTAAATTTGTACGTTGGGGCAAGGTTGTTAATATTGTTAACATTATAAAGATTGGCCTCACGGTTTCCTGTACCTTGTCTAACATGACAAACTGGTTTACTAAATTATTAAAGCATCACTAAATAATTATGTTAAATGGCACTTTCTAAGTGGATAATGTATCCTGCATGTTAAACTTGTGAACTAATAATACACAAACTATTATTACCTGTTAGTAAATATTTCACCCTTAAGATATTACATTTAAATGATTATAATATTTATAAATGATTGTGTATTATATGCCTTCATGCCTCTGTAAATATGTAGATTGTATCTAAGAAATTATTTCTATTTGTTTTTAGTTGTATCATAATAAAGTACATCAATTGTGAGTTGTTAGTTATTACTATAATTGAATAACATGCAAACGAACACTGGAGGTTGATGTTACATGCTTTAAGTTGCTAAACTAATTATCAATTGAAATAAGCCAAATTTTAAAAGAAAGGTTAGTTGCTCTTTTGTATTCTAATTTCTAGACAGAAACTGTTTTCATCTTACACATCTATTATTGTTCACAAGAGCTGAATAGTTGTTTTTGATGAATATAACGTTAGGAATGTATACGTTATATATCATATCAACGAAATAAAAAAACTTATCCACCAATAGTTATTATCTCACACACAAGCCCACACAAGTTCGATCTTTCAACAACCTATGACATAGATAAAAATGATTGAATGTTATCAGTGTTAATATATTTATTGTATCCTACAATAATCTCCCAAAAATATCCATAATGTACCAATGTCTACCCACATTAGCAGAATGTTAATAAATTAGAGTTGACTGTCTTTATATCAAAAACATATAATTCACCAAACGTAATTATTCTACGTATACGATCGATACTTTGTTCGTATATACGCATCACCTTGAAATCTATGCACAACATATCTCAGATAGACAGGATAAACCAAGCATTAGTTACGACAACCCAGGGGCAGATATAAGATAATATCCGAAAGGGGTCTTTCAGCATATAGACAGGTACTTAAACGATATGCATTTGCACGCATGCACAAAGCATTTTTTCCTCCATTTTTGCAAAGTTTAGGTTCCAACGAAAGGTGGGGAGGAAATCAGGACCCCTTAGACAACGCTGCAACCACCCCTGCAACCCTTCCACGTCAATCACAAACTGACGGTTTTAAACCGTAACATTGATGTTCAGTCACCATTACAAGGCAGGTGGCCATCACATAATGAGGTTATCGTAATAGCAAGAGTTAGAAATTCACTTATATTCCATAATACTACAATAAAATGCCTGAAAACAGCAATGTTTCTAAACAAACCAATTTTGGCAGATCACCAAAATTGACCTGGGATAAGTTTTAATATATAAATTTTAGATGTAGTTTAAGTCTGTGTTCACAGTCTATATTTTACGACAGACCTAGGCTATGGCCATAGAACAGATTCCAATAGTCAACAGAATTTGCAATATTTTGACCCTACATTGCTTTTGGCTCCTTTTATCTTTAAGGTATGATTAAATTATTCTATATATAAATTTACAGAAAACCAGTAGCTGGTACAATAGATCACCTACTCATGGTACAATAGACATCTGTTTCTTATTGTCAATAACGGGGAACTGACAGAGGTGGAGTGGCAATGAAGTTAGCCGGTCTCCTCCGAACAGCAAGTATGAATCCGAATCGTGGCCTCCTGGGAACTGGTCGTAGAATCACACGTCTTCTTCTTCCTACGATGCCAAAGACAGGAGCCGCAACGACACCGGTTCTAAGGGATGAAAATAATAAACATGTTTGGTATCTTTTTTTTAATAGAGTAAAATGTGATTATAGGATAGTTGGATACATGTTTTATTTGTGGCTTGCCTTTATCATCAGTCTGATTGAACCCACTGACGGGTTACGTCTATTTCTATCAGTGGCGGATCCAGGATTTTGAAAGGGGGGGGGGGGGGGAGGTGCGCTTTTTAGAAAAAAAATTCTTTAATGACTTGTTGGCCGAGTTTTACATTTAAAAAAAATGTAAAACTGGCCAAAATAAAAAGTGGGGGGAAACTCTCCACTTTCGCCCTCCCCCCTCTAAATCCGCCACTGTTCATATCATATCACATTATATATGTGTGTGTGTGTGTGTGTGTGTGTGTGTGTGTGTGTGTGTGTGTGTGTGTGTGTGTGTGTGTGTGTGTGTGTGTGTGTGTGTGTGTGCGTGCGTGCGTGCAACAGTAACATTTAATACATTTCCCAAGAGATTTACCTAAGTCCCCTACACACTAGGCAATTCTTTCAAAGTCAGTGCTAAAGTCAGCCAATTTTACCAGAAGAATCGGCCAACTCCAGCACAGATTCACAGATTCATAAGAAAAATGTACGTTTCAATATTTCATACTAATTGGTGATCTGAATTGGAGCAAAAATCGGCCAATTATCCTAGTAGATTCAGCCGATTTTAGGGCCAATGAGTCAGCCGACTAGGTCAAATTTGCTTAGTTTGCACTGTACACTAATGAAAGTATACAGCGCCTATTCTTTGGCACATCAAACAGTCTTTTACTCATCTCAATGTGATGGACAGTTTAATGACAGTGTGATTGTGGAAAATGCAGATGCGAAATAAAATGCCTCTCGTGTGAACATGCTTTCCACACACCACTTTAGCACCCAGCCATACACACAACATACACAACATACACCAACATACACACATTCACAAATATGTACATAATAGTCATCCAACACGCAAACACACAGGCTCAACTGCACATATAGCAGGGGCGGATCCAGGGGCGGATCCTGGGGGTCCTGACCTCCCCCCTTTTGCCAGACCCCCTAATGGCGGCCCCCATGGAGAAACTCACGTTCATATTTTTTCTGTAATTCAGTGAAATGTTGTGATTTTCTAAAGTTTGACCTACTTTAACCAGAACCCCAGTCGCGCTACTCATCCCCAACCCATCCTCCCTATTACATAATGTGTCGCGCAGCTTTCCCCCAGTCGCAGTCAACTCACGCACGGCCTTATAGGCCTACATAGGCCTATAAGGCCGTGCGTGAGTTGAAGAGGGGGGAATGTCGCATGTATATATGCATGAACGCACACTCCTTTTATACTTATACGGACCCCCCCCCCCCCCCACACACACACACCCCTCTTTAAAAAAATCCTTTATCCTCCCCTATATATATATATATATATATATATATATATATATATATATATATATATATATATGCACACACACCTATAGCATACACACAGCACACAAAATTGATACAAACAGAAATGCACACAAACACATGATCGCCTAAACCTTTACACATAATATACTTGCGCACATCATATATCCAGATTGAAACTATTCAATAAACTTTCACAATCTAATATAAGGAATTCTTTGTGACTGTAGATTTGGCAATTGTCATCAATGCTGTGGTGCCCCCTAGTGTAAGCAGTTTACACTAAACAGCCAAAAAGGGACCAGTGGTACATATTAAGAAAAGGGTGCATAAATCCCATTTTGTGGAGAATGTTTAAATGTAAAATTCATCTAATTTAATGAATGGCTCAATGACAGTTTCATGGTGGCAAATTTAAATGCAAGATAATCACCTCATAATTATGTGCGCACACACACACATACATACATACACACACAACCACACACACACACACACACACACACACACACAACATACTCATTAAACATAAGTGTTTAAGCTACACCAAACGCAACTCAGGAGTGTTGTTGACTTGATTTGTTAATCAGACGTTAATATCATGGCAAATCAACTAGTTTTGGCGTGTTACTGCCTTCCTCAGGATATCCAGCGTCACTAAACACCAACACACACAACCGAATGCACACGATGTCATATCACACACATACACATAATCACCTATAACTTTGCAGTTACTTGCACAAATCACAAATCTAGAATAAACCATGGAATCAAGCACCACAATCTAAGTAAATATTTAAGATTTTAGACGAAAAGAGTTAGTCACCCCTGCTTTGGTGCCCCCTAGTGTTAACTCATCACATTACAAACGGACCAGTGGCAGATTTGAAGAGGGGGGTGCGCATCCCTCCCTGAGAGAATGAGGGGATGAGGGGTCTGAATTTCTTTGAAAGATTCTCCCTGCCACGGATAGCATCTTTCCAGTATCTTACCTGCAGACTAGCCTAGATCAAGATGCATGCTGGGAAATATGTTGACAAGTCACAAGGCTTAAGTATAGGAATTTCCGCTATTTTTTGTATTTTTTGTGGTTTAACATATTAGAAAATAAGCAATGAGCATTTTTCTAATTCGTATCTATATATACTCTATATTTCTATATAAGATGGTTTGAAAATATATCATTCCAGATGTAAACATAGAATATATTTGAATATCTTCTATAGATTTATATTTTATTTTGTCTACAAAATAAGCATGCACGTGCTTAAAATACTGTAAAGCAGCTATTAGTGGTGGGTAGAATTGTGTCCCGGTACATATTCACTGTGTACTTGATTCCAAGGGGAGTGAATCTTTTCAAAACTAGCGCAAATACTATATCTGGAAGGCCCCTACATTATTATATATCTCGCTCTCTATATATCCATACATAATCGTTCTCATCTATTATATCAAAAGAGGTACAGTTAGTAGATCATTATGATGAAGAATAAATAGATTAATTAATTAATTAATCTACATTTTACTTACCTTGGGCATTTGCATATGCAGTAGATAATCACAACTAATCCGACCAGTAAGATGACTGCGCCCAGACTCCCAAAGACGGCCATGAACATCCTTGTCTGGGTTGGGGGTACGGTGGGGCCCGGGGGGTTGGTCGTCGCCTGCAGGACTCTGACCCCACAGCAGTTCACTACAGCCAGGTTAATAGAGGGTGCCACTCCATTGAAGATATTCTGCAGCACGTTAGCAGGGATTTGGAATGGTCCAGCACCTGCTAATAGGCAGAGGTACATAGGTACAGTAATTATTAGTCGTACTCCACCATAATAATATCATGGTGAAGCATAAGTGAAAATTATGATTGAGCATGATTATAATGCGTGCCAAGCATCTGACCCCCGAGTAGATTACACAAGGAGTTAGGGTCGGCGGCCCCCAATCCTAATTTGGTCCATGAGAGGTGGGTCCCGCGGAGCCCCACTTCCTAAGTTATTGATAATGGGGACTAAACTAAATAATTATATATCCCTCTCTTCTGGTGATTCTTTAGGATTCATACCTAAAAGGCTAACTCATCCCTAACCCTAGGAACTATTTTCCATATATTATATGTATATTCAACATGCGACTGTTGAACTAAACCCAATAAAACTATGTTTCCCATATCATTTCGGTAGAGAACTAAATTCTCTAGTTTCTTAACCCTTTATCTTTTGGTGAACTAAGAATTGATCTTAATGACTTAAGCCCCATTCGCCCTGGGTCGTTTTTCATAGGACCCTAAAATCGCAAGCATGAAAAACTAATATTTTGACTAGATAACCATATAATCTTCTACATTGATAGCCCCTTTACAAACCACAAACATGTTTTCCAAAAATGATAATTCTAAATACAAGAGGATTGCAATTGAAACTGAGATCACAATGAAAATCTGGCCCGGGGAAATGGGCCTTTATCCCTCTGGGAGTGATCTATTATGGATCACGTGAAAATAGATGACAGAGGGCTAAAAATGGATATATATATATATATATATAGACCTTTTTCATTAAGAGTGTTGTGCCCCCTGGTGAAGTTAATGGAACCAATGGTTTAGGTCATTTCCCATAGTTAACCTATATGCTTCATTTCAGATAGGTTAACTCTGGGAAATGGCCTAAACCATTGGTTCCATTTACTTCACCAGGGGGCGCAACACCCTAATGAAAAAGGTCTGTATGGAGAGATAGCTAGGTAGAATAATCATGGAAACTGTTACCTTGACAAACCCCATTGGATGCCGGCCCAGCAGCGGTTACGGTGTACGAATTGGAGGACTCCACAAACATCAGGTCAATATCCGACCCGGTCAGGAAGTTTCCCATCCCCCTGTAGAATATACACAGAATATTAAAGCCTGTATATCACACGACAAATAATTGTTAATCATATTTACATCATACATCATTAGATAATGATAATAGTGTAATAACTTGTTTTCAAATGGATGTAAAGTTCCATACTATACTTTCTGGGAAAATCAAAGAAATTCAAAGTTGAGTGCATTATTAAAATGTGTATGGGGAATACAAGCCTAAGCCTTTATTCCACATGCCGATCAGGAATGGATTTTTTTTTTTTTTTTTTTTTTTTTTTTTTTCTTTGGGGGGGGGGGGGGGGGTATACAGTACGGATGGCGTCACATCTCTGACAATAGGCTAATATTGGTGACCAAACTATAATTGTTATTATTCACTACTCTGAAGCACTAACAACAAATTGTTGTGCCACATCCACTTGCAAAAGCCTAAGTCAATCATATTCAACAATTATAATAATACGGAATGTTCAACTTCAGATTTGTAGTAGAGCCATATGATGTATTCTGCACAAGGTCTATATGTCATGCTAACAGGATGTTTCACTATTGATTAAAGTGTAAAGGCTAAGCCAAGCATGAAAATTATTTAGTTTCTTTGTCCACCAAAAGGGGGATCCACCTCTCAAGTGTTGTGTTTGACATAATCCCGTTATAGAAAATAGGAAACCACTGCATGCTTCCCGCATACGCAATTGTGATGGAACCATAGCACTTTGATTATTTCTGGATTTGGCACAGAGATCTGGCAAAGCGATTTGTGATCTAAGTACCAGCTACATGACCACGATATAACAGAATTGAATTTCAATATTGCAATATTGGGAATACATTTCGCCATGTGTGACCAACGATCTCAGCGGTGGATAAGGCCCATTTGCCGTGGCCGATGATTGTGTCACTCTCCAATCCGACAAACTTATCATATGGACAAGATGATATTCTCGTTGCCGATAAAATGATTGTATGCCAGCGAAATTGAAGAATTGGCATTCGAACTGACAAGAGAGGTCCCAAACGACTGCAAACAATCAGTTTTTCAAGTGCTTATCCCCTGCAATGGGCTTGAATCCAAACGATTCAATCCAACATGTTAGATCTGATTGCTTGCAGACCTGTCATTTGCATGATCGTCTGCACCTGGAATTGCAAATGACAAGTGTTGCAACAGATCAGAAGCACCTAAAAGCCTCACTCGCCATGGTCGATATTTCAGTCGCAGAGACCCACAAAAATTTTATCTTAAGAATTCGCAAACAATGTCAGGCGCAATAAAATGATCGTAAGCTAGAGAAATTGATCGCATAGCATTCACACTGAGAGGTAGGGCACTTTGCGATCATTTGCGATCATTTTCACAAGCTATCTCATCATAAATCGCACAAGATCTCTACGAAAATATTAAGCATGTAGAATAATTTTGCAAGGAATTACGTCGCAGAGGTCTACCATTTCCAAAGTTCACGGATCGCAGAGAGCTACGACAAACACAGCGGCTAATGGGGCTTTACAGCCATGGCGAATGGGCCTTCAGAAAAAGAAGGGTGGGGGGAGTGCACACTAAGCACACATGCATAATGTTCCCCTCATATTGTAGTATGGGGTTCATCAAAATATGTATATGAAAAAAGGGGGGATGGTGGGGATCAGGTGGAGATCAGGAGCACCTGGACAATGCCCCTCGAGGGCCCCCCTGAATCTACATAAATTATTAAACAATGTAACATTTACATTGTATAAAAGTAAATAAAGCATCGAAATGATTGTGAAGATCTCTTGAATAACTCGAATATTAAAGATAGGTTTAAAATAAATATTTAATGCGTTCATAGAAAAACTAATAAATGCAAACTTCAAGACATTTTTTAGGTTTTAAAATGGATATTCTTCTCTGCTAGCCAAATTATTATGATGACCCCCTGTTCTTTTAGTTGGATATGATAGCCTACACCCACATGCATGTCATACTAACATTTAGAGCAATTTTCAACATTAAATTGTTTTGTGTGGAACTTTATTTTCGAATTTTCATATTTTTGAACTAGTTTATTTTGCATAATTTCTAATGAAAAAGTGATATTCCATCAGCAAATTTTACAAAAGTCTTTCTTTTTCACATGAAAGCATTTATCAAAAACAATAGGCTCATTGTGAGGCCTATTTATTGCTAGTGATGTAATTAGCTAATGAATTCAAATTTCAAATTTTTTTTGCAAGTCAAGTTTTCAAAAATTATCATATAATTAGACTGCTCTAGCCAAAATGTTTCTATTGTGACCTATCATTATTTTTGTAGTTTAGGTACCTATATATGGGTATGACTTTAACGGTGCAAGATTTCAAAGAAATCTCAATAGTTTTCTATAATGGCGCGATCGTCCTTAAACTGGTAATAGAATATTGGTTAGGCAGCATTTCAATGTGCAATTTTGAAAAAGTAGAAATATATCAAAGCTGTTTTACATTGGCAATTAGTAAGTGTGAATCCTCCAACACCACATCTTCCTTCTGTGTGTGCAGTGTCCCGTCGCATAACGGAAGGAGCGATGTCGTTCTTTAAAACAGCGGGGGTTTAGCAAAGTCTCCCTGTTATACGCAAAATTCACCGTCAGCTTTCACCCATTTCTAATAATTTTCCCAGGCTGAGAATTTCAGGGACTTTAGATCTGAATATCTAGTTTTCAGAACTGTTTACAGAATTAAAATCGGTTCAGTAGAACAGCCGCAAATCAACAGGGAGACCCATTGCAACAGGGACATCCCTCGCAACAGCGAGCAGATGCCAACCCTCGCTGTTGCCAAACCCGTTATGCGACAGGGCACAGACATGTCTGGTGGATAATGAATAACAGGGATGGAATATTGTAACTGTTTCAGTTTTTGTAATTTTGTGATAGAGGGTCAGTTAAACTAAACCATTCCGTACCCTGTCACTGGTCCACCACAGCACATCATGGCATTATTGCGGCAGAAGTTGACGATCGCCTCCTCCAGTCCTGATCTTATTTGGTTTTCCTGAAAAATTGAAAATGATACTTGTGAATAACATTTGTCTCATAGTAGTAGCAATACCTGGGTCAGTGATTTATTTAGAGGGATGGTGCCACCCCATCCTTTTTTTTTATTTTCTTTTCCAATCTTTGATTTTTGTAATGCAGCATTCTGGAAAAAGGGTTCCCCCTACTTTTGTTAACATGCAACTGCCCTTACATTTTCAAAAGCTGGATCCACCATGAAAGTATCAAAGTCACTATTTTCAGAGTCATCAACCCTTTGGACGCAACAAAATTGTTCTTGACTTGTGGAAGCAGACTTTCTCCCTATTTTCCATAGTCCTCTCTGATGAATCTATGGGTGATTCATATTTGACATGAGTTTTAAAGACAAAGAAGAATGTACAAATAATAGGTGAAATAGTAGAATAGCCGGTTTAATATCATATCTTGATAGTTAAATACTGTGTCTGTCTTTGACACAAATATCTTCATATCGACATAACACCCGGAGTTAATTAGGTTAATACACAAAATCATGTGTAACCAGAAGTAACTTCACAAAAGAGTAGTTATGATCATGTGAATCAATCGGCCAATAATCAATGATAATGTGCATATAAAATATGTGTTAGACCAAGATTTAACAGTCCCAATCTAGAACTCAAAGTGTTAAAGTCTTCTACCTCTTGGGCTTAAGCTGATTTAAGGCCTAGTACTAGTTCTTTAAATACGTAACACAAGACACTAAGCTTGGAATTTACCCAAAGTCATGGTAAAAATGGGTGGCTGGAATTCTACAGAAATAAATTGGTTAGACACGACAAGGCACAACTGCATCCTGGTATGACGTGGAACACGGGGACCAGTGGCACATGGGCACGAGGCACAACAGAAGGATAGGCTGACACAGGGACAACACCAGTGATGAGGGATACAAGACATCAGGCCAGTGGGCACCACACTGCCACTTTATCTACAGGGGTGCCGACTTGAAATTTGGGTATGGAAGGATGGGATCGGCCCGGTGTTAGCAAAGTGAGCGAGTATAGTAGCTACCTCTGCAGCCCAGTTAACAAATAAGAGGACACAAAAGTCCTGCCTCACCCCCCTGGTTTCTCAGCCTGGTCTCCCCTTTGAAACACAGTCGACTGCGCACCCACCCACACACATCCACCAACCCCATCCTTTTTCATCCTCCCCAGGACAACTCAAGCCATTGAAGGCTTGTCCTCCTATCCTTTCCCATATCTCGAACAGTCTGCCCTCGGGTACACGAGGCACGTCTCCACTTAGCGACCTCTGCCCTTGTCTAGCCTTGTTTCAATTCCCGGGACATGGACAGGCAAGTTCAAAAGGATCAAATCCCAAAGAAGAGAAGCACAACAATTGACCCCCACATCCCTCATCCATACTTTTTGTCACACCTCTATGCAGCTCTCCAGCAAAAGACATGATGAAAGGTACTCATGAATGTATTAATGGCTAGCAGTAGTAAAGTTTATAGGTAGGAGCCCACTGCGTGATGCGACTAAGCTTTTGGTCAAATTATCTGTCACTGTCAGACATTTTCCAATTGTCCTTTTGATTGAATCGCTCAATGGATATACCAATTCTGCTCATTTTAGTCAGTTCTGCTAGTCTTTTACTATTCCTTGTTCACTTCAGCAACAAGATTTCACCATAATTTCTGTTGCATTGCTCAATGGGTCTCGGTCTTTCGTATAAGACCATTTTGATCATTAAACAAACCTCGCTGACAAGGTAAGTAGGCCTACATCTGATCTTGTACTTACACTCTTTTTCAATGAGAATTGAAGATATTTCTCCAGTTTAAATCCATTACATTAAAAAAGGACACAATGACGTCTTTGTCTTAAGCTGTTTTCACATTTTGTGCTACTTCTACCCTTACCCGAAAGACCTCAGGGCAATAGCCCAGTGTCTTATGTGTCAGATGTGATAATATTGTCTTCTTATTTTGATACCATTCACATGATGTTAACTTTAACAGCTGAATGGTTTATCAATAGTTGTGCAAGTGATAAAAGTATAAAGAAAACCAACTTACAATGTCTCCCATATTTTGTCCACTGACAGTTCCTATTATTGGAACAAAGATCTCTTCTGAAAAACATAAGGAGATATAATCAGAGGCAAATAATAATCGGAAAACAGTAATTTAGAACCTATGCCAACACATATATTCAGGCCCAATATTTCAATTGATAATTATTTTGAATTTGTGTTCATAACCAAGAGAATAAATAAGGGGAAAATGCATTGAATATAGCACTCAATGTGTATATCTTCATGTACTTCTTAACAGAAAGGGCTAACATTTTATATTCAAAACTTGTACATCTATAACTATGTGGTTGATAAATAGTTATGAATTCTATTTCCAGAATACTGCATGTGCAAATATAGGGAAGAAATATCGCATTTGAACCAATCTGACGATATCATAGTATTGTTTACTATACAAGAAAAAAACTAAAAGCCTGAATATTTTCTTTCACCTTTTGTACGTTTTCTTTTCATATGTTCTCATAATTTCACCAAAATGCAACTCTAATGGCACATTTAAAGTGGAATGACTATAATTATGTGTCCTGTTAATATACAAAACTTCATTGCAAAAATAGATTATGATATCTAGCCAGAACTATTGCTATGTCAAAATATAAAAAAAGAAATGAGCTGTTTCTTGCTGACCAGAGCTGAACATGTATTCTTACCTGGATCTGTTGGACCTGATGTAGTGGTTACAGAAGGCATCGATGGACTTCCTGGTCCAGGGCCTGAAGTTGAAGGTTGTTCCCCACTAACTGGCATTGTAACTGGCATTGGGGTTGCATCAGGATCAATTGTTGGTCCAGGTGTTTCAGTTTGTGTTGATCCTGGTGTTGTAGTTGGTCCAGTTGTGACTGTTTGTGTTGGGCCTGGTGTTGTAGTAGGTCCAGTTGTCACAGTTTCTGTTGAGCCAAGTGTTGTAGTTGGTCCAGTTGTCACAGTTTCTGTTGACCCTGGTGTTGTAGTAGGTCCAGTTGTGACAGTTTCCGTTGACCCTGGTGTTGTAGTTGGTCCAGTTGTCACCGTTTCTGTTGAGCCTGGTGTTGTAGTAGGTCCAGTTGTGACAGTTTCCGTTGAGCCTGGAGTTGTAGTAGGTCCAGTTGTGACAGTTTCTGTTGAGCCTGGAGTTGTAGTAGGTCCAGTTGTGACAGTTTCCGTTGACCCTGGTGTTGTAGTTGGTCCAGTTGTCACAGTTTCCGTTGAGCCTGGTGTTGTAGTTGGTCCAGATGTCACAGTTTCTGTTGAGCCTGGTGTTGTAGTAGGTCCAGTTGTCACAGTTTCTGTTGAGCCTGGTGTTGTAGAAGGTCCAGTTGTCACAGTTTCTGTTGAGCCTGGTGTCGTAGTAGGTCCACTTGTGACAGTTTCTGTTGAGCCTGGTGTTGTAGTTGGTCCAGTTGTCACAGTTTCTGTTGGGCCTGGTGTTGTAGTAGGTCCAGATGTCACAGTTTCCGTTGAACCTGGTGTTGTAGTTGGTCCAGTTGTCACAGTTTCTGTTGAGCCTGGTGTCATAGTTGGTCCACTTGTGACAGTTTCTGTTGAGCCTGGTGTTGTAGTAGGTCCAGATGTCACAGTTTCTGTTGAGCCTGGTGTTGTAGTAGGTCCACTCGTGACAGTTTCTGTTGATCCTGGTGTTGTAGTAGGTCCACTTGTGACGGTTTCTGTTGAGCCTGGTGTTGTAGTAGGTCCAGAAGTCACAGTTTCTGTTGAGCTTGGTGTTGTAGTAGGTCCAGATGTCACAGTTTCTGTTGAGCCTGGTGTCGTAGTTGGTCCAGATGTGACAGTTTCTGTTGAGCCTGGTGTTGTAGTAGGTCCACTTGTGACAGTTTCTGTTGAGCCTGGTGTTGTAGTAGGTCCGCTTGTGACAGTTTCTGTTGAGCCTGGTGTCGTAGTAGGTCCAGATGTCACAGTTTCTGTTGAGCCTGGTGTTGTAGTAGGTCCACTTGTGACAGTTTCTGTTGAGCCTGGTGTTGTAGTAGGTCCAGATGTCACGGTTTCTGTTGAGCCTGGTGTTGTAGTAGGTCCACTTGTGACAGTTTCTGTTGAGCCTGGTGTTGTAGTAGGTCCACTTGTGACAGTTTCTGTTGAGCCTGGTGTAGTAGTAGGTCCAGATGTCACAGTTTCTGTTGAGCCTGGTGTTGTAGTAGGTCCAGATGTCACGGTTTCTGTTGAGCCTGGTGTTGTAGTAGGTCCAGAAGTCACAGTTTCTGTTGAGCCTGGTGTCGTAGTTGGTCCACTTGTGACAGTTTCTGTTGAGCCTGGTGTTGTAGTTGGTCCACTTGTGACGGTTTCTGTTGAGCCTGGTGTAGTAGTAGGTCCAGATGTCGCAGTTTCTGTTGAGCCTGGTGTTGTAGTAGGTCCACTTGTTACAGTTTCTGTTGAACCTGGTGTTGTAGTAGGTCCAGAAGTCACGGTTTCTGTTGAGCCTGGTGTCGTAGTAGGTCCAGATGTCACAGTTTCTGTTGAGCCTGGTGTTGTAGTAGGTCCAGAAGTCACAGTTTCTGTTGAGCCTGGTGTCGTAGTTGGTCCACTTGTGACAGTTTCTGTTGAGCCTGGTGTTGTAGTAGGTCCAGATGTCACTGTTTCCGTTGAGCCTGGTGTTGTAGTAGGTTGAGATGTCACAGTTTCTGTTGAGCCTGGTGTCGTAGTAGGTCCAGATGTCACAGTTTCCGTCGAGCCTGGTGTTGTAGTTGGTGCAGTTGTAACAGTTTCTGTTGAGCCTGGTGTTGTAGTTGGTGCAGTTGTAACAGTTTCTGTTGAGCCTGGTGTCGTAGTAGGTCCACTAGTGACTGTTTGAGTTGAGGCTGTGGATGATGGTGATGTTCCCTCAACACATGTTTGAAAACTTATTATTCCTGTTATCATAACAAGGATAACTGCCTTGACAGGGAAGGCACAACTTGTAGGGACTTGAAATCTGCTTCTCACTTTCCCTGAAATTTATTATTGCACTGTTTTAACCCCAGCAGTATGAAACATATTGCTTTAGTGTCATACATCTTTTGACTTCCATACATGTATGCTGAGCAATGTACTTAAATTTGATGATATGCAAGAATTTAATTATGAATATCCAATTTATATGCATATATGTGACCCGTTTTAGTGAATTGAGTCGGATGTCACACCTAGTTGAATTTTAGTTAGTTATTCCATCAGGATATATTATTTCTTAGCTTTAAAACAAGATATAGCTTGTCTAGCTAAGATATCTAGATATATGAAACTGAGGGAAATATGTTCAACGTTTTTGTTACTGTGCACTACCACTGTCATCCAAAAAAGACCTAGCAACATAAACTTCTAATCTCACTATGGGCCTGAAACTTACGGTAGTTATTCTACACTATTCTAGCTAACAAATGACAGAAATTCTCACATTTGGAGACAAAACCTTTATTCATATGTGCTGCAAAAAATGACAAAAATCCGGATTTGAAACAAAAGCTCAAACTAGAACAGCCAGAACCAAGGATCACAATACCTCATCTTGGCAGCTTAAAAAGGAGTGTGTGATGGCCCTAGGGACCCTAGATATCTATAAAGTGTCTATAAGTTTTGTAATGGTTCATGATTGATATTGTGGGATGTGTTCTCTCACCTGTCCTCTGCCTCAGCCCCTGCCTCTGCTCCTGCCCCTGCCCCTGCCCCTGCAACTGCCCCTGCTCCTGCCCCTTCCCCTTGTGAGCCCATCCCCCTCACCAGCCTCTGGTTCTGATTCCACATCTGGTTCTTCCAGCGGAGGAACATAGCGGGGGGCTGGACCTGGTGCTGGTCCAGGTACAGAGGGCTTAGAACACTCCTGGATGTTCTTCAAGAGATACCACTGTCTTTTGGCAGGGAGGCCAGGGAATGGAGTGGGCTGAGGGCCTTTCTGGAGGACAGCTTCAGGGGCAACAGTCAGCATCTTGAAGTTCTCAGGGGCAGGGACGGCATACCACCAGAATGTGTTGTGGCCCTTGTTCTGGGCAGAGAACATAAAGTGATGATTCTCTTTAATGCCTTAGATCTGTTTAATAAAAAGGGTCAAACAAGATTACCAGCCATATGACTCAACTCAAGTTGAGCAAGGTTAACATGGTCTTGAGTACTCTTCAGAGTGTGCTCCAATTCCATGAGACTTGAGATCGGCTCACAACAAAACTTTTGCTTAAGCAAACAAAAGCAGGAGTCGGGGGCAAACTTGGTTGTGCCCCGTGATCAAAAAGTTAAGGGAAATGGCCTCATGCCGGCCAATCAGGACATGCCAGAGAAGATAAGCTGATACATATTTGTTCTTGTTCTGTCTACTTCAGTTGTCACAGTACATGTCTTAATGTCTACATGCCTTCTCCCCCAGTAAATAAGTTTCAAAATAGTTGTGCAGGTATGAAATAACAGTATTTGACCATTTACTTCCACAGTGGCTTTCAACGGTCAAAATAGATCACCTGTTGGGGGATTGCCTCTGCACAGATACCAAAGATACCAACCTTGTGGGGGACAATTAAATATGGTGGGCCAGGCTGCATGGGGAAGGAGAGAAGGTGGACCGGCCGGGCATAATCGAAGCTGATGTGGACCTTCATGTCAAAAGAACAAAGGGGGTCGGGGCCAAGGGAAGGGGACTCTGCTTTCTTGTAGGCAGCCTTTGTAGACTTGACCATGTCCTGATGAAAGGCCCTCTCCTGAGCCACCACCTCAAGGTGAAGCTGTTCCTTTTTCAGCTTGGCATGGTTAACCCTATCTGGTAGGTTACTAGATGTACAGATATCTTTGTTGTTTTGCTGGCATTCCCTCCAGAGGTCAACTACGGGTTGGGAACACACTAGGTGAGGGAGAAGTTGGACAGGTTTTTAAAAGTTGAGTCAGCCACACAGCTGAAGTTAGCCTCCTCCATGGTGTTTTTGCACAACCTGTAGATGTCAGCCTTAGTTGAAGAGGAGGGGAGGAGGAGGATGTCATCCCATTTGTGGGAGGACACATGGCTAGGCAGGACAAGGGCATTGGTCTCAGTGTAGGAGTTGATAATGTTGATGACCTGCCTGATGTCCTCCAGCTGGAGCATCCTTGCAGTCACCTGCAGCCCGCTAGCCTTCTTTTGCCTGGTCACCATCCGGTTGGTCTTGTACCACTTAATGATGAAGGGCATCTTGTTCTGGCTGATGCTGGAAAGGACACAAGATATAAAGAGTTATGATTCGTACAGGGAAGTGCTATGATCTGTTATAGATAATTCAATTTTATGTCTATAATCTACCTCTAATAGTACAGTGATGGTATTGATATCTTGCTTAACCTTAGTTAAGCAGAGAAGGTGAATATCAAAGCTACTCACACATAGATGAACTTGAATGTGTCCCTGCAGACAGGCTGGGAACCAACGGGGTAGTGGCTTTGTTGGTGCTGCCTCTCCCCCTTTCCCTTAGGCCCCTTCTTCCAGGTTGACAGCATGCTGCTATTATCCATGCAGGTTTCATCAACATTGAAACGGTTTTAGGCACTTTGCTCACTTGTTTTCGAGAAGATGTAAACTACTGCATGTCAGCCGTTCTTGGAACTCACCTGTTCTCGCAGTTATCATTAATCCTGTTGCAGGTTGTCTGTCCAATTGGAGATGACTAGTGGCTCATCCTCATCATCTTCCATTTCCCCATCAACCCTGCTAGCTATATGTCCCATTAAATTCCATCAACAACCTAAAGAGATGTATGGGCCCTCAGCCAACCAGTGCGCTGCATTCCATACACATAACCTCCTTGACAATAATTGTTTATGGGACGACGATCAGGAAAAAGCATTCTGATTGGTCCATGGACTTTGAGATTCAAAGCCTGAGGTGGTCATTGGCCAGTTGAATTCAGCCTTAATCAGAGGTACTTGGAGAAGGCTTTGGGGTTCCAAACTTTTTTTGTGGAAACTTCAGATATAGTAGATTTGAATAAGAGAAAAAACTCATTTTGGACGAAAAAAAAAGTCTAAATCCGACTTCTGAGGCCCATACCTCAGTTTCACTTTTTGCGACATGCAACTCATTTCACTAAATCCTGTCACATATAAAAATATACTAAATCAATATTTTCTGTTGGTGTTATCATCACGTCAAAACATGGACACATAGAAAGACACAACTTACACTGCTTAATCAATACATTTCATAGAAATGTATAACAAATTATAGACTTCAAGTATATAAAAAAACTAATGATTATTCGGAAAAATAATATAATCAGCTATTAACATCTTTATTTTGCTATTGTATTTTGTCTTTTACTCTTAAAAGAGCAAATTAGAACCCAACTTTTCACATGTATCAATAGCTCTGAATGAAACACTTCTGTTTCTATTTTCATGTATTAGATATTCAGTTACCTGCCATGGCTGCAGAATAAGTGTATTCAGCGGTTGTCAGCGTATTCCGTTTTGGATAAACATTCTGAAATAAAGTTTTTATATAACTTTAATAACAGATTTGAGCTGGCCTTTACATTATTTCAAGCAACATAATTTCATGAGTTTATCTGTCCTATTACTTAGGAAGTTAACATTGAAATCCCAAAACTAAAGAAATCAATTTTCCAAATTATTGATGCACATTATTTTCAATAGAAATAAAGTGATGGTATTGCCACCATATTTTGCAAAAAAAATATATGACATATACTTTTTTATGAAAAAAAGCAAAGATGAACAAGGAGAGTGCCCCAATTTCCAAATTTCCACCAATATATGGAAAGAGAAGCTGAAACAAGCTGATTATAAGTGACTGTTACCTGTACAATTAAATAAATTTGAAAATGAAATTGTTGACGCTGTTTACAATTACTGAAGAAAGCTAAGGTACTGTAGATGGTTTACCTGTGAATATTTTCACTGATTGCATGTTTACAATTAGGGTGTATAATCAGTGCCTATTATCCCTCAAGTCATGGATGTAATATAATGAGATAAGGTTGCAATGAGAATAACAGAGGCCAAGGTGTTGAAAAATCCGTTAAGAAATCTCCGCTATGAGTGAATTTTAGCGAATTTTCCGCTAATAATTTCCAATAATATCATAGGAAAATAGAAGATATTCTTTAACGGATCCATTAATTAGAATAACGAAATATGCAACCCTGTGGAATCTGTTCGTTGTGGCTCCTAAATGGAGAGGACATAACAAACATTTTAGTGGAAAAGTTATGCAACTCCCCCTAGGCAAAGTTTGAACAGTAAGGAGCTCCCCACTACATGGTCGCCGTTCTATAATAAGAAGCACCAAGGGGTGGCCATGCAACCCATAGGGGATCATCAAGTAACGAGGGTGAAGCCCGAGATTTGTTTGACCCCAATGGGTCATCTGCACACATTTTAGTGGAAAAGTTATGCAACTCCCCCTAGGCATAGTTTGAACAGTGAGGAGCTCCCCACTACACGGTTGCCATTCTATAATAAGAAGCACCGCGGGGTGGCCATACAACCCATAGGGGATCATCAAGTAACGAGGGTGAAGCCCGAGGTTTGTTTGACCCCCATGGGTCATCTGCACACATTTTAGTGGAAAAGTTATGCAACTCCCCCTAGGCATAGTTTGAACAGTGAGGAGCTCCCCACTACAGGGTTGCCATTCTATAATAAGAAGCACCGCGGGGTGGCCACACAACCCATAGGGGATCATCAAGTAACATGGGTGAAGCCCGAGGTTTGTATGACCCCCATGGGTCATCTGCACATGACCCTAAAGGTGCTTTTTTATTTTATCACCCAAACAACCCTCCAATTGTTGACAAAATACTGTGAATATTGAGTGGTGCTGTCTGTACGCCCTGGCAACATTGCGCACTGCTCCCCAGTCATGCGGGTGATAAAAGGGGATTTCGTTTTTACAATTCCACTTCACTCTACAGCAAATGAAGGGATGGATGAAGAAATACAGTTGCCAGGTTTTGGGCTAGTAAGCTCCAGCATCAGCCCTCCCAGGTCTTATTACTGTTATAGTCAAGAAAGCTCCCAGTTGTTATTTTTCCACACAATTTAGCTTAAGGATCCTTGAAAAATCCTTGAAAAGTCCTTGAACTTTAACATTGTTTCCATACCAACCTATTGCATTATCTAGGCAATATGTTTACGTTTAGATGTTCATTCAGCAATCTTTGTACCATTACAAAATATGCAAATCGTTCCATACACTAACTCATCTTTCATATAAAAGTACACAAAATTATCACCCACACAGCCCGTGAGTGGTGCGTACTGTGCACAGGGCGTATTGACAAGCCATACACACCGCTCCATATTCTCTGCATATTCTCAGCATTTTCACAAAAATTTCATTGTTTGGGTGAGAATAAAGAAGGACCGTCAGGATTGTACTCGGGTGTCTGTACAACCCATGGGAATCGTATGTCCCTCGGGCTTCGCCCTTGGGTTGTGACGATCCCCTCTGGGTCATATAAACACCCTTGGATGCCCCCAGCAGTCTTATCCTATTATACTTTTCTGAAAATTTTAGCTGACTTTGCTATTTGATGATTCCCTCCTGTTATTTACTGTAGGCTTATCAAAGTACATATTGATAAGACCCAAACTTGTTGGTCAATATTAGATAACCACCACTCCTATGAAGCAAAGAACATGTCCTGAAAGCCCAATACCCACTAAGAAACTTTCACACAGTCGGCTGATGAGTTGGTGGTAAAATGGTTGACTCCTATGATCGCCTGTATATATATCATATTGAAATGTATGTGTTTGATATGAATCAGCACTGAAGTCCCCTGATTCTACTGAAGAAATTGGCTGATTTGACTATATTTGGCTGACTATGCTAAAATTGCTGTATTGGTAAGGGGCTTTATTGTGTAATGAATGATTTAATGTGTGTTTCGAGTCCATTTAGTCTTTCTAAAGTTACAATTTGCCCTCTGTAATCAGCTAACTGTTTGGGCGTTGTCTGCAAGTGTCAGTCAGGCATAAAAAAACACCACATTGGCAGCCGTACAGACTACTGAATAGCGTCGTTTTTGCCCCATAAGATTCCCCTCGCCAGCAGAAATAAAAAGCCAAGTCAGGGATAAAGGGAGAGCTGGCAGAAGTAATACTGGGAAGAAAAGGAGATCCATAATCAGTGGACTGATTCAAACTTGTCAACTGTTCTGACATATGTATGGCCCGTCGCACAATGAAAGATCGTAATACAACACCAGCAGCCAGTTCTGTTAGAAGACTTTAACTTTAAGCATATGTTTGAAAACTAAATGTTACAAAATGTTCTGACAAATCTTTTCTATTGGATCAATTTGAATCCATCTAATTGTCTAATACATATACATAATGTCTGTATACTGTAAAGGTAACAGGTCATTTACAGTATCTGTATTTTAAGTAGACGTTATTAAGGGTATAAAAATGCCCTAATAACAATCAAATTGGACAAGATTACAGATCATTTACAGTATTTTAGGTAGAGATGTGTAAAGCCTCATACCCACTAGGTGATTTTACCAGCGACTGGGGACTGGCAACCTGGAGAATCGGCTGATTCTTATGGTCGCCTGTCAGTACAGTAGATGGAAATGTTCCTATTTGATCTGAGATGGTGCTAAAATCGGCCGGCTCTACCAGAAGAATTGGCCGATTTTAGCACTGATGAGTTGACCAATTGTGTAAAAATAGCCTAGTGGGTATGGGGCTTAAGGGTATAAAATGTCATAATTACAATCAAAATGGACGGACAGAGGTTTTGCTATTGAGCAACTGTTCACTAAAATAATTGGTATTATACAGCGGGGCGTGGGCGTTGACACACATATATAGTGTGCACAAACAAGTTTCTAATTTCTGTATAAATAGTGTTAGCATAGAAGAGTGGGTGTAATGTCAAAAACGTCATGAATACTTGTGATTTACACAATAAATGTGCACGAGTGACAGATCTTATATGTAATTTGTACGTGTTTCTTTGGAGAGCCACCTTATTGAAAAAGATGTATGATACTGCATTCACCAGTTTATTTTGTTCTACTCTAACAGTCTATTTGAGACATTATAATTAATTATTCTAATACTTTTGAACTCTGAGTTCCTCTTAGCATAAGAGACAAATAGTATCAAAGGCAAATGGCTGCCTTACAAGTCAGTAAAATTTGTCCTCACAACCAGTATTGATCAATATGATTTACATATGAAGTCTGGAGTCCTTACTTAAGTTTTGAAGATGGAAGCACATAAGAAATATTGCCACATACTCTAAGAAACGTTAACCAAAGTGAGGGGTCAAATCCGAAAGGTTAAGAAAAAGCGTCAATGACACCAGTATGTTAGGAGTAAGATTTTCTAAAGACATAATCAATCATAAAATATCCTCTAAAAGTATACATTGTCAGGTAATTTGTCTAGCATTGATATATACTCTTTTTCTATGACACAGCTCCCATTTGAGAAAAATAGTGGCAGCGCCCTTGGCTATGTTCGTAGACAGAAAAACATACATGAAACTGCCCCAGTATTTGGCTATGTTTAGATGGTGGGAAACATACATGGAACTGTTCTAGTATGTGACCCCATATTTCAAAAAACATGTATCTGCCGCTGTCTCCTGTGCTTAGGGGTGTGACGACTAATTACCTATGATGCACATTGATCGATGGTAAGTAAAACACTGAAATTATGCTATTCATGGTAGCGAGAATTTAAATTACCCTTTTCCAATAAAAAAAAGTCCACTTGAACTTGAGTCTTATATTTATTCAGAATAGCATTTCCTACGAAATCATTTATTGACGTCGGTCAACAACGGGTCCATCATTGCAGTGTGAATAATAATCACATCAATTATAAATTAATCAATACACCCTTAAACATACTATTATCTCAAACAGGGTGAATTTTCCCCCAGAATTTATAATTACATAGAAATACACGGAATCGCTAACATGATAAAATTGGAAGACATTTGACGTCGTGTGGATCACAATCACGTGTATAGGATAGGGACTGGGGTGGGGTTTCTATGGCAATTATTGGCTCTGAGGCGGTGTCGTCGTGTTAAGGAATGGTCATAAAGTGGTTACACCCTCTAGGTAAAATGATGGTGCCAAATCACGCCTACTCAGACGGAGGAAAGGGTGGAGTTGACTGTAGTCGGTGAAGTGTAAAGCCCTAATTACACTACACGTTGGGTCAAGGCAAGCGTCGGATTCACGTTAGGGCCACATATTACATTATACGTTGGGTCACGTTGGAATACCAACATATCCCACGCAAAGCATACCATACTAAGCATTTTGGGTCGCGTTGAGGGTCGCGTTGGGTCACGCTTGGTCGCGTTGGGTCGCGCTTGGTCGCGTTGGGTCGCGTTGGGTCGCGTTGGGTCACGTTTGGTCGTGTTGGGTCGCGTTGGGTCGCGTTGATGTTTTGATGACAGTCTTAGCTCTCGTTGATAACGTCCTATATGTATATTATAAACTCATCAGTCATTCTACTATTATTCAAGTCTACTTATCTTTTTGATATTCCATTATGTCAGTGCTTATAGCATATTGCTGAAGCTAGATCCCCTATGGCCCGTTGCACAATGATATTTTGTTGTTACGAAAACTCTAAGATGACTTTAAGATCGTTTTCGTAACAATAGTTATGATTATTATGATACCCCTAATATCTCTGTTTCTACTGGATGAAATTAGATTCTGTAAATTATTGATATATGAAGGGCCAAAATAAGATTATTTCCTGTAAAGGTTTCAGTCTGTTAAGAGCATTCTAAATAGGATTTTTCAATGACAAAACTATGGTTGTTACATGCAAAGTGACAACGAAAGGTTTCATTGTTTTGCTGATTTTCGTTATTATGATCGGTATTGTGCAACGGGCCATAGGGAAGAAGGGTGAAAAACCCTTGCCCAGCAATGAAGAAACTGTCTTCAGCTAGAGAAAACCATTGCCCATTTGTCCATTCCCCATCGCCAATGTGGTGCTTGCGATCTGTTGCTACAATTGTCATGTGCATTTCCTGGTACAAACGATGATGAAAACGACAGACCTGCAAGATCCAACATGTTGGACTGATTTGTTTGAATTCTGATTCTTGGTGACAACAAAAATGATATAGCTACACAAAGATAGGTGACGTGGATGAATGCCTCTGCGTTTTTCGTGAAGATGTTGATAGGGGCGCACCCTACGAGACTCTGTGCAATCCATTACGACGCAGCCGTCATTGTTGCCGTTTTCGTGATGTCGGCACCCTTAGTTTATGAATGACGTCACAAAAATGGCAACAATGATGGCCACATCATAACGGGTTGAACTATCAACGACATCACTGCAAAACGTGATACAGTCATTAATCTTCCCTTTGTAGAATCGTTGAGACAAGTACTTGAGAACATAATTATTATCTTTTGCAATTGCAAGGGCCCCCTTTTGGCTTGCATGTTATAACTGTATCGGCCCTGAGATAATAGTATTTCTCTGTGTTATAAATTTGTCGGACCTGCAGGCAACACAACTATTGGCCACAGCGAACGGGGCTTGAAACAGAAAGGGTTAAGTTTGTTACCGGACAAGAAACATTTTTTCGTGGCCACAAGAAAAAAACTGGAGTTTCATCTGCAAGCTCAGCGATTGCCTTTAAATACGTGGCCTATTAAATTGTAAGGCTGTGTCAAAAGTCAGGACCATTCACTACATACAATAGGACACATTTATCACTATTCGTCTCCGATGTCAATTACCTTAACTCTTGGTGGTCGGGAAGATTGTATCATACTGCCCCTGACAAAAAAAGACTTATTTACAGCATATCTTGTGGCTATATTAGTGTACTTTAGCTTTGTTAAGGCCATATTCCATTATATGGTATGCTTGCTTGCGGCACCATGAAAAGACGCAAGCAAACTGCCACAAACCTGCTTTGGGATTGGGTGCCACAAAGTGAAATATAAGTACTTGCGGCACTTGCTTCAGGCATTTGCTTGCAGCACATGCTATTTTATATAGGATTTCTAAGGTTTGCTTGTGGTACCAGATACTAACATGTTGGTATCAGAACCGAAATCTGCTTGCGGCACCCTTAAAAAGCAGCCGCAAATGCACCCTATCGCAAGGTGGAATATAGCCTTTAAGCAGACAGCTGTCTTTTACAGGCCCATATATATGTAGCTTTGAGGTGGGGGGATGGCGAGGTTCCTTGAGTGGAACTTTAGCTTATAATTACAATAATTTCAACCTCAAAAGGAGGAGTGGCGAGGTACTCCAAGTGGAATTTTCAACATCTTCAACGTTTCTTCAGGGTTTTTACATTGAATTTTCGAGGGAAATGTGGAACTTTTTAAACATTTTCCATCCCCGCCACTCCCCCCCCCCTCCTCTGTATACGGGCCTGTAATAATAATAAGTTGAAGTTTAGTTGAAAAATCTTCTGGTCCCAGCAGGATCTCTCTTAAATTTAATGTAATATTCTCTGTCTTAAGCGGACCTCTGTCTTGTGTAGAAAATGGTCAGATTCACTCAAGCAGGTATGATAAGAAGGTAGTTTACACATACATATTAATTTTTATGAACCCTCCTCAATATGTCCCGGAAGATTTGTGAACGCTTATGAGAATTGGTGAATATCATATTCCATGAATATTCCAGATAGTTTCATGATCACCATCCAAGCATCTATGGCCATGTGACGGCTATACCCCTGCACATTTACTAAGGCATGTATTCTTTAGTTTGCTAGGCGGTTGCCCCCACCACACCACACCACACCCCACCACACCCCACCCCACCACTTCCTTATCCCAGGCCCCACTCTACACAAGCCTCTCTGGCTAAATCGCTTGTCTCAAAGAAGGGAATCTCTCATGATCAGTAACTTAATGTTTTTCGCTTTTTCTGTTGGCAAATTACCCCTGCTTACAAGACTGAAAAGAAACTACCTTGCACAATTTGAAGACTGCTGCCGGCCTCCTAACACATAATTAGTCCCTACTATCAATGGATTTGGCCTAGATGAGGCCAAATAGGAGAATCACAAAAAGGGGAGACAGATTCTATTGATCCATTTTTTTCTATAAATTCCTAAGGCAAGGACACCAATAGCAAAGTCAGGCTGGTTGATTTCTTATATATCTCAGCATGTACCACTTCGGAGAAATGTTAGAGTTTTATGAGGAAGACTCAAGGTGAAGGCTAAAGCATACATTTTCATTAAGTATTTCATTTGGGAGCGTGTATTCGCACATCCACACATCCACGATAATCCACGGAAATCCATGCGCATTGACGGAAATAATCGCGCATAGGGTGCCGGGATCTAACCCCACAGCCACACATCCACTCTGACACCCATTCACACTGATGCAATGCCCATTCGTGGTGACGCAATTCCAATTCACGCTGATGTGATGCCCATTCGTGCTGACATGATACACATGCACAATGACGCAACAACCACGCACAATGACGGAAATCATTGTGCATTGGTAACCTCCACATCCATGGGTATACGTAGCCTCGTGATGATTAGTGGCTCACGTGTGATGATTTGAGGCCCACGCATAATGATTTGCGGCTCACACATCCACATATTCACACATCCATGGGTGGCTTTGTGTCAGCTCCAATGGGGGTCAGCGTGAATGGACGTCGTGTCAGTACGAATGGGCATCCCATCTGCACGAATGGGCATCGCGTCTGTGTGAATGGGCCTGTGGATGTATTTTTGTTTTATGTGTGATCTTTGGTGGATGTGTGAATAGGATCGGCCCAAATATTTGTATATTTGTGTACTTCATAAATCATATGGTGACGATAGGGGGGACCCAGCACTGACCAAGTGGTTCTTTGGGCTTAGTTCCTGGCTGGTTTCTTGGTTCATCAAGGGATGAGTTACAGCAAACAGAATTTCCAGGGTTCGATTCCCTGCTGCTTGCCCACACCTTCATCTCACAGATACAATCATCAAAGACAGAATTTGTCCCAACTTGTTTTCGTATTGAAGATGACCCTGGCTGTTGATACGACTTAAAACATCCATCACTCCATCACTCACTCCATAATTGTCCCTGTACTTTTATCTAAAGAATTAGTCAAGTGGTTAAAACACTTGAAATTATGTAAATATCCTATAGATACTATAATTTCCAGATAAATATGTTACAGGAGCACATCTAGGGGCTCTTAACTCCGACCCCTCCTTAATACACACACGAAACGGAAAAAAAACGACAGTAGCCGATTGAGATCTGCATAACAGCCCTTGATTACCAGCATAATGGTGGTTTTACTTATTGCTACATACCCTGAAAGTGATCATAGGTATGTGCAAATTGCCTGTGTAAACCACGCTGCAGACAGATGTACTAATGATGATGATGATCGTTGGAATTTAACGTCCGCTCAGCAATTTTTCAGCTACTATTTTTCAGCCGCTCACATTTGTGCATACCAGTTGGGTGACCGAATCTATGGGGGCGTGAATGACGGCAAGGCAAGGCAGTGTAGCAGGCAAATTCCCCACTGTTGACTTTAACAGGACTTTAACCAAAGAAATCTCTTCTTCCATCAATCCTCTTCCCAAAAACACTCACGCATCTATAACATGACGTGTGAAAATTCACATAAACACATAAAAAGGATGAATATCTTTAGAAATTATTTCATTGAATCTATTAGAAACAAATAGCAATTTAATTAGAGTGTTTTTAACACCAGAAAAATTTCACGAATCTTATTGTTTTTGTTTTTTCACAAATCCAACTTTTCGAATCGTGGACATTCGTGAAATAATTTTGGTCGTCATACAAGGTCCGGCCGCTTGTGAGGCGAGGAGTTTACCCACTACACTGTCCTACCCCTTCAGAGATTGATTTATACTATATGTGTCTTGCCTATAACATTGCCATATCACAACTATATCCTATAGTTGTGAAAGCCCCTTCACGAGGAGTGAACGTTTATGAGGTAGCTTTTATAGTATATTGTGATGAACGGCTATTCAGCCAAAAATACATAGAGGTTAAAACAATAGAAATAAGGTAATAATGAAAATAGATGTAAAGAACGAATATGTAAAGAACGAATAACGAATATGTAAAGAACGAAGAACGAAATAGATGTAAAGAACGAATATGTAAAGAACGAATAACGAATATGTAAAGAACGAATAACGAAAACGTAATGGAACGAAACCCGGAAATATGTAAACCGGAAGTGAAATGTAAACCGGAAACGGAATATATAAACCGGAAGTGACGTCAGTTGTAGGTCACGTGACCGAAGGCAGCCAATCAGGGCTGACCTCTCTAGTATATAAAGGGGCGGTGAGGCCCGAATAAACAGAGTTCTTTGACAGTTCTCCTGGTGTCCAGACGTGTCCTCTTTCCTGAAACAACCACTAAAGATGAGCCGAATAGAGTAATTAAGCCGAAGTTAGGACAAAACAGTCGAAGTCCGAGATAGGTAGTCGAAACGTAGGGTAAGGGGCCCGAAGGCCCGAAGAACGAGGAACGAGGGAACGGAGTAGGGCACGAAGGCCCGAAGTGGTACCGGAAACCGAGGCGTAGTATGGTACGAAGACATGGGGAGCGGAACGAGGGAGCGAAGTCCGCGGGGACGAGGGCGCGGCGTGCTCGGCCCCACGCTACCAAACAATAGGCGACCGTCGGCCCGTCGCCCCCGCGGACCGGAACTCAGGGGTGGACCGCCCCCCGGCCGACCCGTACCCCTACCATAATTTCCCTCCCCCGCAGTCCTCCGTCGACATCGAGTGCCGATCGATTCGCTCAGCCCCCCCTCGTGCGCGAGGCACGACTCTAGAAACACATCTCGGTTCTTGGCCCGGATTCCCCGTCCGCCCCGAGACCCGAACAACCCCCACGTTCCTCTGTCGTAAGAATCGGCAACCCCGACTTACCAGAGAACGTCACAATATCAATTATAAAACAACATGAATTATATATTCAATAAATTACCAATTTTACGAATCCAATCATTTGGCCCTCGATATTAATTTAACAATGGTTATCTCATAGATAACTTTCTATTTCAAAATATTTCTTTCCACTGTAATGGGGATAAAGATCGATGCATTGTCTGCATAGAATCATTAGAAACTGGATAAACGTAGATTTAGGAACAAAATTGGGGGGTCATGTTTAAGTCTTTTTTATTGCAATGTTTTCTGCCCAGTACAGGGGCTGAATCAGGCCTAGGGGTGTTGGGGGGATCCAGGGGTCCATTCCCCCTTTCTTTGGGTGGACCCTAAACTACAAATAAATTAGAAAATGTCGCTTTCATGCACATGAATGTATGCCCTTTCAGTACTAAGCTTATATGCTCCTGCCCCCCCCCCCCCCACCCCACCCCCACCCCGTTTTGGAAATCCTGTATCCGCCTCTGAAAGTACCGTCCAAATCTAGATGCGCTCAAATATCCTTTTGGATTGTTTTTGTTTCGAATGGCAATCCTGGACTTTCCTGTAGATACTTCCTTGTAACAGTTTTCATTTGCCACTTACACTTAAAACATTCATTGAACACAAGACACCGTGACCGCGTGTTAAAGAAAAAGACTCAATCTGACAACTCGGCAAGCTGTTAGTGGGGCAAAATTGCAACGACGCAAAAGCGTTTTTTCTGTGCTTCTTTGAGAAGATTGCAGGTTGGGGAAGACTCATGCGATCATTTGTGGTGCAGGAGCTTTGTGAGACATTGACAAATGAAGAAAGGAGGAGCTGCTATACTGGATCCCCACGAGCCAATTAAGCCGGGTTTCCACTGAACGATTTGACCATGGTGTAAGGTCACGACAAAAGTTGCTGTCCTAAAAAAATGGTCTTGAGTATAAATCGTTAGTAAATATCTTAAGGAACCTTAGGTCAAAGTGTTTCCACTAAACAACTAAAATACTGATTTCTGAATGACTTTTTAAAATTCTGCACGACTATTTCTAACGACAAAAGTCAGAAACCCAAGGGAACAATGGATCTAATTGGCTTTAATTGTTTTCGAAAGAAATCATTTGCAAAAGTCGTCCAGAAATATTAAACAGGTTAGATATTTGGTCATTGGTGAATCCTTCACTTTAGTTGTTCACAAATGCCGTTTGCAGTTGTTCCACAAATATCTTTACCGCCGATTTCGTGTTTCCACTGAACGATTTTACCCTCAACGATTTCCAAATCTTTTCAAGTCTTAGGCTGTCTTGAGGAGAATGTCGCTCGGTGGAAACAGGCCTTAATTAACTTGCAAATAACCATCGACGACGATGGTGAATCCTACTGGCACCACAAAGTCTGTCGATTAGATGCACTAATCATTGACGGCAAACGTGAAAAAATCTTACATGTCCAATTTTTTGTGGACGATTAAGCCGGGTTTCCACCGAACGACGTTCATGTAAATTGTGGACGACTACAAACGACTGTAAAAAAATAGTTTTGGTTGGCCGTTTTAGTCGTTCATGAATAATCATTATGTTGTTTCCACCCAACGACTGAAATAAAGAGATTTGGACGATTCTGGGACATTGTGGACGACTTTTTCCAACGACTGGAGTTTAAAAACATGGGGAACAAAGGGTTTAATTGCCTCTGGAAGAAATCGTTTGCAAATGTCGTCCAGAAATATTAAACAGGTTAGATATTTGGTCGTTGGTGAATCTATCACTTTAGTCGTTCACAAATGTCGTTTGCAGTCGTTCACAAATGTCTTTACCTCTGATTTTGTGTTTCCACTGAACGATTTTACAAACGACCACCAAAGATTTGTGAATCGTTGATAGTCGTTAGCATAATGTCGTTCGGTGGAAACAGGCCTTTAGCTGTAAATCTTCTGAGACTAGCTGTAATTCATCGACGACGTAGATGTGTCAACAAATTGCAGCTCATTGTTGATGAATTACAGCTAATCATCAGCAACTAATCGCCCTGTGGGGATATGCCTTAACTACAGAAACAGGAGTTAAGAGACAGGGGCTGAGAAACAATCAGTTAAAAGAAGTTAAGATATATATAAAGGAAAAGAAGCAATGAATAAGAAGTGAATAAACAGGAGTTGTGATTTTAAATTAATTGAACAAAGGGACAAACGGAAGTTATGAAAATCAAGACAAGAAGCAGTAGTAAAGAAAAAGAGGTTAAGAAATATAACTTGTTAAAAGAATTTATGAAACAAAAGATATGAAACAGAATTTGTGAAACAGAAGTTAAGTCATGAAACAGAATTGAATGAAACAGAAGCAACAAAAACAAAAGTTAAAGAAACAAAGGTTGTGAAACAGATTAATGATTAAAAAGAAGTTAAGAAAGAACCCATGAATAGAATTTTACTAAATTGAAGTAATAAACTTGAAGTTAAGAAACTGAAGGAATGAAATGTAAGTAATCAAAACAAAATAATGTATAAAAGGTTATGTCGTAAAAGGAAAGGGGCAGACGTAATTGAAGAGAAATAAGGGAAAAGAAAACAAGAAACGCAAGAAAATAAATAGAAAGATAAATGTGGAACACTGAAATAAAGGTAAAAAATCTATTTTGAGACCAATCAAAAGGGGTAAAGTTTAAAGTTCTTCACTATTAATTTTGACAAAGATGGGCATCTCCCTAATGTCTACACCCTTTAAGGCCGTATTCTGCATACCAAAAGGGTGGGACGCCTGATATTGAGCATCTCCATGGTAATGTTCTTTATTGGTTTCTTTTGCTTTTGGTGCAAGGGATTATTGCAATAAAACAATTTCTTTGTAAATTGTTGCCGATATCTGTGATTTTGAATCGCCAGATGCGATTGCATATCAGCTGCAAATCAATAGAGTACTTTTGATTGTGGAATACGGGTTATATTTTTAATATTATTCCTGCTTCTATATTCATGACAGAAACCGTTTTTGGTCTACACCTGTTCAATGAATGTGAACATTTTATACACACTTTATGCATGAAAAGCATGCGGATGGTGCAAATATATACTTTGTTATATTTTCAATATGATTTGTATAAATATATATATACTTTGTTAAAGCTGTTCAGGTTTTAAAATCTTGAACTATTTGAGATACCTATGAAAGATCATTATCTTACGAAATGGTTGCCTATACAGGAACCTATTCATACGCCACGCCCTATTTTTGACCTAAAAACAAGCCCCTACCACCAATTAAAGCCACAGCTTATAAGCAAAATTTAACGGTATATTAGATGTTGCATTGTTTATTAGTTTCACTGCTCACTTTTGCATTGTTGCATGAGAGTTCTCTAATTATAAGAGACGCAATATTCATCAAAAGCAAACAGGATATTTGCTCTTCAAATTCAGGGGACAACACAGAACACCACTCCCAAATTTAAAAGAGCGTTTTTATAAAAGCCGTAATATACATATATGTAAACATATAAAGATATATATATATATATATAATTATATATATATATATATATCTTTATAATCTCAAAAAGTGAAGGATATGAAACTTACTTTGTAGCATTTCTTCTTCTTCACCATGAGTATGTTCGCTCCTAACGTCGTATACTCGTGTTGATCGTAGTCTGGCAGGCTTGGCTATTACCTCCAGCCCTCCCAACCTCCACCGAGTAAAAATACAAAAAGTAAAATAAAACAAGAAAATATGCCCGACTGCACTTTCCGAAGTTCCTACCTAGACAACAGGGAAAGTTGGTTGGTTGGAAAGGGATATGTGAAACAATTGATGGATACTAATAAGCCGAAGGTAGAGTAGATGTCAAATCTTATCCAGGGGTTTGGCGGTGGTAATATTCAAACGTATCCATTTGATCCAGTATGGGCGATGTGAGATTTATACATATATTGCTTCGTGCTGGTTGTTCAAGGTTCAGTGACTTTCAAGACAGGTGAAAGAAGTTGCTGAAGCTCTGGCAGGCTGGCTAGGGAGGGCTAACTGTTACACCCTGTGCTCTGTCGCATAACGGAAGGAGCGACATCGCTCTTTAAAACAGCGGGGGTTTGGCAAAGTCTCGCTGTTATGCGCGAAATTCGGCATCAATTTTCACCCATTTCTAATCAATTTTCCGGACTGAAGATTTCAGGGACTTTAGATCTAAATGTCTAGTTTCCAGAACTTTTTACAAAATTAAAATCGGTTGAGCAGAACAGCCGCAAATTAACAGGGGGAACCATCACAACAAGGACATCTCTTGCAACAGCAAGAGGGTGCAAACCCTCGCTGTTGCCAAACCCGTTATGTGACAGTGGTCCGTCGCATAACGGGTCTCGCTGTTGCGAGGGTTGTCCACAACAGCGAGACCCCTCCCTGTTCAACAGCGAGTGTATCCAACTTTGGCTATAACAGCGAGGGTTGGCACACCCAAATTTTTAACATATCGGGGGGACATTTTGGGGTTGTGATTTTAACATTTCGTCTTCATTACCTGTTAGGTCTGCCCCTCAGCTCTTAAAATGTGCAGGAGGCAAGTGGCGGAAATGTATTTCTCAATAAATTAATTGTGTTCAAAGTTTGTACAAAACCATCGCTGTTGCGAGGGTTGGCACATTGAAAACCTTAAGGATATCCCTGTTGCGAGACTTAAATCTAAACCCTCGCTGTGCTCTCTCTGTTGCGAGGGTTTGGTTATGCGACGGACCACAGAGCACTGGGACGAAAACATTTATTTATTAGAATACCATTCCAAACAATGTTTCTTTGTTTTTTTCCATGCCATCATCTTTTTACATGAATAAAGTTCGCCTGATGAATCATACAGTTAACACAAACAATAAGACTTCAATGAAAAGTGATTAATATTATTAATTGCGGTTATTTTTCAAACAGGATAACACATTGTGCGCACACAAAAATATACCTTTTTATTTGTATCTTATTATTCCATACTCATTTTACATGATCTCCCGTATAGGTATTAGGCCTATAATTACATACCATAATCATTTGTATTGACAATTACATAGAAATATGTTGAAAATATGCCATATCATTGCTTGTTACCTTAGTTAAGATAAGCAATGGGTTCCAAGAAGTATTATTTGATCACATCACGTTTACATAAATTAGGAATGCCTACATTATCTTGTCTATAAACGAACATGTCCCTTTGGATAAACTAAGACAACGTACATGCCGTTTGTATTAACATAATATTTTGGGGTCCGATACCTTAAAATTGTTATTTCTGGGAGCAGGGCAGTGACGTAACCTCTTCCATAACCATGGTTACGGGGATCCGTTGACGGGTCACTATATAAACTCGGAGTGTAACCATTGAATTTCAGTTGCTCCCACACCACCGACCTGCTCACATTGTCAATTTTAATTTCTTTAGCTTATAGTAATAGGAGGATTAATAAATATTTATCATATTTATATATGTCCAAACTAATCACTGTGTTTACTTGTTATTCCTATTATAGCTGATTTATTAATAACGACCTCTATCCGGTAAATATAATATATATCCCATTTTGTATAAACAACCATTTTCTATCAACCAAGATGCCCCTTTGCAAAAACTCAGACACCCTATATGGTACTTTTGATATAACTACAGGCACTTAAAAAGAACACTCTTTTGCCTAGTGAGCTCCAAACTTATAAACAAAAGAAATAACATAAAAGATGCTACGCCATAGCAATCATCGACCACTGCGGTCTAGCTTGGATCTAAACAGATCGTTTTTTTCAGCAGGTTTCAGCATTTTATTGCCTTCATCAGAAGAAAAGAAGTGTATTTAGTTATTTTATTTTAGCATACTTTAGATGTATCCTTTATATTTCTCCTCTGTGCCTGCTATTCCCGTCACACTCCAGTGGGATCAGGGGGAGGGGGAGAGGGGGGGCAGAGGGGAAGGTTATTGCTGATGAAGAGTTAAACTAGATCTAGACTAACGTGTTTTGTGTAATTAATGATCTTTTTCACGTTCATTCCTGACGTTTCTAACACGACACTAG
The DNA here is from genome assembly GCA_936440205.1 of Lepidonotus clava. NCBI lineage: Eukaryota > Metazoa > Annelida > Polychaeta > Phyllodocida > Polynoidae > Lepidonotus > Lepidonotus clava. Next base: position 11,112,554 of record OW387146.1, on the reverse strand, counting down.
CCTTATCTGTCGTATTCGTGAGTCTGTGAAATACTTTACTCGCCTATAAGAAGATACTTTGATGTATGACATGAAAGGAGAATTGAGCTAGATCTTAACAAGGTATTGTGCAACGGGCCACTGTGGCCTTTCGCACATTGGGTTTCGTAACAACGAAAATAAAAAACAACGAAACATTTCGTTGTTACTTTTATCGTAACAACGATGGTTTTGCACAATTTTTTTTCTATATTTAGAATGTCCCCAAAGAGCTGTAACTTTTACTGATTTTTTAAAACAAAATTCTTAGTTCATAACACTTTAATTTAACAATTTAATTTCATTCATTAGAACCTGAGATATTGTATTTTCGTTACAACAAAACTTTTCGTTACTAAGCAAAAGTTCGTTGTGCTTTCATTGTGCTTTCGTTGTTACGAAATTATATTGTGCAACGGGCCACTGTAGCCCATTGCACAATGGATTTTCGTAACAACAATCACTTTAAGATAAATTTAAGATTGTTTACTTAACGGCGAAATGTTTTGTTGTTACAAATGCCCTAAAAATGTATGAAATGTATGAAATTAAATTCTGGAAATTGATATGTGAACGATTGTTGTTATGATAAGTGTAACAACAAAGGTGGTCTGTCACGTAATCTCCTCGCTGTTGTGAGGGTTGTCCACCACAGTGAGACCCCTCCCTGTTCAAAAATTGAAACAATACAACCTGTCCCAACAAGGACGTTGCTGTTACACTGGTTCCCGCTGTTGATTTGTGGCTGTTTTACTAGACCTATTTTAATCTGTAAACAGTTTGAAAAACTAGATATTTAGATCTAAAATCCCCGAAACATTCAGCCTGTGCCCCGTCGCATAACAGAAATAAGGAACAATTTTTGGCACATGGTCAAACTCGCGCTGTTGTACCAAAATTCAGCATCGATTTTCACCCATTTCTAATCATTTTTCTGGGCTGGAAATTTCAGGGATTTTAGTTCTAAATGTCTAGTTTCCAGAACTCTTTGCAGAATTAAAATTGGTAGAGCAGAACAGCCGCAAATCAACAGCGGGACCCATCGCTACAGGGACGTCCTTGTTTAAGGATGTCCTTGTTGCGACGGTTTGGTTATGCGACGCGCCACTGGAAAGATTATTAAAAATGGGTCAAAATTGATCCTGAATTTCGCATATAACAGCGAAACTTTGACCAAACCCTCACTGTGGTTTGCACTGTTGCGAGACCTGCATAGAAGTCCTCGCTGCGGCCTCACTGTCACGAGGGTTGGCTTATGTGATGGAGCACAGGTTTCACTGTTTAATTGATTTTCGTTGTTACGATAGGTATTGTGCGATGGGCCAATGATGTCTTCTGTTGTTTCTAGCATGACCATAGCGCCTTTTGCCATGGCCAATAGTTCTATTAAAGGCCAATGTGAAAAATCATTATGCATACAAAGATATTCAGAGAGGTAATAAAATGATTGTATGGCAGCGAAATTGAACAAATAGCATTTATACTGAAAAAGTAGGGCCTTTCAGGCTTAAACAAATCCAGTGCCTTTGGAGTCCTGAAAACCCTGTTCAGCCTCCTGCGCTTACCCGAGGCTAGGCTGACTAGCTTTGAATGAAAATTGTTAATGATGATAAAATCGCTCAGTGGGAACATCACCTCTGGTTATTTTCAACCGGAATAAAGCGACCAACACTAGTAGAGATGACCAGAATTTAGTTTAATTAGTTGCTCAAAGAGTACCCTGCTTATGGAAAAATGGGGCTTCAATGGCCATTCGCTCTTGGTGTCAAGGTGTGCTGCGATATGCAAATGTTGGCAACATTTGATTAACATTTCCCTTGTCCAAGCCTAAGACAAAGTTCTATCCAACAAGCTCAGGTTGGGTCTTTTTTGTAAAATCCAAGTGATTTCAGTGAAATCTCTATTGTGAAAAAAATCGCAGCTGATCGCAAGGGTTGCAAAACTCGTATAACTCCAGAAGCATTTTCATATTTTCATCGCAAATATCTACCTCAAAATCTTCATCATTTCAAAAACCGCTAAGAACTTTGAAGCAGGTGTGAATTCAGCAGGGGGGTCCAGGGGGTCCTGAACCCCACCCCACCTCCTTCTTTAGACGGGGGAGGAAGCGGGGAGGACTAAGTGCATGTTTCACACTAGTAGAATCGTATATATGTTTCTCACATATCAAAATGTAAGATAAGACGTTTTTAGAGACAATCGCTCTATTTCAATTCTAATATTGAGATTTCTTGAACTTTGGGATATAAAAAGCTAAGTGTGAATATATCCCAGAAATGAAAAAAGAGGGTCACCATGGAAACTTTTGAGTAAAGACCATCAGAATGCCTACTAAATTTTTCAATTTCCAATATTTTCTGTACATACTATTTAACTTACCACAGGAATATGAGATCGTACGTCTGGAACACCAGTATGAAAAAGTCAAAATATCTGAACTAATAATGTGATCTAAGAGCTACAACCGGCATGAAACACCCCTCAAATCTTGGCAAAGAAAAAATAGGTGTTGTGCAAGTGCTACATTTTAGTTCTCAGTCTATATATGCAGACAACGCACTATATATGCAGACACCCCACCCCCTTTCCGAAATCCTGTATCGGCCCCCTTGCATGGTGAGGCACTGAAATAACAGCATGCTACTTCCAATATTTATGTTTTTACCTTATCCAATAAAAATACCATTTATAAGTCATTTCTATGCCGTCTCTGTGACCCCCATTGAACCCTGTATTCCAACAGCGCCCTCCATTTTCCCTGCCCAGTGCAGTGTGGTAACAGGTCAGGCCATAATGTGTTTAGCCTGCCTTATGGGACTAGACTCCTAAATTTTAAAAAGCAAAATGGCCATTTTCTTAAATTCAACATCTGACATCTCCATTTATGAGGGACAACAGCAAGGAAGGGGATTTTACATTAACTCAACACAAGTACTGTGACACAACTACATTTTTAACTTCAACATGGGACATTCCATTTTAAAGAGACAACGACGGGTGGTATAGCCATTTTTTAAAATTTGACAAGAAGAATTAGGACCATCCCCTCCCATTTGGATCCCCTGCTGTCAGTAGCTGCATTAGTTTCCGTGGCCAAATACTAGTAGAAAAGGGGTGGTAACCATCAATAGAACTGAAATATGGGGGGTCTGCACACTGGTCGTAACTCATAGGACCTTATACACACACACACACACACACACACACACACACACACACACACACACACACACACACATATATATATATATATATATTTATATATATATTGCATTCAGGACTTAAGATTTAATGTCCCTGTTGTTAGCTATAGTGGCGAATCAGATCCTAATGCGTTTCACATATCTCAAATCTAAGATAAGATGATTTTGTAATCAATGATCTTAACTTGATACAATCATAATAGCTAACAGTAGTGACATAAGATCGCAAGTCTGGAACATAACAATGGAATGTCAAAATATCATACTTTAAGATAAGATCTTAGAGTTACGACCAGTGTGAAAAACTCCCCACGGCAAGATGCCGAACTTATAAGGGGGAGTTTCACACTGGCCATAATTTTAAGATCGTACTTTTAGTTAAGATATTTTTACTTTTTCATGGTTGAGTTTCAGAGTTTCAGAGTTTATGATCTTATGTTCCTATTGTTATCCATATATATTATTAGAGTTAAGATCATTGATTATTAAGAACATCTTAAATTTTGTGAGATGTGAGAAATGCATTTCCAATTCCCCTAGTGTGAAATGCGCCCTTGGAACAAAAAGGAGCTCAAAGAGCCCTCTTTTCCCATCACACTATATGATATATCAAGTTAAGATCACCGATTACTGAAATATCTTATCTTAAAATTTAAGATATGAGAAACGCATCTCCGATTCCCCTAGTGTGAAACATGCCCCAATGGGTTGTTTCACACTGGTCGTAACTCTAAGATCTTATTTTAAAAAACGATATTTTGACATTTTCATTGTTGTATTCCACACTTATGATCTTATGTCCCTGTTGTTAAACATTATATCAAGTTAAGATCATTGATTGAAAAAACATCTTATCTTAAGATTCAAGATATGTGAAACACATTCACGATCCCCCTAGTGTGAAACGCGCCCTAAGTCTGGTTTATATGCCATGTTTTTCTGAACTTGTTCTACTTCTCCTTTGTGAGCCATGAATAGGTAACCATCAATGTATTTATTTTAGGACGAGTAAGTGGATATGGCTGTATTTCTTATTCAGTGGCACCTTTATTCAAAAGATCATATAAACCAAGAGTATTTTTATTTTGCTTGGTATATCTTCCCTGATCAATCATGATGTCTTCATCAAAAGGAAACATGGCGCCACAATGTCTGGCGACTAAACAACTAATCACTGTGGTTTCTCGGCAAAATATTGGACATGTTTAATATCTCTCCATAGCCACGGGTGACTAGTTAGTCATCGGGTGGCGTACTAAAGTGTCCTCTAGTCTCCCACAGATTTATAGCAAGAGCAACGTCCCAACGTGCAGATTTATTTTTTAGTTGTCAGGCGACTACTTAGTCGCCCAACGACAACCATTTTCGTCCAAAACCACTAATCGCCGTGGTTTAGTCGCCATGTGGGGACCCGTCTTTACCCTCTTGTTGGAAACATGATATGTATAATAGCCTGTAGCATTAGTGCATCAATATGTACATTGTAGAGTTGTTATTTATGTATAAGAAGTTTGTGTTCAAATATAACATTCTCAGGCAACTTGACTGTAAGGGAATGTTACCAATGAGATGAGCTATGTATCTCCCTAGGGATAAAAATCAGCGATCAGGGAGCATTTCACACTAGCTATAAATAGGCGATCGTAAATGCTTTTCTCACATTGCAGAATCTAAGATAAGCTATCAAGTCAATAATATTAAGGGCAAGTTTCACACTAGGACAATTGTAAAATACGTTTCTCAAATCTCAAAGTTTAAGATAACATGTTTTAAAAGTCAGTAGTCCTAAATCTGTGGTTTGCAAGAGGAATATACAATCATAAGTCAGAAATACGCCCTTGAAAAAGTCCATATATCTTAACTGAAAAAATGATCTTAGAATTATGACCTGTGCGAAACGCCCCCTAAATCTACATAACATATTGCTAAAAACAGGAACATACAATCTTAAATATGAAACACATCCTTGAACAGTCATATTAGTATGATTCTAAATCTAGGAATATGTTTAATATGAATCTGTATGATATGTGTTCCAACTGAACATTCCAGATGATTTGGAATGTATGAAATGTCCTCCAAAGTTTGCCAAATTTTGCATTTTTCCTGATCACTACCAAGTTAATTCTAAATAGAATCTTTATTAGCATCTTATTTCAATTCCTTCAATAGCAAGTGTTGAGAATTAAATTTGGTCATTCACCTATATGCAAGCATTATTCAGTTAATGAGCATGGTCAGAAAGCTGAGGTGAAATTATGTAATATCACCATTTTGTACAGATTTTTAATATTAGCCATCTGGGTGCTGAGTAGCAATTTGAATTCTATTACAGAATATTTGCTTAATTCCTGCCTATTTTGATTGTATCATTTAAACAGTTATCTATCATTCCATTTTAATAGGTTTTCTAATGGGAATGTATAAGAAATATTGCAATCATAAGAGTTTGTGAGGTAACATGTACTTATACATCATGATGATATCCAAATAATATGTGCTAGTATCTTAGTGAACACAGCATAATTCTCCCTACCAAGGATAGCTGATTTTCAGTATTTTTGGCATCTGCAGGCTAATTTTGGCTGATTTTGTCGACAAACACATAGGAAAAGCTATAGTAAATACACAAATCTTTGCTATATTTCTATTTATAATGATTGAAATTTCAAACCAACTTGAAAAATATTATATATATATATATATATATATATATATATATATATATATGGAATGAAAAGATAGCCAGTAGTAGTTTTCCGTTATGATAAACCACAAATTATCCCAAAAATACAGAAAATGTCTATACTTAAGCACTATGGATTGTCGACATATTTCCCAGCATGCACCTTGTTCTAGGCTAGCCTGCAGGTAAAGTGTAGAAAATATCCGTGGTAGCAAGAATTGACTTATGTTCCTTAACATTGTTAGCTATATATCTTATTGATTCCTAAAAGCATATTATATCAACATAAGCGATATCATAAGCGATGCATTCACGATTCTAGCAGTGTGAAACACATCCTTATCCCGGTATAAGCGTGTAATATTATACAATGCAGTAAGTCTGAAAACCACGGAAACCTTCATGGTCATTGAAAATAAAAAAAGAATAAATCAAACTGACTATCAATCATTCTAACACCTTTTATTGGATTGAGCAAATCAAATTATATCTGCAGGGCATATAGACCATGAATGGTTCACCAAGGGGTTCATGGTAATAATATCAGTTTCCCTTTTTTTCAGTATGTTCAAGTGCTTAGTGTAATACTGACTTAGGACCGGTTTCACACTAGGAGAAACGTAAATGCCTTTGTCATATCTTGAATATCAAGATCGTTGCTAGCTGTCTCCAATTCAACCTGAATCCCAGTCACATAGCACAAAGGGTACCCCCTTTTACATAATATCATATTACGAGGTCAGGAGCGGATACTGGATTTCTAAAAGGGAGGGGCGTCAGCATAAAGGTGCACGCCTGGGTCATTTTCCCTTCTTTTTATAGTATTTTGGGCGGTCAAAAGAGGGGCGGGTCTATGGCTCATTGCTCAATGACACTTTGTTGTTAACTTTAATATCATTTTTGTACCAACAATAGTTATCATTACGATACCCCTAATATATCAAATTCTGTAAATTGATATAATTATGAAGGGGTACAATAAGATTATTTCCTGTAGAGTTCACAGCTCATTAAAAGCATTCTAAATAGATATTTTTAGTGTCAAAATGATTGATAATACACGCAAAGTATCAACAAAAGATTTCATTTTTTGCTGACTTTTGCTGATACGATCAGTATTGTGCAACGGGCCACTGGAACCCCCCCCCCCCCCCCTTGGATTCACCTCTGCAGGTTATGCCTATTTCAGCACAAAAAGCGTAATGGAAAGCTCCACCGCAGCAATCAGGGCATGGATACTGGGGCGGGATGTTAGTTTTTTTTTGGTAGTTTTTGTCAATGGGCATATCCAAGATTGTGAAAAGGGTGTAGGGTTCAGTGTATAGGCTTAGTACGAAAATGTCAAGATACGTGACATTTTGCCCTCTTTGTGTTATTAAGGGCCATACCACTAAGCGATTATAGCAGTGACAGGCAACGGGCTACTAGGAGAATTGCCGTTATTATCGTTGGATGACTGTAAAGCCCCCTACCCACTAGGCGATCCGGGCCTCGTTACCCATCAGTATGGTGTATTTAAATATACAGGTTTGATCTGAATCGCCGGGAAAATCGCCGGGCGATTCACCCAGCGATTTTATCAAACCTGTGCATTTCAATGTAGCATACTGACAGGCGACGTGGCCCAAATCACCTATACTAGTGGGTATTGGGCTTAAAGGCCCATGACCACTAGGCAATCTCACTGTTGATGGGCGATGGGTGACTGGGAGAATTGCCGTCGCTGTCGCTGGACAACTGTAAAGCCCTATACCATTAGGTGATTTTGAAGTACTTTAAGTTTTATGTGATAGTACTTTCAATGTATGGGTGTTGTTGAGGGGAGTAATGAAGAGTTGAAGACAGGAGTAGTTGTTGATGATAATGTTGTATTAAATCTTCAGTCACAGTAATTAACCATAGGCCTAAGCCTAGGCTGTTACAAAGGCATGTGTCCACCTTGGTGTCCAGACTCCCACTGCCCTCACAGCAGGGGTGCACTTCCCCACCTCACCTTTGGCCTCTGACCTAATTACTTAATTAGGCCAGTTGACCACTAGGGGGAGGGGGAGTGCTTACAAAGGTTTTACCATAAACTCTATGATTTATCATAAATACATTTTGATATGTATTTTAATTATTGTTTATGAAATTATGATATTTATATATTTTATATGATAAATTTGGGAATAGTTGTAGTTGTTAGAGGTAGGATATGCCATGCCTAAACTTAGGTATGACAATTTCACCATCACTAGCTAGGCAAGACCATGGCCATCTAATTCGCTGCACAATCACCTGGCAATCACAAACCCTGGCCGACTCCCAGTGGATATGGTGTGAATTCTGGTGATGGAATCGCCAGCAAAATCATCAGTAAAATCACTGGTAAATTATTAAACTTGCTTAATAATACCATTGCCTGGCGTTGACAATGGCCATCCTCCCAGTCGCACATAGCCCGTCCACCAATAGGGGGGTAGGGTGGGGGGAGGGATTTCAGGACCCCGGTGGATCCCCCTGTTCTAGACAATGCATTTATAAAGGCCCCTACAGCATTCCAATGTAACCTTAAGACAATCAGGAAATCTTAAATTTTGTCACAAAATGATCCTAAGATATTTTGGTACCAGTGTGATCCTTCCTTTGTACTAAGATTAGACGCTCATCTACTACAATAAGAATTCCTCTAAATCTAGGTTAATGTGTGCTCCTAAATTAGCCCTCATATCACATCCTAAGATATTATAACACCAATTAGATGGCCACCTTGGAACCAATATATCCTATGATCTAAGAGTGAATCCTAGGATCCCATTGAAACGCCCCCTTGCAGCTGTAAAGGTATTCAAGTTATAAAACGGGGTTTTCACAGAATGACAAGCGTTAAAAAGTAGTATTAACCCTTTATGTCTTTGTTGTATAGTATGGAAATGGTTAAAGTAGGGTTCACATAGAACAACAACTTACGGCCGTATTCCATATTTATACCAAAAGTGGGGGCTGCCGGTATTGATCCTTTCCATGGTAACGTTTCACTACTTTCAGCATAATTTTGGCGGTGCGTTATTAGCGGCCGAAAGAATGTTATCGGCAATTAGTTGAAAATCATCTGGAAAAATTTACCAACATGTTCATAATGTTTATCGGCAAGGCTGCCGAAAATATATTGGGACTGGAGAAAGTGTATCGGCTGCAAATCGGTAGTACACTTTCGGTATGTGGAATACATCTTTTATGCTTTTTAGTAGCTATCGATAGTTTTAACCCTTTCCATCCTCAACAATCAATGCTTTATTCCAATGGTAACCTTGGTTGGAAACGATTACTATTATTTTGCCACGTTTCCCGTCCTGCGGAAACATATTTTAACATTTATAACACACTATCATTTTATATTTTTTCATATTCACCCTTAATAAAGTCAAGAAAACCTGTGTTTTTTTGTAATAGTTTATTGCAATTGAAAACTAGACGGACAGTCAATGTTTCTTTATGTACACACTAGGTGGCAGCACAAGCCGACACTGTGACGAGGGTAGAAAATCGGTCCTGGGTGAAAAGGTGAAGGGAGAGAGTTACCCACAAACATTTTACTGGACGGAGGGGTTTTACAAAACCTGTGAGAAATACCTCAAAACCTATGAAAATAGGCACAAAGTCTAATGCACTCTATATCTTACTCTATAAAGACCGACGATGAGGGGCTGTCCATAAATGACGTCATGCAGCAGGGGGGGAGGGGGGGTTCATGCTTCCATGACCAAACATGACCAAACATGACAAGGGGGGAGGGGGGGTCATGTAGCGCATGACATCATGTTTGAAAAATTCTAATTTCGAAAATTTCAGGGGGGAAATGTCAGAAAAGTTTGGATTTTTCAATGTTGAAATTTCTTTTTAAGGGTCAGATTGCCTCCTAGGCACGGAAATCTGCTTTATAAGGTCTTTGGGTCCTTGGGTATGTCCATCCCTGCTTATATTTTATCTGTAATTGGAGGGGGGGGGGGTCCTCTTCATATGATGTCATTTTTAGAGGGGGGTCAATGGGCGCATGACAAAACATGACAAGGGGGGGAGGGGGGGGTCAAAAATGGTCAAAAATAGCATGATGTCATTTATGGACGGCCCCTAAGGCATCAGGAAAATCTAAGAGGTCTGTGATCCAATTAATGAGGGTTTGCGGCCGATTTCTTGGATCCGCTTCTGGATCCGCTTTTGAATTCGCCCCCTGGATCCGCCCCTGGATCCGCCCCTGGATGGATAAGTATAAATCCTCGCCACTAAATATTGGGTAGGATTCCAAACTCTGGGACATGAAGGAACATCTATCCCTATAGGAAACATCACGATACCTGTGAATAGATTTAGGCTTTTCTTACACATGTCTGGATGAGCAAATGCATCTTTTGCTGTAGATAACATTTTTTTTGTTTTAAAAGGATAACAATTGGTTGTCAGTGGGATTGAACACAGACTGAAAAAAGAGCACAGAAAGCACAACCAATAATTATTACAATGCCAAATATCTCAATTTTTTCAATTGATAACTTTAAAACAAGGCCGAAGGCTCCATATTATTATGAAATCTTGTAATAGATAATTCATTCAAAATGCTCTATTTGGTAGAGTGATATAATCACATTTTTCTAGCAACAATGAAAAGCCTGAAAAATAGATTACACCTATTTTGGCACTTACTCCACAGTAAACATTTTAAATACATTATATTTAGGCATATATGCGGTGTTTCAGGGATCAACTATTCCTGTTAATCATAGATGGAAATACTTGTCTTCTATAATGTTAAATTACTATTTGGCAAATATCTAAATTCAAGTATTACAGAACATTTTCCTTCCAACACGTAATAATACTATTCACAGTATTCCTAAAACATAATGTCTAGGGCCTTTAGTTGACAAATTCTGATGTTCAGTTTGTCACTAAAGCGGTAATACACTAAGCGACTTGAGCTGCGATATGACCATGAAGAAGAGTAGGCATACATATTAGAGACAAACCTCCTTTTAACACATATGTAAAATACTCCAAATTGACAATTTCAAGTAATAATATCACTCTCATATTGTGCTAATATTGCAGCTCAAGTCGTGCAGTGTAATAGGGCCTTAAACGACCCATGCATGAAGTTCAAACTATTGTATGTTTCAGGTTTCCAACATAGTTAACTAGTGTGAATATTAATTTTACAAGTGCAGTGTGAAAATAGTATATTAACATATCAATCACATTCGCTCTGACTTTTTGTCCCATGCTATACCTCTGTGTCCCATACAAATGTAACAAACCGGATAACAAGCTGGTAAATTGACACATAGCAAATATAACAAGCCTGTAGATCTAGCATTTGATGGTGACAGATAGAAATATATTTCTCATACTTATTATAGTGGGACACCTAAATAACTTTACAATCAATTTGTACACAAAAAGGTGACCCGATTTGGGTGGTAACGTTAGGTAAGGTGTATCTTTTCTGCTAAGGAATTTCAGGAATTTATAGAATACTGGCCTGAAACGATACTATTACGTATGACGTGGTGTGCTTACCCATGAGAACAAACTAGATAGATCTCCATAAACAAGTGACTTTAGAAATAACAGAGGCATTGTGTAAACTAGGTCAAGTTATAAACTTTTCGGCAGACCTCACATGCCATTACCCAAAGTGCCAATTCTCAGTTAGGGTAAAATTTGAATTTCAAAACACTTTATTCTTAATTATTTTTATGTCTATAGTATCTAAAGGATATGATTATAAATTTGCTCCACCACCTGGCAATGTTATCTAATCCTGATAAAGATTGCCAGGTGTGAATAGTGTGTCAAAAATGATTATGTTCTTAATTATTCAAAAAATTAAATGTATTTTTGACATTATAGGCAAACAATAAAATGAAATTATGAGGAGAATGTCCAAGGCTAGTCTCCGATTCCATAGTTGGGCATTGTTTGCATTTTTCTCTCACTAGGTGGCGTGGTCTGGAAAGTAGCATATTGCTCAATGGGTAATGGCCTTCTCCCTGTTCCCGTGCAACTCTATACAATACTTATATCAAACAGAAAAGGCACGAGTGAACGCTTGTTTGAACGGATATCAATACCAAGATTCAAATATCCTCAAGATGGTTTGTTTAGAAATCAGACTCAATCAAGTCAAGTTCCACTTAATCATTAATATAGAATTACTATAGCAAGGAGGCGTTGCTTGGAAGTCTTTAGTTTTACAGAATGTTCCTAAAGCCTGGTTTCCACCAGCCAATTTGAACCACTGGTTATTTGGTAATTTATTACTTTTAACTAGTAACATGACAAAACATTATCTTACATACCTTTTGAAAGAAAATTAATATCCCTTTTCTATGGTATGTAGCACGTTCATGATTAACCAATATTCTCACGGCAGATTTTTTACATCGGTAGTAAAATCGGCTGGTGGAAACAAGGCTTCGCTTTACAGTAGAACAGCCTATAGAAGTGAACATGACACTATACACCGGGGATCACAATATATCTATCTCTAAGTCACATACAGGTTTACAAGTTGGCTAAATGTAAACAGTCTTTTATCTTATATTTCAACATTGCACACCAAATAGAATACGCCCCTAAAGGGTTATTCTTTTGGTAAGTATCACATAACCCTTATCAAAGAGTTAACATGATTATCATAAAATATTCAACAATAATTAATAACATACTGCACACACGGTACTTATCTCTTGGTACCACATATGGTTACATATATTATACAATATCATTAGTCGTTTTTCTCTTTATGGTGTTTACTTTGTCACTTACATAATTGCAAATATTACATTACTTTACTTTACTTCCCAATAGTTTGCTAAAACACAAAGTCCTTAACACGTGCTGAATGAAACCAAACCTGATACAATTGATTCATTGTTGTATTTTTTTTCCAAAAACTACTCCAAGCGTAGGGGAATACCTCATTCTAGCTAAATATAGAAATGGACGGATCATGAACAGAAGTAAGATGTCCTAGCTCAGAAACAAAGTCAATATTAATAGACCTAAAGTATAGTACACGTTAATAACAAGTAAATAACAAGTATCATTACCTTAGACATAATGCCATGAAATAACTTTTAATATAAGTCTTTTAGTTTAGGCTATGTATAAGATTTTTCCCCTTGCAGTATTAATGTTTTAGACACTAATGTAGCAATTTTCATTTAAATTCCTTACCTTCCTTAATGCTTTTAATATTTTAGTCTAAATTTTACTGAACAAGCTTGTACAAAAACTGTATACAAAAGGCAACTGACCACCAGTCCTCCATCAAACGTCAATGAGAAAATTACCCCTTCAAAACTCCAGAGGTTGTCCTTCGGTTAAATACATAAACTACATATAGTGGTTCTAAATAGATCGGTTTCCTTTTTGATGACACAAACATTTTGGTTTATTTTGCTCCTTCCGTTTTCTTCTCGGCCTCTTGAAGGGCTTGCTGTTGCTTCTGAAAAATAGATATGTTGAAAAGATTGAAATATTTGTTCATTGTTTTGAATGGACGATCAGTGATATGACAAAATTATGAAGAACTATTGAAGACAAATTAAGCTATATCTGCTACATAACGTTGTCTATGTGAAGTCGTATGACTATCAAGAACTATTCATAGCTTTCATGACTATCGTTGGGCTATCGGGCAATATTAAATTAAGAATATTGTTTTATTATAGTGATGGGCTATAAGTTAAAATCTACCAAAATAGTTTTTCTTGACCTGCCATTATTCAAAACACTACATAGAATATTATGATTATATTTACATAGCAATGTCCCTCTCAATTATCACTTTTCTCCATATATGCCACGGACATATTCAACTGAAGGAATCTTGAGTTTCCTGACTTTCTGGGCTTAGCAGCAATAAAGGCCATTTTCCACTACGTGGTGGGGGACCACTTGCGGTGATCTTTTTGGCCACCATAAGTGATTTGCGTTTCAGAAATGAACATGTTGGTTTCTGCCACCACAAGCATTCAATATAAAACTATATGGAATTACTTGTGGTGGTACCGCAAGTAAGTCCTTATATCCACCATCAAGCAATGCTTGTTTTTACTTGCAATGGGGTGAACATGCACTGCTAGTAAATTGCCCACCGTGAGCAAAACACGGTATACATCTTTTTCATTAAGGTCACGCCCCCTGGTGTGTTAGATTTGAAACATTGTTTTAGGGAATTCCTATAGTTAAGGTATAGGAAATGGATGACCTAGTTACCAAAGGCCCCAAAAGTGGACTGCCCAGGTTCGTGAGAAAGGTGTATAGTGGAATATGGCCTTAACTCTTAATCTATTTATTTTACCCACCTTAAGCCTGTCATCTTGTTCCTTCATCTCCTCATACTTGTCTCTAGCTGCCTTCAGAGGTTTAACCATCACGTCATCAAGCTGCTGGAACAGCTGGAAAATGAATTAAAACACAATTAAGTGGTCATTCAATAAACTTGTCAAGGACAATCATTGTGGATTTGAATTTCCAATACACATTTTCATGCCTAAAATTATGTTGGAGCCCCATTTAAGCAATGAACAGCTGCTACTAGTTTCATCCTGCAAACGAGTGACTAACTATAACAGAGCCTTTATTTCTGGTTACTTAAATCTCTAGTCCCTGTGATTTTGGGGTGAAACATTGGGCAGAATTTCTTTTTCTTGCAGCTAACAAAATAAGGTAACCAGGGATTTCAATTGCAAGAAATCACGATGTTCTCATAGATAGTCACTGGGCATCCAGCTTTGTCCTGCATATGATATAAAGCAAGGCAAGCATTTATCTATAGATTCACATGTAAAACTCAACATAGATATATAGTAACATGATATAATTACCTTGGCTACTGTCTCAAACATTGGGATGAGTACAAACTTGATGAAGCCGATTTGGGCGGTGGGTTTCGTCACCTTGTCGCGGTCCATGAAAGGGGCGACTGGCAGCCCTTCCTGCTTCTCTCTGTCAGACTGAAATACAACAATTTAATGATATAATAAAGTATAATACAATATAATACAATATAGAAAGATATCATATAGTATACTGGTATGAAATATAAACCATAGATTGGTGTGATGTAAATACTGTAGCATAAAATATTTTGTCTCAATTACAAATGAAATATAAATAAGGAAACTTCTCTTTATTTTCTTACTTTTTAGGTATAATTATTAGCCTGTATTAGCATAATATTGTGCAGTGATAAAAGGGTGACTCAAGATCTCGGTGAAGGAAAATAATATTTTGTCAGTATGATATCAGATGTGCTAAACTTACTTCAGACAAGGATGAAAGCCCTGTTAAATAGTGTACACCGTGAATTTCTGACCGTTTAAAATCAACTGACCTTTTAGAAGACTGTAGCAATAATGACTTACCAGTACTTTGGACTATAAAACCTATCATAGTTTAAGTATTCATTCATTGCCTATCTTTATACACTATGCGATATGAGCTGCAATATGAAGATATCACAGAGAAGCCACATGTGTTACTGATAAAATATTTGGTTTCACATGTGTGAAATGGACAAAACAGCCAATTTTTAAAAATCATATCGTCCGTGTATGTGAATTTTATGTCACATCTTCATTTCACACTGGTATCACAGCTCAAGTTGCAGAGCTGTAAAAGGGCCTTAAGCGCAATACCCATTTAGCGACTAAACTAAATTCTGATCGTTTCTGCCAGTTCTAGTCTCTCAGTTCTGTTCTAAAACGACCAGAACTGGTCGCAAATGATCAGAAAAGGTGTTCCCATTATGCAATTGACCAGAAATTGCACAATGGGAATACTATTTCTGGTCGTTTCTGACCATTTCTGATCGCTTTGACCGGAACCAAGTGACCAGAACTGATCAAAACTATCAGAATGTCAGTTTGATCGCTAAATGGGTTCCAGCCTTTAAGCAACTTTTACAGAGGCGCCCGTCCGGAGTTGGCCAATCAGAACTAAAATTGGCTGATCCCTTTAACTGCCTGTAGGTATACAATATTAAAATGTGAATGTTTAATCTGAATCTGCGCTGAAATTGGCCGATTATTGGTGTATAATCGTCTAATTTTAGCACCGACCAGTCGGCCGACTCGGTCATAATCGCCTAGTGGGTATGGCCCTTAAGCTAATGTAAAGCTTACCTGGTTGAAATATTCTTCGAGCAGACAGTCGACCCAGGGCTCAGAGACCGACATAGGTCGTGTCTCATTAGAGATGTCACAGCACTTTATCAACACCATCTTAAGCTGGAAATTGATACATAATACATAAAAATTAGTTTCATCTACCAAAAGTCACTTGAGGACTTGCTTTATAACAAAATAATCCAATTAGGAAGAGAACTACTTTTCTGGGCCACTGGGTACCAGCAGTAGGTTATCAGTGTACACGCTGGGAACTTTCTTTGCTCCTGGTGCCTGGCGTGTACAATAATAGCCTATGGCTGGTACCCAGATACCCAAAAAAGTCGTTTCCCTCCTATAATTACGCTGGTGATCAATGACATAATTTTGGACTGGTTTTGAGCCGATTTGCGAAATCGGTGTGATAAATGATAATTTTTCTTTAAAAATATGTCAATACTTTTTAACTTTTCCTCGGTTGCTATGACATCAAGGGAAGTTGTACACTAAGTTATATTTCTAAATATGTAACTGCATTAGAAGATAATTGGTTGGCACTTTATTAGTCAAAAAGAGAAACCTCTCCCTTTGGATATACTAGCTAAGGAAATAGCTACTAGGTTACCAGTTAAATAACCCATTGAGTTATACAACTGAAATAAGGGTTGAAATAGAGATCATCAGTATAACATTGTCAGATATACCCGATCATTAATAATTTTTTTGCTAGATTTCTTGTTGCATTACACATTGGGAGCACAATTTCTGGTCATTTTGTTTAAGATTCCTGGTACCAGGGTACCTTCAACAATAAGATATGAGTAGAACTTAAGTTCCATGGCTCAATAAATAGTTTGAGTCATAGGAAAAGCTAAGTTGAATAAAATACCGGTGAAATAATATGCTTACATTTTATAGATTTTATTTTAACATCATAGTTATTTTCGGGCATTTTGTATGTAAAACTATTCGACAAATCTGGTGTACAAAAGACAATATTAGAATGGAAATACTTAAAATGATCGAATATTACATTTCAATCTTCACCGGTTGTTCATTATTTACCTATTTAATCACGGAGTGTTGGGAAAAAAAGAACAAGAAAATGATTTGATACTCACTGAGTTGAGGTGATCGTTATTGGTAAAGTCAAAGTTGTCAAGTTTAGCTTTAAAGGCCTCCAGAATCTCACTATGTCGGGCCATGTCGGTGGCCAGGATCAGCATGATCATACCCTGTGAAAGATTAAGACAGGTGGTTAGAGATCTGGGATGGTGACCATAAAGAGTCAAGAATCTCAAACTCAAACTAAAGTCATGTTTCCCGTTTTTGGCTTTGTGAAAAGGCCTCGGAAAAGATAATCTGTCGGGAACACTGTTCAGGTTCCATAGGTCTCTTGTGTCCCAGATCTATAGTAATTATTGGTGGAGATGTCTAATGTTTCCAGCACAAAAGATGCATCAATACTTTTTCCACTTGTTCTGACAGTTCTTAGATAGAATGTGATAAGCAACACTTTCCTAGTATTTCATTGATGGAAAGCACACCCTTGATCTTAGTAGCAGTTTTTGTCTGATAAATATATCTCTAAGAAACTGGACGTCGACGGTATTTAAGCTTTGCCAATGGTTAGATTCAAGACCTTGCATTGAGTGCTACATGTATCAAATGTGTGAGTTCGGGGGGGGGGGCAGAAACCTTTGAAAGTGTGTATACATGTTCCTGTACAAACTCAATGCATAAGTGGGAGTTGATAGATATGACATTTGTTTAAACTTGTGTACATATTGGTTTGAAAGCCACATTATATCATACTTACTGATCGGATGCGTTTAAATTGGGTATTGTCACAATTGCCGAAAATGTTGGTTTCCGGATTGGAGAGGATCTGAAAGGCAACTGCACAATGGTGGTTTTCCAGTGGTGAAATGTCGTTGTAGCGAACAGCCAGGTCAGTACGGGCATTGATCTGATACCTGCAAGGAGAAAAACGGGTATAATGTTATTCCAGGATAGATAGTTTAAAAGTATAATTATAGGTTCCCTTACTTTTCTCTTTTTTCTGTCGTTGTTTTATATCCCAATAAAAGCACGACAGGGGCTCACAATCGGTGAATTTTAACGTCTCCCATTATTATTGACAAATTTCTGCTAATAAACAAAATAAATATCCGAACGTAGTAAGGACGGATTTAGAGAGGGCGTGCACGGGGAATTATTAGTAGTGTAAAGTTATGAAGTCCCCAGGTTTCTGTAGTTTAGACCCTCTCGTTCCTCCCCACATGAAAAATTAGCAAGGTGACATGAGTTTTTTCGTTTTATTTCTTATGATCCCAGGCTAATGACTAAAACTTGTTTCAGAGTTCTGTAATGGATTTAGATTTTTCAGTAAGCAGTCAGTAATCCCTTTAAATGATTAAAGGGAGCCGAAAGCAATGTTGAGTCAAAATATGATACAATTTTCCAAACTCAAATAACTTTCAAAGAGTCTAACTTTAGCCATTGGTGGAGTATAAATCCTGATAACTAACTATAACTTCACTTAATATTCATGCTATATATGCCTGAAGACGGCGATGTTTGTAAACAAACCAATTTTGGTGGGTCAACAAAATTGACCTGGGATGACTTTTAATGTATTTTAATGTAGTTTAAGTTTTTATTCACAGTCGATATTTTACCATACGATTAGGTTATGGCCATAGAATATAGTTCAATAGTTACCAGAATTTACAAAATTTTGCAAAATTGGCGGGGATTATACACGCGGGCACTGGCAGGGAACCCGCGCACAGAGTATTTCTTGTATGCGCGGATTTCAAGTCCGCGTTTATAATGATCTCTGTGGGCGCGGACTTTGAGCCCGCATATTTGTTGAACACGCGGCATTGTGCCCGCGTACTTAAGGGACATTACACACGCAAATGTTTATCATCATTGTATGATTTATGGGTTGTCTTTGAATCGGGGGCTATGCCCCCGAACCCCCCTTTTATCTTATTTTCTGATTTCTATGTCTAATCTCAATTGTGAACATATATGTACATCTTAAGATTCACCCACCGTAAGTCCGCGTATGTAAGAACATCTGTATGCGCGGACTTTGTGCCCGCGTGTATAAGGAATTATATCTGCGCGACGCCCGTGTGCGCGATTGTCACGCGTATAGTCGGCCTCCAACATTGCATATGGCTCCCTTTAACGTCCACTCGTAAGCCCCATACCCACTTAGTGATTTTACCAGCGATGGGCAATGGCCAACTGGGAGAATCAGCCGATTCTTAAGGTCACCTGTTAGTATAGTATATTGGAATGTGCAGGTTTGGTCTGAATCGCCAATAAAATCAGCCGATTCTAAGGGAAGAATCAGCTGATTTCTGTGGCGATTTGTCGGCCGACCCAGGGGTAATCGCCTAGTGGGTATAGCCCTTTAATCCACCTACGTGTTGTTGTATCCGGGGTGGTCCAGATCGTGGCAGACGCAGGCGGTGAGCATGATGCCCAGGTCCTCCCTGGTGATGTGCTTGGTGAGCCCACACTGGTGGATGATACCGTACATCATCTGGGTTACGCAGAAACAGTGGCGAAAGTTGTGGAAGGGGTTGTTCCGGTAGTTCTCCTGCACACACAACTGCGAAAATAGAATGGATAAAAATGTTGTATTAATTATGTTATTCTTCATGTTGTTTTCCGTCTGTAATTGATTAAAGGTCATGGCTCATACACCGACCCAACCCAACGGTTGAGTCGGGTCGAGATGAGTTGGTGTTGAATAGTTGGCCTTATTCCGACCAAACCGGCAGGTCGGGAATCATGAGATGTGGAAGATTAACTACTGGACTGTCGGGTCTGTGGGGCTTGTTACTTCTATAGTATTTTTCAAGTATAATCATATTGACATGAAAACAAGTTGTTTATTTAGATGCATTATGAAATTATAGCTTTAAGATGATATATTGAATGAAATTGTCCAATAATGATTTCTACTATTACATGGTATAAACTTATACAGTATATACAAAATATATCTTCCAAGTTACCCCTTGATATTCCTTACGACTGGTTAGTCCCCGACCATCGGGTCGTAATCAGGAAGATATATTCTGTATATACTGTATAATTTTATACCATGTAATAGTAGAAATTGTTATTGGACACTCAAGTTGGTATATGTGTCCCGGGCCTTTTAGATTGGGTACTTTGGCCCTCACATATTTCGACACTGTGAAATTTATGTGTTTTTTGTTTATGTTAAAATGAATGTATGTTTCATCTATGAGAACTTTTTTTTGTAAAGAGATGGTGGAATGAATAAAGAGATACATAGAAAAGCCATGGTATCGAAATGACATGGATATGGCCTGTTAAGGCAGTATTAAGGTTCAGCTTTATTTTTTCGTTTTTTTATTTTTTTTAAATATTTAATTGACCTGTGACTTGGCTATTTCGACAGGACCACAGTACCTTCTCTGTTCAAGATTTCACTTCCGACATTGTGACACCCCTTAATTCCAATCAAGTAGACCTTATAATATATATATATATATATATATATGAAACGTTTTCTTTTCAAAACATTAGGGTTTCTGTGAGGTTAATTAGGGCATAAAGCAGTTAATTAGGGCATAAAGCAACCAATACGAACAACCAAGCAACCAGCAACCCCAACTGCTACCCATGGGTATTGGATACTGAAGACCTATTCTCCCTAGGATTTTACCGTCGCCCAGTGATAGCCAACTGGGTGCACCGTCATTGTCGTTGCTGGGCAACTTTGATATTTTCCTGGTGATTTACCCAGCAATTTACCCGCTGGTTGCCTCACCGGTCGCCGGTCGCCCAGAATTTGCCCCATACACATGGGTAGTCGCAGGGCTACTGGCTATGGCAACACCAATATCCCCAGATGCTAGTCACCAGTCAACCGTGAAATCGCTTAGTTGGTATGGCCCTTTATATGTATATGCATTCATTTACTTACATATTTACAAACTTCACATAATTACACAAAAGAGGACCCCTAATATGACTTTAAAATATGGAAATCAGAACAAATGAGGTATGTCTTACCAGCCATCGTTTGAGTGTGATTGGGTTCATGTTGAATTCCTGGACTAAGCCCAACTCGTGGTACATATGCTCCAGCAAGCTCAACATCTGAAAGACAAGGTTGTTTAAGTGTTGTGTTTTATAGTTTGTGTGCAATTGGAGTACTATTTACAGGCCCATACACAGAGAAATTTGTTCAAATAGTTCCACCCTCCTTAAACAAATCAAAGAAAAATTAAAAAGAAAAAAAAAATATATATATATATATGAATATTTATAAAGAAACATGAATATTGAAAAATAATTTATGATAATCAGAAATGCTGATTGGTGATATTCCTGAGCAAGATATAATCGTGTTATGGTAAACACCATATAAAATGCTTTTTAAGTATAAGAAGATTCATTATGATTGAGCATTATGAATAGTTTTCTAGTATGCAATTATTATAAAATATTTTCTAGTATGCATCTTTTTCTAGGCTAGTCTGCAAGTAAAATACAAGAGTAAGCTATCTGTTGTGGGGAGAGGTAGTTATGGATGAATATAACCATGTGTTTACTTACTTCGTTTGGCTCCCAATGCCAAATATCAAATGTTGGATGCTTTAGGTAATCAACAGTTTCCTGTGATAAGGTATACTGAAAAAAATATCTCATGATTAGTATCATAACTGTTTTTACAAAAATATGTCAAGATACACAGTGCATATGTCAGTCATATGTAGAATGAAAATCAAAATTAATCAAACTTATCATTCAAGAATACTATTATTTCTTTAAGGGTATTATTTAAGTGCATATATGGCAACTTTGATAGATGCTTTTCAATAATCAGTGTTAAGTTTACTCGTATCATAAGCTGGGATGAGATAGGTTCAGTTTCAATGCTGAAGCAAGTAAGGTAAAGTTGTGAAGATTGGAAATCATTGAGTGATGCAACAAAAATTTAACTAATTTTGTCACTAGTTGCAAGTGACCTGCAGGATCGGTCGAAAACAACAGAACTGGTTGAAAATGACCAGAAATGGTGTTCTAAGAGGGCTATTAGACCAGCAATCTATCAAAAATGGTCAATTACTTGCAAAATATCTCATAGTAACTCATGATTTTTAATTCAACCAGAATTTAGATTGCATCATTTAATGGACCCCCCTTTGTGCGGTCACCTTCGTAGACTCTACAGAAGTATAACTAATTCCCTCAATTCAGGCAGTTTAATTATTCATTTTTGACTTTAATGTTGTGCTATCGTATCAAAAATATAGGCCTATCAACATTATACCTGCTTCCAAGCTTGTTAAGTATATTTATAAGACGAGCAATGAGAATAAATCAATGTAAATAAACACACAATATCATAAAAGTACTACGTACAACAAAGTTGCATTCGAGAAATGCTACTGCTGCAATGAATTTTATTTTGTTACAAGCCAGCTGGGAAAAAGTATCCTAAGTCCATATTTTCATAAATGATTAAGTTCGATGGTTACGACACAGTGCGTAACCATAGACCCTTAGTGAGTTATTCTGTTTGTTGATTCACAGGTGGTGTCATTATTATATAACCTAAAGGATGATTGAACAGGGCGCTGTTCCACAAAAATTGTTCGTAAGTGTCTGGATTAACTATAAATCTGTGCGCAAATGGTGTTAGTAAGTAAAAGTGTGCGTAAGGTCACTTACGCACACTTTTGTATACAAATGTGCACATATAACAAAAAATTGGATTTTAATTTATTTTCTCTCTTTTCTTTGATAGCTGCATGAGTTCTCATCCGATTTTAATTTGGTTTTTATCAATAAATTCCTCATAAAATAAGCTTTTTAATGATATCCTATATATTATTGTGGCCTTACGATTTCATGTTGAAAACAATATTTGAATATTAAAAATGTTCTACGAACACTCTATTACATGTCGTAGATAATTTTGAGTTATGCACACATTTGTAATGTTGCGCACAGTACGCAGCAATGCAGTTTTGTGCGTATCTAGTTTGTGGAACAAAATGTAAAAACTAAAATGTTCGTAACTTTTTATGGAATGGCCCCCAGGTGTGAAAACCTATATCACATAACAACTTATCACAAGACGCTTATCATATCAATTTAAGATAACTTACTCTAATCATTTGTGACAATATGGACTCTATCAAATACAGTTAACGTTTAAATCAAAATAAGTAAAGGGAAATATATATTAAGTGCTTTTAACAAGACTATGGTGATTAGGATGACAACATCAATTCACGGCTAATTAGACAAAAGACACACATTTATGAGCAAAAAGTGAGAAAAAAAGGACCGAAAATAAAAGGTCCACCATTCTAGTAGCAGTTAGGGACTTGGTTTTATATTTCAAACTTCTATTTGCATTTCAACAAAACAATATTATTTGAATGGAACCTTCATATTTGAAAAAACTTTCAGACTTCAAATACAAAACCGATAATAATAATTTATAAGATCTCAAGCAAAAGCATCTACTCAAATATACAGTCTAAGGTAAAATGTGATAAAATACAAAGATTTCAATGGCTAGATAGTTAGAAGCACTAAGTTGAGTCTATGTGATGAAGGTTTATCGTGACGTAATTTGTGTGATCTATTTCTATCTTCCACATCATTATCTACATTATTGGTCACTGTAATTTTCATTGTGGATTTAGCAAAACATTTTCCTCAATAATTATAACATAATAGAGCTAATCTCTTTGGCATCTTTTCTTTAGAAATTGGTGTATCTAATCACCAGTGGCGCGTCGCATAACCAAACCGTCGCAACAAGGACGTCCTTAAACAAGGACGTCCCTGTAGCGATGGGTCCCGCTGTTGATTTGTGGGTGTTCTACCTAACCGATTTTAATTCTGTAAAAAGTTCTAGAAACTAGACATTTAGATCTAAAATCCCTGAAATTTTCAGCCCAGGAACATGATTAGAAATGGGTGAAAATCGATGCTGAATTTTGGTACAACAGCGAGAGTTTGACCATGTGCCAAAAATTGTTCCTTATTTCTGTTATGCGACGGGGCACAGTGGCCCATCACATAATGGGTATTGTTGTTGCGATAACTTGGTCAAACCTGCAAGGGTCAACGCTGTTGAAAAATCCAACAGGGATGTTGCTGTTATGACAGGTTGCGCTATTGAATTGTGGCTGTTCTATTTAGCCAATTTTCATTCTGTAAAAAGTTCTGAAATATATAGGTTTAGATCTAAAATTCCTTAAATTTTCAACTTGAGGAATGTATTATAAATGGGTGAAAATTGATGACTAAAAAAAAAAGCGAAAGGTTGTCCTGTTGTGAAAATGAGATCTCACCTGGTTTCAAAATCTCGTTATTGAAATGACTTAATTATGCAATGGGCCATAGTGGTCCATCACATAACCAAACTCTCGCAACAGCGAGAGCACAGTGAAGGTTTAGAAATGGTGACAAAAACACACGCTATTGCAAAATTTGAGCAATTTTCACCCATTTATAGTAACTTCCCACAATTACAAATCTCAGGAATATTACATCTGTATATATATATTTTTCAAAACTGTTTACAGGAATCAAAATCTGCTGAGTTGAACTGACATAATTCAATAGTACATACCCCTCACAACAGCGACATCGCTGTTGCGAGAGCACAAGGATGACTCTCGCTGTTGGTGCAAACCCTCGCAACAGCAAGACCCAATATGCGATGGCGCAAAGAAGGTATAGCAAACAATTTCAAAAAGCTTTAAGTTGACCAACAATGTACAAAAGAAGCAATATATATTTGTAATCAAACTATCATGAAGAGGTGTATTTGCAAAAGTAATACTCTAAGTTTGTTGTACTAGCCAAGTCCCCAAAAGCTACAGGGGAGGAGAACCTTTTACCTTCTCGAAAGGAGGTAGACTTTTCCTGCGAGAATTCTTTATGGCATCTGGGGGTGAACTTGGGCTGGTAATAGAATTTTCAGATGTTTATTACTTCATGTCATAAGGGCTTTAAATTCTAAATAAACTGTTATGAAATGCAGCACTGCTCGTGCTCAACCCACTTTTGTTGGCAGTGCACCTGAAATCGCAGAGTGCGGCTGCGCACGCATCGCTTTTGAAATTAGGTCACTGTGACCTAATTACAACTGTATTCTGTGTAGCTGGATGAAGGAGGGTAGTTGGGTTTCGGCGACCAAAACCCTGCGCAGGGACTTAACAATAATACAGAACACCAACAAGTATCTAAACAAGTCAAGCCTATGTTCCACATGCTGATTTTGCTGCTGATGTTTTAAAAAAGAGATATCTGAGGAAATGTAGTTTAAGAATGGATATATGTTTTATATCATTAGAACTGTTTTATGATTCTCTTTCAAATATTACACAAGGTGTATGGTTCCATGCAATATATTTGGGGAAAATGCAACTAATGCAAAATTAGCACAATCAAAATCTGCCTGTGGAATATAGGGTTGGGTGTATTGTTAAGGCTGTATTCCACTATACGCTCTTTGGCTCCTCTTTTTATTTTTTTTTATTTGTGAAACGTCTGCCAATAAATATCAGTATTCACTTGCAATTTTTTGGCACATGCTAAGCTATGCAAAGTGTGATAATAGAGCTGAGAAAACTTAAAACATCGAGAACTAGAGTTTTC
This sequence comes from Lepidonotus clava, assembly GCA_936440205.1. Classification (NCBI taxonomy): domain Eukaryota; kingdom Metazoa; phylum Annelida; class Polychaeta; order Phyllodocida; family Polynoidae; genus Lepidonotus; species Lepidonotus clava. The sequence continues at coordinate 11,086,809 of OW387146.1, read as the reverse complement.
CAACCGATAGTTACCAACATGTCGGTAAATATTGAGAGCTCGGCTCATGATTTTTTATAGCTCAAAGGAACACCTTCACAATGTTTAACTCTAGAAATCACGATCTCTGTTTTTGTTATTTTGTTTTGTTTTGTCCTTGGCATAGTGGAATATGGGCTTACGTTAACAACAGAAACAAATTATAATTGTGTAAACACACAGTTAGACACTCAATCAACACTCATGGTAATACAAGAGCTCTTGGCAAAAATAAAGGCATATATATGCGCACAAATCAATCAATCAAATAACTGAATTATACGCGCAGGTCACATATAAAGCCAGTGATCAACAACACCGCAAAACACCCACTGATTCTCTTTTTGCGCATTTTCCATAAGCTTTGACACATATTTGTGAGGCAAATTTCCATTTTTGTAATAGCAGTTGGGTATTAGGTGATAAATTATATGTTGTACAAGAACACTCACTATTTTCTGAGCCAATTTTATAATCGAAATGGGGCCATAATATCCAGTTTACATCATCACAGCCCCATACCCACTAGGCGGTTTTACTGGCGACTGGCGATGGGCAACAGCAGAATCACTGGTAAAATCATTACCAATTCAGATCAAATGTTAGTATGTAATATTGAAATGTTACATACTAACATGTGATCTGAATTGGTAATGATTTTACCAGTGATTCTGCTGTTACCCGTCGCCAGTCGCCGGTAAAATAACCTAGTGGGTATGGGGCTTTATGCATGACACTGCCATGTTATTTCTCTAAACTGCTTTAGTTTTGTTAGTTTTTTTGTTATTTTTTATATAATATTTCTTTGCTATTTTGTTGCTTTTTTTCATTATGTTGTGCCTTTTGTTCCTGCTTTTGCATATCTTTCTTAGCCCAGAACATGTTTATAAATAACAGTTGTTACATGTATTTGTATAGTTGTCCAACAAAACAGTTTCAGTAGTTTAATTTATGTTAAAAATAATGCCTCCCTCAGAACCCCCAAATCATAGGACATAGAAAATATATATGATATCATATCACTTTAAGAAAAAAACAGGTCCTTGTCCCTATATATCACACATCCAACATGACATCACACCAAAGTCTATAAAACAGAAAGTACAACAGTTCATGCGCAGTTCCATATGGGTTCCTGTGGAAGAGAAATGGGACAGCTGCGCATGCGCCAAGGGTTACCTTCGGGTAGGATGGGACGTCCCGCTTCAGTCCTATCCTTCTATCGTCATCCATATAGCTAGAAAGAAGGTTACAAACCATGCTTTTTCAATGTTTGGATATGCTATAAACTGTGTGTGTGTGTGTGTGTGTGTGTGTGTGTGTGTGTGTAATATATTGTGTTGCGAGACCTCAAAATTGTTATTTCTGTGAAGCGGCGAATGATGTAACTGTTCCGTAAACATGGATTTGTTGATAAATCATTATAAATATTTTGTCATCGATGTTCATATTTCAGTTGCTGACTCGCCACCGAGCTGTTTGCATCGTGAAATTCTAAACTTAGAGTTGATGTAATAGGAGGATTAAATAAATATTCACTATATTTATTCAAGTCCAAACTAATCACCTTGTTACTTGTTATTCCTTTATTCTCTCTAAATAATTAGTCATATTCAGCAAGCAGTAAAATAATATTGTGCAAATTTTTCTAAAAGGTGGCACTTTCCCTATATATGTAGTAAACATTTATGTAGTAAAGTACTCCATTTCCACTGTCCCAAAGGAAGGCAGAGTGGTGGACAGACAGGTTCTGGCAAAAGGTGTGTAGTCCAATCCTTATTTATGCACCTGAACAGGGGAGATTAAGGGACTGGGGGGGGGGGGGGGCTTCATGGGTGCTGACCCCCCTTTTGGTGGGCCCCTAAACTACAAAAAGAGGGGGAAATGACATGTGCATGCCTGCAAATACATGCCGTTTTAATACTTAGCCTATATGCTGACCCCCAGCCCCATCCTTCCCTTTCGTAAATCCTGTATTCACGCCCCCCCCCCCCCCCCTGCATTATTATAGTTCAGCCTTTTGACACTAGATGTCACTGGAAGACTTCATGTGAAATTCATTGACATCAACAGTGTAAATATGGGGTACAGGAATTAGGGCAGTTATGTTCCTTGTTAAAATGCTTTCATTTATAAACGGAATATTGAAAAAATAAGCTACTCGTTGATAAAATACTTTATCCTATAATGTTTATATGTTAGCAAATGCGCTCTCCAATCATAACACAGAAAGACTACCGCGACTATAACAGCAGATGCAATACTAAGTCGCAGCTACAGCCAGGGCTAAGAAGTGCTATACATGTATGTAATGCGCATCCTCTGGAGTAGAAAATATCATTAGCGCTATTATCTAGACTTCGCGATAAAAACGCGCCCATAGCCAATTGCGACGCAATTAATTCATAAGGCACAATCTATACATGGGGAGGTAGTCAGTCAAGCATTGTTTAGTAATAAATTGAACTAATATATGATGGTAACAAGTCTACACATAGTAAGAGTCTTCAGTCATTAACAGTACATTTTATATGAATTTAGGTTGTTAAGGGCAATAAAAGGCTAAATGGTTTATATCACATATTCAATATAATAACTATATATGTATTCTAGCATTAAGAGAATTCATGTAAGGACTTACCTTAGTCTAGTATAATCCACCATTTTCTTCTGGGCATCATAAATCTGGTTTTTAATTTCACTTATTTCCTTCTTGCACATTTCTATTTCGATGATCTTCATGCCTTCGACTGAAACAGAAAAACAGAAAACATTGGAAATCGAACCTCTTTTTTTTATTGTGGGAGGCCTTAATTTGGATTTTCTTGAAGTGATGTAGCTGTTTAACCTCCGCGCCGTGACCATCTATATATATATATATATATATATATATATATATATATATATCAATGCACTCATGTTTGATTCATATCTTTGTAAGACTGAATGCATTATTTACTTTCTTTATTTTACTTCTGACATCAAGACATGAATGATATAAACAAAAGTAATATGAAAATATATTAAGAGGAGAAAGAGTAGAAAGAGTAGAATTAGCTCTTAGCCTCTAAATCCATGTCATACTCCTACAGGGGATTCTTAGAAATGCATTCTTTTATGGACCCCTTCTCCGTTAATGATCCAAGAAGGAGGTGTAGGCTTTACATTATTGATTGATCTAACACTGGTCCCATTGCCTTACTAATAACAAGGTAATCCTAAGCACACACAACCCACTTTACATAACAATGAAAGGTGAGAAGGCTTCTGCACAGGAGCACTCTGTTAATGTTCCAGTGAGTCCAATACCACATACTATCCAGTATGAAAGCACCATGGATGGTCATAAGGTTAGTTCAACACTATAGCCCTAATTACACTATGCATCTGGTAATCGTTTGCATTGGGTCCCGTTGCCCAACGCATCTGAATTGCATTAGTGCCATATGAAGGTCATATTACACTACGTGTTGGATTGCGTTGGGTACAGACGCGACTCAAAGCGAAGTATATTACACTACACTTTTTGGGTCGCTTTGGGGACGTGTAACGTTGGGTTGCATTGGGGATGCATTGGGTCGCATTGGGCAATTAGCTCGTGTCAGATTTTACAAACATGTTGGTAAAATAACGCGAACCACATGTCTTGGGCAACACGGCCAAATGCGAAAGTGACCCAACGCGTAGTGTAATATGGCCTCATCCTTGCAGCGTTATAATGCGTAGTTATCATGCTGAGAAAGTGTTTGATACGGTTAACAAAAAACCTTTATACGTTGCCATAAACAAATGGATATTGTTTTGGTCGGTTGCTACAAGTCTTGCCATTTTGTCTGAAATAACTTTCAGGACACAGACAGTCTTCAGCTCATGTTTCATCGTCCTAACATTAAAAGGTAACTTCATCTGTCATTTCCTAGCTTCCTTTATATGCTGGGCGTCACTTTAGAAACTTCTTGATAGATTTATTAGCATCAGGATGTATTCAGTAATACTTTCTGTGGTATTCATTTCATCCACACCTGTGTCAATTTGATTCCATAACCCACTGTACCAATAGAATAGTGCAAAAATAATGGATTAATATGAGCAGTGCGTATCATAATAATAATAACCTCGGGGGGCGTCCGTGGGTGGCCGTACGACCCAGGGGATTGTCACATACCGAGGGCAAAGCCCAAGGTTTGTATGATTCCCATGGGTCGTACGGCCACCCAAGGACGACCCCTAAGGTGCTTTTTTATTTTATCACCCAAGCATTATTCAAAATATAAGGAATTTATTGAATACAAGGAGACACACTGAGCAGTGCGCATGGCTTGGCAATACGCCCTCCCCACAATACGCACCGCTCGGCGGTCGAGCGGATGATAATGCTTGGCAATATGGTCTTTCAATGAATAAGCACTGCTTGTGGCATAAACTGTTAATAACGAATAGTATATGACGTCCTTCTATTGTGGTCGATACAGGTGTTTGCATGGATTATGTACCTGCAATGGAAAGGTCACCCTGCCTCTTGCATAAGGGCTCCACTAATAAGCAGTATGGATTCACCATGGCAATTACCCATTGTGTTCCTTTGTGTGCTATGTACAGGTATACAAGATATTGTTCACACAGGTGTCACATGCAACAAGTTTATAGGAAAACATACAGAGGTTGACAGTACTACCCTGAATACGAGGTGGGTGTCGAAAAATAACTGCCTGAGGCCGTTAGGCTGGGGGCAGTAATTTTTCTGACATCTCACCGAGTATTCAGGGTTATACTGTCAACCGAGGTAAGTTTTCCTTATATTATATACCATACTGTGTAAGTTATAAGTAAAAAAGAAAGGAAATTACCAGTGGAGCAAAGTGGGCAGTATTACAATGTTTTGCCTATATGTACACACTTTGACTGGTCTCATACAGTCTACCTTAATATTCTTGATTTTCTCTGAAATATATGGCTCTATCACTATCTCCACTTTATCAGACACCCTTGTTCTACTTGATATTAAAAAATAATCATGCGAATCCATTAAGAATTCACAAAATAAGGAGAAAAACACTTTACACAGTGAAGCAAGGTGGGCAGTATACACAAATACTGCCCACTGTGCCAATACACCAAAAATACTGAATGGCAGTGTCCAGTTAGTATTCATAATGTATTTCGGCATTGGTATATAATGTTGAGAGGTCTCTGGTGAGTGGGTAGTTCATTGAAAATGATTCTTTTTAACGTTTTTTAGTTTGTACAACCTAGAGCCCCATACCCACTAAAGCCCTATACCCACTAGGCGATTTTACTGGCGACTGGCGATGGGCAACAGTAGAATCACTGGTTAAATCATCACCAACACAGATCACCATTTCAATATTACATACTACTAGGTGATCTGAATTAGTAACGATTTTACCAGTGATTCTGCTGTTGCCCATCGCCAGTTGCCAGTAAAATCGCCTAGTGGGTATGGGGCTTTAGCGATTTTACCAGCAACTGGCAACTGGCGATTGACTAAAATCAGCCAATTCTTGTGACTGCCTGTTAGTATGCCGTATTAAAATCTGTATGTTTAATCATAATAGGCACAAAAATCAGCCAATTTTGGGGGTAGAATTGGCCGATTTTAGCGCCGATCATTCGGCCAGTTGTGTAAATGTTGCCTAGTGGGTATGGCTTAAAGGCAATCCAAGACTCTAAGGTAGTTCCTTGCAACACCATGAAAAAACACAGGCAAACTGCCACAAACATGTTTGTGGTAGGCTGCCGCAAGGTAGAATTTAGGTACTTGTGGCACCTGGTTGTGGCACCTAGTGTTTTATATTGCCTTTCTATGAATTGCTTGCGGTCGCAGATACCAGCATGTTGGTATCAAAACCACAAATTGTTTTTGGTACCTAAATTAGTTACCGCAAATTCAACCTAGACTTATACCTACCATATAAGTCAAATATAGGCTTCTGCCCCATACCCACTAGACAATGATTTATGAAGTTCGAAGGCTGACTCACACATGTCAATTTAAATGCAAGAAATATGGCCTGTAATAGTGATTCAGAAATTAAATCAGCTAGAACATAATTTGTTGGCCACTTTTATACGTTGAATACTCATGTTCTCCTTGCAGCAATATAGACAAATTTCTTTTTTTTGGTGTTTATTTTTTTAGGGATGGGGGTAATTATTGAATTAGGGAAATGCAGTATGAGTAGGTACATCTGGAAAGGGGACTGAAAGACTTATTTGCATAATTAATATCGCATACTTCACAAACTATTTGCCGTTACGTTTTTCATCTAATGACGTAAAGCAATGCAGTCCATTTTGTGAAGACAGTTTCAGACATAGTATTACTTGAATACATAAATACGCTTCATGTCCTCTAAACTTTGATTTACTTTTGATACTCAGCGTACATTTTTCAAGTAACATACACACAGACATATCTCTGTGTTTTTGTTTGTGTGCTTATAAGTACATCCATATGGACGTACATACATACATACATACATGTATACATACATACCTACAGACATACAGACATACAGACATCAATATATACATACATGTAGACTTAATTAGTTATAAAATATCTATGCCTGAAATATTCCTACATTGACAGGTGCTATGATGAGTCTGTTTGGATGTAGCCATGTAGCCCAAGGCTGTTTATGTCTGGACATGTTCCTGGCCATTAGTACTGCTTATAGAGCATTGCACCAAAAATATCATAGCTTTACTAAGATATGTAACTCCCTAACACTTCCTACAAGTTTTACATGATATCGTTGATTGTGGCGCCCCCTATGAGAATCTGTGCAAACCATTATGACGCACCGTCTTTTTTGCCGATTGATGACATCACCACCTCTTTATTTATGGATGATGTCGCGAAAACGGCAAAAACCACGTCACGTCATAACGGTGTGCACAGATTTTCATAGGGGGCTCCACAATCAACGACATTCACGGCAAAACGTGATGAATTGCATCTCTTATTTTGGGGACTCATTGATTGCACTTATCAGGAAATTGTCAGCTATATAAATTCCTGCTTTGAATCAGTACCAGGCAGCGAAGAAAGTACTATTTCTCTTACAACTGTTCAGTGCAACCGATGTGATGAAGTATGGAATAAACCAGATTCTCAAGATGGCTTTCACTACCTAGTCCTTATTAATGACACTGAATACTCAGCATTAATTAATTAGTTTTTTATGTTTATAAGATCTAAATGTGACATAACCCAGCCAAACATGTGTTCTTATTAATAATTAAATGTGACATCCTCTGCGAAAAGCAGTCTTATGGACTGGAATATTGAATTAAGATGGTGTCTTGGGGAATCTACTGCTGAAAAAATTAGGTAAATATTCTCATTAGAAAAAAAGTTATGCTGATTTGAAGACACAAAGGTTGGATCCGCTAAATATGCTAAAATAGACCAGTCTTTGGTATTTATAAAGATATAACTTATATATTATCTAGGCCAAAAATTGAAATCCCAAATATGATTTTAGGAAATATACTGCCATTTTCTTCCTATTTAAGATATTCAGAATCTGTTTTTGCTGAATATGGCCAAGCAGTCCCTTGATTCAGAATTTCAAATTTTGAAAACTTAATTTTGTTCCATGGTTACCATGGAAACCAACATTTGCGTTGCTGTAGTATCGGGGGTTTTGACGTTCTATCAACATTTCGGTTACCATGGCAACAAAAAATCTAAATTTTTTCACCAGAAATGAAAACTATGAAAAATTTCATTTATAGCATGGATATAGCTTATTTTTATGATTTTTATGATTTCTAAGCTAAATAAAGGCTCTAGAGCCATGAATAGGTATTTCCATAAGGCTGGAAATCCCAGAAACTGTCACTTATAATGTTGCAGCAACATTCTGTATTGGTTCTTGTTACATTGTTTTGATGGCCCCCAATAACATTTCTGCAATGTACTGCTGTGACATTGCACTGTGACGTTATTATAAAGTTCTGGTTATTTTCCTCAGGCTAAACAAAATGTTCTTATAAAAAATACTGTTATAATAACGTTCTGATTTGGTGAGGTTTCAATCTCATTATCAATACATACGTGTTATGTGCCATCTTGATAAGTAACAAACTGACTTAAAAAGTATGTTTGTGGAATGTTTCTGTTACATCGCAACCTGGCTGGGGATGATTAGAAATTATTTTTTTTTACCAATTACCAAAAAATTATCAATTTTGGTTTTCTCACTCATGTCTACAGAAAGAGTGAAATAGGTAAGAAAATAATGATTATAGAAGTCAACCATCAGGGCTGACGTTCATGATAGAATGTTAGCCCAGGGATATTCATGATTTAAAAAACATTTTGAGTATCAAAAGCCCCAGCAGCCTAGGTTTCAATGAGCCCTTCAAGCATACATATTCTTGTGTTTCATAGACAAGTAGCATCCCCATATGGATATAAGATGCGAGGAAGGATGTCCGGGGAACGAGGAAGGCGCTGTTCCTAGGCAAGCATGGGACGTTATTATGACATTGCAGCAACGTTCTGTTTGGTTCTGTACTGGTTGTTGTTACGTTATTTTGATGGCTCCCAATAACATTGCTGTAACATACTGCTGTGTCATTACACTGCGACGTTATTATAACATCCTAGTTATGTTATTCAATGTAAACAGAATGTTCTTATAATGTTCTGTTTTGGTTCTGTCCTAACCTCACCAAACATAATGTTTTAATAACATTCTGATTTGGTGAGATTTCCACCTCACCATCAATAACGTAATTGTTACGTGCCATCTTAGTAAGTAACAAACTGACTAAAAAAGTATGGTCGCAGAACGTGCTTGTTATGTCGCTGCTTGCCTGGGTGACTTCTCCACTAGGTAGACTCAGTAAAGATGTGCCTGCAGGTACAAGCTGTAATGCACAATTTGTGAGATTTTGACGAACTCATTCCCATGTGGCACATGTCATCCAATCAGATGGCCGGATTCACAGGCCTGTTCATGTGTCTTTTCCCAATGTTTACATGAGCGTAGTTTACCTTGAGTTGTGACACGACAGGAAACAGTATAACTCTATAATAGGTAAAATTTACAAAGGAAAGTGAGGAAAATGTCATACATTTTTACAAAGATGCATGCAGTTTTAGTACTTTAGTCTAATCTCAACCCCTGTCTTTTGGAAACCCTGAATCTGACCCTATTATGCCCTGTTTCCACCAACCAATTTAACCACCAATTATATGGTAATTTATTACTATTAATTAGTATTATGACAATATGTTATATATCTTATATATAATTTGAAAGAGAATTAAAAATGCTTTCTAATTGTATATAACATGTTTGTGGTTAATCAATCCGCTGATTTTTTAAAATCGGTAGTAAAATCGGCTGGTGGAAACAAGGCTTAAGACACGTGCTGCCTATTCACATGGCCAGTATCAGAGAGAGAGTGGGAGGGGGAGGGGGTGCCTGTTGCCCTCCCCATTTATTTAGAAATATATTTTTCCAGGTAAAATTCTCAGCCTGTAGGTTGATTACATGTCGAATCATTGAATCATTCCATGAAAACAGTCTTTAGAATCCTAAAGCCCATATTCCACAAACCGATTTTAATACTGCCGATTTTGTACTTGTTAGATTTTCGCTGAGAATATGACAGGAAACCATACATCTTATATACTATTTTAAAGAGAATTGTAAGGCCTTTCTACTAATATATAACATGTCTGTATTAAATCATAAATTCCACTGCCGACTTTAAAAATCGGCAGCAAAATCGTCATGTGGAATAGAGGCTTTAATAAGTGGTATTCCTTTTACATTGTCAATAGTCATGGCAATATCAACAATTGTCTTACATCAAATGACAATGACAAAGTAAGAATGAGACTTGTTCACCTTCTGATTCCACTGATCAGATAGATACTCTAAACGGTTCAGCTGCAACAATCGATTTTAAGAATGCCCTTCAACTGCCATAATAGGCAATTTGGCGGGACAACAATGCGTATTGTATACTAATAGATTTCTGTCCATTAGGTTCAAGGACAATAATAGATACAAAGCAGCAAAGACACTTTTCATACAATTAGAATTGTATTTTTCAATTCTCCGTACCACGGATAGCATATTTACTGTGATTTACCTGCAGGCTAGCCTAGATCAAGATGCATCATGGGTAATATGTCGACAAGTCACAAAGCTTAACTATAGAAATTTTCAATAATCTTGGCATTATTTGTGGTTAAAAATGATACAGATCAATATATAAAAAAAAATCATTATGTATTCATACATATTTATTATTTTAGTAGTTGGTTTGAAAAATCATACTTTACATATGGATCTAGAGCAAATAATGGTATATTTTCTATAGATTTCCCTGTGTTTTTGTCGACAAAATCAGTTCAAATTAACCTGCAGGTGCTTAAAAAACTGAAAATCAGCTCTCCATGGTAGGGAGAATTGGTTTTTGCTATAGCTATTTTGAAGTCAACTAACCTTAACATGAGAGAAAGAGGATAGCCCAGCAACATTTGGTCATTAAATTAACAAAAGCATCAAATATCTTAGATGATCCATGACTGGAATGTTTCAATACCATTTCTGGATAATTTTCACATCCCATATAATGGTTACACCAAAATGTACTTAGCAATCTTAAACAGTTTAATTTCAAGATCTGCAAAAAGGTATATGAAGGACAACCAATTTTACAGTGACAACATAATGATAGTGTTCATAACATTAAAGGTGTTCATCTGAAAAAGAAATTTACTGCTAAACTTGCTATTTACTTCTATCTAAACCTCTATAGCTCTAAGCAAAGATCTTATGAAAACTCACCTCTGTTCTTGCCTTCATGAAGAAAATAATCAGAAAAAATCCATCAAGATACAAAGCATCAACTCTCAACAAAAATATAAGATGTGTCACCAAAGCTAGGGTGAGAAATCCTAATTGCAATAAACTGAACATGATAAAAAAAATACTTTAAAAAATGAAACTCAAAACTTGGTTTAATCAAAATATGAAAATCAATTAATCAGTATACATCAAGCAATCAAGTGCATTTCTTATGTCGCGTTGTGCAATTGTGAAAATTACTCATTCTACAACTAAAATATGTTTCAGCAGACTCTATCAAGATAATTATATTGCTATACGGAAATATTGGTCCAAACACCATCAATCAATTTATTCAAAATTAAAAATGAAGATGAATTAAATTTAAAGTTTTTAAAATATTATTAAGGTTGGTTTGGAAATCTACCCATTGGGGATAGGAATATGGCAAATGTTTGTATGTTTTCTAGTTTTCCCGGTGATTTTATCCACAAATTGATATGTATTAAACTGTAGAAACTGAAAATATTGTAAATCAGCTATTTGTGTTAGGGAGAATTGGGTTAGTGTTGTTAGTTGGGAGTTGGGTGTTGCGGCTCGGTAAAGGCGCACATCGTTTAGTACCCTTTTCTGGCAGCAGGTGGCTGTGGGTGAAACCTGATCAGGTGCATCCAGGGATGTCATCGATCGATGTCGCGTTAAAAGTTTCATGTGAGCCCAAGTACAGCTCGCGGGTAGGGTTTTTCCTGATGTCGTAAGAGGAAGTAAAATGGGCTGCTCGGAGAAAGTGATGGGAAAGAGTTGCTATATCTAGTGCAAGAAATATAATACCAGCAATGGAATGGGATTACAATAGCAAATTAGTCTTTTTAATGTGGTGAAATGTTTCAAATGTGTTCAATTAGATTGAGAGAATTCTCCCTAGTAATCTTAGCTGGGCAACTGTCAATGATTTTCAGACAGAATGTTTTTGTGGGCTGGTTTGGTAATTTATCACCCACACGGCCGACGAGCAGTACATATAAGGGTCAGTGCATACTGACAGGCAGTACGCACCGCTCCTCATTTACAGTATTTTAGGCATGTTTGGAACAATTTTTGGATGATAAAATAAAGAAGAACTTTAGGGGTCATCCTTGGGTGCCTGTACGACCCATGGGGATTGTACGTATCTTGGGCTTCGCCCTCGGTATGTGACAATCCCCTATGGGTCGTACAGACACACTCAGAAGCCCCGCGTGGTTATTCTTATATTAATATGTCACAGGTGCATTGTTCTTACTGATTTGGCTGGTTAGTGGGATATTCATTTCTGTCCACTGCTGTTTGTTTCTAAGGATTTTTCCTTTGTATCGGTTAACTAATCATGTTAGTCTAGGTATAGGGATAAGGATAAATGTCTTAAACATATTATAAGGAACATTTGTTCAGGAGGTGTGAGCATGTCAAATCTAGTTGATTCGATTCATCTCATGAGTCTTGACGTCATCTTTTAGGAAATGAGTCACTTTAAATCTGTGTTATTTTCCATTAGTGGTAATTGAAGTTGAGCTACTGATTAAGCTTCAATTAGTTTAGGTGAAACATGAAATTTGATAAATAGATATTTGGCTTCACAATAACTAATGATACCTAAAACAGACAAAACTCTCCCTTCTAACCTGATCAATTCAGTAGCAAAAAAAATATTAATAATTTACTCATTACAATCTGAACCAAGGTTACTGATTCATGAAAGTGATTCTCTCCCTTGTGCTCTTTTCCTCACCAATATGGCTTCCATGGGAAATATATTATGCTAATTCTCCCTACCACGGATAGCTGAGTTTCAGTATTGTTGGTACCTGCAGATTTATATTGACTGATTTTGTCAACAAAAACACAGAGAAATTCATAGAAATATACATGTATTTGCTCTAAATTAATCTGTCATGAAAGAATTTTCAAACGAACTTCAAAAATAATAAGTACATAAGGATATAAAATGAGGAAATGGTTGATATTGATATCTACGATATTTGACCACAAATAATGATTAATGAAAATTTCTATACTTAAGCATTGAAATTTGTCGACATATTACCCAGGATGCACCTTGATTTAGGCTAACCTGCAGGTAGACCAGAGGAAATATGCTATCCGTGGTAGAGAGAATTGTCTCTGATGTGAAGGGAGCCTGTCAAGAGTCCCTTGTGTCCTGTAGCTAGAGCCATTCTCTCTGCCTAATAATACCTCTCTGCGGGAGTAACTGCCACTCTTCCAGGGTCGTTTAGTACAGGGTCCATCTCAGACAGCCGCGAACAAAGAAGGAAGTCTTGTCAAGAGGTGCACTTCCTTGGTATTGTGAGAATATCTGTCTTGAGCTCTCTCAGCAATGACTAGGTCTCAGAGTGCAAGATAATTCAGGTACTGTCATGGAAGCAAAGAGGTGAATACCTTCCTTAGAATGTGGATTTTTATGTTATAGACCTTTTTGTTAGGTTGTGGCGGCCCCTGGTGAATTAAACAGAAACAGTGATTAAGGTCCTTTTCTATAGTGAACCTATATGAAGTGAAGCATATAGGTTAACTATGGGAAAAGACCTAAATCACAGTTTCTGTTTAATTCACCAGGGGCTGCCCCAACTTAATGAAAAAGGTCTATATAATCACTTTTTTTAACTGGTTGATACGTAATGAATTTAAACGTATTACAAGTTTGTCGCTGGTAGAATAGAAACTATGAGGATAATGATGTAAAGTGCTTGAGAGGCCACTTGCATTTGTGCTCCAAATTCAAGATCCTCATACTTTACATTATAACATCATTTTATTGGGACATTACTTCAGATCTCTTCTTTCCCCAGATTTGCAGTTTTCAATTCTTTTAGTTGTTGCAAAATATGAATGAGGCATTTGCTTCTGCCTGCATTTTGAAGTTGCGTGGAACAACCAGCCTCCCAGTACTACTCTATGAAGTGTCCACCAGAGAATGTCTGCTAGGTTTTCCAAGTTGAAGAAAGGTGACAAGTTCACTATTCAAAATATAGTTGATATACACCCTTCTTACTTAAGGTGGCACCCCCTCTTGGCAGAAATATGAACCCTGGTGAGGGGAGTACAGTCCAATTCAGTCTGCAGCACTGACCACTATACTTGAAGCAGAATGTATTGAGAAGTGACCACTCAGATGACCAAGGGTCTGTAATTGTTAGTAGTTCACAGTTTGTATGTATGGAAGGTGGGGTGGTAGAGGGGTTAGTTGTGGTTGTTCACACCAGTTCAGTTCCACAGGCCAGGGCCCCTAAACACCCACTCAAGCTGAGGTACAAAACAATCCCTGTTGTTGAGTACCTGTCATTGACTTGTGTTTAGAGTTGACTGCTTTCAAAATAAAAGTCAATCTTGCTTCAAAGATTCCTTAATGTATCTAAACTGCATCTTTTATCATAAAATTAGGTTACTGGTAGCAAAGAACATATATTTTTACATGCATATATGAGTGCTAAAAATGATCAGTTTACTTTATTGTTAGTTTATTGATGGGATTTAGACAAAAAGTTTGAAATTGTCCCTGTGTAAGTCTATATGAATACCCTGACCCAGAGTGGTGGGCTCCTGCCACCTTGGTCTGCTAGACACTAGGTCTCCACTGCGCAGGGTCATAAGAAGGGTGTATATAATAAGATTTTGAATACACTTAAAAAACTGATATCCCTATCAAACTGCCCTGAGAATATGTGTTCCGTATATATCCTTCACTTAGGTGGTATCATTTTTATCATAATGGTCTGCAGTCGTTAAAAAAAAGTGTCGCTTGCCCCTATCCAATAATCCATGGATATCACAAAATTTAGCAATTTCTAAATGAATATGACATAACGGCCTAGCAATCATGCAAAAAATAAAAACAAAATGAATACAAAATAACCCTCTAGACATCTTGTAGTTAGTAATTTTGATTTATGAATAATGATACAATCACAGCCTAGACTTCTTGTAACTTTTAGTTACTTAGTAGATATGAAATCAGAGCTTAGACTTATAATGACTAGTAGAGAAATTATGATATTGCTTTGTACTCATTTACAACCTGCCAAAACTGTACCGAAGCTTAATATAGTTGTTGACGAGGAGTTCCAGTGGGCATATTCTTGATAAATAAGAAATCACAGCCTAGACTGCTTGTAACTTTTAGTTACTTAACAAATATTAAATCACAGCTGAGACTTATATTAAGTAGTACAGACATTAAGATAATTATTACTTTGTACTCATTTACAACCTGCCAAAACTGTACCCAATGTGAATATTGTTGTTGACAAGGAGTTCCAGTAAGGCGTTCTCTTAATAAATGAGAAATCACAGCTTAGACTGCTTGTAACTTTTAGTTACTTAACAAATATAAAATCACAGCTGAGACTTATATTAAGTAGTAAAGAAATTGTAATATCCCTTTGTACTCATTTACCACCTGCAAAAAGTGTACCCAAGTTAAATATTGTTGTTGACAAGGAGTTCCAGTGAGGTGTATTCTTAATGAATAAGAAATCACAGCTTAGAATGCTTGTAACTTTGAGTTACTTAATAGACATGAAATTACAACTGAGCCTTATATTAAGTAGTAAAGAGATTATGATATAACTTTGCACTCATTTACTACCTGGCAAAACTGTAACCTAGTTTGATTTTTTTCTTGACAAAGGGTTCCAGTAAGGCATACTCTATATAAGAAATCACAGCTTAGACTTATATTAACTAGAACGGAAATTGTAATATTCCTTTGTATTCATTTACTACCTCCCAAAACTGTACCTAAGTTTGATATTGTTGTTGACAAAGAGTAAGGCATATTCTTGAAATCACAGCTTAGACTTATATTAACTAGTAAATAAATTGTAATATTCCTTTGTACTCGTTTACTATCTGCCAAAACTATACCCAGGTTTGATTTTGTTATTCACAAGGGGTTCCAGTAAGGCATATTCTTAATACATAAGAAATCATTGCTTAGACTTATATTGACTAGTAAAGAAATTATGATTTTGCTTTGTACTCATTTACTATCTGCCAAAACTGTACCCTAGTTTGATATTGTTGTTGACAAAGAGTACCAGTAAGACGTATTCCTGATAAATAAGAAATCATAGCTTTGACTTGCCAAAATTACTACCTGCCAAAATTGTACCCAAGTTTAATATTGTTGTTGACAAGGAGTAAATAGTAAATAAATTGTAATATTCCTTTGTACTCGTTTACTATCTGCCAAAACTATACCCAGGTTTGATTTTGTTATTCACAAGGGGTTCCAGTAAGGCATACTCTTGATGCATAAGAAATCACAGCTTCGACTAATATTAACTAGTAAAGAAATTGTAATATTCCTTTGTACTCATTTACCACCTGCCAAAACTGTACCCTAGTTTGACATTGTTGTTGACAAGGGATTCCAGTAAGGCATACTCTTGATAAATAATAAATCACAGCTTAGAATGCTTGTAACTTTCAGTTACTTAACTAATATGAAATCACAGCTGAGACTTATATTAAGTAGTAAAGAAATTATAATAAGTATTCCTTAGTACTCATTTACTACCAAAACTGTATCCAGTTTTAATATTGTTGTTGACGACGACTTCTCACTGAGGCGTATGACCTTGAGAAGTCTGACCACAGTTTGCCTAGGGGGATTATCTGTGTATTGATCCCTGTTGGGGGTGGGATCAGGGGGGGTTGGTCCTTACATGGCTCTCCCCATTCAGCCTGCATCCTCTGTCCTCCAGGCCCCAGGGGGTGGCGTGTGAACCATGCTCAGGTAGAATACAGGTGAGGTACCGTTAAACGTGGAATTACACGACACGACATGAGCTGTGATGTGACAATGTTGCAGAGAAATTACACATATTAGAGACAGTATTCTTTGTTACGCATATGTAAAATACTCCCAATTGCCAATTTTGATAGCACTACTAGGTGCAACTTTTCTGTTACATCATCATATATTGCTGACTGATATTGAGGCTCGAAGCCATAGTGTTATAAGGCCTTGAAGCCCATTATTCCAATGGAATGTTTGACATAGGTTCGGTATTTTAGACTGACACTTACGCAGTTTCAAACAATGCATGGTGGAGTATAGAAAAGAATTTGCGTGGGTAATTGTGTAGATGCATGCAAGTAACAACACAAGTATATTTCTTTTAATTTTCTATGGGTTGTTAAACACAAACCCTTGGGTTGGCACATTAGCTTAACCCTAATGATACCTAATACATAGTAGGATATGGCATCTAGGTAGGTTCAAACGAGGCAATTTAAGCCCCATACCCACTGCTGAGAAGTGCTAACGGTCAATCGGATTGCCCATTAGTAGTATTCAAACGTGTGTGTTTG
The DNA here is from genome assembly GCA_936440205.1 of Lepidonotus clava. Classification (NCBI taxonomy): domain Eukaryota; kingdom Metazoa; phylum Annelida; class Polychaeta; order Phyllodocida; family Polynoidae; genus Lepidonotus; species Lepidonotus clava. The sequence goes on along the minus strand of OW387146.1, from coordinate 11,069,578 downwards.
ATCTGAATCAGTGCAAACATCGGCCAATTCTCATGGTAGAATCTGCCAATGTAGGCCTGATATGCTGAAAAATTACTTAGTAATTTCTAAGGGATAAGGGATTGTGTTTTTCTCAGTGGGGACCAGGCAAAGCCCAGTAAAGTTACTTACTGGGCTTTTGTCTGGATAACATTGCAATTATTGATAGCCAGTGCATATCCCAAGACAATAACATTCATACGCAACATTCTGCTTCTGTATTACAATGTTCTAGTATAGTATTCTACCATCTATTGTAGATTTTACCCAGAGGGAGCCCCTCTTCATCAAGTTGACGTAACAAGATGGGTCTATACTCCCTTAATGGTATAATGATGTAACATCCTGACAGTGCACATCAGGGTAAAACCCTAAGGGGGTTAGGGGGTTTACATAAGCTGTTTAAAAGGGTGTTTACATGAACCAGTAAAATCCCTATCTTAATCTCCAGAAGATTGTCATATGCATTATACTAGCCCAGAAATGTAACATAAGCTTTACTATGACTGTCGTACTGTGTAAACTGAATTCATCTGAAGGAATAAGCCCATACCACATTGGGTATATCCTAGGGTTGGACAAGGGTTAGACAAAATAGCTGTATAAGCCATCCTTGTATACAAGAGTTGGTTTACTGAAATTAACAAGAATTATGTTTTTCTATATTCCCAAGTACTGCTTGAACATTATGCTTCCTTAATTTTAATCAATTGACAGATCTGTAGGTTTGCCAACCAATCAAAACTCTGCATTTCAGGGCGAAATAGGGTTGGACATTATAGGCTGAGATGACAGGCTTTAACATTGATTCCTACAGGGAACTGCCAAAATACAAAAATGTATTTAACACATTTTAAGAGCAATCTGTCAACCAAATGGCTTTGATTAATTTTGTATTATACAACTCTCTTCATGGAATAAGTGTGGAGGCGATTTTGAAAATATTTCATAGTAAACTTCAAGCCTGACTCAACCAGACTTTAATTAGCAGTCTGTACCTCTCAGTTGGACCAGAACCATCAGAGCATCTCTTAGGGGTCTCTTTACTCGTAATGATCGAAATGCTCATCATAACGTCCACTGTACTCGTGGGGGAATGAGGTGATTGTACTTTCCTTGTCAATACTACAATGAACAAATCTATTCAGGAATGGCGCCAATGGGCAATACATCCCATAATTTTGGGCCCTATACTACCTATCTCTGTTTTCATTGGACAATTTTGTGTACTGCGATTAAGAGTGTTTCTCATTGGATGAGGCCCTTCAAGGATGGTTCCTGTTATTTCTTTTTTAAATTGTTTTCATACAATACCATTTCATATGGAGGAATTATATATATATAAAGCTCCAATTTCTTTCACAGCACAAATCCCAATCATATTCCCTAATGGGTTCCCTTTCAGGGTAAGTAAGTTACACTGACATATATGCTTAAGCCTATGGAAAGACATAATGTAGAGGATATTGGCAGGAGGACATTGTTATATCCCTTTGTATTCATACTACGGCCATTATGCTTATGATTATCTTCTCATTACGGATATCAATCATGTAACTTCACCCCTACTTTCACACTGGTTCTGAAAGTAACAACAGAACACGGTCGTTGGCGGTCTTTGCCATCTTTTTGTCCTTCTAGTTGAGAATGCGAATGCATTGTATTGAAAGGTGTTAGTCAAGGTTAAAGGAAGAATTGTCAAAATATAACTGTAGAGCTGATATGGAAAGGCGTGGACAGTTTGCATTGTAAAAGTATGAAAAGTGCCTTGCCGTAGGCATGTCATAACCTCTTTTATCACCCGCACGGCCGCTGAGCGGTGCATATTGAGGGCAGGCCGTATTGCTTGGCCATACCGCTCCACATTCTCAGTATTTTCTAAACAATTTGATGTTTTGTTTAGGTGATAAAATAAAGAAGAACCTTTGGGGTCATCCTCAAGTGGCTGTATGACCCATGGGGATCATACAAACCTCGGGCTTTGCCCTCAGTATGTGACGATCCCCTATGGGTCGTACAGCCACCATCAGACGACCCCTGCAGTTCTTCTTATTGTAGCATTGATTGATTTTATTTGATATGTTAGTGGATGTGAGGACAGTTGAGGAATGTGCATATAGTGCATACAGTTGGGTTCTAAATGTACCCTACCCATTGAAGCCTGGTTTATACATGACATGACACATAACATCCATCATAAGCATGCGTCAACAGTAAGGGGAAGACTCAGACGTTATGTCTGGAAACATAGAAGCCAAATATCTAGCAGACTCAGTTTTTTTTGTTTTAGTAATTGAAAGTTTTATTGCAGACACTTTTTCTTGGATTTTAAGTACCAGCTATAGATTATTAGCACAATGAGCCGGGATCCATCTATTATATTTCATGAAACATGATTCTGTACTTTAAGAAACGATGGGACTTGTGAATAAGGGGCCTTCCATTAAGTATATATGCACCAAAGGGGGTCTGAAATCTTGAAATTGTTCCTCTAAAAATCCAATGTGTAATCTATCCCAAGGGGGTGGGGTTTGACATTATTTTTCAAAATATACATATATACTTAATGGAAAGCCCTTAAAGTATAAACCAGGCTGGAAGGGCAGGGTGGTCTTAGTTGCTGTAAATATTTTTTTTTTTTTTTTTTTTTTTTAGCCAAAATCCTGTTTACACAAGTTCTTCCTTCCAGCAAATACAATAAATATAAGAATCTTTAAGATGTACTCACTCTCCATGCGTTTCTCCAGGGAGGTGAGCCGGTTGTTGATGTCGGTCTTGATGTCGTCCACTTTGAAGGCCCTACTTACGGACCTGGGAAAGCAAATATAACATCTTGAAGACATGTACTATTTCGACTAAGCCTGTATTAAATGGATGAATAATCATGTGTGTATATGCAAGTTAAAATACTTATCTGCCTGTGAACAATAAAACAGTATCTTGAGGTTAAAAGGAGTCAAAACCAATATAATTGTCAAAATGTTCAAAACTCAGATAACTAGAAAAATGTTAGATTAGTCTAGTTAAGGTCAGTGGTAAAGTATTAGCTGTGAAAACTAGCTCAAACCAAAGTAGAATTCCTTGAGAGATGGGAATATTTCCATTTGTTTGTAAACAAACCCCATTTTTATGGATCCACATTAATTCAGTTGAGCAAGGAAAACATGATTTTAATGATTTTAAACCTCATTTCTTGGTTTAGATTTTGACATGGGCCAGAAAGAGGCTCAAGGAATGGATTTCCATGATTACTTAAATTTGGAAAATGTAGTTGAATTCATTGGTTTTGGCTCTCTTTAAATGAATAAGCCAGCTGGGCCCCTGTTTTTTATAATTGTAATTAATCCATATTTTGTAAATAGAGCCATCTAGCTACTTTAAAGGTAATGGAAAGGTTGCCTTTACACGCCTTAACAAGACCTTTCCAATGGTTTTGGTGGCCTTTAGAATTCTGGAAAGGTCACTTTTACAAGATCTTTCCTTAACCCTGTACTGAAGCCTAGCAGTCCCATTTACATGCACTAGAATGTCATTGAAGGCTATCTTTTTGCAAAATGCAGGACCCCTATGATAAGTGCCTGCAGGTTCTGCAATTAACATTTTTTCACCCACTCAAAAGTGCTAAAAGTAGCCACTTCTACCAAAATGATAGTCCCATTTCACATCGATTCAGATTAGACTAGCACATTTCAATACTTCATAAAGACGGTTGACCTTTACCGGTACTAAAAATGGCCGATTGTTCTTGGAAAACCAGCCAATTTTAGCACCAACCAGTCAGTCAACTTTGTCAAAATCTCCTATTAGGTATGGGCCCTTAGAACATATAACCCTTGGTCAGCTGCCAGTAAGATGTATGCTGTTTACTTCACGTGGTCGGGGAGAAAATATACACTGTACCCTTGGAGTAAAAAATAACCTGAGACTTGGATGGGGGGAGAAGCTCAGGTGAAGCCTGCGCCTGCTTGTATGGCTTATCTTTCAAATATTGTCCTTGAGACAACTCTCCTGGGCGCCATCTTGCTTCTGGTAAGGGGTACTTAGCTGATAATCCGTTCTTCCTAATGGCACAGGTGAGTTATAATTTTGATTTTGCTGAGTATGGGGTAGACCCACAATCCTGACAGAGCAAGGGCTGTATTTGTTAAGTTTGACAGCATGACATAGGATGGTAGGTGTTCTTAATTGTGAAAGTGGCACAATTACGTTCATTGTCCGGCTGACCAATCAGGGTGGGGGGGGGGAGATAGAGGTCCTACTATGAAATCTACGATGGCGGCCTGCTAAAGCCCCATACCAGCTAGGCGATTTGGGCCTCATCGCCCGCAGTATGGTATAATGAAATTAATATGTTAGTGGATAAAATCGTAGGACGCATCATTGGGCAATTTTCCCGGTGATTCAGATCAAACATGTACATTTCAATATATCATAGGCCTACTGCGGGAGATTAGGGGAAAAGAGGCCCAAATCGCCTACTGATGGGAGATTAGGGGAAAAGAGGCCCAAATCGCCTAGTGGGTATGTGGCGCGTCGCATAACCAAACCGTCGCAACAAGGACGTCCTTAAACAAGGACGTTCCTGTAGCGATGAGTCCCCCTGTTGATTTGTGGCTGTTCTATTGAACCGATTTTAATTCTGTAAATGGTTCTGAAAACTAGATATTTAGATCTAAAATCCCTGATATTTTCAGCCTGGAGGACTTATTAGAAATTGGTGAAAATCGATGCTGAATTTTGGCACAACAGGGAGAGTTTGACCATGTGCCAAAAATTGTTCCTTATTTTTGTTATGCGACGGGGCACTGGGGCTTTAGGGTCCCTGAAAAGCAAAGGCCAAAACCTGACACAATCTGTGACCCTTTCTGAATAATTCTGGGTGGAAGTATCTCAAGACACGTAGGTAGAAACTTGCATTGTTTGTCAAAGTTTACATAGATATGAATTAAAAGATATCAATAATTGATGAGGCACTTACTTGTTAAACTGTTCTGCTACTTGTGATAAGACTTGAGATATCACTTCTGTTTCACCTGTGAGGAGAAACCAAGAGAGTTTCAATTATAATATCCAATGTAAGAAACATAAGAGAAAGTACAGTGCAAGTTTACAACGTCATACATGACATTATGCAACCATCTATGTATGAAAAAAAGACATACACTCATGTACCTGATTATATTGATGTATATAAATGTGGTTATACATATAGATAGTATTAAGTTTGTATCAATATATCCATACAAGTAGGTATATAATATGTATATATATATATATATATATATATATATATATATATATATAATGTTTAGAATATAATATATAAGATGTATCTAAATTTGTCTGCATTCTGTCACTTGCATACTTGGATAGTTTTATTAAAGGAGATGTCATATCTGAAAGCAAGATTGCTTGCAGAACTAACAAACAGATATCAATATGTTGTTACTGCATATAACAAGCTACCAATGAGGGCAATTATATACAGGTTATATAGTGGCATACAGTGGCAGTATCTACAGGTGGCATGTAGGGCTTATACCCCTTAAGCTGTAAGAAAATCACCAGAAAAATATCAAAATTGCTCGATATGACAGTTGCCCAGCAACGAAGATGCCGATTCTCACTGTCACCCATCACCCGTAGCCTGTTACACAATGAATTTTCGTAATAACAATAACTTTAAGATAACTTTAAGACCATTTTCATGATAGCAATAGTTTTCGTAACAACAAAACTTTCATATCTCTGGTTCTAATGGATGTAATTAAATTCTGTAAATTGGTATATGAAGGGGGAAAAATAGAGAAAAAAACAGTAGAAGTTACAACTCATTGAATACATTCTAAATAACTTTTTGACCTGTTAAAACGATTGCTGTTACGGTAAAAGTAACAATGAAATGTTTCGTAGTTTAATTGATTTTCATTGTCATGAAATTCATTGTGCAACGCATACAGGCCACCGGCGACAATAAAATCGCTTAGTGGGTATGGGCCTTTACAGACACTCTCAAGAATGTGCATCATGCCTGCACTGAACTGTCATTACGAGCCAACTTTGAGGCTAGTCTGTAGAGGATGTTAGACAGAATGAGGCTTAATAAAACAAAACCGTATGACATGTAAGTTTTGTGTGTGTACACTGTTAAAACAAGTGTTTAGAACCTAAACATTTTCCTAAACACTTCGGTGCATCCAGTTTTGGAACACTTTATTTCCCTAAACATGTTTAGAATTATCGGTGTTTAGGGTTAAGTGTTTAGAAATGTGTGATGTTTAGCTGTTTAACCATGAAGTGTTTAGGTTCTCAAGGTGTTTAGAATTAAAATGCTTATGCTTTTTTTATGTTTAGCTGTTAAGTGTTTAGAAAACTATGATGTTTAGGTGTTTATCTATGAGGCATTTAGGTCTTCAAGGTGTTTAGGATTAGGTGTTAAGTTAAACAGTAATATACCGTAATATGTACGGTGTACTTTCATTCTTAAGGATGAAAACCATTTTAAATTTAACAATACTATACCGTAGTGTGTAAAAAAAAACCGTAGATCTTACATGTAAAACACTGCTATGGTACTATGCCATTCAGTTTACACCAGATGTAATGTTAACAGGATTGAAAGTTTTATTTTTCCTGTAATCACACTACAGGATCATTGAGCCAATAACCACATATGGCCTTCCTTCTTGGTTTAGCCTTGCATGGATTGTTTGATTTGTTGGAGGTAAAACCTTTAGGGGTATAGCTGATAAAGTTCTTGTACTAAAAAGGTGTCTACATGTTAATCCTACTAAAAAGGTGTTTTAAAACATTTTGTAAATGTTTTAGGGGTGTTCTGGTTGGTTGACCGTACCTAGAATAGCAGGCCAATGAAGTGATTATCTTAATGACGCTACAAAAACTTAAAAATCTAACATTTTGAATCACAAAGTTCCAAATTCCTAAGTGTATGAAAAAACTATTTTACCAATCATGGCCAAAAATATGGAGGGCATGTGGCAAACCACTAATAGAACAACTACTTTACAGTAGTATTTTGGTAACTTCAGTATCCGAGATTTGAACCCGGGGCCCCTCACATATGAAGCCTATGCTCTACCACTGAGCTATGGAGGCCTGTAGGTAGACACAGCCCAGCTTTGCTACTTAACTGAATAAGTAGGGGTATGAAAGTAATGACCTAATGTCTGTCTAATGTTGATCACCTGTATAGTAGTACTGATCCTACTCATTGTTGCTGACTATGCCAGTGTGCACTGCATGCAGTCCAAGTTAGCTCAGTTGGTTAGGCTTCTACCTTGAATGTAGAGAATGTGGGTTCTAATCCCAAAGTGTCCATTTTTCTTTTCCATAGTTGACAATTGATATTATGTGTTTAGATTCTAAACATATCCCATTCAAAACATGGTTAGAGGTTACAAGTGTTTAGCTTTTAAACACAACTAATGATGTGTTTAGATTATGAGCATAGTTAACCCAACACATGTTTAGAAGTTACAAGTGTTTAGGTTTTAAACAGATATGGTTTAATGTATTTAGATTATAAACATGTTTATGCCCTTAACACATTTAAATTCTAAACACCATTTTAACAGTGTACATAATAACACTAAAAACCAAGGGCAACCCTGAAGTAAATTACCAATAAAATTGAAAAAAATGAAAGAGAGTTTCAAGGCTATAATTATTCAAACATAATGAGAAAGAATTTACCTAATAAAGCAGGGTAAACTTTTTGCAAACAAAACACATGTTAAAAAGCGTGCCCTTTATTGCAGATGACATATACATGGGGGAGCAGTAGGCCGATATCAATAGTAATAGAGGCTTTCCCAAACGTGCAATTAATCTAATAGTGACTTTTAAGGATACTTTACACAGAAGTGGCTGCAGGGCCGTACCCAGGGTTTGCGGTGGGGGCGGGGTGAGTTCCAAAAAGTAAAACTCTTCTATATTTTGTAATATTGGGAAAAATACTTCATAAGTTACACTATGCATCAAGCACTATTTAGATATGAAAATTGCCAGCCAACGCCAATGGTGGGGGACATATATTTAGCAAACGTCCTAATTATTTCATTTTTCATAAATACAAAACTAGGACCAAGGTAGATGATTTTAAATTATGTTTACTGTTTATGTGGTTAATTGAATCAACTTTCTTTAGTACACATAATACATACATCCCTTAGGGTTGATTATGGCTCTTGACTGTTAAATTAATCAGATAGTATATTTTAAGGTGGGATATTTTAGTTAAAGTGTTTCAGTGGCCCCCAACTCCCCCCGGGTACGGGCCTGTAAGACACCCACTGTGGGTGTATAGCATATTAGTACGTGTAGTCAACTATGTACATAGCAGATACTTGGTATATACAGTGGCTTGGTACAGAGGCTTATATCTAGGGAGATGATAGTATAGCCCGGCCACACTTACCAACTGAACCCAACTCAACATTCAATGAGTTGAGTTGGTTCAGTCATAGAGTGTGGCCGGGGGAGTCACAACTTAACCTGAGACAGTTCAGTTAAGTGCTACATGTTGAGAAGATGAAGATATCTGACTGAATCGTTGGGTCATGGGGGGGGGAGTGTAGTAGATATGTATACATGATTGTGACCATGTAACTATGACCATTGAGTCATAGCCTGTGGCATGGTAGAGTTTTTTCGCCAAGACTCGATGGTTGTAGGCTCTGACGCCGCCAAAGTAACGACAGTTTAGTTGAGTTGAGTTGGTAAGGTGTTCTACTGGACTAATGTAACCCTTTTATTGCCTTCATTTCAGGTCACAATCTTTTTTTTAAAGTTTCTTGTAAGCATACCTACTCTGTAAACCTGGTATTACTCAACTGTGGGGCGTTTCATAACAATCTCCGTAGCTACGGACGTTTTATGTACCCTTACGGAAACTGTACGCGAGTTTGAAACTCCCATTTCATAACAAAACTCCTGTAAATACACACCAAACTCTTGTAAATACACCCCAAACTCCAGTAAATACACCCAAAACTCCCATAAATACACCCAAACTCATGTAAGAGAAAATTATACTCACGTAGTTACGGCACCCCAAAAGGTGATCGTAACTTTATGAAACACAAAACTCACGTAGTAGTGCGGAGGTTTGTTATGAAACAGGCCACTGGCCTCAAATTGTGAGTATCCCCTTCATAGCGTGCGATAACTAATATTTACAAGCTATATGTCAAGCGTGCTAAGCTCTTTAAGTAAGATATCAACCACTCACCACCAGGAATTACTCCATTGTTCAGTTCTAACATGACAAAATCAACCAAAATGGTTACCTTCAATTATATAGGGGTATAACATCTTTAAACATATATTTAGGTATGAAACGTAAATAAAATAATGTAACTGAATATAAACAGAGTCAGTGTTAAATATTGGTTATTTTCCCTGGAAAATGGTATAGTATTAACTATTACTGCCCATATTATTATGATGTTTTGATCTGGGCACACAAAATTGATAACTAGAAAAGAAAGAAAAATGATAAGATTTGGACGGAACTCAAGGTTTCAAATAATATAACAAGTTTCCATTAGTTATAAGTAGAAATAGCTTTATGAATTGCAGATTTGATGTACTTAACCTCCGTAAATCATTCTGTGTATCAATTAAAATGTTGAGAATCCGGATTGAGAATCAAACTTACCTCTTTCTTGTCGGACTTCTTTGAATTCTACTGTATATGGTGCGCTGTACATCGAAATAAAACAATAATTTTAATCAAATATCTTACTTCATGCACCTTTTTCCAGACTGGCCTTCCAACCAGACCCGCTGGATATTTTGTTCAATATTCAAATGAAATGAAAACTCTTTCACACACAGCTTCACGACAATCATATGCAGGGAACCATGTCTCAGAATTTTGATTTAGGCCTAATATTTTGTTTTATGGCCAAAAACAGGAAACTTTTAAAAATTATTTTGCTGTGCAATTCTCTACATTGCATAAAAAGAGAACCACGGCCTACATCAAAATATTGAGACACTGTTCCTTTAACATTTGTGTCAAGAATATGTGCCTAAAATTTCAAAACATCAGGATAAATATTTAGTGAGATATGGATGTTAAAAAATTCATTTGAATATTTTGATTTGCTCTGGCAGTCAAAACAATAATTTGCTTCAAACCGTGATTTGTTTCAGGTAGAATAACATTTACATGAACTTGACCCCTTTGATTTATGATATCTAGGAAACTTTATTATTTTAGGCCCAATGCCATGCCTGCATTATCGCACAAATGGTTCAATTATATTAAATAAATTATCTAGTGACACAAAAACGTGATCGTTTTTTGCTTATAATTATGGCAAAATGGAATTGTGTTGAGAGGTAAAATGAAATTAGTGAACTTTAGCTTTATATAAATTACAAAACTTTTATTAAATTAATTTACTGTTGGTGTATAAAATCACCGTGTACCTACTATTAATCGAATTTGTAGATCAAAAGAAATTGGTACGGCCAGATTGGCAATTAAAAGCTCAAGTACTCAAAGTGAATTATTCAATAGAAAAAATAGAAAAATTGCAACAAGTTTTACATTACATTCTACTGAAAAGATAGGCAGAATTGTGAGAATATAAATCACGTTTACCTGGGCATGTTGGAGGGCATCGTCGGAGATATTGTTACTAAACCTCCTTCTTTGTCCTTTAGGGTAATTTGGCTGAACCTGGGAAAATGAATAGAAACAAAATTTAACAAATGGTCATATGTTATCACATACAAATTTGGCTGCGCATGTAAAAATAGATTTAGTTAATTATGGTTGTTTGATTTAACATGTGAAATATCTTACTGGGGAATACCAACGATAGTAATAAAAAAATAGTAATAGCTGCATATGTTTTGTCATGAACGTCATAGATAGTGGTGCCACCTTCAATAATGGTGCATCGTCATTTACGGCATTTTCGTTACGTCACAACGTATTGTTGACATTGCGGAAAATACCAAAAGAGATGGCAATAGTTTGCACAGACTCTAGTAGATGTCAGTTCCATTATCATTGTAACAAAAATACTGTACGAGACATCAGTGTTACATATCTTAGTCTAGCTATCATATACATTTTGTGTTGTAACCTGCAAGACATTTGACAAGATCTGATAGAATACCAAATGGTTTAAGCATGTAGCCACTGGTAGCTTCAGTACCAAACAGAGCACAGATAGCACATGTTATTTGAGAACTGCTTAGTATGAAAAAAGTAAGTGGTTCTAACCACAGTGACATGTCACATAATAACAGCAAACAATACCCTTCTAAACAGAGTCGCTGCTTTGCACAGATTCAGCATCAAATTTCTCCAACTAAATGTTTATGTTAGGGTGCTATTTTCAGATGTCTTCGTTTTATAACTGTTCACAGAAATACAATTCTGGCGGTAGAACAGCTAGAAGGCAACAGCAAAACCCATCATAACATAGAAATCCCTGTGGCCCATTGCACAATGACTTTGCGTAACAGTGACAACTTTAAGATATCTTTAAGAAAGTTGTTGTTACAATGACAGTCATCATTATTACGATGCTCCCTAATATCTGTTTCTACTGGATCAAATTGAATTCTGTAAATCGATTAAAAGGTGCACTGTAGGGCTATGAATTATAAAAATAGCAGCTCATTAATAGCATTCGAAACAGGTCTTTTCTTAGTTTCAAAACATGCGTGATTTATCGTAACAACATTAGGTATTGTACAATGGGCTACTATGGCCCGTTGCACAATGGGTTTCCTAACAACAAAAATAATATTATTAACGAAAATAATATTTTCTTAACAACGATCGTTTTGCCACAATTTTTATCTTTATTTAGAATGCTCCCAGAGAGCTGTAACTTTTACTGAATTTTTATCTAATTCTTTCCCTTTTTATATCAATTTACAGAATTCAATTTCATTAATTGGAACCTTTAATCTCTGATGTCTCGGATCAACAACTAGCATCGGGGACCTCCAATGAAACATCATCAGTACGGGACACTTTGCAAAATAAGCTAATACAAATATGTGAAACAGATTAAGGTTTAGTAGAATCATCATGAAGTTTAAACAGTCATTGTATAACCCTAACTTTTAGTAACAATCTATATAATTATATAAACTGTTCTGTATAAAGTGTTATATATATACATCGTTTAAGTAAAATATTTTTACGTATCTCAGGTAGAAATGGTAGGCACGTTTGCAAAACTGATTTTTGTCCTGAGCAAGTAAGCAAATGATTGAAACAAAAACTTAAAAAGGGTTTTTCGCGAAACCATATGAAACCGATATAATTCATCCGAAAGCTCAGTTTTCATATCTTCGAGTCATCTGCGTGTCACAAGCATATGCTAGCTTTTTGAATGAGTGTTTCGTGAAACCATATGAAACCGATATAATTCATCTAAAAGCTCAATTTTCCTATCTGCGAGTCACCTGCGTGACACAAACATGTGCTAACTGTTTGAATGTAGACCCATGAATCCTGACAACTACTTTCCCGGAACTTCCTTCCCGTTGCTTAGTAACCATGACAACTTTCACAACAAACACTTGCCCAGCGTTCTTGACCTCCCCTCTGCCAATGGCGACAGCGACAATCGATCCAAGTCGCCCTGTGGGGCTCTAGGTCGCCATGGTTACGAGTAGGAGACATCCAACTGGCCATGGGACGGGCCAGGACGTGTCCGCATTCGGAAATTCCCAGTTTGAACCATGACCACAGACAACTGAAGGTTAATGAGCCAAAAGCAATATAAGGTCAAGATTTTGCAATCTCTGTTGACTATTGAAGTATATATATGCTATTGCCATAACCTAGGTCTGTGGTAAAATATGATCTGTGAATACAGGCTTAGAATAAATCAAAATACATCACAACTGGTCCCTGCAGCTGGTCAATTTCGGTGAACCACCAAAATTGACATAAGTATTATGATTTCCTCTTCTCATTGGCATACAGAATTATATTTGAAGTAGCGAAAAGGCTGCAATTGTTACATGTGGCTTGTTGTGATAACTTACAACCCTGTGCCGCGTTGCATAACGGGTCTCGTTGTTGAGAGCGTTGTCCACCAGCTCTCGCTACAGGGATGTCGCTGTTGCGATGGATCCCCCTGTTGATTTGTGGCTGTTCTACCAAACCGATTTTAATTCTGTAAACAGTTCTGAAAACTAGATATTTAGATCTAAAATCCCTGAAATTTTTTTCAGTCTGTAGAAATAATTAGAAATGGGTGAAAATTGATGGCGAATTTTGTGTATAACACCGAGACTTTGCCAAACCCCTGCTATTTCTCTCACTGTTGCGAGCGTTTGATTATGCGACGCGGCACTGTGCCCTGTCGCATAACGGGTTTGGCAACAGCGAGGGATCGCACCTGCTTGCTGTTGGGAGGGATGTCCCTGTTGCGATGGGTCCCCCTGTTGATTTGTATCTGTTCTACTGAACTGATTTTAATTCTGTAAACAGTTCTGAAAACTCGATATTCAGATCTAAAATCCCAGAACTTTTCAGCCTGGGAAAATGATTAGAAATGGGTAAAAATTTATGGTGAATTTCGCATATAACAGGGAGACTTTGCCAAACCCCCGCTGTTTTAAAGAACGACATCGCTCCTTCCGTTATGCGACGGGGCACTGGTCATCACAGCGAAATTTCTGTAGCAATAGGTATTACTCTGTGAATTACAGCTACTCTATTTGTTAAATTTCTGTAAATGCAAAAACGAGTCCCTAATTGGATACAATTTGTAATCAAACAAAAGAGGTTCAAAAGTCTTCATTTAATGTTCTAAAGTCATTGCTGTATAAATTAAAATGCTGAAAATATCTATCACTGTTGCGATAGTTTGGATTATGCAACGGGCCACAGTAGTATAAATAAGAATGATGTCCTTGTAAACATTTTGTTGATATATTGAGGAGGAGGCATCCTGCAAAGTTCTAGACTTCGGATAACACAAATATCTCATTTGTGTTTCTTTTCTTGTTTTAGTTTTCCCGTGATACTGATTCATTTCATATGAAGTGTAAAACATTGACAGAATTCCTCTTGTCAGTATACTTTGCATCAGCTATTACAGCAGAGTCTAAAGACCTATCAGATCTTTATAATTTAATTTAAAATAGACATAATTATATCCAAAAACCTTCCCAAGTCAAATGTACAGCTGTTCAGCTTGTAAGGCAAATTGAAATAGTAGTGCACACTCCTATTTAAACACAGCAACGGTGGATTCATACATCATTAGTGTATTGAATGTCATACCACCCCTAGATCAAGTTCCCAAGGCCTTGTGCCATTGATTTCTGTCTACGCCAAAGCTGTATTCTCATACCTGCAGCCCCCCTTTATGGTGTAGCTCTTGGTGTTTGGCCTTGAGTATGAGAAAACAGACTTAAGGTATTCCCAGGGGTCATCCACTGTGGTCAATGTTAGGGTATCACTTTTTAGAGGAAGGGGGTGAAAAGGTTTTTATCCCTTAAAGGCGGGTCCCCACGGGGCGATTAAACCCCGGTGATTAGTGCATTTCACCGGCGACCAAGGAAGAAATATAAGTCGCTGGGCGACTAAGTAATCGTCGGGGAACCAAAAAATTAATCTCCACGTTGGGACGCTCTTGGCACCAAACTCACGGCGACTAGAGGACCCATAAGTTGCCCTACCCGCCGATTGACTGCCCTAATCGCCGGCGACTGGAGAGAAATATTAAACATGTAAAATATTTCGCCAAGAAACCACAGCGACTAGTGGTTTAATCGCCAGACATGACGGCGCCAGTGTAAGCTAAGTCGTCGGGCGACTAGACCATCGATTATCACGTTGGTCGCCGTCCAATTCTTCCACACTAATCGCCCTGTGGGGACCAGGCTTAAGCCTGGTCCCCACAGGGCGATTAGTATGCACAAATTCCACGGCAACCAACGTGAAAATGGTGGTTTAATCACCCAACGATTTACCATGCAAGGGAGCCGTGATGTCTGGCGACCAAACCACTAATCACCGTGGTTTATGGGCAAAATATTTGACATGTTTAATATTTTTCCTAGTCACTGGTGATTAGTGCAGATAATTGTCAGGCACAGCGACTAATGTCACCTCTAATCGCCGTCAGTTTTATGGGTAGAGCATCCCAATGTGGCGATTTTTTTTTTCCCACCGGCAATTTAGTTATTTCTTAATTACCGGGTGACATTAATCGCTGTGGTTTAGTCACCACGTGGGGATTTGGCTTTACACTGAAAGGGGTTATACAGGATTTCCGAATGGGAGGGATCAGCATATTAATATAAGAAGAACTGCAGGGGGTGTCTGAGGGTGTATGGTTCCCGGGTTTTTAATTTCAAAATTAGTGCAAGGACACGCCAAAAAGCACCATTCCTTATATATATATATATATATATATATATATATATATTCCTCCCTTATTATCGATCGAGCATTAATTTTGCTCTATTGCGTAAAGGCAAAAGATATAACTTATCAAGTACAGGATCATACATCATATTATCAAGCATGCCTTTTTTCCTAACTATCTTTTTCAAGTGTTAATCCCCACCAATAAGGGAAGATCAGGACCCCCTGGACTTCCCCCACCCCAGAACGGCCCCTGTACTTTTTATCCAATTTTTACATGGGAACTTGATCTAGGGGTGGTATGACATTCAATACACTAATGATGTATGAATCCACCATAGCTGTGTGTTTTAATAGGAGTGTGCACTACTATTTCAATTAGCCTCACAAGGTGAACAGCTGTACATTTGAAGCCCCCATTATTATGAGAATTTGTCCAGATGCTCCTGATACCAATGACTGACATCTATCTCGGTTTTAGCCAATCGATATATAATTACAGAATGTATGACAACGCATATCAGATAAAAACTACTTAAACTGCATGTCTCAAGGTGTTTAAAAAGACAGGCTTAGGATGGTGCCAAGATTTAGTTATTAAACATCAAAGTTAGTGATAAGGCGGTCAATCGATTAAGGAACTGTGACATTTAAAACACAAAAAACACTATATGCAATAGGCCAAGCTTGTCTGAGAGCAGTCACAGACGTTCTGCGACCTTATCAAAACATTCTACTTCGTCATATCCTTGACCGAGTTAACTACTAAGGGATTCTTGCTATTTAAAGTCCTCGTCAAAAGAATTAATAAACTGCTATCAAGTTAATTCAATGTAATGCTGAAATGGCTTTTCAATGAATTCCTCTTGTGTTTCTATAAAATTGCCATGTCCCATAGTTTAACACATATAAATGCATCACGCGCCTAAATGCAGTAGAGGGCCTATAATAAATAATCAAAATTAAATTAACCGTAATCAAAATAATTCTACCAGCCTGTGACGTATTCAAAATTAAGGATTTCTTTTCTGAACTGCTGGTTACCAGCCGTAGTTTTATCATTTTACACACCAGGAACATTCTCTGCCACTGGTTCCTGGCATGGTCCAATGATAACGAATACTGGTATCTAGAGACAAAGAAATATTGCTTTTCCTCATTTGAGTGCGTGTTTACTTGTAATAAACAATGTATATTGATGTCTTTTCTGCTGTCAGACTGTCAACATTGACATTACTCTGATTTTGACCTGACAGCCCTATCGCCCTGACCTGACAGGCCCTGACACATGTATCTGCATTACCTTTACCTTGACAGCTTGGCCCAAAACATGGATCAATAATACCAGCACCACCTGTACCTAAACGTGCAGCTTCCCTTATACCGTTCTATAGGTATTCCACGAGTCGATTTTACGCCCGATTTCATGAATTGGCAGTTGGAATAGCGGTTAATCATACATTATGCTATATAGCATTAGAAAGGGTTTTTAATTCTCTTTCAAATGATATGTAGGATGCCTGGTATTTTGTCATGTAATTGGAGGAAAATTATTACTCACCAATTATCGCCATGCAAAATTGTCTAGTGGCATCCAGGCTTAAAACAGTTTCTGTACTCCCCATGTACTCAAACGGGGGTTGTTGTTTATAGTGGGGATGCATGGTTATTTTGTCCAATTACGCAGCAGGAGATTACTAAACAAACGAAAGTTACTTACAAAACATGTAATGCAATACGTAGCTTTATACTTATGTGTGTATATACATGCATATATTTGTACATATCTGTATGGTTATAATAAACGTGTATATAATTTCATGACTACAGTGCGTCACAAAACTTTCCCTTTTTCCCTTATTTTACGTGTATTTTTTGTCTTTTTCTAGTTGCTAATAAAGTGCAGTGTTCTTTTCACAAATGTAAGGAAGTACGATTTGTTGGAGTAGATTATCATATCTGTTTTCTTTTTTATAAGGAGTTCAAGTTTACTACAGTTTCTCTGGAGTTAAAAGAAAAATATCGAATTTGATTTTAATGCCTATTGGAAACAATAAAGGTCTAGGAAAAAAGTTATTATTTTCCAAAATATGAGAAAAATCTCCTCTTATATGTAGACCTATATAAGTTCCTCTAGTTTGATAGATATTCTATAGATCAATAGTAGCCAATACCGTTATATGAAATGTAATAGAGTGCTTTTGAAGATCATGTGATCACAAGGAGATCATCAGATGACAAAAGCATCTATTCAGCATTGTAAAATAAACTTCCCTACTTATTGTTAATGTTTACTTCGTTGCTAAGCTACATAAAGATATCAACGGTAAAGAATGAAATCTCAGTATGGGGGAACTATGCAGTTTACAGCTATACATGTGATCCAGAAGCCCTATACCAACTAGGCGATTTTGACTAAGTTGGCAGACAAATCAGCGGTAACGTCAGCCGATTATACCAGGATAATCAGATTATCTGAATCAAATTATCAATCAGTATGCTATATTAAAATGTGCATGTTTGATATGAATCGTTGCAAGATCGTTGCAAAACCGTCTCCAATTGTTGTTTTATGAGGATGTTTGTATCATGTCGGTATTAATTGATTTATACATTTTGTAAATATGCCTTATTTTTGTGTATGATACGTTCTTATTTTCCTTATATACCCACTGGAAGATATTGTATATCAACAGGAAGTGGATTCAATAAAAAAAAATAAAAAAAAGATCAAAAGAAAAATCAGCTGATTCTTCAGAAAAAAATGGCTGATTTTAGCGCCGATCAGTCGGCCGACTTTGTTTGAATTGCCTAGTGGGCATGGGTCTTCACAAGCTCACCTATCACAGACCAGGAAATACATACTGAGAGGATATTAAAGAGGAAATTAGAGGGGTCCATCCACAAAGTAGGAATAATTCAAATGGGTTATCCACAGCGGAACCAATTAATGTTCACTACACCGTCTTGATATTCATTCTCATGGTGTAAATGTAAAAATAAAATTTGATTCATAGTAAACGTCAAGGGGCAACAGGTATGGTGAAATATAAGGATGTGGACTATGATATACATAGCTGAAATAAGGTATCTATTAAAGAAAATCAAATAGAATAGTTTTATTTGGTGGAATTTTCAGGTTAATAAAACCATTGTAAAGCGGTTATTTATTATGGCAATAATATCCAAACAGCAATGATAATAAAATATGATAAGTGGTTGTACTTATCCATGGGCCAGCCAAAAAACATCCACGAGAATTCCGTACTCACGAGAAGTTAAAATACCCAAGATTGTTCAATTTGCAATCGTGGGTATTTTGTTCTCATGGCTTTTTGCTTCGATTGTTTCCAATTTCTTCAACACATAAAGTGTTCAAATGTCCTTCTTACACTCTTTAAAAGGTATTATATGTGAATAAGTATATTATGTGAATGATTTTTGTAGGTTTTTTCAATAAATTGTCATGTCCAAAACTTCCCGTGGATGTTTTTTGGGGAGAATTTTCTTCTCTTAGACATACAATAACCGCCACAACAAATCGTGGATGGCTTTTGGTGGGTCCCCCCGTTCTCTACAGTCCCGCGACAGCAAGGCTTAATATGTCATCAGTGGCAAAGAATGTTACCGACGTGGTACATCGAGATCCTGTTGTTTGTAGCCAATGGCCCAGAAAAGTAGTTCTCTGTATATATCCCATGTCATCGGAGTTAAGGCCATATTACCCTACATGTCGGGTCACATTCACAGATTTGCATTATTTTACCAACATGTTTGTAAAAAATAAAACATAAGCCAACGCGAGCCAATGCGAGCCGACACAAGCCACCGTGACCCCCACCGCGACCCAAAATGCATAGTATAATATTTACTTCCCCTTGGGATGCATTGAGACCCAACGCAACCCAACCCCTAGTGTGATAATTTCTTAAAACCTTAACACGAATCGGATGCATTGGGTGCTGGTGTAAGCAGGGCTTTAGTTTGTTTCATATTTTTATTATTATTATTTATTTAACCACTTTCACATAATTGTGTTCTTCCAAGATATAGTGTTAATACACGGGAAGATTTACCCTGTTCCCAAAACCCCCCATCAAGCCAAAGCCAGTGTTAATTATTATAATGGCCGGTTTCACCCCGTTCCCTGCCGTCCCCTAGCCCTCATTAGCACCTGGAGGACACACCTGTAGGTGTTACATAATGAATGGGTCGACCCTGGGATGGCGCACCTGAGAGCCACAGTTAAGCCGGGTTTCCACCAAACGATAGTCAGCAGCCCCTGCTGATCTTAAAAGGCAACGATAGGGGGGACCCAGCACTTACCAAGTGGTTCGTTGGGTTATATTCCTGGTTGGTGTCTGGGTCCACTAAGGGATGAGGTACAGCGATATGATTTCCAGGTTTTAATCCGCTGCTGTTTGCCCACCCAATCACCTTCATCTCATAGATACGATCATCAAAGACAGAATTCGTCCCAACTTGTTTTCGCCATGAAAATGACCCTGGCTGTCAGTACAGCGCAAAACATTGATATCCATCACTCACTCACTCACTCACTCACTCACCAAACAATATTTTGCTGAACGGCAGTGAATGATTCACTAATCTTGTGTGGTCGTTGACAAAATTGTTTAGCGGAAACAACAAATCAGTGGTTAAGACATCTGTAAATGACTTCCAATGGCAGTAAACAACTGTCAAAATGAAAAGATTTACAGGTGACCGAATATTTAACCAGTTGGATATTTTTGGCCAACAGTTGCCCATGATTTCTCTCTCGGGCAATTAAAATCAATCAAATCCATTGTTCCCTTACTTTTCCCCCTCTCAATGGAAATGGTTGTCCACAATGTCCTAAAATCATCCCAATGTCTTTATTTCAGTTGTTTGGTTGAAACAACAAATCCTCAAATTGTAAAGATTATTTGTTCAACAATTTTACCCACAACTGGCACTGTGACCGTCCCACCACTCCCTCCCACATAACAACTCAAACAACCATTATTTCCCAGGTCTGAAAACCCACAAATTATAGCGTGTAGTCCACATACCAGTTTTGATGATGGTCGTTCTGTAATTGTTTAATTTTCCTCAGAGAACATGACATAAATCCAATATACCATTTGAAAGGGAATTGTTAATCCTTTCTGGTGATATATGACACATGATTGCCACTCTTGATTTTGTACATTGGGAACAAAGTCCACACGTGGAATACAGATTTCAGGCCTTTGAAGGTATGATTTTCTTGATGAATATCTTTGCACACACTAACATCATAATCAATATAAGATGTGAAAAATGAATGTCCAAAAAGTAGAGCAAGTAAAATTCTATTCAGATGTTATCCAATAGACCTGAATCATAAAGAAAAAATTGCTGTCAGTCATCCGTCCTGTGCTAGGTCGTAGAGTCATATATAATATATCATATGCAAAAAGCCATCCTCTTTACAAGTTATTATGTCTTTGTAAGGAGACTTATTAGGAAATAATCAATTATCTTTTGGTATAATCTTATGTTTGAAGGGTTACTGAGTCTTCTTAAGCCTGGTCCCCACACAGCAACTAAACCCTGGCAATTAACATTAATTTTGTTGCCCAGTGATTGCCAAATTAGTAACTCCCTGGGCGACTAACTAGTCGCCAGTGGAAAAAAAGGTAATAGCCAAGTTAGAACACTACCATCAATATGCAGGCAACTAGAGGACATGTTCCCCTAGCCTGGCGATTAACTACACTAATTGCTGGCAACCTGGGGGAAATAATAAACACATCCAATATTTCGTCAGCAAACAACAGTGACTAATTTTTTAGTCACCAGACATCATTGAGCCATCATTTAGTTAATCGCCTGGCCACTAACTAACCTTAGTCTCTGGTGAATAAACTAATTTTAGTCGCTCTGTGGAGAAGCGGCTTAAGAGTTAGGGAACTGGACACCTTTGCGGTTCGGCTCCCGGGTGTGCTTCAGGTTACTTAAAGTCTCAATTAAGCTCTGGTTCGTGAAACAGTGTCACCGCCTGAAAGGACTTCAGAACAAGATTGGCGACAGTAACTGTCTCACCAACTGTAATTTCTTTTACCTCTGGAAGCATACAAAGAAAATCCACTATATATGTATCATCACAACAGTCGTCGATAACTTTGGAATATATCGCGAAAAAAAATAAGTAAAATTATAATAGCGCAAAGCCTAGATAATCATTACAATAAAAGCGTGTTCGGTAAGAATATTACTTAGTTTTTCGTTAAATTTTTCACTCTAGTTGCAAGAGTAAATTGTATTTTCCATGATAATTGTCCCCATGATACGTTCACAGTGTATTGAGGACAGTCTTGATAGTTATCACTGATTTATTTTGGTTGCCTATCCAGGTTAAGATAAAGATAAACTTTGATATTTTGGATTGGTTGAATAAATCAATACTATTGTTATACATAGATAATGTCTTCTAGATGTGCATTCATACTCTTATAACCAGATGCAAGTGTAGGTGTCTAGCTCCCTTAGTTTTTACTGTAAAATCTTTCTTTTGGAGCATTTCTTCCTACTACAGATCTAGAGATGTCCTGCCTCATTTGTCACTTCGGTTCTCTGACCGTTGAATTATGGAGGCTGCGAAAGTCGATCGCTTCTGACTACAGCAAGGATATTGATCACCTTCTCTGGGTGTGGAGAGTTCATGATGACAACTAATGTGGTACTTAATCACTACCAGAGACAGGAAATGACTGTTTTTCCTTCTTCATAATTCTAGCAGAACGACACTTTGGTAAAGTAGTGAAAAATAAAATTGAAATTAGGGGTATGTTTAGCATGTGGTAAATAAAGCAATCAATCAAAATGTCTTTTAACCTTTAAAAAGATTTTTTTAGATGATGATGATTGTTGGAGTTTGATGTCTGCTACGCAATTTTTCAGCTATATCAGGACGACTAAAGTTCGTGTTTTACCAGGGGGCCACCAAAAGAAAACCTACGAAAAATAACGTCCACAAAAAGTTATAATATCCACAAGAGGGCCATTCATCTATCGTTGGGTTTTAGAAACCAAAAAGTTTCATAGATTTCTTTTTCATTTCTTTTCAAAATTATACAATCTCAAATTAAAGTGTCCCAATGTATTTCAAAGACACATTAAATAGTATTTTATATGTTATGAATGACTTTAGTACGATTTCTCACTGAACTGTAATGTCCAAGAAATTTTCGTACATTTTTTCTTAGCAGAATTTTCTATTGTTGCAGGAAAAAACTGTAAAAAAAACTCCTCTAAAAATTCTGTGACTTTTTTTTGGTCACCCCCCCCGCCCCCAGTTGGCTGACCGAATCTATTTGGAGAGATTGTGTTAGATTTAAGAATTTTCCCATATATGTGCGACTAATCAGGGACATATTTTCCTTCTTATCTAAATGGAGCAAATTGAAATTCTAAAAATCAAACAGAAATATCTATTGCGACAGCAACATTGCTGTTGTTATCTAGTGTGCAAGTTAGTGAAAAATTGATGTTCTTTGTCTAACGAGCCACAGAGCATTACCCCTTAATAATCTTTACTGTGGTCATCAGAAATAAGGAATTCTGATTTTATCGGGTAACAGAATGCACTTTGTTACATTATGAAACACATAACTCTGAGTCTTAAGTTTGGTCTCATGTTTAACAGCTTTAGCTTTACATTTATGTAAGTCCCTTTCAAGAATGTTGATCCTTTTTACAGATTTGTCAGATTCATATAACCCCCAAAATCCTCAAATAATGTTCATGGGGCTAGGTTGAATTGTCCAAAAAAAAGACTCCAACCATACAAAAAGGTCAGAACAACTCTAATATCTATGATTGTTTTTGACAGCTCACATTGCATTCAATTGTTATCAGCATGTACAACTGAAGGTAACCAGAAGCAGTTTAAAATAATCCATATAATTGTACATTACACCTAATGTAATATAATGTGGCAATCCTCTTAGAGTGTATAGTATTAGTATGGATTGGTTGGGTTGATCCCAGGTGTTCCATAGGCTCAGTACTAAAAGGTACAGGTGTCATTTCCCCTGCCCTCACCTGCTGCCAACTGGAACCCCTCCACTTGGCACCCCTATCCAGCTTACCTGGTGATTACCTACTCATCAAGGGTTGTAACCTATCAAGGAAGATGCCTCATACTAATAGGCTCATACTAATAGGCTGGCCACTGATTCCTACAATTCATTTAAGAGTAAACAAAAAAACCTTGCCAAACTATTATTACTTTAGACATTATCATTATTGATTAAGCTGTTGTGCATCAGCTGACCCTGTTGTTGGTTGTTCACATTATTATCTATTTGTATTATTGAATTATATCTTAGGAACATTGTGTATCTTAAGTGAAGAGGCAGATATCTGTTAAGTCTGCAACCCTCCTTTTTTGTATTGTTATAATCATACCCTGAAGGTTATTGTAAACTCTACCTGATTCAGTGATGTACCTTGCTATGCATTAATTACCTACTTCTGGGCTATCAAATCATTTTGGGTAGTAATCTATCACTGTGTATTCCTAAACCGATAGACTGCCACTGCATGATCGAGTTTCTTGATCAAATCATAAACTTTGCTAGTTCTTTTTCCATTTACACTTCTCTTGTGTGTAAGGGGGCCATAATTTATACCTATGTCAAACATCCCTTTCAGAATATTAATAGAAATTTGTTCGGTACCTACCACTTGTAACTGAATTTTATTTCTTTTTTTTTACTTGACAAGAAAAGCCAATAAAAAATGTCAAGATTTTTGTCCATATACCTTAAAATCTGTAATTTTTTGCCACCGAAAGTGCACTTTCGGCTGTCGTAAGTACAAAATCGGCTGCCAAAAGTGCAATATGGGCAACCAGTCCAAAATCGGCAGGAAAATTTTCCCAGTGCGTAAAATTTGTCGCAAGGCCATCGATTATGTACCGGCACTGATGAAAGTGTATTGGTTGCAAATCGGCAGGGCACTTTTGGTATGTGAAATAGCTTTAAGCTAAGGGGTGGAGCCCCTAATGCACAGACAATACCGCAGAAATATGGAACCTGCTTCGCATGAGTCCCTCTCAATTGTAAACATTCAAAATTGTAATACTCATCTATCCATTCAAAAGTCAGCTTACAAATTACCATGTACGATACTGCCAATCACTTGTAATGTGTATAATCATGCATTTCAGGAATATGGAACTTGAAATTAGAAATGACCTACTTTTGCTGTTAATAATGGCCTGCTAGGCAAACAACAGATTTTTATTAAGACTTATCTGGTGCAGTGGTCTCTAGATCAGTTAATATATTATCACTCCACAATGGTGTTTATAGATGCACAAATGATTGTTATGAAAATAGACTTGCCTCAATAGTCCATCAAAAGTCATTTCTTAGGCCCAGGGTTCTGACTGTTATGCAGACAGACTTAGGTAATATTGATTCTCACTTACCAATACTGACAAAGAGATCTAGGTCTAGTGACCCTTTACAACCAAGGTATTTATTCTTTGACACACTTTTCAACACCTATTAAGTAGAGAGTAGAAGATGACAAAGTGCATATTTTTCCATAAAAGCAGATGTACCACAGTAGTAATAGAAGTACATGCAAAGAAGTATGGACTATAATTATAGGCCTATATATAAAACGTTGATGTTTTCATCTTTCAAGAATTGTACTAAGAATGGTTAAACACACCACGGTCACAACCCGAGTCTAACTCTTGCATCAACTACTTACATATTTGACTCTCTGAAATGCTCAATAGGCCTTGTTTATTTTTAAATGCGCGGACTTTCATATATTTAGCTCGAACAAGATCTTATAGAACATATACCAATTGACCTCATGATGAATCCATAAGAAATTAAAAGTTACTGAACTAAACCATTATCATTGGTTTACATTCGAAAAAAATGTCATACACAAGCAATTAATTCAAATATCTTGCACTATATTCTCCTTCATGAACATGTCTGTATTCAATCTTTCCTTATACAGATAATCATTTCCTGTATAGTGACTATATATATAGTTAATGAATCAAAAAAGGAAGAAAGGATAACTATCTTCTGTCAATCTCTAATATTTGAGGTATAATATTGCACCTTCTATGCCTGAGTGGTGAAAAATACCGATCCTCGTCATACCAATAGAGTTTCATGTCACGGGTAAATAGTGCATAGATTTACATAAAAAGATTACCAGACGTTGCAAAACTGCAATAGGAATGCAATAGGAATGGTGTTTAAAGGGGGCCAAAACCAATAAATTCAATGACATTGTACAGACTCAAATAATCATGGAAATCCATTTAGAGCCTAATGCCAGCCTATGTTTAAATCCAAACAATGAAATATGGCAGAAAATCATTAAAAAAAGTTTTCCTTGCTTGGCTCAATTAATGTGGATCTGCAAAAATTCGGGGTTTTTTTTACAAACAAATAGACATATCACCATCTCTCATGGAATTCAACTTTGGTTTGAGCTAGTTTTCACAGGTAAAACTTTACCAATGACCTTAACTAGACTCATCTAACACATATCTATAATTGTCTAAGTTTTGAAAATGTTGCCAATTGCATATTGGTTTTGGGTCCATTTAATCACTGTTTGGCACAGTGGGGAACTGCGCAGTTGCAAGGGAAATGTGAATAAAGCCGGGTTTCCACCGAACGACTTTCATGGGGAGTTGCTAACGACCATGAACGACTTTAAAAAAAGAAAATATTTGCTCATTTTGGTCGTTCAGAAAGCAACTATTTCTTGTTTCCACTGAACGATAAAAATGCTGATATCTGAACGACTCTTGGACTATCTGGACGACTTTTTCAAACGACAAAGGTCGGAAAAACCTGGGAACAATGGACTTAATAGTCTTTAATTGTCCTTGGAACAAATCGTGAGGAACTGTCGTCCAAAAATATTAAACAGGTTAGATATTTGGTCGTTGGTGAATCTTTCACTTTAGTCGTTCACTTTAGTCGTTTGCAGTCGTTCAGAAATGTCTTTACTACCATTTTTTTGTTTC
The DNA here is from genome assembly GCA_936440205.1 of Lepidonotus clava. Classification (NCBI taxonomy): domain Eukaryota; kingdom Metazoa; phylum Annelida; class Polychaeta; order Phyllodocida; family Polynoidae; genus Lepidonotus; species Lepidonotus clava. Next base: position 11,043,131 of record OW387146.1, on the reverse strand, counting down.
CACTGAACGATTATACTAACGACCACAAAAGATGTATGATTCGTTCAGTGTCATTAGCATAATGTCGTTCGGTGGAAACAGGGCTTAAGTTTACTCACCTGCTAACACCTGCCGTTTGGCACAGCAACTCCGAAATATCCCTGGAACTGCAGTGGCGACTGAAGACGATCTGAAAAACAAAAAAAGGATATCTTGTCAAAATCAAAAAGAAAATATAAACGAGTTTTGATTAGCTGAATCTGACAGGAAGAGTTTAAAGTGTTATTGAACAACAACGATATTGCGGTGTTATAGAGAAATGAAAAGAAATTGGGCTAGATTATTTTTGTTTTTTTCTTATCTTTCTTTAATTTGTCCGCTTCCTATGAAAAACACGACATTCTTTCTTGCGAATGGGAGTAATTATTATCTCTGATTATCTTTTTTCAACAACATAGTTTTTATGTTTGATAAGTTAGCAATCAGGGTACAGCAGTAAAGAATGTTATACAATTATTTATAGACTTATTTCAATAGAGTGGCATCCTGCTAGCTGAATAGGCCTAAACGATTGATTGGAATATGGGTTTCAATGGAAATCGTTGGGTACAGGCCTTCTATGGGAGCTCGAGGGTTCACTGCGCAGGTTCATGGGATAGGTGTATAGCTTCATAATAGTAATGTTCAGCAAAAGTATATTTCGATACAAAGAGAATATGCCTGATAAATTAATCAAATGTGTATGAAGTTTATAATGAGAATAAATTACAAGGCGAGGAACGAGTCTGAAAATTTGTTAATGGTATAGATCGCCTTAAGTTCAATGTAATGCATGATATCTTAGCAATCTATAAGTCAGGAACATATGTATTCAGTATAATCTTCTTTAAAACGCAACTATTTTAGTCAAAAAAATTCGTAGACTAACATAGATACCCAAAGCTGGATGTAAACGGCTTTGAATCTTGATTGTGATGGCCTGGAAAGCTGATTTTTAAGAACCAAAAAGTTTAGTTTATATTCATTTTGGGGCTTTATATTTATACTTTGACTTTTCAAGTCAAACCGCATGTTCAATTGTGCGTACACTCATAACATATCCCACATTGAAAGTTATCAAAAGCTTTGACCTCAAAATGAATACTTGTAAATGTATTCCATATGGTCGACAAAAACACAGCAAAACCTATAGAAAATAAACAAGTAGTTGTTATATATCCTAAGGTAATGAATTAATTTCCAAAGAACTAAGAAAATATTAAATACATATGTATACAATTGAAAAATAATGCTCATTAGTTTCTCTCCATGCTTAATCACAAATAATGACATAATTGATGAAAATGTCTATACTAAAGCCTTGTGATTTGTCGACATATTACCCAGAATGCATCCTGATCTATGCTAACCTGCAGGTAAATCTCAGGAATTTGGCTATCCGTTGTTGGGAGAATTAGAATAAGATCTAATATTCCCCACATGCGGTCCTTTTCTATGTCGAATCAAATTGGATAATACTTATAATTACCACTAAATCAGAGTCATTACTTTGGCATATTAGCCTGCCTAGAAATACCTTCTAATATCCGGGGTGCTGGGCCACCCTGTGAGGCCTGCATCAGGGATGTTATACCAAACAATTATGCCCATTTCCTCCTCACCTTTGTTTACCATAGCAACTGCCAATAACAAACCACAGGGACCTAGGCTGAGGCAGGCATGCCGTGTGCACTCTCAAGCAAGAATATGACGTTATCATAATGTTATTTTAACGTTCTTTTTAGTTCTGCTTTGGTTCTTGTTATGTTATTTTGATGGCACCCAAAAACGTCTTTAGAACCTAACATTGTGATGTCGCAGTGTGACGTTATTGTGACATTCTTGTAACATTCTTTCACATTATAATAACATTATCATAATGTTCTTTAATAGTAAGGTCTCAACTTTACTAAGATAAAATGTTATTATAACATTCGTTTTAAGTAAGTCTCAACTTTACCTAAAATAACGTAACTGTTATGTGAAAAGTGTGCAGGTTACAGACTAACCAAAAGGTATGGTTGTAGAACATGCTTGTTACATTGCTGCTTGCCTTGGCTGTTTGCTTGGGTTTAAAGGGAGCCAAAAGCTGAAGCTGTTATGACAAATGCTATAATACTGTATTCTATCAAATAGGATCAGAGGCAAATTACCCTCCTTAATTTTCGGACCTGGGGGGGCGACCAAGAAAAAGCTCCGAAATTTCGTGGAGTGTTTTTTTCATTTTTCGTGGCCACGATAGACATTCTTCCCCCAGAAAAAATGTATGAAAATTTCGTGGACATTAAAATTTAGTGAAAAACATACTGAAGTCATTTATAATATACGTATTCAACTAAAATACATTCTAATGTGTGTTTGGAATACATTGGGACACTTTGAGATTGTATCATTTTGAAAAAATGTGGGGGGGAAAAGCCACGAAATTCCCCCCCCCCCCTAAAATCCCACAATAGAAAATATAGCTATCGTTGGTATTTTAACTTTTCGTGGACGTGATTTTTCGTAGACTTTTCTTGGTCGCCCCCCCTGTTCTAAATATTTTGGCAATTTCATTACGACAAAAAATTGTCCTTATGACAATTTTAACCTATTTCTCTTCCCAACAGTCTGCTAATTTAAGGCTAACATAATTGCAATATGATTGTATGACCCGTTCATAGTATGATTGCACTGAAAAATTTTCCAAAAGGCTTCAATGATAATTAATTCTGCTTCTCTCATTTCACCACTGGTTTTGTAAGAACTGTGATACCACAGTCATATCTATTAATAACAAAGGTGATTCAACCTGAACTAAAACTAGGAAATCTGATCGAGTTTACACAAGGGTTAAGTGCCGAGGGGTAATGTACCACATGTAAAAGGATTCCTAAAGTGAAACAAGCCCATGTAACGCATTCTAATTGTAATAAGATGTCCTCTGCAATTAGAATGAGCTGAGTTAAATATAGCTGGTATCAATGATTGTATTACAATTACAAAATAGTAGAGAGAAATAAAGGCTATTAATTTTATGTAAGAGCCGGCTCTGCTGTGAAACCTTGACCTTTTAGGCTATCAAAATTATCATAATTATATGATAAGCTCAGGTGACTTGACCGTGACTGGGTGCGTGAAGTCTGGAACAGAGTCTATTCTTTCACACTGAAAACACAAAGTCGTCAGAGAGCCACTTTAAAGTTGACAGAGGGTTGTCATAGGTGACTTTTGCATTGTCATAGGTGACTTTTGGGGGCAGAGCAGGCTCATTTCAGGCCATTGATGCTGTTTGACGACCTTGTGACAATCCTATGACAATTATGGGGTGGTCAGAGGGTTGTCATTGTGAATTTTGAGGCTGGATGACAACCCAAAGGATGTTATTTTCTCCTGACAACTTTTGGCCAAAAAGGTAGTCAGAGAAGCAAAAATGAAAATCAGGTTGTCATAGGATTGTCACAGAGGAAAATGAGAAGTCAAAAGTCCTGCCTGACAACCCTAGGGTTGTAAGTGAATGCTGCCTGAAATTGTCATGGCCCAAGATTATCATGGCCTCTGTCTATGACAAAGTATTGTAACTGAACGGTGTCAAAATACATACAACTCATAGGCCTCCTATGTGTAATGGTCATACCTAATAACAAATAATAAGATAATAGGAAGCCATTTTTATGGACTTTGATATCTACAACATGAAACTATTCATAAATAAGATTTTTTGTATAAAAGACACAGACAACATTGGGTTGTCGTTTTTGGCACCACTTTTGACAACTCTGTCTTTGCAGTGGCAGGTAACGCTTTGACTATTATTGAATATAAAGAGGGAAATTTGCAATACTATTTATAGGGGTATTTTTTCATTTATGTAAAGTAGCCATGATACATATTTGTTATCCGTTTTATCCCCCCCATAGGTGTCTGTGCCACTGGTAATGTGACTTTTAGGGAATAATTACACAACGCAATAGATAATGGTTATCCTAAATGTTACGATAGCCCCAATATTTCAATGCCTTAAAATGATTGTCAGGTTGTGTAAACTGAGACTATCTTTTGGAATTATTCTCCTAAGGTTGTCATAAGGCTGTATTACGTTTTCCTAAGCTGTCTATGAAGTTGGTTGTTGGAGGCATTGGGATTAATGCTGAATATTTCAAACATGTTTGACATTTTTTGCAATTTTCTCTTTTTATTGAAGGACAGTCTAGGTACATTAGGTTAAGCTTACTTTAGCAATTTCATGAATCGGCAGAAGGAATAGAAGTTGATAATACACGTGTTATATACATCGTCAGAAAGGGCTTTAGAGAGTAGAGGCAGTGAAAATTGTCTCTTGGAAAACAAGCTTTTAGCCTGGTTTCAACCGGCCGAATTTGACCACCAATTATTTGGTAATTTATTACTTTTAACTAGTAATATGACAAAGACCATATCCTACATACCATTCAAAAGAGAATGAAAAACCTTTTCTAATAGTATATAGCATGTTCATGATTAACCAATATTCACACTGCCGATTCTTGAAATCGGTAGTAAAATCTGGTTGGAAACAGGGCTTAAGTTTACTTATCGCAGACACTTGTTTTTGAGCTGTATAAACCGCCCATATAGACTGAAGGTCAGTACATAGGTAAGGTAAGTGCTTGTGTCAGCAGTTCTGTGGCCCTGGGGTTGGTCTGGTCTATAATGATAGAGACTCTATAAGAGGGATAAGGAGGTACCTTTGGTCCCGATCCATAGTCCAATAACTCTATGACCAGCCAAGGCTTTATCAGTTTTGAGAAAAAGAATGATTAAGAATGATGAGAAATGATGATAAAAAAAGTGTATGTTTACAGGAAATGCAAGAACAGTTTAGTTGTCGTCTATGTTCACATTTTTGATAGTGGTACATCTACACGATTTTAGTTTCCATCAGTATCCAAGAGTTTAAACAAATTAAGGTTTGATGCAATTTTATTATGATCTATAGTCCAATAAATCTTTGGACAGCCTGGGTTTGTCAGATTAAAAGATAATTATTCTGTTATGAAAAAAGTAGTATGTCTAGAACAAATCCAAATTTATTTATTTGTTGTTGTTTATGTTCACAGTGTTGATATTGGTGGCTCTACATTTTAGACTTTTTTTTCTTTAGGCTTGAAAAAAAGATTAAACTAAATAAAGGTTGATATCGATTTGATATCAATAAAAAGAATATCATAGTGTGTATTCTCAGAGCATCTGTTATTGTGTTGGTCGCAATCCAAGTAGTAATTATGTGCACACTTTAAACAAAATTCATCTTCAGACGTGCCCCCTCGGGATAAAGTATGCATTGGATTCATACTAGATTAACAGCATTGGAGAGTCGACGTACAATCCCCGTGAGTCATATTGCCACCTAAGAACAACCAAAATCGTCTTCATATATTTCATCACCCAAACAATATGCTATAAAGCTGTTGAAAATACTCAAAACAAGGAGCGGTATACGTAAGTAAAGCCTGTAATATACGCACCTCCCTCGGGTGGTAAATGAAAACACGCACATGTGAAAGAGAAAACTTCTAGGCCCTCTTCCTGATACTCTGGCCTCCAATCGGGTTTAGATCTGCTGAAAGATCTTCCTGGTAAAGTATGTTCAATTAACCTCAAAGGAGTCCCTTAAACTGAGTAAATGAAATAGGTTAATAACTTAAAACACGACCAATAAGCTTAATCTTAAGGGTACTTAAGGTTGAGTTAGACTTTAGGCTGTATTCCAATAGCCGATTTTACTCCCGATTTCAAAGGTCGGTAGTTGGAATCAGGGATAATCATATACATGCTATATATCACTGAAAGGATGATTAATTCCCATCCAAATGATACGCAGGATGTGGGATGTTTTGCCGTATCATTAAAAAAAAGTAATATAATATCCAATTGCCTGATGTTGGAATCGCCCTGGTGGAAAATCAGCTTTACATTGTCTTAATTATAATAAAATGATAAAGGGGCTATAAAAGAATTGATTAGGCTAAACAGGTTAACTTCGGCATCAATACCTTTTGTGAAGAATGGAATTGCAAATTATAAAATACTAGTCATAATGTACTGATGAGCCTATTCAGTTATGAAGAGTAGATAGATACACAGTGCCGCGTCGCATAACGGAAGGAGCGATATCGCTCTTTAAAACAGCGGGTTTTGGCAAAGTCTCGCTGTTATACGCGAAATTCGGCATCAATTTTCACCCATTTCTAATTATTTTTCTGGGCTGACAATTTCAGAGATTTTAGATCTAAATGTCTAGTATCCAGAACTTTTTACAGAATTAAAATCGGTTCAGTAGAAGAGCCGCAAATCAACAAGGAGACCCATCGCAACAGGGACGTCCTTGTTGCGAGAGTGGGGTGGACAACCCTCACTGTTGCAAAATCTGTTATGCGACGCGGCACAGGAGGTTATCTAGAGGGTTTCAAGGGACACAATGTATCCATTTTACCGATTTTAGGCGTAGATAAACAAAATAAAAAAATACCCCACAGGCAAAATCCTGCAAAGGCCTTTATATGGGGTAAAGTTCTGGCCGCTCTCTGCTAGCCAAGGTCCATAGTTCTTATCTATATCAAACTCCTTGAATGATATTTGTCTAGAGCCCTCTAGCTGGCTATACTGCTTTAGGCGTAATTATTACGACCTCGCAAGATAAAAGACGCAGAGGGTTTTTGTTGTTTTTCTGGACGATTTGATACAGGAAGGGATTCGTCATTGCAGTACGTGTTTGCTCAAATATGGATTCCCACTTTCAATTCAAGCCAAATTTCAAAATATGGAAATGAATATGAAACAATATTTTCAACGGAGAGAATTTATTTTTAACCATGATATACTTTATCTACACTGAAAAAACAGAGTTGTCAAAATGGTAGTCGGGAGAAAATGACAACCTATGGGTTGTCATCCAGCCTCAAAATTCACAATGACAACCCTCTGACCACCCCCAAATTGTCAAAGGATTGTCACAAGGTTGTCACACAGCATCAATGGCCTGAAATGAGCCCTGCTCTGCCCCCACAAGTCACCTATGACAACCCAAAAGTCACCTATGACAACCCAAAAGTCACCTATGACAACCCTCTGACAACTTTAAAGTGTCTCTCTGACGACTTTGTGTTTTCAGTGTACATCAACTGAAAGATCTAACATGATATTGTATCGTTAATTGGCGTGTGTGTACATATGATATGTAAATTAATCTTAAATCACTGAATCAATACACGTTTAATAAGTTGAATGTAATCATGAGGGATCTCTCAATAGATGGTTCTGGTAACTTCACCCTAATGTCACTACTTCTATATGACACATAAAACTGATCATCATTTCAGTAAACATATAAAAAGCCCATTCACTTGTTGAACGGAGGCACACATTAAAACATTGTATTCTTTCAAGATGTTTTACGTAGTGGTCTTGGGAAGTGCAACAAGAACGCTCTTTTTGCATAACAATAACGTTGTTATTGCGTCCTTAAGCGTACTTGATCGGTAAACCATTTGCTTTCACCCTCTATTGCCAATATAAAGCCTATATTCCACAGGCCGATTTTGCTGCCGATTTTGAAAATTGACAGTAGAATAAACGCTGTATTCCACATACCGATTTTGATACTGCCAATTTTGTTTTTGTTTGATTTTCTCTGGGAATATTGTATAAAACCATACATCTTATATACCATCTGAAAGAGAATTTGAAAATCTTTCTAGTGATATATAACATGTCTGTATAAAAATATAATTACCTCTGCCGATTTTTTAAATCGGCAGCAAAATCGGTATGTGGAATACACGCTTAAAGGATATGCATACATACACTATAATATAGTGTTTGTATGCATATCCTTTAAGCGTGTATTTTGCTATATTATATCATTAGAAAGGGTCTATAATTTCATTTCAAACAACATATAGGACGTATGGTTTCATGTCATATTCATGGAGAAAATACAACCAATATAAAATCTTCAGAGTAAAAATCGGCATGTGGAATACAGGCTTTATGTATTGTAGGGCTGGCTGGCAATGTGACCTTGAGGGGTCTCAGGTGCGCATGCGCAGAAAACCCACCAAGGTCAAGGCCACAGTCGGGCCACTGTACGTGCTCAATAACATCAAATACCATTAGTGTATCAATTTTTGCTCAATCATACTTTTGCTCATACCAACCACTGCGAGAAATATGCATTAAAATTAAATATATGTAACATTTTCCAGATTATTATGACTCAAGTAACAAATATGTTTAACTCTTTATATATATACATTCGTTTTGTTGATGTTTAAATATCATTTGTGTTAATATCACTTGTGTTTATTGTGCGGTGGAAAATACGTTGTGCTGTCTGCCGTCCTTATGACCTACTGCAAATGACTATTGCTTGATGTTATTGATGAGACGTAATTCTTTTTTTAAGGGTCTGTCGAGTTGTTTATGACCTTGTAGAACTAAAATTACGCCATTGTTTTGATACACGCTTTGAATCTATGCAACCTTGAAATACAAACTAAAGGTTTGTTTCCACCGAACAATATTTTTCTCAGGACTGCTTAAGCCAGGAAAAGATTTATAAATAGGTTGTTGCCAGTGACAAAATCGTTCAGTGAAAATAGCAAATCGGTGGAAAATATAACTTCAAGCAACTCTAAGTAAAAGAAACCACTGCAAAAATTAAATGATTCATTAATGACAAAATATTCAATCTGTTATTATATATCTTTTTTTCCAAAAGCAATTGAGGCCATTGTTCCATAATATTATGTATTCTTTTTTTTTTTTTTTTTTTTTTTTTTTTATTTTATTTGACATTTCTTCCATTACAAGAAGTTCTTCCAACATCTATGAAATACATGATGATACATACAATGATGAACATTATGAATATACATATGTGTGGTACCACTTTTATACACTATCCAATTTTTCACATAATAATTGAATTAGTTTTACTTACAGAAGTGACTCTATACATTTCCTATATACATTTATGCTCAATGATTTCTGTACACCTTCTGGTAGATTATTCCATAAACTCACACCCCTATAGTAAGGGCTCTTTCTCACCCGTTCAATATTAGATGCTTCAACATTAAAAACTATTTTACCACTATTTCTCAAAACCATATTAACATCTCTTTCGACAATATTTGTAGAAACCTGACTCATTTTGTACATCATTTGTAGCAGGAATAATTTTCTCCTCTTATCCAACATTTCCAATGATAATTCTCTATGAATTTCCAACATTTCATCGCTTGCATCTGCATCAGGTCGTTTGAAAAGTTATCCAGGGTCATTCTTATATAAGTATCTTGGTCGTTCATGGAAACAAGACAAAAATTATGAACCACTAAAATGGCTGACCATGACATGTTTTTCAGTTGTTGTAGTCATCAACAACTTATAATGAAAGCCGTTCGGTGGAAGCAGGCCTTAAAGGGAGTCAAAACCAATAAAATTGATAAAATTTTCAAAACTCAGATAAGTATAAAAATATGTTAGATGAGTCTAGTTAAGGTCATTGGTAAAGTATTAGCTCTGAAAACTAGCTCAAACCAAAGTAGAATTCCATGAGAGTTGGTAAAATTTCCATTTGTTTGTAAACAAACTCCATTTTTGCGGATCAACATTAATTGATTTGAGCAAGAAAAACGTGTTTTCAATGATTTTCTACCATATTTCATGGTTAAGGTTTTAACATAGGCCAGAAAAAGGCCCAATGAATGGATTTCCATAATTATTTGAGTTTGGAAAATTTGATCGAATTTTTTGGTTTTGGCTCCCTTTGATGTAAGCAGAACTACCTTCATTTTATGGTTTAGAGCAATGAAATATCTGTAGTCTGTCTTAAACTTATATACATTGTTTACATTATGATAAAATTGGCCCCACTGTTTTCAGTATCTTCATGTATATATTTCTAAGTATTTTCTCTTCCAGATATGATAGATTTTTATATTGATTTGATGTGCTAACCAATCCAAGTTGAAATGTAACAGTCTTTTTTAACGACCACATGATTGTAGTCAGTCTTTGACTTTACAAAATGATAACTAAGATACACATTTGATGGTTAGGGCTCAATCTCATCAAAACAGAATATAATCGTCTTGTCATTTTTTGGTTATGTTCAGATCTCACCAAAACTAAAGATCATTATAACGTTAGTTCTTGGTGAGTTTGCGACCTCAAGAAAAACAGACCCTAAGAGCATGACCATTTTATTGAACCTATATCTAATCGTACTTAAGTCCCTTCTTAGACCTACCACTGTTCATTATTGATCAACTGCCGATACAAGGATTAAAAAGAGTTTATCCAAAAAGCATTTTACCTAAAAATAGTGCATCAACTTTGTCCTCTTAAAACACCACCTCTATACAAAAGAAACCCTAATGAACCCAGAAATATATTGTTAAATAACTTGAACAACCAGGAAGCCTGTGCTCTGCCCCCAGTGTTGAAATAATCGACCAAAGCACGGGTCAAACAAATCGATGAGTTTGCACAGGCTGCAGCAGAGCAATGGCTACTTCAAACTTTGTTTACCCTGCATTATTAACTCAGTGTTATGTAACCTGTGACACTGACAGCCTTTGACGCAGTTTACTGTATAATAACAATACATGAGAAAAGAGTACAAACATTTGGAGTGGGTAGGGAGTGCGAACTCTGTTATTAGTAAGGTATATATTGATGGAGTTGTGTAGTTGTTTGTTAAACTGAAACTAGCTGCGCAGTTCACACTGCAAAATTGAATGTAGCAGAAAATGAAATGCACAAGGGCCTTCCATTAAGTACTTACGCAGCAGGGGGGGGGGGGGGGAATTTAGGAAAATTTGCGTACGTTCCTATATGAATTCAATGTGTACTTTAGCTCAATGGGAGTGGGAGGGGTCTAAAATTTTGGGAATTTGCACACGTACTTAATGGAAGGCCCAATATTAAAAAGTGAAAGATTGTATCTCAAGAATGTATCATCAATCTTGTTGTCAGAGGGGGCTTGGTGATATGGAAACACATTGAGAGTAGGGATTGTTATCAGTATGAGAGAAAGCGTGAGAAAAATAAAATCCAATTTCATAATGGTATTTATTGATAATCTACGAAATTGAACGCTAAAGTTGGATATTACACTTTTTAAACCACATTTACAACTGCGGAGGTCATGGAATTTGCGCAGGATGTTTTCACTATTCTGAGGGTTAGGGAAATATCAATTCAGGTAGGTAAGGTTCTACACCTATCAACAAAATTAATAGGTATAAGATATTAAATATAACCAGCAAATTGTTTATATGACTAATGATTTTTTCCACTAAAACAACCAGGTATTGTCAGTGCGTACTTTCGGTATGTGGAATACGGCCTTAATACAAATATTATACTGTACGGAGTAGTTAACAAAGATTAACCGCCTGCAACGCTGAGTGGGCCGCTTTGAAGTGTGCCGACCCGCGGGCTCCTGTGGGAGAACACAGGTAAAGCCCACCTGACAACGGCCGATACCACACAGGTGGGGTGTTGACAAAACACCTGGTCCGACGCCGCAAACTCCCGCTATCCCAGGCTCATGCAACATTATTATAATTTACCAATTTAACATTACCATTATTATAAGTTACCAATGCCGCCAACTCCCGCTATCCTAGGCTCATGCAACATAATTATAACTTACCGACTTAACATTATTATAAGTTACCAACGCTGGCAACTCACGCTATCTCAGGCTCGTGCAAGATTATTATAACATTGCAGTAATGTTCTGTTTAGTTACGCTATCCCAGGCTTATACAACATTATTATAACATTGCAGTAATGTTCTGTTTGGTTGTGTTTTGGTATTGGCAACTCCCGCTATCCCATGCTCATGCAACATTATTATAACATTTATCCCAGGCTCGTGCAACATTATCATAACATTGCAGTAATGTTCTGTTTAGTTATGTTTTGGTATTGGCAACCCCCGCTTTCCCAGGCTCATGCAACATTATTATAACATTGCAGTAATGTTTTATTTACTTATTTTTTAGTATTGGGAACTAAAGCTTCCAAACCAAGCATGCAACAGCATCATAACATTGCAGTAACCTTCTGTTCAATTATTTTTTGGTGTGGGGAACTCACACTATCCCAGGCTCATGCAACATTATTATAACATTGCAGTAACGTTCTGTTTAGTTATGTTTTAGTATTGGCAACTCAAACTATCCCAGGCAAGCATGCACCATTATTATAACATTGCAGTAATGTTTTGTTTGGTTCTGTTTTGGCATGAGCAACTTCCACAGTCCTATGCACTGTGCAATCTTATCATAATGTAGGTGAAAACAACTGATTTAATAAACAATTTCAGACACCGTTGGTAATTTCTAATAATAATTTGGTGCAGAAAGCCCCAAGCCAGGTATGAAACATTGTTATAATGATCAAGTCATGTTTAGTTATGGCTCAGTATGGGGAACTACTTCAATCTCTGGCTCATGTAACATTATTATGTTATAATAATGTTCTGTTTAATTACGTTTTGGATTGGGGAACTCACGTAATCCCTGGCTCATGCAACAATATAAGACAAATTGGCTAATTCAATACAGCTTTAAGGTCATAAAACTCAAATCTATATAAGGAAAGTGGGGATGTCCCATATGTTGTGTCTACCACCAGAATGATCTTTTGTTAAGACCATTATTGTTCCATATATCCTATTCCCTTGGCTCTACTTTGTCTTTTATGTATGTAGTACTCTCAATAATGTATGAAAAAGTCAAAACACTGTACGCAGGTAGTTGTCAGGTAATGCACAATTACAGTGCACATGACGCAAATCGTGACGTCATGCGTGACCCCAACAATGACATTGTGATACCCTAAATGAATAATTGACAAGTGTAAATGGGTGCATAGGGCAATTTGTAGTATGTTACTTGGAATAGGCTTTCATTCTATATAGCCCATAGCTTCACCATTCCCTCTACAAACCAGTGAATAAAAGATCTATTATTGCCCTAAAGGGCAATGATCCCTGTTTTTTTCGTGATGTCAGTTAAATTCATAACATTTTCTGTGTAATTGATACAGAATAAATCAAGTACAGACCAAATGGGAACTCAGTGATTGTTATGGCCCCAGTTTCCACACAACCTATGTCTTGGGATACAGCCCTCAACAGTATCACTTGTGAAAACCAAGGCAATAACAATTGCTTTGTGCCCCCTTGGTCTGTATTATGTATATACAAAACAAAAATCCCATATAAGCAGTATAGGGGAAAAGTACTCTGTGTCTGGTAGAGTTGACTTAAGTAGTATAAAAAGAGGACTTTGTTGCAGGTGTTATAAGGCGATGGTACTATTCACATACATACACATCTAGATCAACATATCACACAGACTCATACACTTACAGACACAATACACACACCACTCTCCATACATACACATACACATACACATACACACTTAGCGTACACGCATGCACACACACATCACACACACACACACACACACACACACACACACACAACAGTAAGGCAGAAATATATGTATGTAGCTATGTATGCACCTATGAGGGAAACATATCACCATCCCAATTCTGAAATGTTTCATTTTATAACTGCAGCTAAACACCTTGTTGGACCTACTATATCAATTTCCGGGGGCCAAACCTGTTTTTGATTGGGCTGATTAAATATAATAATTAGATTGTGAAACAAATGATGCTATATGCTATATAAACCCCGTGTTTTGTGAAACTGTCAAGTGCATGTCATTGATAGTTAATAAAATGACGATGTTTAAATGTTGTTTTCTTATGGTACCACATTTATGCACCTGATGTTTCATGACAAACATCATGAACCTGACAGTTTTCTAAAGCAACCATCGCCAATTGTTCGAGAGGTCAGGCTTCCTCTTTCTACAATAACAGTAAACACAGGTAGATGGGATCATTTTACTTAATTACGAACCATATTCAAGTTTACTTCCTGAACTGTTTTGAAAACAAGATAATTGGTTATCAGACACCATAAACAGGTGGTTTACAACAACAGCCTTTTCTTTATATGAGACAAAACATGGCCTTGTAAATTTTAAAGCCGCAGTATCGTCTGAATATTTCTAACATTAAGGGCTCCACCCCAAGCCTAGTAACATCATTGCCGCCGACCTTTTTTCGCAAAAGAAGAACGTAATTTGGTGACATTATTGGTCATGTTCTGAGTTTGGTGCGCTTTTCTAAGAGTTACAACGTATCAAATTGTAAATCATCTTCTCACTGACGACACTACAGCTTTAAATGCCCTTACTTTCAGGCTTCTTCTATTGCTCGCCTCTACCGCGTGATTGAGAAATTCAATTCTAACCAACGAACAGATTCAATAACTTTCCTGGTATAGGCTCATTTTTACCCACTTCTGGGTAAGCGCAGTATTTTAATGGTAGCATTACCTGTCTACACGAGTCAACAATCAGCCCATCCCACATTGGGTATATCCCAGGGTTGGACAAAGGTCAGATAAAATTACTGTATAAGCCAGAGTTTAGATCACTGGAATAAATAAGAATTATGTTTTTCTATATCCCCAAGTACTGATAAAATGTTATGATTTCTTAAATTTTACAAAATTGACAGATTTGCAGGTTAGCCATTCAATCAAAATGCTGCATTTTAGGGAAAATAGGGTTGGACATCATAGGTTGGCTTGACGAGCTTTAATATTGGTTCCTATGGGGAAAAGGCCAATACATAAATCTGCATTATACAAATTTCAAGAGCAATTTGTCAACCAAACCACCATGGTCCATTTGTTTTGCATTTCTTTCTTTGGGGATTAAATCAGAAAGACAGTGCTAAGTAATTTCATGGTAAAATTTGATGTTCATGTATACTGGGGTGGGCTTATTCTTAAATCTATTCTAGCTTAATGTAACATGTCACAAATGTGTAATGGTCACCTATCTACTCTTTCGGTTGAGACTTTTCCTCCATGGTTTAAAAAAGATCAATAGCTAGTATAAAAACCTAAATTTATCAAAAACAAGTTCAGTTCAGTCTTGAGACTATTTAGTGACTCTAAGCGACAATGATGAAATGGCTAAATGTTTTGCAAATTTAGCTTAGAGTGCACTTTTAACCGATTGTAAAGGATGAATTAAAACATCACGTCTTTTTATACGAAGCTGTGTTTCTGGGGTTAGATACCAGTGGCAGTGGCTGTCCAATTTGTCATTATTTGATCAAGGATTGTTCATTATGTCTTTTCCACTGACGCTCGTAAGTGGTTACAGACGAACCTAATATTGAGGGATATATTGGCCTCATGAAAAGTTTTTATGGGGAAGAACTGTTTTTGTTCAGTTAATCAACTACCTAAACATATATATCGTATTCTTATTTTTATTATATTTATGTCAATGGATTTTTATTTTAAGAGACAGACTTATATTAAGTGATATAATAATTATAGTGATACACTAGTAAATAATGATGTCCACCGAACAGCTATAAAGGTTGATAATCATGGGAGTAGTCCCGAAAATATTAAAGTATTATATGAGACTAACAGAGGATTTGTTTCCGTACCATAGGCTTCAATATTGGTATATTCGTTATTGTATTGCTTAGCTATTTATTTCACAAATAACACGAATACCGACCAAGTGATAGACCATTTAGATATATGCGCAGAAACATGTTTAAAAGGTCCAATTTCAACCAGGAAATAGTTACCATCTCTTTAGTAAAATATATAATCTGAAGAATTAATTATCTTTTAGATTTCTAAATTTCTTGTGCCCTATTTTGGTAAAAACAGGAATGATTCTAACAGAAAGTTGCATGAAAGTCTTTGGTCGAATTAAATGGAGCCTCATTGGGATATTTGATATATATATATATATATATATATATATATACAGAATATTGAGATATGTATATTATAGGCGTATTAATTTTCCCCACTGCTGAATTTTAGCGCATCCAGTACTTCCGTGGCATCAGAATTTCCGTGGTATCATTATATCACGCATTTTGTGGTTATTTCTATGTCATTCATTCCCTATCTTTTTTGTTTATGTTTACAAATTCGAAGCAATGTGTGAATTGTGCAAAAAATATGAACAGCGCAAAAATAAATTTACTTATATGTAACGACTGTAACAACGTTTCTTTTTAACTTCAACTTTTTTTTATTTCAAAAATAGACTATCCACACGTTTGAAAGAGGCAGTTTGGGGCCCTGACATACAATACAGAACGCAGGGGGTACTCTGCGTTGCCCAAGAGTCCACTAGAGCTAGGATCAGGTGTCTATTCCAACTCCCCCCGGGGAAAACGAGACATCTGAACACGGGATTCTCTGACCACTCCTGCCTCAATTAATGACTGGTTGGCTGGGCGCACCCGGAATATGGTAATACAAACTTGTAGCGACCAGTTTTACATTTGTCTATCATCTAAAGAAGACTAGTCTGTGAAACCGATTATTTATAATCATTCTGGACATTCAAAACTGCACAAAATTAATAATCTGACTGAAGGAGGGGGGGGGGTGCTAAGGGCTCGATTCGCAGCAGTCGAAAATTTTCTTTATGGATTGGGCGCCAATTGTTTCTTTTTCTTCTTAAACCTTGAACCCTTTCAATGGAAGTGAAGGAAGGCTAGGGAAGAATGGGATAGGGCATATTATTGCACATCTGCGCAGATACTAATAAACAATTTTTTAACTGTTGTACTACTTGGGCAGATGCAGTCTATCGCTTCTCAAATTTCAATGTTATCTTTTCTTGATTCCCTGACTGTCCATTAATAACTCGAGTCAGTTCAGTAAATAAAGTCTTTACTTTGTGCAAAGTACAGATGACTGACTCTATGGAGAAGAGAACTACGACAAGAAACTGTGGTCCAACGGATAATAATGCATAATGATGGCTATTTAGATAGCCCGTAACTATTCACCAGACTTAATACTTTCGGTCGCCATTCAGCCATTGCACATTACTTTTATAATTGTTTGCAATTTAGGGACAGATTCACCAGCCAATTAAGTCACACAAACAAGAACGATTTGAGGGTATTCCAGTCATGAATATGCGACCTAATATCCTCTATTGTGATTATAACAGTATAGCTCACTTGTCGCCAATATTAATAATGACTGTAATCGTAGTGAACATAGGCTCTTTCCTCCTCAGACGGCTGATTGACTATAATCATAACACTTATTATAAGGTTTGTACAGTATAAACCAAATAATGTTTGGTCACAAAATGTAAAATGCAGGCTTGTTAAGTAAGAAACCAAATAATGTTTGGGTACAGAATGTAAAATACAGGCTTGTAAAGTAAGAAACCAAATAATGTTTGTGCAAATAATGTAAAATACAGGTATGTAGAGTTAAAAACCAAATAACATTAAATTTTGGTCGCAGAATGTAAAAAACAAGCCTGTAAAATAAGGAGCCATATAATGCTTGGTCACAATGTCCGTAACCATCAAGGATTGTCCAAAATGGCGCCGTCCACTGTGGTCTGAAGCCAGGTGCTAAGTGACACCAGATACAACAGTTGGCGACTACCCGTTAACGCGATGATTGGAGTGGGACCACCTTCTACGGTTACCGCTGGTTTCCCAGCTTCCCTGTCATTTCTAGTCCTCTCTAAGGGAATCAGCGACAGGTAGAATAAAGAACCTAAAACTCTATCCTTGCTATTATTCTGTTTGAGGGGGTATTTCACACTGGTCATAATTCTAAGATCGTATTTTCAGTTAAGATATTTAGACTTTTTCAAGGTTGTATTTCTGACTTACGATCGTATATTCCTATTATTAACCATATATTTAAGACTACTGACTTTAATAGTAAACATCTTATCTTAATCTTTGAGATGTGAGAAACGTATTTTCAATTGTCCTAGTGTGAAATTCGCCCTCTTTTTTTATGATTGTTTTACGTGTTTGAGTTCAATTCCGTCTCTAACGCATCACGATCAACTTTAGTCGGTGGCTGCAGCAATAATTTGTATTGGTGTTCAAAAACTTGATGACATCGCTCATGACACTTTTGGTTATTAGTGTAAATATTTTCGATAACAATGACTGTCAGGAAACCTCAGAACTCTGAAGAGTAATACACTTTGTGCCTAAATGAAGCACATGGTGAAGGCTAAATTTAATGGTCTGCAAAACATTGGGTCTTTTAGTGTAAGGATGATTATTAGATTTCAAGTAATCCCCCAGCACAAACAAGCAGGTTCAGCCAGTGTCATAACTTTATGGTTAATGAGGGTTCCCCATAATGTATTATATTAATGATATGTGGTGTGTACATGATATACATCTATATTCATAAAGACTTAGTATTTTAGTATTTTCCTTATAGCCATTGAAAAGCTCCGTATTTATAGCAAAGACAGACTCTAAAAACCTCCAGAATTTTCTTGTAAGCTGTCCATACGTCTCCATATAACCCTACAGAACTGTGTGTTTGTAATTTAACCATTTCAAGGGATGGCAAACCTGTCATAAGTATAATTATCAAGACTCCAAGTGATGACCTTGACGTATTACAGTACGTAGTTTATATGTGTATCACATGTACGTAGATGATCTATCACATAATCATTCTGTAAATAATTACAGGTCAATAAAGTGATAATTGACCTCTCTACAAACTGACAGGTCTTAAATCCCTGAATTATTACGCGATATTTTGTATGGTAACACTAATTATCATTCTGTCTATGACGACAAGTTACCGTTCTGTCACCACTGTGATTTGTTGTCATATCACTATAGCTCATTTGTAAATTTTGGAAGACAATGTTTCAATTGTTTGATTTAAGCCAAATACTAACTGGTCAAACAGAATCTGTGCACAAATTGGGGGATTCATAGTGATAAAATCGGCTGACTTGTGCATCGATTCGGCCTGGTGGGTATGGGGCTTTAGCCCCAGTAGGTATGGGTCTTTATGGGCCATCCGTAAATGATGTCATGCACAAGTGGCCCGACGCACAATGGGTTTCGTAACAACGAAAATGAATTAAATAGCGAAACAGTTCGTTGTTGCTTAATAAATTATTTGCAGTTATTTTCGTAACAACGAAAATAAATTCAACAAAGAAACATTTCGCTGTTAAGCATTTGTTCATTGTGCTTTCGTTGTTTGATCCTGACAACAAGATTCTATTGTGCAACAGGCCAAAGGGGGTGGATGGGTTGAACAGTGTGACATGGTGTGGATGGGTTGGTTGAACAGCCTGACAACAGGCCATATTTTCATGTTTAGATTAGAAAATTAAAAATACCCTGAAAAAGTGTGACATCATGTATGGACAGCCCCTTACCCAACATAAACCGTATGCTTATGGTGTTCACACGTTCGTCAGAAAACTAGGCCATGTCCAACTGTCAACTCAAGGTATGTTAGCACATTAATATGACTGTGAAATGTGATAATTAAATCATTACATATTGTCACCTATACTGAACTTCTTAGTAACACATGTTGTGTTATGTAAACAGTTAGCACGCACTGTATCCATGATATTTTGGAATACATATTGATACTCTTTATGTCTGTGTCCATGGGTTTTTATCATTGCTGTACCATGTTTCTCTGATTTATAAATGAAGAAATTAAGATAATATTCTTCGTGGACCACATTGTATATACTTCTAAATGACTAATTTAGGAAAATGGATTTTTACAGTGCATTATTCAAATGATTGATAGATGTTCGGGCATTACAAATTGTGGTAAATATCAATTCAAGCCATGCAAGCAGCCGTACCCTATCTTTTTCCTGCAAAAGGTTGCAAATAGCCTTTGCAATTGACTAAATAATTCAACAATGTGTAAAGCAGCATACCCTCTTGGTGATTTTTCACCAACGGATTGGTGCTACCATAAGCCAATTCTACCAAAATAATCAGCCGGTGATAGCACTAATTCAGATAAAACATACATGACCCAATGCAGCATACTGGAATACATAATAGGTAAGGTTAAAATCTCCCTAATGGGTATGGGGCTTAATGGCCCATACCCACTAGGCGATTTTATCGTCGCCGGCTGGCGGACGACTGGGAGATCTGTCATTGCTGTCACTGGGCATCGGTAATACCTAGCAAGTTTAATATTTCATCATTGATTCTCCTGGTGATTTTCCAGCGATGGCGTTGTACATCGCCCGTCACCCAGAAACAGTACCATACCTATCGGGAGTAGCCTAGCGATTTGATTGATAACCCAGTCGCCCGGCAACTTTACCGCCAATTCTCCCAGACGATTCAATAAAACTCTGTTTGTTTGAATGATCACAACTGGTTAATAATAACGAAAATTAAGCAGTGCAACCAGAAATCTATCAAAAATAACAAATGACTTAGAAACTATCTTACAATGTTAGATATTGGTAATTAGTAATCTGTATTTCGACCAGAATTTACCTCACATTGTTCAATGGGTAACCCCCTTTAAGCCTTATAAAGCCAAGCTAGTTAGTTCATGAGACCTTGTCCACATGACCACTTTAGCCCTATATCCATTCAAACGATTTGGATCCCACCAATCATGCATTTAATCAATTACCAATGAGTATTTGGCATTGAAACACACATGCTAGGTCTGAATCAGTGCAAAGGCCGGCTAATTATTTGGATAAAATCAGTCAGTTTTAGCACTTATCAGTTGGCCGACTCAGTGAAAATCTCCTAGTGGATACAATGGTACCCATTGAGTGATGCGATCTAAATTCTGGTCGAAATACAAGTCAGTAGCGACTAATATCTAACAATGTCAGATATTTTGCAAGCGATTTGACATTTTCAAGTGGATTTCTGGTCGAATCGCTCAATGGAAACACCAATTCTGGTCATTTCGACCAGAAATGAGCTACCAGAACTGGTCGAAACTACCAGAATTTTGATCGCACAATGGATCCCCTGCTTTATGCTCACAAACAGAATTCACTCTACAAACTTGCTGCTATTCAAGAAAAATTGCCAACAAACAAATACTATCTAACCAGTGTCATTTCCTAGCTACATAACCAAAATGTAAGCCATTCTCTTGGTGTCAGCTTCTACGTATGACCACCCGTGCCAAGTCTAATAATTTTTTTTTTTTTAAAAAGGTGTCAAATGCTATCAGGTACCTAATTGCTGGGTGCTGACTTGTATCTTTTAGTATTTACCTTAAAAACGTGTTCGGATCCTACCTTTTCATGCTTGCCGTTTACTTCAACGAATATAACCTTGGACGCCTCAATCGACGATCCGTTCCCCATACTTATAACGACTTCTCGCTTCTTCTGATGAAATTCCTGATGTCTTTGGGCACAAAGATCTGTCCCAGGAGGTCACCAAAACCTACCCGGATTTTCCCGGCCGGTTGTGGAGAAAAGACGGATTGCAAACTTGGATTTGAACCAAGCGAAACGGAGACTGTGTGTTTTTTTTCGGATGGCGCAGTTCCGTTTGGGTGGTGCAGGATCCTGATTTTGCTCGTAGTCGTTGTAGGGTTGTATTGAGTGGTGGCGGTGGTTGTGGTGGTGGTGGTGGTGCTAGCGGTGGTCTGTCAATATGTCAGGTGTGCCCAGGTAGCAGAACAACGACTCCAGGGTGGTCTAAACCAGCGTTCCTCATCCTCAGCCCAACCACACCATCAAAAAATACACCCACCTCTCAACGGAAACAACACCACGGCAATAACAACTCAACCCCAAAAAAATGAAGTTTAAAAAACAACCCCACCAACTCTCAATGCAATGAGTGGTTCCGACCCGCTCACTCCGTGTATGTCAACGTGGTATGAGTTTCTCAATCACAGGTGACAGTGTGGTATAGCCTGAAGCAAGGCCTCCGCTCAGGTGCAATCCAAGCTCACGGGCCAGCGTTTTCCCTCTAGTAGATGTACTCAAAATCTGAGTCTAGATCTGGTAGGAGTTAAAGTCTCTGAATGTTCGTTGAAGAGATCCCAAGTCTCGTCCACCTCACGTTGGTTGTGATAGTGAGAGATGTCCCCGTCGTTTGGTCGCCAAAAAAAATCACAACAAATCAAGCTCCATTCTGATTGGTGGACGGGTTGGTGACGTCATGACGCCGCACGCGCTGTGCATTCTCCCCCGCGCGCTCTGTGCTGCGGGTGGGTGGTTGTGGCTGATGAGTGAGCCGGGGGCAGAGTGGCCTGCAGGCACGTTTCACACAGGTGTGATGGTTGACTGTAGTTACATCCAAGTCCGCTAGGTGCTCAAAGTATTATGCAAGAGGTGTCTAGGTCATGAAAGGACTAGAGTTATCGTTGGGAGAGTCAGCGTGCGGTGATGGAGATTGGAGGGACGGTGGTAGAGATTGAAGGGTGGGTGGGGTGGATGGGGTGGGTGGGAGGTGGGGTTGTCACAAGTCCTGGCCTGTCACCTATAGTGCGCCATTTGTAAACCAAGAAATTAAGGAGTGACGACCATAAAACTTTAATTTCGCGCTTATTATGGTCAGCCACATTCGTCCATGAAACCTTCACGTTACTCAAAAAAAAATTGTTAAGCTTTGGCAATGCTATTGTGGTGATATTTTGACAGTATCGGGACCTCAAAAATAAATGTTTTCACAAACAATAGACTATGAAAAGACTTGTATGTGCTCAAGCATAGAGATAAAGCTGGGTAAAAATGTAATTAAAAAAAAGAACGTTTGTTGGTATTGTTTTGTATTTTCAAAGTGATAATCGTGAAATTGTTATGGTTTTCATATCTGCATTCTTCTTTTATTTACCGACTTTTCAACATGCATGCGCCATCCATATGCGTTCTTCCAGCTGCATTGACATTAATGAAGATGTACATACATCGAGATGATAATATTATGAGGACGAGACAATTTTGTGCAGAATTTCCAGAGTATAAACTGCCAATCATAATGATTATACATGGTCGTTTTCTAATGAATGTGCGAGGTCAAATTTACCTTCCTAAATCTGACTTTAATTGATGTCCTTTGTACATCAGATTATAACTTGTCCCATAATCTACCTCCCCTGTAATGAGAATTATTCATAACCTTTGCCAGTCGGATATAGGTTTATTACAGCTCAAAATTGATCTCCTGATCACTCCTCGTAGTTAAATGTTAATGTACTCCCCAGTCTGTCCACTCAGATATAAAAGCAGGACGTATCATCGTTCTTCAAAATAAAAAAGATCCCATTTCCACTGACTTTTATACCCCAAAATTGACCCCTAATTTTGCAATATGCTGACTTTTTGTGGTTGTATATGACCCTTTTTTCCAGAAATTACATACCATGTAGCAAAAAACAACCCTTTTTTTCCCCATATCTCGGACAGTTAGGTGCATAATGTACCTTTTTTTCAGAAATGCGGACATGCAAAGTCTGTAAAAATAGACCCTTTCTTCCCGTTTTTTAGAACAATGATGCCTGTCCTTTCGGATAAAAAGTGGACAGACTTGAATGTACTCTCTCAATCGAGAACTTCTCAAAGACGGCAAGTGGCTTTGTCACCACATAAATGATAAGATATGCTGCCTCCTTGATTTATACCAGATAGGGGCATTAATTCATAGGAATCCAACCAAGTGACTATGGATAAATATCACAGACGTTCGGAAGGTCCTTGGTCTTTTCTAATTCATTTGTTATCAATTTTTACAGTTATGTTTGTTCAATACAACCAATTTAAATCAAATTTGAAATCAGAATATGGAAGATATAGTTCTTGATGCATCACCAGTTGCCCAATCTCTGCTAGCTTAACAAGATATATATATACAAGGTACGTTGTGTGCATGAAAAGCGCATGATTCTGATTCCTGTGTAATATCAACAATATTATAGCTTCACAAAGATATGTAACTCAAACCATCGCCCACACGTTTTTCATGGTGTCGGCAATACAGGTGCCCCCTATGACATTCTATGCAAACCACTACAACGCATTGTCTGTTTTGCAATTTTCCTGATGTCATCACCATTAAAATTTTGTTTACGTTTCGAAAAAGGTCGAAATTGACGAACTACTATTCTATTTGTTACACTGAGTCTCATAGGGACGCTACTATTGATTACATCACGCCAAAACGTCACAAGTTACATATCTTTGCTTTCCTACAAAATTATTGGTTGTATTAAAGTAATCATAGCCATCTATAAATCCCCCTTTCCATGGACTACTAACATGGCGCCTAGCCTGGGTGTTGTGACGTCATCTGCCCAGCGTCTATAGAACGGAATGAAATGATGGAGGAATTAAGGGCCATACCCACTGGGCGATTTTGACCAAGTTGGCTGACTGATTGATGCTAAAATCGGCCGATCATACCCCAGTAATCGGTCGATCTTAGTGCCAATGCAGATCAAACACGTACATTTTAATGTACTGTACCAACAGGGGATCATACGAATCGGCTGATTCTCCCAGTTGGGCGTTGCCCGTCGCTGGTAAAATCACCTAGTGGATATGAGGCTTTAATCAAATCATAGGCCGTGAGATGGTTGGCTGTAATGTAATTGAAAGTTAAAACTGGGTTTAGTGTGAAGTACCTGCCTGTTGCCCCACGCATAAACAGTGGCAGAAAGCCCCATACACACTAGGCGATTTATAATTGGGCCTCGTCACCCGTCAGTAGGCTATACTAAAATGAACATGTTTGAAATAATTGTTGGGCAAATCGTCTGACGATTTTCCCGGTGACTCAAATCAAACATGCACATTTCAATGCACCCTACTGATGGGCAATCAGTTGAAAACACGATCGCTGAGGCCCAAATCACCTAGTGGGTATGGGGCTTAAAGCTTAAAGCCCACTAGGAGATTTTTACACAATCAGCCGACCCATCAAGGCTAAAATCGACCGATTCTTCTCTAGGTCTGCAGGGCAAGAAAGAGCTGGTTTTGTTTTTCAGTTCTACTTTCCAAAGATTTGTAGTAATTTTTTGTTATATCAATCACATAAGTTTACTGGTGGGAGACTACATGATTGATGACTTTTTGAATTTTCTAAACATATTTTGCATGTCATTTGTGGCCATTTATCATCTGAACCTATTCTATACTTTCCCCCTTTGTTCCCATTAATTATTATAATCATTAGCAATGTCCAGTGTCCGAAATTAAGCTTAAAACCGATGCACTCGCCGGGTGCACAGTTCCTGAAGATATGCACCCGAAATTTGGAATAAGCACCCTCCAGATATGTAGTAATGATAGAAACCATGATAACTGTACACATTATGGGTGCATACCTTCAAAAATTGCGCACCCGTCTATGAAAATGTGTGCACAGGGCGCAGGGCGCAGCTTAATTTCAGACACTGATATCACATGGGAGGATACTCATATTTTGAAAACTTGTGCCGTCTTTGTCAGATTCTACTCCCATGTCTTTATTAAAATACTTGTGCCTGACAAACAATTTTGGTATTGAATGATAGAAAAAAATACTAAATCTGAATATACCACTTTTATTTTCATCATAACATTATTGACAGTGCTACGTTTTTTAAGACAGGTAGAAGGACCAGATATTTCAAGTTTTTCAGTCCTTTCTTGCCATGCAGACCTATAGTAGAGTCGGCCGATTCTCCCAGTCACCCGTCGCCTGTCACCGGTAAAAATGCCTTGTTGGTATGGGGCTTAAGAATCAGCCGATTTTAGTGCCTATGAGTTTATTTTGTTATTTTTGCACAAATCATTCAATTGTGATCTTTTAATACTACTAGTCTGATGAAAAAAAAAAGAGGGGGGGCAAATTATATCAAATTATTTTTCCATTTTTTCCATTTTTTTCATAGAAATGCATTTTGCAAGCTGCACTAGGTGAGGACAGAAGCACTCAATTTGAGTTAGTTAAATGCATAGAAATTCAAACTAACAGACTAACAAAGTTAATCGTTTGAGAGTTAGCATGGTGATTTCGTAAGTACTAAGGATCATGTTGCTAAGGTAATCTATATTCACCAGCTACCTTCTTTAGCAGCAAAACAATTCTTTGTGCAAAACGAGCACAGTTGAGTCATCTTTGATGCCTGAAAAGATTTATTATAGAATGCTGTTTTGAACTGAAGCTTTACCATGACAGATTTCATTTTTTGGATCTTATAACCCTTTACAAAATCTAAATTGATCCAGCAGAAAGGACGGTTATTTCTTTCCTTTTTATATCAACAATGTCACTGTAAGAAGTTGATGTTAACCAAATGTGTTTAAAGTGATCTTAATGTTATCGTTGGTTCAGTCGGCTATTTTGCAAAAGAGCCAAGACTATCGACAGAGTTGTCATTGTGTGTAAAGTCCAGTTTACACAGCTGCAGAATGTAAATTGGTCTTACCGACAATGTTCTTACAATACCAATATGACAATCGACTATTATTGTATCAAGGGAATAAGATCACGATTATTTTAAGAATAATTAGTTGTTGGAAGGAAGTTTCCAACAAATTAAATCGTAAATTCCCCAGTATTGAACATAAGACAACCTTATTCAATTTCATTAGAATTTATTTTTTTTGACAACCCCGTGAAAACCATACCTTAACGAGTCACATACAGATAAACTCCTCTAGGTTGTGAGATGTATTTGTATTGGCTATCTATACTTAGTACTCACTGGTTCGGCTTTCAGGTTCTAGACTGCCAGAATTCAAGGGCTGCAAAGGATTTTTTGGTGTAGGTTGGAATTCCAACCTTAAAGATAGACACCAGTGATTGAGGCGTAAACAGCTCGGTTTTCTTGAATCACAATCACCAGATTTTTTCACATTCACAAAGGGAAGCGTGTCTCAGAATTTTGATATAGGTTTTAGATATCTCTTTATGAAATGTGGTGTGTGACATTGGTGACGAAATTAAATTAGCTTTTAAACAATAAGTGTGTGTACTCATATGGGTTTTTTTACTACGTGTTCTCATTGAAATATTCAGGTTTCGCCATGTTCTTTTTTTTGATTTTTATTTCAAGATTATTTATTCTGGTTACAATCGGGTAATTCATATTGCCCGGTATCCCTTGTATACCAGAGACTTTCAACTGCTCATTACATCATATATACGTGTACTTTGAGTGATACTGATAAGTGTTCTCATTGGAATATTCAGGTCTCGCCGCACAAAATATAACTACATATACCATACATACATATGAGCTGTTAGCCTACGGCGTTACACAATCTAACTCTGCCATGGCTGCTCCTACCTCTCCCCACACTCATGTCACACGGTGATGTCACCCTCCCCTGATGGAGTGCACCTGAACGAAGGTTGACTGTATGGTGAGCCGTTCGAGATAAAAACATTCTGTTCGAAAACCGAAAAAGGCAATTAATTCATTATTTTCATTAAATGTGATACATAATATAGTAAGCCTTTATTCTGGTTACAGGTGAAATATTTGAGACTTAGATTAGTGCTACTTTGCGTTGTCCTAGTTTCTTTTAGTCATATTGCCTTTTTATTTTTAATGCAATAACAGATGAATAGATGCTTTGAATTATTTCACTTATACCACACATAGATGGAAATTATTCAATCTGGCAAACGCACTTAGATTGAATTTTCCCTGAAGCCTCATGTTTTGTTCTCTGGTATACGTTTGTTTGGTCGTGCACACCAACGTATCTCCCTATAGCTACTTACAGATCCAGCCTGCTTACTTGACCTGCCAGCTTATATAACCTGCCCTTATGAATTGTAGACACATGTTTTAAACGATTTTGCAAGCTACTACAGCCCATAGTAGAAAACGACCTCAGGGTATCCACAAGTTGTTTATTAATATAAGAAGACCCACGGGGGTCGTCACAGGGCCATACAGTCACCGAGGACGACCCTTAAGGATAGACAACACCTCTCAGCGGCCAATGCGCAGTGTTCCTTTTCTTTTGGAATTAATGTTTCACTATTCATGGCATCAGCATATACAATATATATTTTAAAAGACAATGGAGAACCCTACCTAATGGTATAAGTTATATTATAATGTGAATAATTGCACCTTTGTAATTAGACCGGAAAGTGAAAATAAACATTTTTCACTTTTATTTTTTGAACAAAGATATCTCAGTAACTACTCCATACAAATACATGATTTTTTTTTGTACATGTAAAAAACATTCATTCAGAGGGAAGCGTGTCTCAGAATTTTGATTAAGTCCTTATTTTTTGTTCTATCAAATGTAGAAAACAATGTTGAAAAAAATAACCAAAATCTTCCCGTTTTTTGTCATAAAATAAAAACTAGGCCCTAAATGAAAAATCTGAGACACGCTTCCCTCAATAGGATCATTATTAACATGCTCATGAAATTTCATAACAATCTATCAAGGGGTTACCGAGATATTCATGTTCAAAAAATAAAAGTGAAAAAAGTTGTTTTTGACAGATAATTCCTCCAATTTTAAAGTGTTAATAACAAAAGTTGTCCCAAAGGATAGAGAAAAATGTGCTCTTTCATTTGATAGATAATATGTTGTTTTAGCTTTACTGGTTACTTCACAAGCTTCATTGTTGCAAATGAAGCAACTCTGAGGTGTTGTCTATCCTTAAGGGTCTTCTAAATTTTATCACCCAAGAAAAAAGCAAACAATTTCACAATAATGAAAAAAAAAGAAAAAAGAACTCATTCTTCCAGTGTAGCGCACCATCGTATGCGATGCAAAGAGCTTCGCGGAGTAGGAACCCATATTCAAACACACTTGAGAAAAAAAAATCTAAAATATTTTTTATTGCTGCCTATTTCTTTGATATTTTAGGTCTTCTCAATTTGAATTTCAGAATATTTGGTGCATTATTCAAAAAATTGGCATCGAATTACAACTTTTTTTTCCCATGCCGGAACTATGTTTTCCCAGGCAAGTAGCGTTGCGTAGAGGAGGGCCATACGTCAAATCATTATATCATTATAAAACGTTCGAATATTTTTCTTTTGCAACCTGACAAGTGAGGTACTAGAATATGTTCGGGTGCACTTGTACTGTAGACATGGCAGAGGGGAAAAGTTGCAACTTGAGACCTCCCAGAATGCTGTTTCTAATGGCCCCTCATAACTGCGCCGTTACTGCGTTGACACATTTGTAAAGCTCATTCTGCATCGAGATAAACCTCCCGCGCCCGCAAATGAGTCCATGACAGCAGACTCTGCAGACTGCTATAAGGAAGAATATAGTCTGTAAGATGTCCAATAAGCCCATCCCAGTCTGCACCAACATTAACGCTTACCATGAAATAATTTCAGAATTGCATCCATATTTATCATCTGAAGAGGGTTAATAAAACGAAATAAACAAAGGCAATTTTGTTGAAAGATTGATCCTAAAAGCTGTAAAATTCACTCTTCTATTTCGATATTCTTCCCATAGGAACCAATGTTAAAGCCTGTCAGCCCAGCCTATAATGTCCAACCCTATTTTTCCCTGCAATACAGCCTTTTGGTTGACTAGCAAACTCACAAATCTGTTGATTAATAGAACTTAAGAATTTGTTTATGTTTAAGCCATCCTTGAAGATAAAGAAAAACATAAGTCTTGCTTATTTCAGTAACTCCCGGAGACAAGGATTGCTTAAACAGCTATTTTGTCCAACCCTTGTCCAACCCTAGGATGTACACAATGTGGGATGGGCTTATTGTGCAAGAATATTGATATTCCTGGTGGTGAGTGTTGGCAGTTCTCAGTCGTGTAGAAAAGTCACTACCGGCAGTTTGGATTACTACGCCCTGTAAGCCAAAAAGTAGTCCAGCGTTTTTCACTGGTTTGGTCCAGGCCGCAGAGGCCGATTGTAGCACAGAGACTATTTACTGTTCTTTTAACCTGTAATTCATGCATGGGTTCGATTTTTGACCATTTATGACAGATTTTATTGATAAATCATGTTCTTTCCCTGCAAAATTAGGGCCCTCTTAGGGTCGAGGTTGATTGTTTTGGGGCAGAAAAATGTTAATTTGACCAGGAAAATTGAATTCTTACCTGATTATGGTCGCTGTTCTCCACAGCCAAGTCATGTCGGGTGAAACATTACATTATAATTTAATTTGAAATGTGTTTTTTAACACTTTATTAAAATCCCTACCCCACCTGAGTTTAAAAAACCATGAACAGAGGCTGATAAATTGTCCAAGTTCTCTTGCGAATCTTCACACCTGTATTTACCTAGATATCTATTTCTTTAATTAAGGATTAGCAGCATGTCAGTGTGCCAAGAATGTCTGGTATACATTGTCTTATTGGATATGTGTGGGATTGGAATTCTTAGCCCTAATTGTTTACGAACATGTGTCTTAGTGAGTTAATAACGTACCGTCTGGTAGAGACATCAGCTCGTCAACAATGTGGCCGCTGACGTTTTTCATATACATATGATAATGATTATATATGAATATATATGCATATATGCTTACATTGCAGAAATTTAATCAATTATGGATTTGCATAGGAAGGACGCACGACTAAAAAAAAACAGCATAATATAGATACTAGAAGAGTCACATAAATGCGTCTCTTCTGGAAGAGGACTTTCATTAAGTATACATACGCACATTTTCAACAATTTCAACTCTCACCCTTTAGGCTGCGGTGTGCATCTCATTTGTACAGGAAAGTACGCACATTCTTACAAGTTTTGAACATAACTTTGTAACCATAAAGGTTATTTATGTGCCTCTACCCATACGCTACTTTTTAAAATTGCATTCCTTGTTTTTTTGGCTGAACAAAGACATATAAAACGGTACGTACACTTACACAGTATCTCGGTGCAAATAATTATTTCTTATCAGAGTTTTACAAATCCCAGGAGTTCCAGGTCCACTTATGCTATATTGCTCTCCTACAGAGTTATATTACCTTTTTGTAATTGCTCTAAGAATTTTAGAATCTGCGTCTGTCAGACCTCAGCAAGAAGTTGTACATATTGGTTCCTCTGCGCATGCGTGGGCTAACTTAATAAGGTATATTGGCTTTATGATCAGCTCAATCCTGGAATGGTGTATATACTAGGATGATTAGACAAACTTTGGGCTGACAAAATTTCATATTCTACTATGCGGTGTGATACCATTTGCATAATGATTTTCTGTCACCACAAGTAATTTGTATTTCAGATACCAACATGTTGTACTCCCTACCGCAAGCATTAAAAGAAAAACTGGTATAAATTTTATTTTGTGGTAGTTGCGTTGGGATAACACAAGGACAATCACAAGCAAATACATATTCCAAGTTGTGGTGCTTAGTTTTAAGGCTATATTCCACTATGCATCATTTCACTTGCGCCAAGCATTTTACTTGCATTATTTGACACAAATGCAAGTGAAAAGCGCATAAATGCTAGCAATTTCAAGAGTGTATATAGTGGAATATAGAATTTGCTTGCATTCATACTTGCGTTGAGATAGTATGTCGTTTTTCTATATGTCGTATGGAAAAAAGCATTTTTTCCAAACAACCACAACTTTGAAGATGTACATGCGATACAGTGCTACTTCAAATATCAAATGATTCAGAATAATTGAACAACCAATCTGGACTGGTTTTGCAAAATATATCATAGAATGAAAACATTCCATTTGGAACCAAAATTAATTCTGAAAAGAGAAAGAAAAGACATTTATAATAAAGTGGTACATTCTGATTTGAGGCTCTATAGAAAGAATGTGATGAATATATTATTAGATACATATTTCCATACTTATAGACTACAATGGTGTATAATGTTAGTGGATGTTACATATAGTAATATATTTAAGAGCTAAACTTATGAAAATGAAAATAGTCTAAATGTGTTCAAATTGATTATTTTCAGTTATTCCCAATGGGAATTCACTGTGGGATTTGGTTGTTAATTGTGCTAATTCATTATATTAGAGGTCATTCTAGCATCAAATCATGAAAAATAGGCCTATTATGGACTGTAATGTTTCTCACCATGTATTATTTCAACCTAATTCTTTTCGAATATGTACTTTTTTAGTCTTTTGTTGCCAATATTTCCTTTACAGACCTGCTTCGAACAGTTCTCGTATACGGGGATTCATTAGAGAAAATGGATACAATTGTTGAACTTAAATTTCATTATGCACAGTCATGTAGGCCTATGGGGCTAAGTATAAATATAAACTATTTGTTAAGCACATTGTCAATATAGGGCAAGACAATATCAAAGTTTGCCCAAAGTCTATATTATGACATTCACATCAAGTATTGCAGGCACCACATCCGTGTGGAAACGTATGCCTATTAACCTGAAACCAATATTCCACAATGCGGTGGGGTACAATTCCAGTGGGCTCAGTGCATGGCCACCACAAGTAATTTGCGTTTCAGACACCAATATGATGGTATCCACCATTGCAAGCATTCCATAGAAAACCCTAATAAATTCACTTGTTTTAGCACCTGTAGTGACCCAATGTAAGTGCCAACGAAGGCAGATTTCTATATTTTATCCTACAGTGTTTCAAACCATAGAAATACATAATCCTATGTATCTCTATGTTAAAACACAGCAAACCTGAAGGGAAACACTGCAAATACAAGTAAATGCTATTTCCACTTTGGGGTATTTTGCTAGCAGTGGTCATTTCACTAGCATATATCATGACCATCACAAGCAATATCAGGCAACACAATATGGAATATATATAGGGATTCACTTTGGTTGGTACTTGCAGTGATGGTTGCGTTGGGCAAACGTAAGTACCACCACAAAGTATTTTATAGAGGTTATCTATGGAATGCTTGCAGTGGAGGATACCAACATGTTGGTATCTAACACGCAAATTACTTGTGGTGGCTGAACAGGCCACTGCAAACGGTCCTCCACCGCATAGTGGAATATGGCCTTAAATCACTGCATAGTGGAATACTAGGGGTGTAGATAGGGGGTCCCTGTGTCGCACTGTCGAATTTAAGATCTGGCTGTGTCGCCCTGTTGAATTTAAGAATAGGCCATGTCGCATGTCGATAAGCCAATAAAAAGGCCGTGTCGCTGTGTCGATTTTAGGGGTCTACACCCTTAATACTGGCTTAATCCTAACCCAAAACTATTTGAATAGCATGTAGAAATCAGCTCATGTGACCAGCCCTCATCATACGATCCATCTGTGACTGACAGCCTCTCATCTTCCAACTTTAATGAGTTCATAACCCATCTTCTTAGGGTGTTTCTTGGCATGTCAAAAATAGAAATAAAAAATACGCCCCCCAGGGGCGGATCCAGGGGGGGGGGCCGGACGGGCCTTGGCCCCCCCCCCCTCCCCTGTTAAATCATGTTTGATGGGGGGCCCACCCCCCCGTACATTCATGTTTTTGGGCCCCCCCCTCTACAAATTCCTGGGTCCGCCCCTGCCCCCAGAGGTGCTTTGGTGTGTGACTCAACCGTCACGTTATAATGACCTCTACGTGTGGCTAGAGTTTCACCGTCGCCATGGCAACATGCTACAAGGCGTCACCCGACCCCCGCTGTGTCCTACGCTCTGATTGGCTGAGAGCGGTTGCATAACTGACCGGTGCGTTGCGTTTCCGGTACTCTGCAACAGGATGCTCTCACATGTGTGACTCTCTCTTTTCTGGCGCGGAGAGCGTCTCAGTGCAGAATGGGTTTCCAGGAGAACACCACTCTACGGATAGTCCTTTCATGACCTAGATACCTCTTGCATAACGGTTTGTGCGCCTAGCAGACTTGGACGTCGCCACAGTCTATCTACGCCCTCGAGTCCCTCCTTTTTCTTATGCTGGTTATCTACCTGTAAGACTTTGCTCACCGAAACCAGCGGCCCTCTTCTTTCCATTTTCATACTCCTTTCTTGCTTCAGATTCCCCTATAATCATGATTATTCGTACATCTGAAGCGACAGGGGAGTATGTTCCATTTTGAGTCAACAATAGGAAAATTAAGTTTTCACAGGTATCTCGTCTGTATTATATATTAATGTGAGTATAGTTGTCAAAACCGTTTGGGGGTGATTCAAGCAAATATATTATAGCTATACAAAGATGGGCAAGTGCAGCCGTCGCCTACCTGATTTTCATGATGTCGTCGATAAAGGCGCCCCCTACGAGAGTCCGTGCACACTGTTATGACAGACGGCTTTTTTTTTACCGGTTTTATGATGCCACCACCTCTTTGTTTATAGATGACGTCACAAAAAATGCCAAAAGCGACATCGGGTTGTAACGGTTGGCACAGACTCTCTCAATGACATTGACAGCGAAACGTGACAAATTGTATCTCTTATTTTGGAGGCTCGTTGATTCAAAAGCATTTAACCAATCAAAAGATATTCGAAATGTAAGTTTTTGCTTTATCTTTTTTTTTTCTCTCAACAGTTTTCACATTTTTCTTTTACATTTTTCATGTTGATTTGATAATACCGCCTTGACAAATCCTTACTTATGTAAAGTCATAGAAATCACAATAATTATAGTTTGCTCTCTAAATATACCACTACGTTTGTTAAATTCTGTCTAAATTTGCAGTCTTTCCCCACTAGGTGGCGTGGTGTGTAAATGCCTCTATTCCCGCCCCACCTGCCCAGGTGTGGGGAGGGGGCCGACATCAAAGGGACTGCCCGGGGGCATGGGGAGCCCTAGTACTTCCATGACCTAGATACCTCTTGCATAATAAGTCCTTACACCCTCAAGAGTTACTAGTGGCCACCTAAAATCTGTAATGATTTCTTTGATTGGCCCTCTACAAACGGTCCCTTTGATGATTGTTGGACTGCTGGTTGGTTTATGGTCCTACCTGCCATAAACCAGTGGCTGTAAAGCATGCGGGGATATGGGTGGGAATTCCCACTTACGGATAGACAACACCTCTCAGAGCGCCATTTGGGGTAATCCATGTTGCTTTCTATCTATTAGGGATAGAAAGTTATAGTTGATATCAAATGATAGACAATATTTTTCAGCATAATTTGATAAAAAGTATATTGTTTTCACTTTAATATTTGATATACCAGAGTCAAAAAACTGATTTTTTCACTTTTATTTTTTGAACATGGATATCTCAGTTACTACTTCAGACATCATTATGAAATTTGGAATGCATGTCAGTAACGTTTGTATTGAGGGAAGGGTGTCTCAGATTTTTTTATTTAGGGCTTAGTTTTTGTTTTATGACAAAAAACTGGAAACTTTTCATTAATTTTTTCAACATTATTTTCTACATTTAATAAAACAAAATCTAGAACCAATCTAAAAAATCTGAGAGATACTTCCCTCCATCTGAATGTTGTCTTTATGCTGTTAAACTTTCATATCTTTCCATTAGATATTAAGTGAGATATCCATGTTCAAAAAATAAAAGTAAAAAAAGTGTTTTTTGTGTTCCCGGCATGGTCACACAGGCATGAATCTTTACATTATAATATGAATCATATGGATAGATAGGGTTTTAAAGAGGGTTTTTAATGATATAAAACTCATAGTTATGCTGCCAACATTAAATTATGTAGGCACAATTAAAAACAGTCCGGCGAATTGGCCGCTCAGAGGTGTTGTCTATCCTTAAAATGGTTGCTGGTTAACAGTCCTAGTTTGAACACCTAGCGGACTTGGACGTAACTACAGTCTAGGGGAGCCCCTGTTGGTCACGTGATACCCCTTCCCGGCCTGCATCACGAGGGGTGGGGGTGGGGGGAGGGTACACTGGTTCCCCGTGGTAATTAACATATACTAGTATAGCGGTAGCGGACAGGGGCGGGGACCAGCCTAGGGGGGAGGGGTGAGGGGGTGGGGAGGCTTGGGGTGTGGGGTTGAGGTAAAGTGGGGAGTAGTGTTCAGTTAGTTGTTGCTGTTGGTTGGTTGGTTTGAGGGGAACCCCACTCTTACCCTGAATCCCATAACCAGAGAAATTCAAAATATTAGGGAAAAAACTATTATCGCTTCAGGTCACCAAAGTACCTTAGAATGCCTAGGATTGCATGAATGACAGGTCATATTTTCACAATTTTCCTGGGGGTGGCCCCCCATACCCCCCAATGGGAGGCAAACCCCACCCTTACCCTGAATCCCATACCCAGAGAAATTTAAAATATTAGGTAAAGAAATACTATTACTTCAGGTCACCAAAGTACCTTAGAATGCCTAAGATTGCACGAATGACAGGTCATATTTTCAAAATTAGGCCCTCATATACTACTTACACTATTTTTTCAAATCTTGCCCCCCCCCCCCCCCCCCTAAAAATTACTGGATCCGCCCCTGTGAGCTACCAGACTCAGTAGTTCTGGAGCACAGGCCATTACACCTAGCTTCTGAATGATCGAATCTATGAGAAAGTTGAGAGTTTATCATGATTGAATGAGTTTTCTCCTGACAAAATGGAAAAATCTACATCATAGATCCTTTAGAATTGTGAATACATTAGGGGAGTCTAATGAACATGTACGATCATGTAGGAAAATATGATATTGGTTTATTTATCTGCATCAATAATAGTACACAGGAAAGATTAATGACTGGATTACATTTCATTGTGATGTCTTCGATAGTTGCGCCCCCTATGAAAGTCCATGCAAACAGTTATGTTTTATCACCTTTGCATTTTTTAGTTTGATTGACGGTTTCTGATTGATTCTTGATAGAGTTTTAGAATTATGTAACCACTAGGATTCAGCATGATGCTATTGAATAAAAGTAAAAAAAAATAAGTATCACGTTTTTTAAAGTTTTTATTTGCTAATTATACATTTGGTTCACAAGCCCTGAAGTCTGACGCCCTATGTTTTCTGATGGATAACTTTGTAAATTCCTACTTGACTCCTAAATCTAACTGTAGGGGCCTATGTTTACTTGAAAGGTGGCTTCAGTATATCTGAGTAGAGTTGAACTGAACCATGAACTTATTATTTGTGATTCACCAGTATTAGTTCCGTTTTCAATCTAACTCAATTACATTAGATATAAATGGAGACGATTTTAATCAACCGACCAATTGAATTCAAATTACAGATAACTCATTTCCTGTATTTTACCTGCAGACTAGCCTTGATCAAGAATTCATGCTGGGAAATAAGTCAACAAACCATATGGCTTAAGAACACACATTCCTAATATTCTTCTATCATGGCATTATTTTGGTAAACATGATGGAAAACCAGCGCTTCAGTTTCTCTCTAAGTTTGTTTGAAAATGTATTCATTACGGATGGATATGTACCAAATAATTATATATATTCTATAGTTTTCCCTGTGTTTGACGACAAACCTAAGGTTCAAAGTAATCTTCAAATGCTTAAAATAATAATATGTAAATCAGCGATGCATGGTAGGGATAATTCACATGCTTTGCAGAATAACATATATATGTGGCCTAAGCCAGTTAAATTGGGGTATTGTAATAATTCTAAACAACTCATGTAAATCTCCATCATTTAACATTGATGACACATCGATCATTCGACAACTTTGAATATTATTATGATAAAATTATGTAACAATTTATGAGATTAAAACTCTTACCTAATTACAAGGTATATGCAAATATTCAGATTGATATGACACTAGTAACATTAACAGTGATAAAGGTACTGAGTCGTAGCCATGTGCATGGCTTGCAAATAATATGTGGAAAATGAATGCCTTTTATTTTCCATAAATAACTACAAAGAGTCAAAGCCATGGCAAACCTTAAATCATCTGAAGTAAGGCAATACTGATAGTCATATTGACTAGTTCTAGATAACTCCTGTGAACTTGAACTGTATTTTGGATCCAGGCTACCACGAAGCAAATCCTGACCATATTTGAGACCTTTTAATGAGATTATTTTTAAATTTCTTTCATTTTCTGCCATCACTGAACACTTAGACTTGCTACCGACTTCGAATCTGGAAGAAAAGAACATTTAAAGATATATAGTAATGGACAGGTGAATATCACAGAATGTTTCTAATTAATATTGAACTGGAAACATTTCTCAAGATTGTTTTACAATATCTTATTGCTGACAATTGTTACAATGGATACTAGATCTACATGCTAAATACAAAAAGTACATGTGAATAGCTTGTATATGTATTACTCCGGTAGGAAACCACATATTCGTAATTATAACCAATCAGGGTCATCAGGTGAATTTTGAATAGTGTTTTATCATAAGTAGCTATGTCTAGGACAAAAAAGTATCTACGTTTAATGATTCCCCTTATTGGTAATTTTGTAATGACATTGCTACTTTTTGTATTAAAAGTATAGAATTTCAAAGAATGAGACCCTAAACAAATTGTATGTGATTAGCCTAATCAGTTCTGTTGCATCGTCTGCAAGAGGATAATTATACCGTCTTGTGTTTCTTGTATTGGAATCTCAAATATTAACATTGTGATTCACTTTACATCGTAAACTGAACTACCATCTGTGTACATCTGATAACATTTTGACATTAGAGTTCTAAATCAGAATCTGAGAAGAAGAACAAATCATCAAAACATTTGCCTTGTTGTTCTGAAACCATTGACAAGGGGTTCAAATTATAATGTATTCTGGAACGTTGTAAATCTCTTCATTTAGTCTCGATGATAATGCATTACATAAAAACATCAGGTAAACTAACCACCTGAACACATCAATTAGTTCTGCATGGTCCCAGTGGCTCCACCTAGACCCAACTGTTTGAACCAGATTATATATATATTTGTGATGATTGTTGGAGCTTAAGGACAATGGCGCCATTTTCCAGAAATCCAAAAATTGAAAGTTCCTCAATCTGGTTCATATTGTGCAGAAAGACTCAGATATATATGTAGAATTCATAACTGGTATAGAAAATTGGCTAAAGGGTATAGTTTTCAGGGGAGAAATGGGGAAACATGACTAATTTTAAGAAAGCTTTGCAAATGCTGAGAAATGAATTTTGCAACAAAAATTACATTTTCTTCTGTCACTCCTTTAATATAAGGTGTAAAAAGGCATATTATGCATCCAAATTATTGTAAGGGTCTCGGGAATAACATAGAATTGTCAAAATATTTTTGAAATAAATATTTCAGTGAATTTATAGAAAAACAAATAAATAGTTATTTTAAGCCATATTTAGTTTTTTAAAT
The DNA here is from genome assembly GCA_936440205.1 of Lepidonotus clava. NCBI lineage: Eukaryota > Metazoa > Annelida > Polychaeta > Phyllodocida > Polynoidae > Lepidonotus > Lepidonotus clava. Next base: position 11,004,041 of record OW387146.1, on the reverse strand, counting down.
GGATATTAATCTCTGCTGGCCAAATTAGTACGGTGACCCCCTGTTTTTTTGGCTGGATATAATAGCCAACATCAATAGGCATGTCATATTAACATTTAGAGCAATTTTCAATGTTCAATTTCTTTGTGTGAAACTTTATTTTTAAATTTTTATATTTTTGAACTAGTTCATTTTAATTAATTTCTAGTTAAAAACATATATTACATCATCAAATTTTACAAATGTCTTTATTTTTCATTTGAGAAAACATAAACACACTTATCAAAAACAATCGGCTGGTTGTTATCTCATTTCTATCAAAATAATAAGCAAATAAAATCAAATTTCAAAATTTATTTTGCAAGTTGATTTTTGAATAATTACCATATAAATAGACTGGTCTAGCCAAAATGTTTCCACGGTGACCTATTATTATTTTTGCATTTTTGAGACCCATATAGTATTAGCCTTTGCTGTGTAAAATCTTAAACAAATGTCAATGATAGTTCTATAATGGCGCGATTGTCCTTAAGGTCCATCAGCTAGCAATTTTTCAGCTATATCAGAACCAACTCAGTTTTGGGCGTGTACAAAGTAGTAGTTAAAGTACTATAATTGAATCTACAGGGATGGAAACAATGACAAGGCAAGGTGTAGCCGGCAATGCCCAGGCTCAAACCCGATCCAGCCACATGCGAAGCAAATTAAAGCACTTAACTACCCCACCATCCCACCACAAACCAAATTATAGGTTTATGCTGTTATAAATCTATATGCCGAAATTTCATGTTGTTGGCACATTGTTGACTCTTTGTTATATTCACTTAAAATCTACACTTGATGTAGACATTTCTGTGTTGTCTCCTATAAAATGAGCGTCCAGCTCTATCTTTTAACAGAGACCTTGTATGTATATATAGGGTATATCGAGACTGGAAAGCCAGGGCAAAACCTGTTATGCACTACAGGCCTGCCACCTAGGTGCTGGTTGGACTAGATTTGGGTTGACCATTATGTCCATGGTAAAAATAGCCAGTGTGGTGCCAATTGCTATTCCAAAATTACATTGGTAATGACCAGACCTTGGTCATAGTTGATCCAACCAGCCACTAGGGGAATGGGTACATAGGCCCAAAGAGAAGCTTTCCAGTCTTGATATTTCTTATATATACATACAAGCTCTCTGTTTTTAACAGTTTGCGCATTGGAGTTTGTATTTTGTTAAATCCTTGCTCATGCAATAGTCACCAGTAGCCTGTTGCACAATACCTATCGTTGTTATGATACCCATTGTTATTACGACATCTTTAAAGGCAACTTTGCGTGTAATAATGCACATTTTGAAACAAAAAAAAACTGTTTAGAATGCTGTTAATGAGTTTTTGTGTGTTATTTTTACAGAATATAGCCCTACAGGGCCCCTTCAAATATAAATTTACAGAATTCAATTTGATCCAGTAGTAACAGAGATAGTAGGGAGCATTGTAATAACAATAACTATCATTGTAACAACAACATTCCTAAAGTTATCTTAAAGTTGTTGTTGTTATGCAAATTAAGTCATTGTGCAACGGGTCACTGGTACGTTAGCTACTCATATTTTACCTTGTGTTTTGTTATCTCTTCATTCTAGTTGACTAATTGTACTAATTAAGCCCATCACCTACCGGTCCCAGTGGCTGGCCTGCTCTTGGCTGGGGGTTTCCACTCTATAAACGAATTCCATTTGAGGGAGAAGTCTTTGGAGGATTTCATGAAGGCCAGAGCCTCCTGGACGAAGGCCACAGGGTCCTCTGGTTTGTGGTGGAGAAGGCCTGCGGTCAGACACTGAAATTTTGAAAAATATAATAAATAGATAAGTTGTATGGCATTGTGATTTCCTGCAGCCTATTTTAGATCAAGGTGCATTCTGGGAAGTGTTTTGACAAGCCATAAGGCTTAACTATAGAAAAGTCCATTAATCATGGGATTATTTATAGTCTAACATGATTGAGAACTAAAATTGACTGTTTTCCATTTGGTTCATATATATTTTTATCATTTTTTAGGTTGGTTAGGAAAATCATGTAATTTATTACATATAAATATATATACAGCACGTGTTGTATATTTTCTATAGTTTTCTCAGTATTTTTGTCGACAAAATTAGTCTAAATCATTCTGCAGGTGCCTAAAATAATGTTTCGTTTGACAGGCTGGGGAAGATTACCTTTGAATATTGTAAAATATAATTTCTTTCTTTAATATTTTTGTGATTTGTCTTCTACATTTTGTTATGCTCACCCAAGAGTAGTCAAAACGAAAAAATCATCCACTCAGACACGGGAATCAATAGAATTTTAATGTTTTGATTTTTAATATCTTTTCGTCTTTTTGACACATTTAAGACCTATCAAAATCCGATAAGCGCCCATTCATAAACATCACATAGCACAGTTTATATTATTCATAACCAGTCACAATTAGTCCCCAATATTACACAAAATTAAGAATGTGATTGACACTCACTGACACGTACTACGTGTTGAAAAGACTTCATAATCACGTTATAGTGACTTTGGAATACAATAGAAACATTGATTATTACAAACAAAAGCCTTTTTTGTTTTAAAAAAACACTTGTCTGGGCTCTGACCTCAAAGAGTTGGGGTACATCCTGGTTGGAGAGGTAGTGCTTCGCCGCCTCCTTCGGAGTGTCGGGTACACTCTCCAAGCCGCGGACCGTCGCCATCTTTGAAATCTGAAAAATAGAATAAAAAATTATTAATAAAAGCCACAGTTTTTTTTGCTATTATTTATTTTTTCATTTTTAGTTAAAATTATATTTCTTATTAAATCGTACATACATGGCTGGTTTTCATTACTTTCAGTTGATGATTTAAAGAGAAACATTGCCTCAGTAAAATTGACTTTATTGTAGGTAGATTTAGATATTATATGTTTTTAGGGACTCCCATTTATTTGAGTAATAATCATAACCGGCGCCCTACAGTATCAGGAAAGTGTATATTGTAGCTCAATACAACTGAAGTATTAATGAAATTCCTTTGACCCTATTAATTGAAATATGTATGAAACATTGAAAATAATTATATGATAACAATTTATACTTCAGATAAAGTTCCCCTGTAGGAACCCCCGTTTATATAATAAGCCGCACCCTTAACTTATGAAATTATTTCCAATACAGAATGATTATAAAGGCGAACTTTTTTTGGATTCCAAGGTAATTCAATGCGCCTCAACAAGTTGACATGTACCCATCTCTAAACCATGTAACTTCCAGCATAGACATACATAACATAGATAGGACACTTGTGTTGTTTCTAGATTTTCCTTGTCTCGGATAGCTCTCCAGGTATAGCCAAGAGTAAAGGTTTTTGCCACACCTGCTTGGAGAGTGTGAGGTGTGAGACTGCAGTTTCACACCTTTTTTTGCCTAGTACCCATATGATCTTCAAAATTTATATCACTACAATCAAAATGTACTCAATAGAAATGAATAGAAAACAACATTCTGATTAAGAAGATACCAAAAATAACATATTTATGTCAATTAGAAATAAAGATATTGACTACTGAAAATTGAAGGAAAATTGAGAAAAATAACAAATTTGTCAAAGTTTGGGAGTTAATTTTAAGCAAACCACAAGTTGGATATCCATTTAAGCTTTTATGCTACCATGAGTAGTTACACTCTACGTGAAATAATTGGTTTTATTTGTAGGAAAATTTTTTAAAAGGCCAAAATCTGACTTTGAAGAAATGTCAGAATTAAATTGTATATTCTCTGGAAAAGTGACATGTAGCCACTTTAGAACCCCAAACACCATTTTATGCCCCCCACAGAATCTAATTAGGTTACAATGGGATAGGAAACTGTATCATCAATCACACTGGTGAATATCAGAGCCCTAAGTGGCATATGAATGGGTTTTTGGGATTATCATTTGACCCATTAGAGTCAATGTCAGAATCCAACGAGTTTGATGTGATGGAAAATTGACAAAGTTTGGGAGTTGATTGTAGGCAAACCACTAGTAAGATATCCAAATAAGCTATTGTTTCTACCATGTGTAGTTACAATCTATGTGAAATGACTGGTTTTTTTTGTTGGAAAATTTTTCAAAAGGCCTAAATGTGACTTTGAAGAAATGGCGTAATTAAATTGTATATTCTTGGGAAAAGTCAGTCAAGTGATAATCCCCAAAACCCACTTATATATGCAACTTATGGCTCTAATATTCACCAGTGTGACTGAAGAAACAGTTTCCTATCATATTATAACCTAATTAGATTCTTTGGGGGGCATTAAATGGTACTAAGGGTTCGACAGTGGCTACGTATCACTTTTCCCAAGAATATACAATTTATTACGACATTTCTTCAAAGTCACATTTAGGCCTTTTGACTAATTTGTAATTTTCCTCTATTTTTTTTCAATTTTCATTAATCAATATTTTTATTCCTAATTGACAGAAACATGTAATTTTTGGTATCTTTTGAATCAGAATTTTGTTTTCTATCCATTTCTATTGAGTACATTTTGATTGTAATGATATAAATTGTGAAGAGCATATGAGTACTTGACCAAAAAAGGTGTGAAATCCATTTCTAACACCTCACTCTCCCAGCAGGTGTGGCCCAACCTATGTTATTTGGCCTACCAGGCCTTATCAGGTGCTAATTTGCATATCAATAGCGAGACAGACATGGCTCAGTCAGCCAAGGCCTTGTTGCCTATCTATGTTATGTATGTCTATGCTTCCAGTTTACATTTTTTATGAAACAGCATCATAACTGGTGATATCAAAAGTTAAAGCCGCG